>CM035812.1:59451118-60149451 GCA_020458035.1 Magallana ariakensis | reverse complement strand
TGAATTGATATACTTCATTTTCCGAGGTCGAATAGCATGTTTAAGAGAAAGTCAGAGTCAAGTAAAGTAACAATATCAGTAGTAAATTGCCTGAAGAATTTAATGGTACTAATTGTTTTCACAGAATTTGTGTAAAAATGAGGTTAATCAGTCCAAAACTAGGGCAATTTTTTGTGCGCCGTAAATTGCAGTTTTTTACTTTGGGAGGCACTGTAGCTCCCAGGTCGTCCATCCGAATTTTTTCAGACCGGGAGCTACAGACCTTCAGCTAGGTCTTCGATAAGATAAATTTTTGATTATGAATGAAATACTTCGATTGCTAAAACTATATAAGGCTATTAAAAATGTTTAGCATTCTATCATGTCTATAGTCTGTCCCAAGATATTTATGCAGCACATTTTCTTAAATTATTTGATATTTATAAATACCTCAGGGTTCAAATGATGTTCATTCAAAAGTATGGGAAAATCCCAAGATTTCTCCTTTTAAATGCCCCCTTTCAATACACGGCTAAAATTAAAAAGTTTGTAATACGAGGAATTTGCATTGCAATAGACATGAAAGTACCCAGATGATAACGTAGAAAAATTGTGCAAGGTATTCTGAGTGACTTCCGAATGGAGAAAAGATGTCAACATTTCCCATTATAAATCTCTGTAAGAAATCTGTTTTCGTTCCTCTGAATTTTTTCGAGTGAAAAATGATAATGTGACAATGAACATGATGAAGATATCTTGGATATTTTCCCTTTCATTAATTTCAATTGCACTTCTTTCACAGGTATGTGTATTTTTATTAAAAATTGTCCAAATGTGCTGCATCAATGTCTTGGGAGAGACTATAAATCAAAAGAGCTGCTGCTCATTACCTTAACGAACCTTTTATAAACAACACCCTTATTTCTTTATTAATTTCAAAACATAACATAAACACATGCAAAGAAATTTACAGTACTGAAATAATTATAAGGGATTATGGAGTGAACAAGGAATAGGGCGAACGATAATTATGGCGAACAGACAATGGGTGAACAGACTCAGGCAAACCCAATACTTTCTGATATTGGTCAATGTGTTTTATTGATAATCCTGATTGATAGGTCAATGAGACCTGACCCCGCATTCACTTTCAAAGTCTGCTTCTGAAATTGGGGTCTGCTCCCCATGTCTGCTCTGAGTTGGCCTGGGCTTTGCTCGGGGTCTGCCTTTGCAGACCCCAAGTGGACACAGAAAGCAGACCTGGGATTTGGTTGGGGACTGATTCTGTTAGGTTGTGTCTGATTGGTACTGTATATTAAAAGAAAAGCAATTAACTGGTTAATGCATAAATGTCAGATTATTTGATTTAATATTTTTAAGGTCAAAGAAAAGAGGGTTCTTTGCCATTTCCACCGTCTTGAGCTCTTCTAGTGACAAGAAACGCAACAAAGGAAATAGACAGGAAAATGACATTGATAAGGAAAATAAAGCTGAATTCAAATACTTCAAAGAAAATCAATGTGCTACAATAAATCCAAATGGAGATTATCAGGATTTTGATGGAGTTACTGATGATGAATTGGAACATGGAGACACTTCAGACCACAGTTCATCTGAGGTTGAGACTGCAGGTAATGCAGAAATTTATTATGGGTCTGTATGATAGCAACAAATTTTTTGCATCTTGATACAGTTTTAATAAAATGGTAAAGTAGAAATAAGCACATAGAATTGTGCTTGAATAGTTGGCTTTTTTATTCAGCTGTTTTGCTCTAATGTTATTTTATAGTGTTCAAATAGGGATTCAGGTTTAAAGATGCGATATATGTAAAATATTTCATGTATATTTGGTTACTTAAAGATTGAAAACTTTGCATACACATGATTTGATAATGTGTTTAGTATCAGGATCATCATGTGATGATGTCCATAAAGCCAGTCGTAAGCTGCAGACCTTTGCCAAGAAGTCTATCAGGAGAGACAAGAAAAAAGAGAAGGAAAAGCAGGAGAGAAAAGAAAAAAGTAAGTTTGCCCTATATGCCCTACTCTACACACAATGTATAATGATAAAACCAAAAGCAATGCTATTTTCACCTCAATTATATTTTTGACCATATTAATTTTGTTGACACCATCAGTGCTATGAGGAAATTATAATCAGGGCTAGTTAAAAAAAGTAAATGAATTGACAGGCTTTGACCTCCATGACCCTTTTTAGGGGTGGGTGGGGGGAGGGGCAGTTCCTTACAATTTTTTTACGGGTATGTCTGATTATAAGAAAATATGTTGGTATTCAAAACCACCCCCTACCCCTGCACCCCCACCTCGACCTCCAGCTTGTTACATGAACATTGCTTTGTGCATGCAAACAGTAATCTTAGTTGATATGTAGTACAGATACTTCATATCATTTAAAAAATACCAAGTACGGTACTACTGCAGTAACATAAAGATAGAACATTTTGTTTAGTGATTTTAAACACTAAGCTTCCATCATATCCAATTTAACATGCCTATGTTTATTGTTCCAGATAAATTATCCATGGATGATTTCCTGAGTAAACAAGTGGAGTTTATAACCTGGCTTGAAGAAGAGGTACTATAGATACTTGCATGTACATGTTATGAAGCAATACTTTTAGATATATTTTGCAAACAAGTGTGAGTACCGGTACCGGTATGTGTTTTTCCTTTGAAAGAATAAGTACTTACAAAAACAAATCTATACTTATAAATTAAGACATTTTGCCAATAAACTTCGAAATGCCTGTACCCGAGTAACTGCTCACACATTTGGCATTTCAACACGTGTGAGTTGATGTTCGTAAGCTATAATTGAATTTTACCTGATAAGTAATTATTGTAAGATAAATTAAAAACCTACTTTCATTTTCGATAAACCAGCCCGAAATAGCAAATATGTGAGTATGGTGGTGGACACGCTTTAACGGATCCAAGTCAGTGGGAGTTTGCTTCAAAAAATATACTTACAATGAAATGATATTGAATTATTATGTAAAGAGTGAATATATATCCTGTGAACCTATTTCGGGTATACATAAGAATTAAGATTTGACAAATGTTGAATAAATAAAATGAACCAATTCGTTTCTTGAATGCGCGATTTTTGTTTTGATGTATAGAACTTTCCAGAACTGGGTAACCAAGAACGCGGTTTGACTAATTAACATCATGGTGTAGAGTGTAGGATGAGTCACCATGCTTTGCGTCAGATACCTTGGATCGGACATCTGGTTTATACAAAAAAGTTAATAAATAAAATGGGCCAATAGACGCAATTTTATTTTTGATGGAAAGAACTTTACAGAACGGGATGCCAAAAAAATGGTGTTGACTAATTAACACTGGCGAAAAGTGCGTACACGTTTTTAAATAAGATATACATTTTTTATACCACGACAGATTGGTAGTAAACCTTACAAATTAATTTGTTGACAGTGTTTCATCTAAAATTCTTATTTTGAGCAATAATAAGTGAAATATGACATAGAGAACAAAGTTCTAAAAAGAAATACCACACACTATACACCCACACTCTGGTTTGAAATAAGATAATAGTCTAATTTTTTCCAGTCAGCTGCAACAAAAAGAATTAAGACCACGTAAATGTTCATGTGTATATACTCCATTTCAGTTTAGATTTTCATCCCTGTCCTCTCCTCTAAATTTCCAGCCACGCAGTTGCTTTTTTATTTCAAATTTATAGAATATTTTAAGAAAAGCAATTAAGAAAAAATTCGGACACAGTTCATAGAAAAATGAACAAAAAAACCTGGTTCAACATATTAATTAAGCATTGTATTATACTAATGTGAATTATTGTTAATTCCCGCGCTTGCGCGGGATATCATCTAGTGTTATAAAATAAAAATTCCACTTTTGATGGATTTCATGTATATTTTGTCACAGAAGCATAAAAATCCCAAAGAAATGTCATCACCAAAGAGAAAGGCTTACTTCAAATCTTTCCTAAAGTTGTGGAACAAAAGGAAATTACCACAGGTAAAGGATCGACTAAATGGAAACTTGATACATAATTATACAGGATTTTTGTTACTTTTTCACTTGGTCACATCACTCATATATATAAAAGTACTGGGGGTTGTTACCATATCATTAAACAGTTTGTTGAGAAATCTTTAGCATCTTGCAAATACATTAATACATGTATTCTTATTTGTCATATTTTTTTTTTTTTTAGTACATGTATTTTAAAACTAGAAGATGCTAGAATTACACGATCTTGAAATTAAAAATATCAATTAACTTTGGGGTAAATCCACATTCATTTTATTCATATTGTTTGTAAATAGAAATACTACAGAGGCAGTGCTGAGATACAGAGTCCGTGCCCCACCCATCCAACGCGAACGTTCAGCTTTGCGGATGATGAAGAAGAGGTAGTCAGTTTCACACGCCCCAAGCCTAAGCGCCTGTCCATTGAACCATGGGGGCCACCAGATTCACCATTCTCAACGTTTGGGAAGACGCCACCAAAACATCTCCTGACTTCAAACCTTCCCCTACTGGAGTCTTTTTCCTCTGTGGTAGGCTTGATAATAAATATATTTCTGTATAAGGTAAAATAAAACACCTTGAGATTTTAATGTGGATGAAAGTACATTATATTCAAATTGTAATCACCAATTACAAATTTTCAAATTATACAATATTTGACCATAAAATGCACTTTGAAAATTTTGGAAAAGTATAAATTAAAAAAAAAAATCTCCTGTCCAGCAGGTTGTGAATGCATGACTTGCAGATCAGTAGCTGACACTTTATTCAATTGCACTAAACTGTTAGACCTCAAAAATGTGAAATAAATATGAATATGTTTTATATGCTTAATACATAATATAAGTGTCCTTTACCTCCTTAAAAGTTCCTGGGTTTTTTAGGTCACCTGAGTATATGCTTAATACATAATATAAGTGTCCTTTACCTCCTTAAAAGTTCCTGGGTTTTTTAGGTCACCTGAGTAAACTCAGGTGACCTATTGCTATCTGTTTTCGTCCGTCGTCGTGCGTCGTGCGTCGTGCGTTAACAATTTACATTTTTAACTTCTTCTTAAAAACTACAAGGCCAATTGTTCCCATTTTTGGTGTGAAGCATCTCTATGGTAAGAGGAATGTAAATTGTGAAATTGGTGGCTCTACCACCCCCAGGGTACCACAGGTGGGGCCAAATATGAAAAAAACAGCCAAATTTTCAAAAATCTTCTTCTCTACTCCCACACATGTGAGGAAAAAACTGATTGCATGGTTATGATGTCCATGAAGCCCTCTACCAAAATTGTGAAATTCATGGCCCCTGGGTCAGGGGTTCAGGCTCTAGGGTGGGGCCAATAATGTCATATAGTAAAAATGTATTAAATCTTAGAAAATCTTCTTCTCTACTCCCATAGATATTTGTTAAAAACTAAATGCATGGTTATGATGTCCATGAAGCCCTTTACCAAAATTGTGAAATTTATGGTCTCTGGGTCAAGGGTTCACGCTCTAGGGTGGGGCCAATATGGCCATATAGTAAAAATGTATTAAATCTTAGAAAATCTTCTTCTCTACTCCCATAGATATTTGTGAAAAACTAAAGGCCTGGATATGATGTACATGAAGTCTTCTACCTAAATTGTGAAATTTATGACCCCTGGGACAGGTGTTTAGGCACTAGGGTGGGGCCAATATGGCCATATAGTAAAAATGTATTAAATCTTAGAAAATCTTCTTCTCTACTCCTGTATATATTTGTGAAAAACTCAAGGCATGGATATGACGTCCTTGTGTTAAGTGGCATCAAATAGTATGTAGGTCATGAGCCCCGGGGATGGTCCTGTCCCACCTCAAACAGGAAGTGCCAGAATATCTTGAAAACGGTTAATATCCCCACCCCTAAACCATATATATTCTTGTTCCCTGTGTTAAGGGCCATCAAATGGTATGAAGGTCATGGGCCCTGGGGCTGGTCCTGACCCCCTCTCAAACAGGAAGTGCACAAATATCTTGAAAACGGTTGAGATCCCCACCCCTAAACCATATATACCGGTATTCTTGTTCCTTGTGTCAAGGGGCATCATATGGTATGTAGGTCATGGGCCCTGGGGGTGGACCTAACCCCCCTCAAACAGGTAGTGCCTGAATATCTTGAAAACGGTTTAATAGTCCTTTTTGAAAGATTTCAGGCAGGGAGGTGGTCGTCATTACAAATTAAAAATTTTTCTATTCCAGAATAAAACTTAATTAAATGCATATATGAGACTCCTTGACAAGTTTGTGTATGGGTTATGCTACTCAGGTGACCGTCAAGGCCTATTGGCCTCTTGTTTTGTTGTTGGTATTTTATTAATTTAAACATGTTTAATTATTAAAGAAACATTCCAATTCTTCACTAGGTCTTTCATCAAATATCAAAGTTTTCATACCATACAATATAATTTCTGGTTTCATATATATATCCCCCACAAACAAAGTTTGGGGAGGGGGGTATATAGGAATCACCTTGTCCATCTGTCTGTGCAATCGTGTCCAGTCCATATCTTTCTTATGGAGAAACATTGGAAGTTCTTACTTCACACAAAAATTGCTTATGACCTGAGGGTGTGTCATGATTTTGTCCGAAAGTCATTTGGGCAAGTTCAAGGTCACTGGAAGTAAAAGTGCAAAATTTGTGTCAGGTCTATATCTTTTTTATGGAGAAACATTGGAAGTTCTTACTTCCCACAAAGATTGCTTATGACCAGAAGGTTTTTCATGGGTTTGAACCAAGGTCATTTGGGCAAGTTCAAGAGTTCAAGGTCATTGAAAGAAAAACTTCATATTTGTGTCTGCTTTATACCTTTCTTATGGAGAAAGATTGGAAGTTCCTAACTCACAAAAAAATTGCTTATGACCTGATGATGAGTTATGAACTTGATCCACTGTCAGTTTTTAGCTCACCTGAGCTGAAAGCTCAAGTGAGCTATTCTGATCACATTTTGTCTGTCGTCCGTCCGTCTGTCTGTCTGTCTGTCTGTAAACTTTTCACATTTTCAACATCTTCTCAAGAACCACTGGGCCAATTTCAACCAAACTTGGCACAAAGCATCCTTAGCCTAAGGGGATTCAAAGTTGTGAAAATTAAGGACCAAGCCCTCTTACAAGGGGAGATAATTAGGAATTAATGAAAATTTTCGAGAAATTTTCAAAAATCTTCTTCTCAAGAACCATTTGGCCAGGAAAGCTGAAACTTGTTTGGAAGCATCCTCAGGTAATGTAGATTCAAAGTTGTGAAAATCGTGATCCCCGGGGGTAGGATGGGGCCAAAATGGGGGGTCGACTTTTTACATAGGAATATATAGAGTAAATCTTTAAAAATCTTCTTCTCAAAAACCGTTAGGCCAGGAAAGCTGAAACTTATGAGGAAGCATCCTCAGGTAATGTAGATTCAAAGTTGTGAAAATCGTGATCCCCGGGGTAGGATGGGGTCAAAATAGGGGGTCGACTTTTTACATAGCAATATATAGAGTAAATCTTTAAAAATCTTCTTCTCAAGAACCATTAGGCTAGAAAAGCTGAAACTTATGTGGAAGCATCCTCAGGTAATGTAGATTCAAAGTTGTGAAAATCATAACCCCCGGGGTAGGATGGGGCCAAAATAGGGGGTCAACTTTTTACATAGCAATATATAGTGTAAATCTTTAAAAATCTTCTTCTCAAGAACCATTTGGCCAGGAAAGCTGAAACTTGTGTGGAAGCATCCTAAGGTAGTGTAAATTCAAAGTTGTGAAAATCATGACCCTCGGGGTGTAGGGTGGGGCTATAATGGAGGGTCGATTTTTAACATAGGAATATATAGAGTAAATCTTTAAAAATCTTCTTCTGAAAAAAACTAATTAGCCAGGAAAGCTGAAACTTGTGTGGAAGCATTCTCAGGTAGTGTATATTTAAATTAAGAAAATCATTACCCCCAGGGGTTGGGTGGGGCCACAATGGGGGGGGGGTGGTCAACTTTCTACATAGGAATAGAGTAAATCTTTAAAAATTTTCTTCTCAAGAACCATTAGGCTAGAAAAGCTGAAACTTATGTGGAAGCATCCTCAGGTAATGTAGATTCAAAGTTGTGAAAATCATGACCCCCGGGGGTAGGATGGGGCCAAAATAGGGGGTCAACTTTTTACATAGCAATATATAGAGTAAATCTTTAAAAATCTTCTTCTCAAGAACCATTTGGCCAGGAAAGCTGAAACTTGTGTGGAAGCATCCTAAGGTAGTGTAAATTCAAAGTTGTGAAAATCATGACCCTCGGGGTGTAGGGTGGGGCTACAATGGAGGGTCGATTTTTAACATAGGAATATATAGAGTTAATCTTTAAAAATCGTCTTCTCAGAAACTAATTAGCCAGGAAAGCTGAAACTTGTGTGGAAGCATTCTCAGGTAGTGTATATTTAAAGTTGTGAAAATCATTACCCCCAGAGGTAGAGTGGGGCCACAATTTGGGATCAAATTTCTACATAGGAATATATAGAGTAAATCTTTAAAATTCGTCTTCTCAGAAACTAATAAGCCAGGAAGGCTGAAACTTGTTCGGAAGCATCCTCGGGTAGTGTAGATTTGAATTTGTAAAAATTATGATTTCTGGGGGTAGGGTGGGGCCACAATTGGGGTGGAATGTTTACATAGGAATATTAAGAGTAAATCTAGATCTTTAAAAATCTTCAGCCAGGTGATTATTTAATATTGTTTAGATTTTGGCTTCTGGTTGATTCCTGGACGATTGGGTCTCACAAGGGGTTCAGAGTTTGATGTAGGTTTATATCCCATTTATAAACAATTGTTTAGGATCTTTTTGAGAGCTGCAATGCTCAACATGTGATATTACTATAAAATCATCCTGTTAGAAAAGGGACTAATGAAAATAAACATAAGAATATCCAGTCGAAAAAATTGAATTTTATTTATACAGTATCTACATGTATTATACTACATTGTCTAGATAGTTTGTATTACTGTATGACTCCATTAAGCTGATTTTATCATACTTATTGTTCCTCAGGTGAGCGATGTGGCCCATGGGCCTCTTGTTAAAGTTCAAGTTATTGTACAAAAAAATGCATTTAAAAAAAATCTTGTATAGGCCATATCCATGATATCTTGTAATGGAAAATGATTAGAAGCTAAAATTTGACACAAAGATTGTTAGTTACCTGTAAATATGCCCTGACCTTGAGCTTTGGCCATTATTTTGTGGATTCAAAGTCACTATAAGAAAAAAGGTGCATTCATTACTTTCTAATAAATAAATACTTGAGTTATTTTCTTTTCTTAGCGGAGGGTATCTTTTGTGAGCTTGCTCACAGTACCTCTAGTTGAGTTTTCTAAGGTTTCTAAGGTTTTATTAAGGTTCATTTTTGTTGCAGACTGATAGTTCTCTCAGTGAGGAGACCCATAACACATCAGGGAGCTACAGACAAGACTCTCTCCCAGTAAGACTAAATACTGTAATTTCATTGATTTTCTTTGAAAGCCAATTATTATATGGAGATTTATTTTTCAAGACGATCCACAAGTTGAGAAATGAGATTTGTGGTAACATATTCTATGAACAAGACCATGAGTTTGTGTATATCCTCAAAACTGTTAATTTTATCTAGTCCACGAAAAGTGATGCCAATGAATACATGTATTAATGAAATCAAAGTAATATGTCAAATAAATAATGCATCTTTGTCTGCCTCTCATTTTATCATTTGTTTAAGTTTAATTTGTTATCAAAGAGAGAAGTAAAAAAAAAATTATTAACATGAAATTGTATGCTAAAAAATGCCTTTTGAGACTTCTGCAAAACCCTTATAAACTAAATTAAATGTATGTATAATATTTTTGTTTTTGTTACATGTATCTAAATATATTTTTACATCATACTTTTTTTTCTCAGAAACTTGGAGAATACCAAATGCCTAAAAATGCTTTACCAATGGTAGAATCTGGGGTATCCACTCAATCCACATATGATAGGTAATTGTTTAACTAACATCCGCTGTACATGTACTTGTAATGGTTTCTAGACAAAGGTTTATATATAGGTTTAAATAGCATACCAAAACATGCAATAGAGCCAAAATTTGTTCTAGAGTATTTGTGTCAGATATATGGTTCCTCATTTTTTTTTTTTGCAGCTTCTTTCTTAAAATCAACAGAAAAATATAACAGTTTTAAGAAAATTGATTGCTTTGTTTCAGAAATCTTGATAACAATGCCACGAGCCTACCCGGTACTCCAGCCTCCTCATTCCCTGATAATTCCCCTGTGTATGCTGTGCCATGGAAGCCTAAACCGACCCCCAGGAAAAAACCTCCAGTGGTTACAGAGTCGGTCACATCCCCACCCCCTCCACCCGTCCCCCCAAAATCATTTCTGACCGACAATGACGATGATAATAATGTTACAAAACAACCAGCACCTCATAGTCAACATGATTCTGATATTTGCACTGTATCACAGTCAGGTGATAATAGTGCTAATAATGAACAGAGATCTACTGGTACTGTTGAAAGAGTAAGTGTCACAGAGTCCTGCAGTTCTATGGAAGTGGATGATTGTGCACAGGAAATGGAGGAACCACGGAAAGAAGGATGGCACGGTCCCATAGCTGGGAAACCTTTCAGTCCGCCAGTAAAGATCAGAAAAACTTTCTTCCCTCAGGAGCAAATCTATGCAGAAATTGACTCTCTTGAAATGAAGCCATCTGAAAGCATTGCATCAGATTCGCATGACAAGAACCATGCACAGGGCATAATATCAACAAAGAATAATGAAGATGATGTGTTCACTGAGCAAGGTTCTGAATCACAGACTACCCAAACAGTTGTTCAGAGTGGTTCATCTTCCATGGTTACGTCTCCAGAATCTCAAGTTAAGCATGTGGTTTTAGAAAACTTACAGAAAACTAAAGAAAGTAGGTTCTCCTTCAGCAAATACCTCATAACTCCCGAAAAACGGGCTGTGGCCACCTCAAAACCTTCCTCTCTCTCTGAAAATGGAAAAGAGAATGTGTCCTCCAGGAAACGTCTAGGGCAACAACATCAGATGTCTTTATCAAGTAACGGAAGTAGTCAAAAGGAGAAACCAAAGGTAATGCCAAGAAATATTCCAAAGCTGCGAAGCGATTTCAGGGTTACTATGACTGTAAGCAATGGTCTTCATAATGTAAGGAACTTTGTAGTGGGAGACAACAACCCACCCAAAACAAAGGACTTAAATATTAAAAAGAATGAGTTTGAAAAAGCAAAGTCTCAGTGGAAAAAAGAACACCATTCTGGTACTGCAGATTCAAAATTAGAAATGAGTGAAAAATTCTCAATGTCCTTGGATGAACTGGGAAGCCCGAAGCCACAATTAAAGGAGAACGTTTTGGAGACAGATATTGATTCCGTACCTTTACCAATCATGGGCTCAAAGACCCCACCTCGAAAAAGAAAACCCCTATCTAACCTCCAGAGGTCCAAGTCCATGGAAACAATAATCTGGTGATGCATTCCTGTACATACATCTGTATTAATATACATGTAGCTGAAACAGTCAGTCTTTTAAAAGTGTACAGCAATTTGAAAGAAGAATTTGATTGATTTTGAATATTTTCATATTCACTGTTGTAGAACAGATTTTAATCATGTTTATTTGATTTTGTAAATCAGTCATGGCATTGTTATCAAGAATGTTGATATACACCATTACTTACACATGTATTCAATGCACTGTAGTGTGCCATCTTTACATGTGTTTATCATGTTTATAGGGAGAAAAGATGATTGCAAATGATACATGTAGTTACTAGTTTATGATCATGTGATATATGTACATGATGTATATGAATTTTTTTGCCCAAGAGCTTTGGGTAGTTTCAGCATTGACAATGATAATAACTTTTTATCTAGTATATATAGTTATTGAATGGTATGTACATTTAATTTATTAGAGAAAAGCTACAAATGTGTAGTTTGGTGGGGCGTGGGGTGGACATTGGAGGAAAAATTGAAAATACAGTACATTACAAAGTAAAAACAAATATGACTTTCTGTTTCCATTGACATTTTGATTGAAATTCGGTGTCTTCTGAAAGATTATTAAAATACATTTATTTGGCATTTTTATTGTCCAGTAACAAAAGAAATACAAGAGATTTTGTTTTTAAGTGCAAGCTATATAAATGGATAAACAGAATATGGTTTAGAGTTAATGAAAGAAACTTTCTCTTTTCTGTAAATAAAGTTTCTTGTTTTTACTTTGTAATGTATTTATCTATGAAAAAATGATTCCATGCAATATCATGACATTTTCAGACACATATACATTGATAAAATACATGACAAATGTTTGGAACCTGTGGTTAAATTGCTATGTACTATATGATACTTAAATGTATTCTGGTTGTTTGTTAAACTGTTTACATGTACATATATTGTAGACAGTAGTACCTTATGAAGTATTTACATGTACCTCATGTACTTTAACAGTCAGCGTATAGCAGCATGTACGTCAGATCTACTGTATACAGGGTAATATTCGCCCGTTTTATTTCATCCCCTTTGCCCTTGTTGTCAGCGGGTGAATTTAAGACTGGATGAATTTCAGTGTTTCAAATTATTATTCTTTAAACATACTGTGTATAGTCGAATTCAAGACGGGGCAAAAATGAAGTGTATAAGGTTGAAAACTACACGGGGCAAAAATAACCCTGTATACAGTATCTCTATTGGATGAAATGTCGGCAAAGTTCTCGGCCAGATTACATTTTATTGTTATGCAAAATGAATAACCGTGTTTTCTGCTATCACTGCTTTTTTTGTCATAATGGCAGACACAGCCAAGTCTTGGGTGAAACATAAAGAAACTCTACATGTAGTTTATTATGCCTGAACTCCCAGCAGAATCTTGTAATAGTTGGTGCAGTGAATTTAAATATATGGTGCAGAGAAAATTATTGTGGTGCTGAATATTTTTTTTTCTTTTGACACGTAAAATAATTTAATTAAGGTCTTGTACATAGTAAAAATGGGCTTACTGTTATTGGTAAACCATTTTCCTTAATATTCAGTATTAATCTGATTCTAATTTTTTCCTTAAACATTTTTGAAAAGTAGTCATTGTATCTAGCCAATAGATTGAGATAGAATTTATAGACTTTAGAGATTACATAATGTTGCATTTACTGTATATGGACAATTCGGAGAATAACATTATTCTTAAGACAATAGAGATTAACCATTAATGCACTTGCAGTATTGGAAACAGATTGAGATCAAAAGATTGTTTTATTAAAATAATAAGATAGACATGATAGAGTCTGATACTCTAAATATAGATTGTATACTTATAGTACCATAAACAAAAGAGATTACCCATTAGTACATGTACTGTACACTGTATATCCACAGAGTAGGTAATATCTAGAGAGCATTACCCAGCGCTCAATACATATAGGCAGCACATTGAGATAATACAATTTTTATTCAACAGAAATTGCCCTTTGGTACAGAATTGTATAGGCAATAAGAGATTACGCATTGGTGCATGTATTATATTGACAACAGAATTGGAAACAACCATGTACATTGATTTATAGACAATTTGAATAATTTAGAATTACTCTCAGTCTCAGGTGCTTGTTCATTTTTTGTACAGACTGGTTTAAATACTGTAGAAATTACCAATTGGTCCATGTATTTTACATGTTGTATAGACATCAGTGTGATATGATAAGATTGTATACCTATTAATGTACTTGCATGTATAGTCAACAGTTTGAGATAGATATAGACTAAAGAAAATGTACTTGTATCATAAAACACTTGTCTTAAATATCTATTTTTTAACTTAAGGAAATCAGTGATATTCAAATCAGGAAATCCATGAAATTAAATAAATATACATGTACTAAAAATATATGGCTTGAGTGATTATTAAACTTTTTGCATTGATGCTAGTAATTTACATTAATTACTTACAGGCATAGACACTTGACTACAAAGTTACTAACCTGTTGATCTTTGCCATACATGTATTTGCACAACCGAGAGTGAGTGTATGGTGTCAAGGCTTATTTTGATTAAATTAAATTAGAAAGACATATAAGGCCCGACATCATGAAGATGATGTATGGTATGGTCGATATATTACACGTATGATAAATTGATGACTCTCTCTCTCTCTCTCTCTCTCTCTCTCTCTCTCTCTCTCACACACACACACACACACATGCCACAAATGCGGCACAAGCCACACAAAAATCGGAAGAATTAAAAAATGCTAAATCACAAAGTTTATCAAGTGCCTAGTTCACTAGGCGCATAGTTTACTTTGTACCCTATATATAATGTATACTGTCATTTGAAATGATCTAGATCTTCATACAATTTAAGGCCCCATGTTGAGTCACATTTCTCTGTGGGGTTCATGCAGGTGATGACAGGATGACAGATTTATTCAATACCCTTGTTTCTTACTTACCACCATGCGTATTTAAAACAATAAATCAATGGGCAACGTCGAGTAAAAGTTTGAAATTCTTCTAATCCATTTTCATTTAAAACAGGAGGGGAAATAGGGATATTTCATGATATTTGCACAGCAATACCACGATTTGCAGATTTGTGTACAGTGTATATATTGAGTAAAAGATTCCTTTTTTTTTTTTAAATTTTGATCTTTCTATTTAATAATATTTAGATTTCCTTTCACGTAAGGCAGGAAAGATCACAGCTGGGATGGAATAACTGGGCAGCAGCCAAAGACAGGTGGAGGCAGTGTATCCAGGCCTTACGTGTCAGTGGGCACGAATAGGTTAGGTGAGATGAGGTCACATAAAGAGTTTGGTTGATATTGACATAGTGGGTCTAGAGAGCAATCTGAAAAGGTGAAATGTTTATATGAGTACAGACAGATTAAGTTACTGACGCCCGAAAAATACATATTGGTTTTTTTTAAGAAAATTAAAAATTCAGGCATTTTGTGGTTCTTTTTTAAAGGATGAAGTTTGTGTGCAGCATAAACATTTTTATCAAAAATCTAAAGTTATATACAATATTAATGTATAATTAAGAAACTTTCCTGATATCTTGGGATTTCGATAAATCATAAAACCTACATGTATTAATTATATTGACTACTTAAAAAGAGTAACGATATCATTTTTAAAATGTGCTTTATTCATGTTTATCAAATTGTATAGAATAACGTAAAAAGCAATGTGTGATATTATGAAACACAGTCTTGTGGTTTTTTTTTTTATTTTAAAGATGATTTATTTTTCAAACGTAAACTGTTAAATAAACGAATAACATTTCAAACGCACAAGGGGTCAATTTGCAAAGTCACACAATGTGAAATGCCACATCATGACATCAATATTGGGTATATATCCTCTATTACCGCCTAGTATTTTTTTTTTACATCGGCCATTCCTTCTCGTGATGCTGTGCTGCAGGATAAAATCATTCATTATTCTTCAGCGATGGTATCTAGCATTATTACGGTATTTGAAATTAAGATGACGCTCTCTTCATGATTTAAACACAAGGAATACACTTTCATTAATTTTATCTATTTTCTATTAATAGTATATATTTACATCTACCAAGTATTATTCCCTCTATTTCTTACGGAGACTTATAGTTAATTCATAGCTCTATAGAAACAGCCAGACTGAAATCTACACGCCCCGTTTATCGATTGGTCGAAATCTACAGCGGCTGAAACTGACAAGAAATTGACAGGACTGAAATTGACACGCCCAGTTTATCGATTGGTCGAGACCTACAACTACCTAAGAAAAATCACGGACAGCACGAAATAACCATGATGATGTCAGACTCAAAGTCTCACAGGAGACGATTTGGCTGTTTCTTTTAGCTAACGTACTTATGTACGTTAACAGTAATTTAGTGAATTTTACTTACTTTTTACGCTCAATTTATTAATGAGTTAAAAGAAAGATGTTAATATAAACAATAAAATGCTTTCTTTGGTGATTCATTCGGGTTATGAAGGTAGCGATCATTGCAGAAAAAATTTACATAACCCGCTAACGCGGGTTATGTATTTTTTCTGCAATGTCGCTACCTTCATATCCCGAATGAATCACCAAAGAAAGCAGTTTATTGTTTAAATAAAGCTGAGTCCTTATAATTCTGATAGCAGAAATACCGTTCCACACATGTAAGGAACTGATTAGCTGCAGATTTGTATAGCTCACTGCATATGGTGGTCGTCCATCCAAAGAAGTTGGGGGAACAAGATAGCGCAAATGCCCATTTGGTTTAGTCGTAAGATCTATTTTAAATTTAAATTTTTTCCAACTAAATATACTTGATTATGTTATAATACAAGTTTACAAAAGCACAATTTCTAACAATATTAAGTTTTGTATATTTTAACAAACGATACAGAATAAATAAATAAATATATACTAAAGTTTTGGTGGTATCGAACCCACAACCTAAAATCCCTAGCTCACTAATGTAACCTAATGTCTGGTGCTCTAACCACTGAGCCATTTCAGTCACAACAAACTCCATTGACTTCATAGTGGGTCATCTCTCCACGTTTTCGTTGATTGAAATCGGTTTGATTTCCTTTACAGTAAACCTTTTATAGACTATGACAAAAATATGGAGCTCCAACCAACTCTATAAAAGAAAAGGCATTGAAGTTCTAAAAATGACACTATTTTGAGGTTTTTACACGCATACGTCAGTTTAAATCAACCTATTCCAAATATTTAAAATATTTAAGGGTTATTAATCGATGTTATGGTAAATATACATTGTTTTCAATAATTTAGAAAGAAATTATGAGATTTGTTGATATTTCAATTTTATAGAATCTTTGCCAAAGAAATCAAGTTCTCACAGAGCAGCGTCAGAAAAACTTTCTCCAGAAATCTGCAATCATTAAAGCAAAGATAATTATATACCTTCATAAAAGAACATACACGAGTCCATTGAGCATGACTTCATGAAGTTCATGTCGTCTGCGCTCAACAATATGGAGACGTCGGTGATGTACTCTCACTACTGGACGTCTGGCTAGAATGTCACACAAGATGAAACTGTGTCATTCAGTCAATTGAAAGGTGACTGAAAGGTAACTGAAAAGTGACTGAATGGCATATATGTACCATTCAGTCACCTTTCCAGACCATTCAATTATCATTCAGTTGACTGAATACTGTGTCATTTACCAGTGTGCAAACGTCCGAATTGATTGGCCTGAGACACGTACATGTACTTTGGTAGCATTGTCTTGTAAAGGTTTGTCTTTGAATTTAGAGGTTTGTCACTGACTGTGAACTCTTGACATTAACTTTAATACTACAAGCTACGAATATGCGTTGTGCTACAAGCAACCTCAAACGTTCTAGCTACGTCATTTCTTGCAGATCTGCTTGCAGCATCTCCCTACAGCTCAATTTTTTTTTCCATAAGCGACAAGGAAAGGTCGTTTACACTGGATGCAGACATGGCGATTAGGTTTTCGATTACAAATCTGGTGTCCGTTTAAAAAAAACTAACCAAATCCCCCCCCCCCCAATAAAATATGGAAGCTGTCATAACGTTTACTTTACTTTTGAGTGACGTAATTGCGATAAAATGACGTTAATTGCCTTTAGGCCTATCTACAAGTACATGTATGAAACTGAACGACTTCCGTTGCTTTAATAGATATTTTAAGTGATTATAATATATACATGTATACCGATGTTTCTAAACTGACATTATTTTGAGTAGTATATAACATTACATGTGGTTAAATTAGTGCATAATTTAATAAATATAGAAATATCAAATCACCTTACTTTGACTATTCAGTGTATTTTGTGGGCATATGCGATCTGAAGCGCGCATATGCATTGTACACATGTAAGAAAAGAAGTACGCAATCATTTACGGTTTGATTATTTGGGGCTTTTTAGTTTGTTATTGAGTTATTCAACAAAATTTTCTTTTGTCTTGACTAAAACTTCAATTTAAAAACAAATATAATTTTTTTTTTCATATTGAATATGTTGAAGAAAAAAAATAAAAGATATATGTATATAAAAATAAATCTTTATATTTTCATGATAAATTGTGGACATTGCAATCAAGTCAATATATTGACTTTCTGTCATTATATGTTAAATGTACAACTATACCCCCCCCCAAAAAAAAATAAATATATATAATAATATATCAACCTTTTTTCATATATTTCAGTTGTAATTGCATGTATTAACAAATTGACCATGCCCAAATACATTTATCTGTTTATGCGGCCTGTTCAATTCAACTCATTCATTTATTCTCTCAAAACCATATAAATGGTACAAGAGGTGGATTTATATATATATCATATGATATTTACATATATATACAAACAGTCTGAATGAGCAGAGATGGTTCATTTTTCGTTTGGAGAACAAATCTCATAAATATTGTTGAAAATACATAGTTTTCTTTTTTAAATAAAGAGTCTGTAATACATGTACATCTATATTTATTATTTAGTATTTATAGCACACCGAAGCCACTGTGTCGGCTTTATATAATCCCAGTGACCTATTCATAACAAAAGTGTACATCAATATGTACGCGTAGGCAAAGACTACACGACAATATTTTTTCAGTGATCCTTGTGCGGATCCAGAAACTTTTTACAGTATCCGAGGGAAAATTGTATTTAACAGGGAGAATCCGAGGCATATTTTCGGTAATATTACTATATAGATTTAAGAAATTCTTAGGCCTATTTTCCAGAGAGGCCCGGACCCCCAGATCAGCGAATTTTTTCGTAGATCCGCCGTTGAAGTGTACCGGTTCCATCCAGTTGTTAAATTAGTCTCAAACTAGCGGTTCAAGATAATAAAATGTTAAGATCATAATAATTTCATCGTTCTCTAACAGGTTTCGAATAAAAAAAACCAAAACAAAACAGAGCTTATATTGATTTGCAATTTGTTTTTAGGTCAGATGTCAACATTTTTATTGTGCACGTGTGCTGAGTAAACCCCATGTTTACTCTTGCATCAAACGAAACAATTTGTGTTTAGACATATTAAAATGTGGTAATTCTAAAAACACATATTTTGTCATGGCAGTTTTGTTATAAATATATACAACACCAAAACAAAGAAAAATATTTCATGAATGGATTCGAGACTATTATCGCAATGCATTGTGGTATAGCAGTATATAACATTGGCGCTCTGCCTTCACCCGGCAAGGTGAACCCATTATGACAGGTTATAACAATCACCAAACGGACTTGGATTTGAGTAATCTCCACAAGGAAATAACTGAAAAATTACAGGTATGTAAGATTATTTTATTAATCGAAAAAATTCATGCCATCTTTGGCTGCTCTGAATGTTTTTATTAATGAAACATGCTCTCCCCATGCACACGTTAACTTCACTCATCCGAACCTGTAGACGGCTTGCTCCACTCATTAAATATGATGAATTTTTAATAGTTCTTTGTTATATTTTCCATTTTCTTCCTTTACTTCAACTTTTCTGTTAAATCCTTAGAATTTTTAACTTTTTTCTTTCATTCAATTGGAAAAATGAATGCAATTTCATTTGACGGGTGTACATCCGTCGAGTTCACAACTGCCAAGAAATTCTTAGTGGGGAAAACTTCGTTTATATAGTACACTGTTTCTAGTCACATGGTCAAATGAAATCATGAATTTTGATTGGTTGTTCTGTGGTATGCATGTGAATTAGTAAAATACACGTCACAATCCGTACGGAAGCGCTCGGGAGTTTAGGGATTTCAATAAGTAAAGGCCCGAGACCTGAAACCCAACAGGTGGGAGTGGATCTAAAATTATACATTTTGTGGATAGATCAACATATAAAAATGTTTAAGCATTTTTTTTAATATCAGAAACTGTAGTAAAGAATAGAAAAAACCCCAGAATTAAATTAAAAATAAAATTTAACCATACTGAAAGTTTAAAGTTTAAAACATTTAAACAGAAAAAAATATATACTTTGAATTTGAAATTTAAAAAACTCTATTATTTATTAATATAGGTAAATGGTAGGGTAAAGAGAAAAACCAGACATAGGGCTACAAAAAGTCCTCCGAGTGGAAGCTCGCCATCTTCCCCTTCATCCCCGCGGACAGGTAAATGTGGAAGGCCAGCCAATCCGATCCCTAGGCACAAACGAGACTCGCACATCAAGGCAGAACACAAGCGGAGGGACAAAATACAGGTTTGAACTAATGGCTCAGTTTGGGTTTTGTTGTGTTGTAGAGATTTATCAAGACATTGGTAGTTTAAGATATTGCTCTTAATCTCACTTTAGGGATATATTATATATTGGTAATTATGGTAAGTATTTTCCTGTTATAGTTAGTGACATAGTGTTCTGTGCACTGTTCTCTTGCAAGTCCTTGTAAGTTTTCTTTGAAGCATGACTTTATATGTTATTTTTTCATGGGTATTGAATGAACATAGTACGACTTGCAAAAAGAAAGCCTGACCTAAATTGGCCAGTGTACCTAAAAATTTAGGCCCTATATCTATATGATACCGTATCAGGTAAGGTCTATTGAAGCGAATCTTTTTTGGGGTAAGTGGATGTGGGTATGTGTTAAGAAACAGTGATCAATGTATATTTTGGCACTGTATACAGCTCCAAGTATGTGATATGTAGAAGCAAATACTGCAAAAAACATAAAAATCTATGTGTCTGAGACTTGAAGAAGTGTACGACACAAATTTTTTATTAGAACCATTATGATTAAGATTTAGCTGATAAGCTCTTCTACAATTTCTCACATACATGGGCATTTTTTATGGTTTATATTTACATTGACAACAAAGAAATGTCTTCTACAGTCATTGGGGTCATATCAGTGATATGTTTGCGAGAATGAATGTTAATATTAACATTTACTTTCATTTGGAAGACATTTCTCTGAATGTTCCAAGATAAGCTCTCTTGTTTTGTTATATTTTCCTTGTCAATGACATTTTACTTCTTTTCTTTCAGGCTATTTAAAATGCTTTGAATTGTTGAATTTTTGTTTATCTGGTTGGTTTATTTTTGCAGAAAGGATTTGAAAGTTTAAGGTCTTTGGTTCCCTCGCTTGAAGATGTGTCTGAGAAGGAAAGCAAAGCTGTTATGCTGTTTAAAAGTAGGTATCCGCTAATCCTCTGGTTAGGTTTTAGTTAAGTCAGTAGCCGTAAGGGGGAAGTCACTCATGGGCACCTGCTAGTGTTAGGGGTATTTAAGGTTCCTTAGATAACACTGCTCTTTCTGTGCCTTAAGACATATTTTTAGTTCTTTTGTGTGGTTCTACAATTTTTTGCGAAAAACAAAAGAAGTTTTGGCAAAAAAAAACTTAACGCAACAAAGATTTGAAACCCATCCTTATTATTATATAAGGCCAGCTTTCCCCCCAAAAAATTTAATCCAAAAAGGAAAAAAAAACCCACAAAGAAATGTTTGTTGGATGCCAGAAAGAGGAATGTTTTTGGGGCAGTATAGTGTAAAGGCTCTGCATAGTTTGCCCCCTTTTGTGAGGGGGCATCTTACCCCAAAGTTTTGACTTGTCTCCCTCTTGTAGCGGCTGAATACTGTCGGCAACTTAAGGGCCAATGTAGGGGGCTCACCGACGAGGCGGCTGCTTTGCGGCAAGAAATCCAGTCCTTGGGTACTCAAATTCAGTAAGTCAAAAACATTTTAAATGTTTGACCATGCTATGTATGATTCACTCTACATGTACATGGTCGTCACTAACAATAGTTTGTATGTACCTATTTGTATATATATTATTATACCTATTTATACAGTATGCGTACCGTCTTAGTCTCTCCTTATATTTCTTCTTCCAGATGTTATGATTTTGATGCCAAGTTGTTGGATATATTTATTAAATAAGTGAAAATGTACATATATCAGAAAATTTGTACATTTAACTTGTGTTTAAATTATTTTTTTCTCTCTTTTTTTCCAGGTACGTTATTAATATAATATTTTCTTGTAGTCAAATACACTTGCTTTTTTCATGTTTTGATGATTCACTAATTCTTACATCATCTTTCAGGGAGAACCATTGTTTAAATGTAGTATTGTTTTTACTTTCAGAACATAATTTGGGTAAGATTATTGTAGATATAATGTATAGTCAGCTTTGTATTGCAGTTATTTTACATCATAATTATAAAACAGTTTGTATTTTTTGCAGGTGATAAAACTTCTACTTGTAGTTGTCCAACAACTTGGTTCAGTGAGATATTTTCCTCTTATTTACATGTACAATTTTTAAAATTATATATTATTAAAGGGAAAATTCTCTAAATCATCAAGTTTTCAACAAAAGAAACTGATACATGAATTATGTATCCCTATGAATAGAAAATATCTCACTCATTTTGAATCCAGGGATTTGTGTAATCCCAGCAAATGTATTGCAGAGGATATTTGGAAGATGGCCTCAGTCTTGAAATTCCTCTGCATTTCTGTAATCTAGACTGTCTCTCTTTAACTGGTTCTCTTTGACTTTTTTCAGTGACCTTCAGCAGGAGCTTCCGGTGACTGGTGTAGACGTGGTAGAGGAACCCCCTAGTACAGATATCGACCAGCTATATCGGCAGTATGTGGCCTCGCAGACCAAGAAAAACTGGAAGTTCTACATCGTATCCTGCCCACACTTTATGTCTGAATTTGATAATTTTTTTCCTTTCCAAAAAAAAAGTATGATGTTTAGACGTTTCCTCATTTTAATCAGATTTCAAAACAAAATTTCATTTTACACAAGTAGAGCAGATGTCATCAAGGAAGGCAAAAATGACTCAAGTCTTCTGTATGATGAACTTTTCCTTATAATCAGAGATTTCAAATAAACAACAATTTAATTTTACATTTAATATGTTGTTTAATTGGAAGTTAACTCTTTTAAATTAGAAAGAAATTGGGCGCACAAGATTATAAGTTTGCAGAAATCATCGACACGAATCAATAGTGATTTAAATGTCTATAATCTCGAAAGGCTATGTACAGATTTGAACAAAAATTAATTACTCAAACTATATCATGTTGAGAGTTGAAGTACATGTCTATTTTGGCTATTAAAAAAAACTCACAAGCTTTCTAAAAATGGCAATGAGAGGGTAAACCGATAACTAGTTATATTGAAAATGTTAATGCATGCATATTTTAATTCATTTACATCGTATATCTTTATAAACTAGTAATAAGAACAGAAAATAGTGTTCATACGGCAGAAATCAATAACGGCAAATTAAAATATACCGGTATTCTATAATTCAACATAATGTTATATCAACATAAATTAAAAAACAAAAAAGTTAAAAAAAAAAAAATGAAAAAATTAAAGGAGTCACCGGTAGGATTTGAACCCCAAACACCGCATGTATGTATTCACTTATCCAGGACGAAACCATTGAGCCATGCTTGACTTCACTATATGCGTTATAAAGTAGTGTTTGAAACAACATTGTCATATCCATGGACTTTGTTTTTTATCCTCCCAAAATTATTTTTAAAAAGTACATAATTAGTCATCTCTGAGTCATCTCTCCATCTTTTTTTAAAAAGCGACATCTTTAATGTTGAAATATGTCATCTTTGCATGTTTCAAATTGGTGGAGAAAAGACCCAGAGACAATAAAATCATTTAAAAACAGCTGTAAATAAGTATGATTTTGCATGAATTGTAATCTATTGCTATATTTAGACCCATATTATGATAAAACCTTTTGCATTACAAACATTTTTCTACCCATTCCAGGTCCAGCAGAAACCAATTAATGGTTATAATTCGGAAAATGTGCAAAATTAATTGATGAAATTTCCACTCTCCTTGTGTGCCCAGATTCCTGCCGAATCTACATCTTAAGCACCCACTCTCTTTCAAAACAAAAAGTAATTTCATTTTATATTAAATTAAAATACAGGTAAAGCAGATGTCCACAAGGAAGAAAAATAGACCTATGATGAATTTTCCTTAAGTTGATCAGTTTAGCTTTATGCTGAAGCCACTGTTTGAGTCCTTTAAAGTTATGGTCACTACGACAACCTCAGATGAATTTTCCCATTCTGTCAGCAACTGGGTCAAAGAAAAACTTGCTCTTCCAAATCTTCGGATAGGTAAAAATTCTTTTGATTTAAAGGTAGCTTTGATGAAAGAGGCTTCAGTATCATTAGATCCAATGTTATGATCTCTTTAAGTTTTTATCAACTAAACATAGCTCAGTCTGATTTTATTTTGTTTATTTTACTTTATTTTGAATGAATAAGTGTATCACATAGCAACAAAATTGTTTATCAGAGCATTTGAATCAGAGCATTTAAATTATCGGTATTGCAATCTCATGCAATTTCATTCAAAAGTTTGAAATTTTAATAGAAAAAATCAATACATTGGTCATTATTCTCTTCACCAGAATTTCTGAATTGCCTGAGAAAAGTCAGCAAGGACACCAAAATCATGGATGCCCCCGAACTGCTACCAGTGGAAGCCCACTTGAGTTGTGCTGACAAGTTGTGCACACCTTCCGACATCAAAATGGAGGCAGTTCACATGGCCTTGACCCTTGCTACACCAGTGAATAACGGCCCTAGCCAGCTCCCATCACAAACAAATGTGTGGGTCAGCTCGGTCTTGTCGGCCAACACGGAGCTGTCCACTACCTATCCATCAGGTAGTTCACTGATGTCTTCCAGCATCGTTTCAGAAAACTGCGCCCTGACTGAAGCTACCATGTGCACGGACTCTCAGGACCTTCACCTTGGTCCTCTAGCAGACATCCCACTCCCGACCTGTGATTCCGAGATGTCCATTGTAGACTCTCTACTTAACAATCTGGACAGTTCTGACTCTCTCCATCATCTCTTGTCTGACCAACCAGTTTCCCTAAATGATATTACCCCCACCCCCATCACAGAAGGGTTCATAACCCACAGTCAGACCCCATATACACAGACTTTTACACCTCATCAGGGACATCAGAATGCCCATTATTCACTCTGACACATCTTTTCTTGCTCAACTGCATGAGCTTTTCTGTTTTTGTAGAAAAAAAATGTTTCATTTCAGTTCCATTTTTGAGTAGATGTACCGTTTTGACTGTGTATCATATTGGTGGTGTTTGCTTTCTCTTTGATTAATCCATGCTTACAAGTTTTTGCATTGCAATTCTTGTTTGTGCTTTTTATTGCAAGAATAGGAATCGATGTTGCACTAAGATGGTATTACTGATGTATAATTACAGTATTAACACAAAGGCTTTTCATGCTTGGCATTACTGTAATACTGTAGTAATTGTTGGGTTTTTTTTTTTGTCATTAGAAGTGGTCCATTCGAGGTGTACATATTTGATAGTAACATAAGTATTATAATACATAATGAATATTAAATTTTTTAATTTCCTGAATGATTTTACATTATTTTTTTGAAACATTTCTGCAGCATTTATACAAGTATTGGGGATACAAAGTTATTCAAACTATATAATACATGTAGCTGGCTTTTAATAGGATAATTTACAAAGCTTTTGTATAATCTGTGTTTACAATGACAGACCAATAATATTGTGAAATTAAATTGTGCCTTGCTTCCAATGAGATAGTATATTTATGTACAATAGTATATTTATGTACAACGTAAATTGCCATGTGATGTCATACATTCAAATCAATTGTTCTTCCATTTCCTTTAAGTGATTGTAAAAGGCTTTATATGATTGTATGTTTTGTAAAAAATAAAAATGTTTTCCTTCCCAGATTTTTTTTTCATATTAAAAGAGGATTTGGTAGATACATGTATATATTATACAAGGCCAAAGCTCACCGCTGTTGGAGTTGAAGAAAAGGTACCACGTGTTTTGCAGTTATCATTTTCTGACGGGAAACTATATCTGATAAATCGGATTGAATATCAAAAGAAAAAAATATATCTTTAAAATAATGCAGGTCTTCATTGTAATGAGTTGACCAACTTTGTAACTGGGTTCATTTCACAATGCATGCGCGGATCTACAGGGAGACCAGTGGGTGTCGGACACTCCCTGTAAAATTAGGACAGAAAATATGCCTCGATCCACCACCCGGCAAATAAAATTATCCCTCGGATCCCCTCCCTCTAGCTGCAGGTATATAGCTCCCGATCTGAAAAAAAATATTAGAATGGACGACCTGGGAGCTACAGTTCCATATGTGTTAAAATAAGTTGCAATTTACGGCGCACAGAAACTTAATTGCGCTAGTTTAGGACTTGTTAAACTTTTTTCAATGCAAATTCTGTAGAAATAATTAGTACCATTAAATTCTTCAGACAATTTACTACTGCATGATGTCACTTTACATGCCCCAAACTTTCTCGTAAACACGCTAACCCACTTCGGAACGATTTTGCAAGATTAATTTTAATTTCAGTTGATTAAATTCCGATTGATCTGGTTTTCATAGATAATTTGTATTCATCATACATGTACTATCTAGAACGCCAAATAAAAAAAACCTGTATATATTTTGCATTTATTCGAAATTACTTTGTGTAAATTCGCGAAAGTAGATAAGCAAAACAAAATTTTGGAATACAAAAATGGAGTATGATCACAATTTTATGAAATTGAAATGATGCATGACAATCATAAGAACTTATAATAATTATTGCTTCTATATTTTTTTTAACTTGTATACATGTATATTGATTAATATATCGAATATCTAACATTTTAAACAATATTTTGAATATATTGATTATAGCAATATCATTTTTAAATGAAAATAATAATAAGTTCCATATATATATTCTCGATTTCATTTGTGAGTGTAACATTAGATCTAGTTACGCCATGCAAATTACTATACATTTAAACATTATATCAGAGTACATTTACAATATTTTAACCTTCAATGTTAAGCTTACTGGCTTAAAGGGACTTGGACACGATTTGAGCTCAAAATTTTTTCAAAATTTATTTTTTCATTTTTAATGTCTAGAATGGTCAATATGGATGCATGTTTTCAATGCTCTGTCAAAATTTGAAAGTCAAATAGCGAGTAACAGAGGTTAACATTCTTTGTTTTGTAAACAAAGCTCGAGTCCTGTTATTGTTTACATATGTCTTGAATTGGTAAAAGTTTCAATAAAATGTTGCATTTTGTTGTTGATAAACTTATTTATGAACACATTTAATAAGTTTATCTTGTTTCCACAAGTTATTTTGTCAAAGAAATGGTAATTTCTTTACTGTACATTATTTGTAAACAAATATAAGACTCGAGCTTTGTTTACATAACAACGACTTCTTTCCTCTTTATCTCGCGTGTAACACGACTTCTAACATTCAAATTTTGGTAAATCATTCAAAATACACAAGTAAACTATTTAATACATAAAAATCAAAAATGAAATTTTCATCTGAAATCGTGTCCAGGTCCCTTTAAATTGTATCATTCATTTGTTTTAAAAATATAGTGTTATTGCATAGGCGTCGGAACCGGGGGGACTAGCCCCCAACCCCCCCCCCCTTTTTTTTTTTTTGCAAAGTTAGACATAACCAGAACAATAATCCTTTTTTTTTTTTTACTTGTCAAGATTTTTTATAGGCCCCCCCCTCCCGACTTTCAATTTGCTTTATACGCCACTGCATTGTATGGGAGAAAAAAAAATGCGAAACAGTCAAACTATCTTCAGTACACCCTGCAGTAACACCGACTCATTTTAAGAACAACCTACTGAAATAAAATACAGCTGAGGAATTTCGGGATGGAAATTTATGAAAACAACAACAAACATACGTCAATGAGGATCTTCTGCGTTTAACTGTCTTGAAATTATGTTTAAGATTTTACAAGACAGATGTTACGGATTAGATAGCAAACAAAAACTATACAATGCTGCTAAAGGTAAGAAAAAAAATACTATTCGATGACAATTTCATTATTCTATTATGCTTTAAAGCCAGTGTATGTCAAAATATTCTATTCTTGCAAGTACATGTATGTAGTAAGTTTGAAAAGACTAATTTTATATGAATCTTAATATGAATCTTTTATATCATATCTTTGATATTGTATATTTTACTAAAAATTAAAACATCTTATATGTTTATAAAATATATGATTTTTACTTGACAGCTTTCAATGGCAATAGAGTTGTTTATCTAATATAAAAATCATTTTAAAGAACCTTATTGTGAGTTACATGTATTAATTAATTAGTTAAAATTTTTGGCACTTTGCCTAAATATTAACTATCTATAGATATGTCTTTGTTCTCCACAGGAAATATTGATTTCGTACAAAGACTGAAATTACACAAGAAAGTTGAAGTTCATTCTGGATGTGTAAGGATATCATTAAGTACTCTTTCATAAAACAGCTAAACAGCTAATGACAGCAAGTTGTATAAATTTTATCATAGAATACATTCAATACAAATATTAGTTATTGCTTATGATAGTACACTGTATTAATAGAACCATTTTAACAAGAGCTTGGACTTTGGGTAGTTGTGTCAAACAGCAATGTGACGTAGGCCTGTCTATTTCATTGCTGGCCACTCAGCCAAGGCTCTGTGAAATCAACAAGATTTGTCTGGCTTTTGAGCTAAGACTACGCAATCTGTTTATATTTCACTTGAAACCAGCGTCATTTAAACTTGTTTTGATGAAAGAAATAGATTGTTACGTCCTATCGAAAGTCCAAGGTCTTGTTAAAATGGTTCTAATCGAATCCGGGATGGTTCGCACCTATTGTGTTTCGCGCTGAGATGATTCGCACCTCGATGTTTCGCACCTCCCTCGGAGTGAAACATCTCACTGTATTAAGATATTTTTCTCGTGTTATTATTGCTCTTAATTAATTTATTAATTAATTATAACCTATATAAGAATTGAAATAAGTTATGAAACACTGAACCGGGTTTGCATTTACATGCATATAACGTTTTTGCGTTTTCATTGGGTTTTTTTTTTTTATGAAGCCTTTGCAGCCATGGTGTTATTAGGTTCAGAACATGAGGTATTAATTGTGTTGTGATAACAATTATAGCCTGTCTTTCACTTGAGATTTACCTGTATTTTTATGAAAAATTAGGGGTGTTATTGCAGGTAATTAATTACCACAGATCTAAAGGTGGGGATAATTCATACAGAACTTTTCTGCATTAAACTTTCATTACCCCCATTGCATCCACCATTTAACTACGATTTTTGTACCACTATTTAATAATAAAGTAATGCGTGATATTGTTTGATAATTTCCATTCCCATATATCTATGAATTAATAATTATGATTTATTAGAAAATATAAATAATATTTTAGTGACCAAATATTCATATTCGAAACACTATCTTAAAGTATATCCCATTAAAAACAAAAACATTGATCACAATTTCTACTTAATTTTCTGATCATTTAATTCTTTTTATGTCAACAAAATCACATTTTGATTTCTGTCAACTGTATTACATGTAATCATTAATATCACACATACAATTCACCAGCCAGCCACAGGTATTTTTAGTCACTCGGCACAACCACATTATTTGATTGTAAATGGTGAATTCGACATTTCGAGAAAAAGGACTTTTCGAATGAAAAACTTCAAATAAAAAATTGATTTATATTTGCAAATAATTCTTTCATTTCGGTAGGACGAAGTTAGGACAACAAATAATATTGGGCAAGTTTGGAGTTGGTAGATCGTCTGTATATAGAAAATATTTAAAAAAACAAAACTAAAAATGTATGTTGATCGATCGAATGTGTACTCAAGGGTACATGTTAAAAAAATATTTTTATATTCAAGATAATTTCAGAAATAGAACGTAAATGTTATTGTACTTGATGTGAAGGGTCTAGCACAAACATCTTATGGTATTTTGATTTGGTATTATCTACAGTATCTACAATTTCACCATCTACATTCATTCAAGAAACAATGTTAATTAATTCACATTTGCTTCTTTGGGGTAATGACAATTTATCTTTATCTGAACACTATCTGCTCACGTCTCCAAATTTAGACGGTGTTGTCCAAGCTATTGGTAATTGATAATTCATAATGACTTAATTAATTGTGCAATTAATTATATGAACTAATTATGGTGTTATTTTAGAGAATAATTAGCATGGTCTTCGAATAATCGCCAGTATTTTACTGTCTTATTAATCATACCATTAATCTGTTACTTGAATATATTGCGCCATGTGCAGGCACTCCAATATTGCAAAAAAGAAACCTTAAGAATTTTTATTTGATAAATATTTTGGAATATTAACTTAACATTTACATGTATATGTTTCATAAACCAATCATTGTTAAGAATGTATTTGATGTGAAACATCGCAGTGCGAACCATCTCAGCGCAAAACAAAATAGTTGCGAACCATCTCAGGGCGAAACATGTTTAGGTGCGAAACTTCAAGTACCCGTTCTAATCTCATATGATACAGCATTTTTTATATTATTTTTAAGCTTTGTAAATGAATTTTTTTTCAAATGACCTAGCTGGATGTATTTTTTCTTAGGGTTACATCGATTGTGGAACTGCAGTCAAATGGTTACAGGTACTATATGATAATTTATGTCTGATATAATGATTTTTTAGGTAAATACGATTTGCTGGAATGAAACGGGACAATACCTGTTATCTGGGTCAGATGACCAGCATCTAGTTATATCAGAACCGTGGACTGGAAAGGTAAATTGGTTTATAGACTATGTATATAACGTATATCCCTATAAAGTTTATTTTGATATATTTAGTGTGTCAAGTGCATAATACTTGTCATTTGATATTAAGAAGGAAGTTTATTGATATTTATCTGAGGTTCTCATTGACAATGTACCATTTATGTTTTATTTCTACCAGTATGTAAATTATTTAGAAATGAAAATAATTTCTCAAATTATTATGCATTGAATTTGTTAATTTTATTTATCCTTTTGTTTTTCAGTTCACATCTGTTAGGTCAGGGCACAGAGCCAACATATTTAGTGCCAAATTCCTTCCATATTCCAATGAAAAGGTAAGGAATAAAAAGGCAAAATGAAGCTTTAAAGGGGCATGGTCAGGATTTCGGTCAAAAAATATTTTTTCCGATTTTAATGTATACAATGCTTCAATAAAGCATATTTAATAGGCAACCAAAATTTTAGTGTTATTCATTGAGTCATAAGCAAGTTACAGAGGTTACAATTCTTTGCTATGTAAACAAAGCTTCTGTTTACATTTTGAATGTTGAAGTGAAAATTCCAGTTTTAGATCTAAAATGAATGTATTTAACGTTAGGAACTGTTTATTTATGCTTAAAATGAATAAGAAGATAGACAAATTAGCTTGAAAAAGATTTTTTACATGTAATTATATTGAACCTATGTAAACAAAAACAGGGCACAAGCCTTGTTTACATGACAAAGGATTGTTAACCCTGTATCTTGCTTATAACTCTACGAATGCCTCTCAAATTTCATTTGATCAGGAGAAAAACATTTCTAAAGCATTGTAAATAAATAAATAAAAAAAGAAAAAGAAAATTTGACGAAAATCGTGACCATGTCCCTTTAAGAAATAATCATCAAACTTCCATCTACTCTTACTAATGAATTACTCATCAAAACAAATTTAGTTAAGTGTATCATGTGTATTTTTTTTCATCTTATTCATTTGAAACATTACATAACCTCATTATACAGATACAAGTTTACAATTGTACACTTATCCCCAATAATCACATTTGAAGTGGATGTATTTATCAGAATTGAATAATACTGCTTTTAAGTGTATTTACTGTTTTAATGACCCATTAAATGTTATATATTATTTACAATGGATTTGTACCTGTAGTTTTGATGAAAATTACAGGTAGATGTATTTGTACCAGCTGTATTTTGCTAATATGATATCTGATTTATATTTTACCTTTCTCGAACTCTTCAGATTATTAGCTGCTCTGGGGATGGCAAAATCTACTACACAGATGTGGATACCAGCTCTAGAAATAACTTATTTGATTGTCATTTTGGAACAACATATGAGGTATTTGTTTGTTCATGGTCTATCTCAGATTCCTCAAAAACTCTGTTTTAGAAGCTACAGTTACAGTAATATATGCACCATATTTGTGCATACCTTGAACATTCAAATGGTGTGATGTTCCTGGGAATTATTAAGTAGACAAAATGTCTAAATGAATAATAATCTTTATATCTGAAGATTCAATTTATTTCCTATATGTACATACGGAAGGTATTTCAGATATTCTTAAATGTGTAGAACTATATATGCAAATTAAATTAAGAAGTCATATGCTATTTTTATTCCGTTGTATTGTGACATCAATTTTTCATTAGGATGTAAAGAAATTTACACCCAGTATTTAAACTAATCTGAAGTCTTCCTATGTTTGAAATGTACCAGAATGTAAATTATTTTACAAACCACTGGTTTCATGTTTTTGATGAATGTATGGGTATCATATTTGATAATGACCCAACTTTTTTTTGAGGTGGACTTTACACTAATGTCTTTTGAACTATTAGTTACTATTACAGGAATTTTTTTTTTCTAAAAGTAAAATATTAAAAGTACTCATTGATGGAATGGGATCTAATGACATGTTATCTATTCAATCATTAGCAATACTTTCAATTCCCTTGCTCCTCTCTATCAAGGTGATAGTAATTCCCAGTGAATCCTCCACTTTCCTGTCATGTGGAGAAGATGGCACGGTCCGCTGGTTCGACCTCAGGGCCAAGACTTCCTGTGTAAAAGAGGACTGCAAGGAGGTACATTTGTAAAGTACAGATCTAGAGTTAAATACATGCATTTTGGTCTCAAGACAATAAAGTTACTGTAGTTGACTTGTTATAATAGAGCCATTTTAACAAGACCTTGGACTTTTGGTGTGATGAAATCATCTACTTCTTGCATCAAAACAAGTTAAGAATCATGCTGGTTTCAAGCGAAATATGCACAGGTTACACTGGCTCAGAACTAAAGTCGTACAAATCTTGTTGATTTCAATGAGCAATGATTGAATGGCTGCATGAAAATGAAATAAATAGTCCTACAACAGATCGCTGTTTGAAATACCACCCAAAGTTAATAAGGTCTTGTTAAAATAGCTCTTATGCGGGAGTGTTGCCGTCAATGTAGGAAAAGATTTGTTTAGCGCCAATATTTTGGGACAGGTATTTTCTGCCGTAATGTTCATCAGTCTATAGAGATACTGTATACAGGGTTATTTTCGCCCCATGTTATCGTCGCCCAGTCTTGAATTCGCTCAGATGCAGTTATGTTAACAGAGATGTTATTTGTGACATAGAATTCGCCCAGTTTTAAATTCCCCACCTGACAAAGAGGGCCAAAGGGGCGAAAATAAAATGGAGTCAAAGATTTCCCTGTATACAGTATTACGTATTTTGATATATGTACATATATCAATTTACAACAATTCTTGCACTCCGATACCAAACTATTGAAAAAATGATTGAAATTGTATGCGATACATTAATTTAATACAATCCTCCAGTCCATGTATACATTTCTTTATGCCATAAGAGGTGTCTCTTATGCATCATCGGTATTTGCTACTTTCAATAACATCAACTACACATTTTGTAGGACATCCTGATCAACTGTAGAAGAGCAGTGACCTCCATTGCTGTCAATCCGTTGATTCCGTATGAACTGAGCATCGCCTGTGCGGACAGCTCTGTCAGAATTTATGACCGAAGAATGCTGGGAACTAAAGCCTCAGGTAACAACACTAGCAGCTTCACACCTGTCATTAGTTTTTTTTCCCATGGTACTTTGGGAATTTTGATTGATATGGACATGTAGTGCTTTTGTGCTTACATGTACATTTTACAATGAAATATTTGATAGTTAAATAAAATGAAGATTATCTCGTTTTATATGAACTAGCCATTGGTTAATTAATGATTAGAAAAACAAAGAAATTTTGATGTACATGTATTGCAAGTTGAGATACATAAAGGTATGTACAATTTTTGGTAGTTTAGACTGTCATAATCATATTATGGTATAGGAGTAAGTTTTTTATTCATTTTAAAGATGTACTGCCATTTTTATTTATTAATCAATTTCATGCACTGTTAGAGTATAGTCCCATACGTTGTACATTGTAAAATAGAAAAAGGCTAGGATATTCTTGTTATAAAGTATTTGCTATGTGAATACGATTGGCTTTGAAAGCTTTTACAAAAGATGTCATTTCTGTTTTCTGTTAATCTCTATGTGTACATGATTTAACAAAGGTTCCCACAGCAGCAAGGGAATTCTGGGAATGACCTGTAAGTTCACAGCGCCTACTCTGTCCAGCAGACCTCACAGGATAACCTCCCTTGCATACAGTCCCAATGGGGAGGACATATTGGTCAGCTATTCCTCAGAGTACATCTATCTCTTTGGATCAAAGGTACTTGTTGAATGTTAGATTCCTCTTTATTGTTCATACAGAATTACGAACTTCAAGGCATATGCTCATTACAGTCATGATGTTAGGTGTTTGAATTTTAGTGGGAGCAATTCTTTAATATGGACCTCTCTTGAAGATTTTTGTTTTATTTAATTTTGTGCGGAAATTGCATAGTAAGTGTATCATGTCAGTTTAAAAAAAGTCATAGTGTTATTCTAAGGTTGATAATAAAAGTTAAGGGCACTATATGTCATTTATTTTAAAACACTTGGATTGTATTTGACTTGTTAGATGTAATTTGAAATGTCATTTCATAAACATTTTGTTTGACAGGATTTTAAGACAAAAAGATTACAGACTCCTGCTGAATTAATTCAAAAGTCAAAGCACAAAGTAAGTGTCCAAAATGTAAAAGTACTTGTATGTACTGGTTTATCAGATATTTTTAAATTTATGTAGTGGTTAATTTCAAGATGGGTTGTCTTCTTTGTATAAGTTCTCTATCTCTTTAGAAACATTACAATTTTGCGAATTATGCTTAAAATCAATACCGGGTATATAATATAATTTCCAGAAAATTTTGAATCAAGAAAAAATTCTGAATTGTTTTAGAAACCACGACAGATCATAATTCAGCTCTAAATGAGTAAAAATGTTTTTCATTTGTTAGGCTGAGCGGCTAGCAAAGAAAGTCAAGTCGTCTGACTTGTTTGCTGAGAAACCAACAAAACCCCCTCCTAAACACAAAACTCCTGAGCCCCAACATTCCTCCAGAGGTTCCAGGGACCCCCCCTTGGACCTCCCACTGTCCAGCACCCCTCCCCGCACCTCTTCCTCCCCTAGACTGTCCACTTCTGAGGGGGTCACCTCCATGTTACTTCCTCAAAGTCCTTCTGGGTCATCGCTACGACAACCACCAATCAAAAGGCTACGCCTACGTGGAGATTGGTCAGACACTGGACCTCATGCCAGACCTGAGAGTGAACGCCACACTAATGGTAAATGTGCAGATTGAGAATGTAAACTTTCCCACATTGATAAAAAAAAATTCTACCGCATTTTGTAATGTGATTTACAAAAGCATTCCTTGCATCTTTCTTAACAAGCAAGTTGTTAAGATGCATGAATTGATCTGAAATTTGAATCGGATACATAAACGGAATTCTGTAGAACTTTGCTTAGCGAAATATATTGTATCTTTGAGAATTTTATCAAAATTCCTAGAACAACCAGACAGACAGACCACCATAATGCAGAGAATGTCGGACATGCTGACACGATGGTTAGACGGAAATCTGAGGCGACAAGAGGAGGAGGAGAGGGAGGATGAGGCCACAGGGAGGGGGTCTGGGGCCCAGGCCTCTGGGGGTCAGGATGTGTCAGGGGAGAGAAGTAGTGATGTTGTCAATGAAGCAGCTCCAGTTGCCGAAGGTAGTGTATACAAGTAGAAACCTGCTGCATTTTATGTTATAATTTTATAGCAAGGGTATTACATGTACATGTAGTAATGTAAAACTAAATTAAAGGTTAAGATATACATGTATGCAGCTGCTGATTAACTAAGAAAGTTAATAACATTTTTACCATAAACTAATCAAGGTACTTGGGTATTTGAAACAATATGGATAACAGAGTTAAGTATATGAATAAACAAAATATTAGAATTAGGTACTTTTAAAAGTATACATGTGCATTAAATAAACCATATTTGATGAATAAGGTCCAAAACAATTTTGGAAAATGATATCTATAGGCAGTGTCATAAGAATTAAATGCATGAATGAACTGTTTATGATAATTACTGACTTTGGTAAGACAATTGTTTTTCATATTTTACTTATGATAGATTATAGAATTATCACTTTCAATTTGTAGACATGGATACAGAGAATATGGTAACCACTGACAGAAGAACACAAAATTCTACAGGAGTAAACCAAGACTCTAGTACAGAAAACCAAGCTTCAGACACAGAAAACCAAGGTATAAGTGACAGAAGTCGGGACAATATCCACAGTTCAGACATTAATCCCCAACCAGAGTGTGATAACCAGGACCCGGGCTCCACATCAAGTGCAATACAAAACCCTCGTAGTCTTTCAGATCCACAGGTGACATTAGCAGAAAATGAGACAAGTGTGCAAACTCGTTCTGTAGGGCCTGCCTCCAGGGGGACAGCGAACGTTGAAGAAAACCAGGGTATATCGGGGGTGAGGAGTTCTATTGAAGGAAGGGGACAACATGTGGGACTATTAGTGCAAGAGGAGCCTGTGATTAGTCTTCAGTATTCTTCTGAGGGTACCACTAGTAGTACTGTCAGACTTGGTTTTGCCAGGTTTGAAAATCTAGAAGCTGGTATTCTGGAGCGAAGTGCTGAAAACGCCTCATTGCAGCCATTAGTTAGAGAGGCAACTCCCACTAGTAGTAGAGACTTTGAAAGCCATGAAACTGCTGAGGGGAGTGACGAGGCAAAAAGGGGGGATTCTGTAGGGTTTGCAGACTCCACGGACAGCAGTGATATTTTTGACAGTGATTCTTCCTCAGGAGAGTCCGGAAAAGATGAATCGGGAGAGAAAAGTGAAAGTACTGTTATTGAAACTGAAACTAATTCCACAGCTGAATCTCAGAGAGCAGAAAAATCCAGTGAAATTTTAGTGGAGTCAGAGAGTGAGAACCAGCCATGTAGTAGTTCACAAGCAGACGGTCAAACACAGAGGACTGGGAGGAGGAAGGCAAGTGCAGCAGTCAAGGAGAAAATCAGACAGATTGGGAGGATGAGGATCTTAGAGCGACTCTGTAGGGAGAGAGGGTCAGGACTGCAGCCAGACAGATTCACAGGGGACAGTGGGACATCTGAGGAGGAGGAGGAAATACCAGTTGTAAGTGGCGCCAGTCACTCGTCTGATCATACTTCAGGTAATCGCTAGAATACTAGCATATTTGATTTATTATTCATTTTTTTTTGTATTTTTTGAACAAACAAATGAATGCATAACTGTAGTATAAATATATATAACATGTGTTTTTGTCATTATTAAATTAGATATTCAAATAGACTTTCTATAATTTAGCATCCATCAGTTATATTCGTGTATATGTATATTGAAAGTCATTTTATCAAGATCATGAGTTTATTCATAGAAATTTATAGAATTAGAATACAGTATTTGAGTATGAAATAAATGTACAGTGCATAATCACATGATATTTTTAGGTGAGCATGAACAAGATGTTGAAATAGAGAGTAGAACAAGGACATCTGGTCATCAGGGGAACGAGGCTGCCAGCTCTGATGAGGAGGGGGAGGGTCAAAGGTCAGGCTTCTTTGCTTAAACCATAACAAATTATGTTAATTCTTCACTCCCTCACAATTGACATAAGATAAATAATGAAAATATATTTTCAGTTTATCAGTAGATTATACATGTATCTACAACTTCATGTAAGGTTTGTTTGAAATAGTTACATGCACTATGATAAGGAATGATGAATTCCTGTCCTCAAAGAATAATCAAAACTCTTACGTATATATTACACATAGAAACATAACTACCCTCTAACTGTGCAGACTGTACACATTTTTTGATCCTCCAAACTTGTCAAGATTAAAGCATTTTTTATGATGTTAAATGACTGTTTGCTAGATATATACCATACATATATGTACAGTAGGGAAACCCTTGGGATATGAAAAACAGTGCATTTTAATTGTGTTCATGCATGCATATTTTCTGATTATCATAACTTATTGTTAAAGCATTACGTAATGACTGCTTGTCATATAACTACATGTATATAATGAATGTACTTATAGCAGGGAGACCCTGGAGAGACACATCACAGCTATCCGACTCCAGGAGCTGTACAAGAAACGCCAGGAGGAGCGGGAAAATGAGGAGATAGAAACGAGGAGTATACACCAACCTCTCCACAAGATCAAGTTCAAAGGTCACAGAAACGCCAGAACCATGGTAGAGTTGCATAATTAAGCTCCAAACAGGAATTTTCTGCATGACTGAACTCTTTTTACCATCATTAACCATGATTTCTCAGCACTGGTGCATCAATATTTTGGAATTGGTCAATTCAAAGTTGATTATGATCATGCTATAGAAGTGCTTTAAATGCTGCATATTCACAATGAGTTGTTACCATTTTTTTGTGAAAATATCATTTATTAGTCTCTTTCTTTGATATGGTACTATTATTACTTAATCCTTTAGAGGTAAATTGATAATCAACAGATCATTTTCATTTTATGTACTGGAAATCAGTTCTCATGTAATTTTTTTTTTGACAGATAAAAGAAGCCAATTTTTGGGGAGACCAGTTTGTGATGAGTGGGTCTGACTGTGGCCATATCTTTATCTGGGATCGATACACAGCCAAGCTAGCCATGCTGCTGGAGGCTGACCGACATGTTGTCAATTGTCTGCAGCCTCATCCAATAGATCCAAGTAAGACTCTGGTGTCATTGAATTCCAAGCTTAGTGTGCAGTAATTAGGAATCTTCTTTGTGGGCACCCTTTAGTGATTATTCATTCTCTCTGTCTGTCTGTCCATCCCAGATCATTTGTTTAGAGCACATTTCTCTACTCTTGGCCTAATCTGGCTCATACTTCACCTAAAGAGTGCCTTTGGGTGCAGGGTGTGCAGTGACCTTGAAACAACCCTCTAGGTTTAAGGTTAATATTAAAAATCTTCATTCAGATCAATATTCTCTCCGCTTGGTCAAATATGGTTCATACTTCACCCACAGAGTGACTTTGGTCAAAGGGTGCGCAGTGACGTTGAATGAAGTTTCGAGGTCAAGGTCATATCAGACCAAAATAAAACATCTTTGTCCATAGCAGATATCTCCCCTTAGCCATATCTGGCTCATACCTCAAATGAACAGAGCTTAGGTAAAGGGCGTGACCTTAAACCTTGTTCCTAAGTCAAATGATAAGGTCATAACTGATATCTTTAAAATCCAGATATGCCGGTATATTGGTATATTGTTTTCCATTGACTCAATCTTGTTCAGATTAAACCAAAAGAATGCCTTTAGGTAAGGAATTTGTGATGAGCTTGAATTTCAGTTCCATACCAACTGGAAAATTTTTTAAATCTTTGGTTAAGGTCAAAGCAAAATTATTTTAAATGCTTTTCATCCTAATGTCCATTATATAAGAAAGGCCCTTTGAGATTGTGGCCATCTCAACAATGTCTTGTTAATAAATTGTAAAATCTGGATATTGCTTGGATATGCAGTGAATTTTTATGTTACTGGATATACATAATTATACTCTAATTTAATATATAAGCAAGAGTCATCTTGATGGTACAAACAACAATTTTGATTGCATATTAGTTTTAATAATCTTATTTTCACCCCCATAATTTTGGTTAGCAAAGACCACTTGCTCGATAAATTTCTTAAATAATTTAGTTCAATTGAGATTATTAACATATGTGTATATCTAAACTAATAAGCTGTTTTAAAAGGTATTCCATAATTACTTTTGTTATATCAAAACAAAACAAAAAGTTTTATTTAGTTTTTCTTTGTAGCTAATGACATGACAAACATGTTACTTTTATTTCTCTGTGAATCTCCGTTTTGTTCACTTCCAAACTTTGTAAAACTGAGGTGTACCTTACTTGTTATGTATAAAAATAATGACACAATTTTAAGTAGATAATATTGTAAGAAGTAAAGAAATTTAATGTAATATATTTTTTTTTAGTTTTGGCCTCCAGTGGTATTGACTATGACATCAAATTATGGATGCCCCTTGAAGAAAATCCTCACTTTGAAGAAGAAATAGCTGCTGAGGTTTAATATTTAAATTTTCATCTGTTTATCTCAAGACAAATTATACTTTGACATTAATCTCAAGACAAATTATACTTTGACATTTTAATATAAACTTGAAATATAAAACTTTGGTCCTTGGGCTGCAATTATTGTTTATTTTTTCATAAATTGTGTTGAATATCTGTGCCTTGTAGATTATGAGACGTAATGAGGTGATGTTAGAGGAAACTCGGGATACCATCACCGTTCCTGCTGCTTTTATGCTCCGAGTTCTAGCATCTCTGAACCAGATTAGGGCAGGCAAGTCTTTTTTAAAAATTAAATTTGAAATTTGTTCATTATCCATTGCATTATATTTGGCTAATTTATTTTTAATGTGTAATATATATAACACTTTGTTTAGTTCTGTCAAACTGCATGTAAGCTTTCTTGTTATGTCTCGGTTCTTACTGATACATGTAATAATATTCATGTATGATTGAACTCAAGAAAAACTGTTTCATTTAGAAGTGATGCTTGTATTTTTAATAGTATGTTTACGGTAGGCTGATTTAAAAATTTGAAATGAATGATTTGGTATTATCAATAATGTTAGTGAAATAATTTATGTTTCAAACATTTAAACGTCATCGCATTAATATTTGTTCAGTTTTTAAGCTACATAAGCAATATGAATTCAAAATATTATGTGAAAAAATCACAAGAGGGAATACAATTATACTGTCTTTCTTTAAGAATAATGATCGCTTTTGTAATATTTAAAGTGAGATAATGAAATAAGTTTGATTATAATTATAGATAGTGTTAATTCATTTCAGGACGAGCATCCTCTAGTAATGAGCCTGTGGTTGAAAATGACAGTTCATCCAGTGATTCTGAATGATATATTTAAATGTTTTTAAAAGTATATTAACATTTCCCATAAAACTATGTTGATGTTAATGATTCCAGCTTTCGTAACAGTAAGTTATGGAAATTGTATAGGTACATAATGAATTTTTTATGCAACATTCAAATGATAAACCAACTATCTGTTCTTCTGTTATTGTGAATTTGATTAAACACGAATTCATGCTGCGTAACTGTACTCCCATTTGCTATTTCAGATTTTTTGCTGGAACAAAATAAAGTACAAGAAGGGAAATGTTATTTTGCTTTTTTTTTAAATTGTGAAATAAACAATTAATAGACATGAAAAGATTTTCATAATACAATATATGTAAGTAGGGCTTTATAAGTATTTAAAACTCCTCTAGGACACTTGTGTCAAACTCCAAACTGAATGTTCAACTAGCTTGTACAAAAAAAAAACCAACTAAATTATTATCCTTTTTCAGCATATTTATTGAATTTCTCAAATTTAAAAGAAAACCAAATAATCTCTTTGAAATAATTTTTTCACAGATTTAAATAATCACGCTTGCACAATTGTTATAAAGTTAAAAAAAAAATAAAAATCCAAAGATGTTTAAAGTTATCTATACTTGCACATACTTACACATAATAAGTATTCTGACTTTAATTTTACATCTATATATAAATAAACAAATCGAAATTGATTCAAACAAGTTTAATAAATGATTCTTTTATAAAGGAAGTCCCCTTTTTACAATTGAAAAGAATAGAAACGGATCTCAAACCTTGATTTATAAAATAAAGAATATGACATGTATATTATATTCATTTGAAAATAATGAATAAAACCGAAATGTAAACCAAGTACAGGCCGTAAAAAGTCATGACATTTTTTTTGTACCAGAAAATAAAGATAAAGCTGGATTGAACATTTTATTCTTGAAAGCAATAACCAATTTCATGTAAATCTGTCATGTCAACATTTTAGATTTTTAGCCTACATAAAGAAAACAATGCCTTTTGGAAAGATGTTTTCTATTCTTGGTCATGTTACATTAAAACTATTAATAACCATCATTAAAGACAACATTTTAAATGTTCCAGTATGGTATAATTCCAATATAAAAGTAGCCAACAAAACAATTTTTTATAAATCCTGGTATATCTCAAAGCATTATGTGTCTCAATCTTCTTATTATCTTTCTTTTTTTTGTTTAAGTAATCAAGTCTTAACCCCCCCCCCCCCAAAAAAAAAGAACCATAAAAGAAACTCACATCATCTTCAGAAAAAAATAAAAACAAAAAGGTAATTAACAACAGTTGTGAATACAAAGTGCAAAGGGAAAGGCAAAGTAAAAAAATATATATAAATAAAAAAAAGCCAATATAAGTAACTGTACATTTGCCCATTACCATAATAATTTACAAAACAATGCCTCTAAGAAATGGGTCATTTGCATTCAAAATATTAACAAGAGGCCCAGGGGCCACATCGCTCACCTGAGGAACAATAGCCTTAACTCTGATCAAATTAGTATTACAGTATCAAAATCAAAATATCTTGACAACTAAGTACAGTAGATATTGCTCAAAAAATTTAAAATATCTGCCGATTTTTATCCACATATTTTTATGGTAAATACCAAGCCTCTTTTGTTGTTGTACCTGTAAGAAGATTTTTCTCTATTCCTATATAACCCCCCTCCCCCCCCACTTTTCTCTAGGGAATCATGGTTTGATTAAACTTTAATCTGCACAACCCGTGCTTTCACACAAGTTACTGCTTTTTGAACTGAAAACTTTCCGAGAATATTTTTAAAGATTTTCTCTATATATTCCTATGTAAAAATTCATCCCCCCATTGTGGCCCCGCCCTACCCCCGGGGACCATGATTTAAACAAACTTGAATCTACACTATCTGAGGATGCTTCCACTCCAATTGAGCTTTCCTGGCCTAATAGTTTTTAAGAAGAAGCTTTTTAAAGATTTTCTCAATATATTCCTATGTAAAAATTCATCCCACCATTGTGGCCCCACCCTACCCCTGGGGACCATGATGTGAACAAACTTGAATCTCCACTATCTGTGGATGCTTCCACTCCAATTTTACCTTTTTTGGCCTAATGGTTTTGAGAAGAAGATTTTTAAAGATTTTCATGTAAAAATTCATCCCCCCATTGTGGCCCCACCCTACCCCTGGGGACCATGATTTGAACAAACTTGAATCTCCACTATCTGTGGATGCTTCCACTCCAATTTGAGCTTTCCTGGCCTAATAGTTTTTAAGAAGATTTTTAAAGATTTTCTCTATATGTTCCTATGTAAAAATTCATCCCCCCATTGTGGCCCCACCCTACCCCCGGGGACCATGATTTGAACAAACTTGAATCTACACTACTTGAGGATGCTTCCATACAAGTTACAGTTTTTCTGGCCTAATAGTTTTTGAGAAGATTTTTGAAAAATACCTACAAATTTTAATAATTCTAAATTATCTCCCCTTTAAAGAGGGTGTGGCCCTTCATTTGAACAAACTTGAATCCCCTTCACCCAGTGATGCTTTGTGCCAAGTTTGGTTGAAATCTGCCCAGTGGTTCTGGAGAAGATTAAAATGTGAAAAGTTTACAACGCCAACGCCAATGACGACAGACAACGGACAAATTTTGATCAGATAAGCTCACTTGAGCCTTCAGCTCAGGTGAGCTAAAAACACTTGGATCCAAGGTTTGAGGTTGTAGTTCTTATCAAGGTTTTGTCACTAGAGATAAACAACATAGCTTGATTTGCAACTACTTTCCTGCTGATACTGGACATTAGATTTGTAAGGTATACTGTCCATAATACGGGTCAGTATCGACAAGTTCATTTGTTTTATACATCATTGAAATTTTACCACTTATTCTGTTTCATGGTAACATAAAGTTTAATTTGGTTTAAAAGCAACCTGTATCAATCTCTACTGAATTAAGGGTTTTTGACATGGTTCGATTAATTGCACTTTTATTTTTATTTTTTTACTATATTTGAGAAGTTTTGTATCGAATGAAAAATTACCCAATAAATCATCTTTTGAATTCTACTATAACATGTTGATCCTTGAAACCTTTTTTTTTCCATGTACATTAATTTTCTTAATTTTTATAAAACCTTTAAAAACTATTTAAAATAGGTTTTTACGTATTGAAATCCCCGGGTAAACGCATTGCCTTTATTCTTTCTTTTGATTCTGATTCTGGTTTGAAAAGATTTTCCCGTCACTGACTTGATATCTTCTCTTGTGACACGGATATTTTGCCCTAAACTATTCACATCCTGATCTACGAGTGCCATTTTTTTAATTTCTTTCAGCATCTGCACCCGTTTTAGAAATCCTGGTTGTTTATCTATTTCTTCAGACTGAATCATTAGGTCAATATGCTCCACTGTAGTTAAAGGATCCGGTCTCAATGCAATTTCTTTTAGTCTTGTTTTACAGTTGTTCATATCATTCATCATTGTCGTAATGAGTTCAAATAATTCATCAACATCATATGTCAATTCTTCAATGTATTTTTCGTGCGTAAGTGTTTTTCCCTCAGCAACTTCATATCTTTGCTTCATTTCAGCATAAGTCTTTTTAACAGTTTCGGTAACGTATTTGAAAATATATGGGGTGTTTTTGTGATCTGACCATATGCATTTCCCGGTACATATTTTACAGCAACCTGTTTTTTTATCCATTGCCCAGCATCTCCTTTTTTCATCATCATCGGCTATACGGCAGTTTTCGTGACAAGTGACATTGCATTGAATACAATTTGTAACATGCTGACCTTTAGGAAGGTCTATTCGTTCCTGCTTTATTTCATCAACCTCGTACTCAAAATTTTGGTTATCTTTTATTTCATTTTTATATCTTTTAAAAATATCCAACTGTTGCTGCAGTTCAGATAATTTGGACAAGCCTGCTGAAACCTGTGGTCGAATATTTGAGATTACAGTTTTTAGTTGCTCCCGTTCGTCCAATACGTTTTTTGTTTGACAAAGACTTCTTGTTTCCAATTGTTGTATTTGTCTGAAAAACCTTTCAAAACTACTACATCCCATTTCCCAAAACATTGGAGACAATGTATTGTGTGTAAGGCCTTTGTTTTCAGCAAAAAGAGCTGAATTGTTAAAGTTAAATGTCAATCCAAAAGGAAGTTTAGATTCGGTTAGTGAAGCAAGTACGGGAGGCTTTGCGCCATCAGCAAAGGTGATCAGTGTACAAATATTTGACTCAATATCTTTTCCAAACAAGGACATAATTGAGCTAAATATATACTTTTGAACGACTGTAAGACGTGCGTCTGGTGCCTTGACAATAAAACATACAGCGTCAATAAACATAACACCTTGGTCACCTTGCGCAGAAAACAAATGTCGAATCTGATCGACAATAGCATTATCGCGTTCAATTCCTCTTGTGTCACCGAATCCTGGTGTGTCTATAATGTTGAGGGTAAAGTTTAGTCGACTGCCTTCTGTTGGATATATTTTATAAACCGTTATCCATTCTGTCTGTGAGATGGCCTGTCAAAGTATTTATCACAATTTATCAATTTATACAATTTCAATGATAAACTACCCTGAGTAGTCGATAAAAAGGCATCCGACATGCATATAAAAATAATGTACAAGTAGTGCAAAAAAATAAATGGACCTTGAGTACAGTTTGTAGGGGAAAATACATTCTAGATCATTAAGATACATTTTTTATCCATTTATTTTACATCGTATCATAGATGATGCTTTGTCGACTTTAAAATCGAAAATCACATTTATAACAAATATAAACCTGGTACATTATGCTTATATTACTAAGGGAGAGCTATAATATTGAGAAGTTTAATTCTCCTGATTTAATTACGTATAATATTATTTAAAAGTACATCTTGCCAAAAAAAATCCCTTAGTGGATAAACATCTATAACAAACCAAATCACAGCAAATTCCTTTTGTTTTAACATGCGGATGCAATGCCGCAAGTTATTTTGTAGACAATTGCTATTTGTTTGATTTAATTAACTATATAAACTTTATGTTCACATTATCTCACAATTGTTTTCGTTTCAATAAAGTAATATCTTTATTTCTTGCAACTTTCTTCTAAAATTAAGTACCTGGTTGTGGGATTTCTTTTCTTCTTCTTCTAAAGTGACTATCCTGAATCGAAATGGGTCATCAAAACTTACACCCATGATATAGTTGACAATGCCATCCACTAAAGTACTTTTTCCTGAACCTGTTGCTCCAACTAACATGATGGTTTTTTCCTCACAAAAGTCTTTCAATGGTTTACCTGCAAAATGCGTGTGCTTGTGTAATTCCTTGAGTTTCTATAATTATAAAAAAAGAAGTTTTGGAAAATGACTAGGAATAATTGTATGAAAAAATTGGTACACCTACCAAGCGTTAACTGTCTTGTTCGCGCGCTTGTATTTCTTGCGTTTTCATTTTCTTGTACCGGAAGTAAATATTTTGGAGGACAATCCGTGTTGTTCTCCAAAATAGAAAAGTCCAAAAATGTTGTTGCTAAAGACATTTTTGTTTCAATATCTTCATTAGCTGGACCATATGGACCCTCTTGCTCTCCAAATATTCCACGGACTTGAAATATGTATTTTGTATGCGCCATCAATCCTGAAATGTTGACGTTATTTTCGTCTGAATCTGTATCTGTGAATTTCCATTTGAAGTTGCAGTTCTTAGCTTTGAACCGAATCTGATAATGGTCTGCCGGTTTATTCGATTTGTTCCAAAAGAGACGGACTGAATCCGATTTGATTTCTTCCGCATTCGGTTTTCCAGGAGACTGTAAATATTAAAATAATCAATTAATGCTTCTAAATGAATAACAATATATTATAAAACTCATACTTTATAATTGATTTGTCACCTTGTCATCGACTTTTTTCAGGTTCTCTGCACTATTTCTAAAAAAAACCCACAAAGATTTATTAAAAAACTATTTTTTAAAGATTACAATTGTTTCACTTTGTTTGCGTAAATTCATTGCAAAGTAAACAATATAATGTAAAAATAAATTTTGCTAGTGTTGATTGAACGTTTTAATACAACGTTTTGTATTAGTATATCTTATCTTAAAAGACGTTTCACAAAAATTTAGAATATTGGTCTGAGAAATGTTATTCAAGCGTCATACTCATGTGTTTCAAGTTAAATGTTTAACTTCTCACATAATTTATTATTTTGAAAATCAAATCTCAATTAAGTTCAAGCATTATTTGTCGCACAACTTTTACGTACAAAATTAGGGACCTAAAATGGTTTGTCAAAAATACATTCAAAATTTCCCCAATTACAAAAATCGTATTCGGTTTGGGTTTTAAAAAGAAAACGAAACATTTCTTTCAAACTTTTTATAGATAAACCCTTTTTAGAAATAGAAGTTGAAAGAATAAAATGGAACGCGAAAAGTTGACCTCCGTTTAATTGGAAGACAGTTATTAATTGTGAGATGAAGGGACGAATTCACAGCTACTCACTGTGGGTAAGAAAATAGTTATTAGCAACGTTTTGGATGACGACACATACACATGGGTATTTGTTTGACTTATGGCACGTGTAAATTTGCGCACAATTGTTAAATGTCTTGCACAAATGCACTCTTATACTGTTTCCATAAAGAAGACGTGGATAGCGTAAGATAGTACCTCCTCTGAAAACTCGTAAATGATGAGAAACATGATTAAATTTGTTTTCAATTTTAACGAACATGTGAATCATCATGCGGAAAACTATTTAAAGCAAAACGTGGATATAGCTGCTCTCTATGATTATTTTAAATTTAAGAGAACATTCTTTAAATAATTAGATATATATATCTAAAATAATTTGGAAGATTTTAGTTAAACAAAACATTCCTTTTTTGTAAATATTCTGCAAAATATTGGTAGGTTACTTGTGTAAATTACTTAATGTTTACACTATTGCACTGCACAATTCAAATATACAGGAAAATATTGTTATTGCAGCAACAAAAGCTCACAACTATTCTCTTGAAGTGTTTAGATAAAATTAAAATGGTACACATTAAAAACTGCTCGACTATATTTTTGCTTTCTTATCTATACATTTCTCTACAATAAAGTGTTTTGTTGGTCAAAACTCTTTACTTTTTGTTTGAAGCTCCTTGCTCATTGGAAAATTCTTCCATGTCATCACATAACTTATGATTTCTGCATAATTTGTGACGAGTATGCTGGACAGCACAATCTTTACATAATGGTTCAGGTACATCGCACGTTTTGCAGAAAAGCATAGCTTTTGTTTTTAAGTCTCCATGGCGACAAGGATCGCAATAAATATCAAGGTGTTCCAGTTGGTTATCTCTGAAAATAATTTCAAATAATTTCTCATGCATTCAAGTTTTAAAAAAAGCAAAAAGTAGAATTGATAAAAAATTAACTTTTGTTTTTTCACATCCATTAGAAATAAAATTATCAAATCGAAAGTATGGCAACTAACTTTTTCCGCATTGGTACTTGACTATTAATGAATTCTTCTAATGTGTCACATAGTTCATGATCCCTGCATAATTTATGACGTACGTGCTGTTGTGCACAGTTGTCGCATAATGGTTCTAGATCTTCACACGTCTTGCAAAAATGGGTTGCCTTGGTGTTCAGGTTTTCAAAAAGGCAAGGATCACATAAAAAATCACTTTGTTTGTATTGGCTCTCACTAAAACAAGAAAATGTCACCCAATCAGTTATATTTATAAAAAACAAACATCCCTTAAAGAAAAAGAAGCTTTACTCATCAATGAAAGTATTATACTGTACTAAACAACAATTTACGATTTCCGATCCTCGCCCATGTTAGACAACTCTAAATTATTCGAATTATTTTTTGGGTACCATAAATCTAACTTTTATATAAACAAATTGAATTAGTCTTCTAGTGTAAGTATTCTGCAATATACTAGTAGTCCTTGTTATAGGTCTGTAATAACAACATATATTTATAAAATGATTGGTCGCGAAGATCAGTCGCAGCGAACCAGTTTATCTCCAGTATATTGCGAAATAAAGTCATTGCGAACAAAAGTTGGTTCACAGTTATTCTCTTTTGAGAAGTGGACAGGCATAGCCTACATCCACTTCTCTTCGCAAGCCCTAATATTTTGATTCTGGAAAACGTGTAAATGTCGGAACCGAAGACGGTTTACGCTTCGACCCATGTTTCGACTCAATTTTCATAACAGACCTAAAATTTCCTCATTTTAAACATAAATGCACACATTAATCACAAAAAAATTAACACTAACCCGCTGTCAAATCATTTTCTCAACTTCTACATCCCGGGTTTGAATTATGTGTATCGCATCGTTTATCTAGGTAAACATATTTAAATGCATGCTACCCTTTGGAGTCTTCAAATTGAAAACAAATTTTAATTCTATTTACAAACATTTAGTTCTATGCATAAAAAGAAGTCAGAAGATTAAAAAACAATTTTTGCATCATTTTATTAATATTAAATATTAATTTCAATTTTAAACGCCATGATCTATATCTTTTAGGGGAAAAGTCAATTAAATTCCTTGCTCGTATAATTTCAGTTATCACAAACCAGTTTTCCACATGTAAGTGGCGAATTAATGTGGTGGCCAATAAATTTATTACTGGGTAATTATTTCCTCAATAAAAGATTTATGAAATATGATAAAGTTTCAATTTTGTCTTTCATATTTGTGTAATAAAGAAGAAGTAAATTGACCCACTCATACTCGATATCTGGTTTTAATTTTTTTATCCGCGAGTAAATCTAGTAGTGGTCCTACCTCAACGCAATATATGACCTACATTTTTTATGTTATCAAGAAATGAATATATAGAAAAAACTTACTTTTGATTTAGTCCTTTCATATCAAGGAATTCTTCGATAACGTCACATATCTCATGGTCTCTGCATGATTTATGCCGTATGTGCTGTTGTGCACAATTGTCGCACAATGGTTCAAGATCTTCACATGTCTTGCAGAAACGGGTTGCTATGGTGTTCAATTCTCCAAAACGACAGGGCTCACACAAAACCACAGTTTCTTTGTATTTGTTCTCTCTATTAAAAGTATGAAGACAAATGATTTTGTCGACGTCAAATATGTATTCAAAGAGCTGGCATAATTTGACAGGAAAGTTCATAAGATTTTAAAAGTAAGTTTAAGATGAATCCATTTGTTTTCACCGATAAGCATTTGTCACAATACGTATTATGTTCTTCCTTAAATATTTTATATATATCATATATAATATATGTATATAAATAAAAATCTTGACTTGGAATTTTTAACATGTGACGCCCCTTGAGCCTAACGTCTTTTGGGTTAAAGAGTAATGGTCACGATTTGGTCATTTTTTAAAAATTGTTTATAATGCTTCAATTATGCATATCTTATAATCTACTAGAATCTGAGTGCTAGCATCTAGTAGAGTTTTAAGCAAGATTAAAAGCTCACAATATTCTTAGTTAAGTTTACAGGCTCCTGCCATGTCTTGTTTAGATTGGTTAAGTATATCGGTAAAAGGTTTTTTTTAAAACTTTTTTCTAGAAAACACTTACTTTTGATTAAGTACTTTCATATCAAGGAAATCTTCGATGACGTCACATATCTCATGGTCTCTGCATGATTTATGTCGTATGTGCTGTTGTGCACAATTGTCGCACAATGGTTCAAGATCTTCACATGTCTTGCAGAAATGGGTTGCCTTGGTGTTCAAGTCCCCAAAACGACAGGGCTCACACAAAACCTCGGTTTCTTTGCATTGTTTTTCTGTGCTTTCATTTAAAAAAAAATTTTTTTTGGCGGAAAAACATAATAATAAAACTTAAACAAAATTAAATACACTGTTTCACCTTTGTTGAATATAGACCCAAACTTTCTCACCTTGTAAGATATGAAAAGATACTTGGTTTTAAAACCACACCCATTTCATTCATAATCGTCAACTATAACGTAGAAATTGACATGCGTCGTTCATTGTGGATGTCCTACTAAATTAATGTTACACGTAAATGATTCTGTTATTTTACATGTACATTACCCCTGTTGGACTGACAAACAGGAGCATCGCGCCTTTATAGTATCTAATATAACAAGAGGCCACATATTGCTCACCTGAACAATAGTTCTTGAATCATTATATTTCGAAATATTTTATTTTGAAATAAAGTCTCAAAAAATATTGTAAAACTCTCATATTTTCCAAGATTCTACCATACATTAAACAATACATACACATGTAAAAGAAGCCTACTTTTTGGGACATCAGATCATAAGATCGAAGTTGATCTCAACTGACCGATCTTATTATCCTAGTCCTCGGCGTATTAAATTTCTCCTATGTTTGCATTGGAAATCTGCGACGTTCAATTTTCTGTGAATACATATAGCCTATTCATGTGCCATGAGCACAAAAAAAAGAAGTCAGCACGCGTTTTTAGTGTATTTATCATTATAAGATTAAAGAAAACGTTAACACTTGCATAACTAATTTGATATGTACTTATGAAAATTTATCATTTTATCATCTTTGCACGTTCATAATTTTTTTTTCTCTTCAAAGTTTCTTGCACTTTATTTTTAGTCGCGGAAGTGAACTAAATAACATGTAAATATGGTTGTTCCATGTACACCTCATATCCCTGACTAAGAGCGTATATAAAGGCTTTACATCGACGATACACAAATACCTCATACATATATATATCAATATAACTATAGATATAAGCATCGAATGGTTATCTTTGAATGCTGTGGGTCCTATAACACCACGCGTACGGCGGCGCAGACAAAATATTATACTGCGCTTACGTGCGGAATTCAATTTGTCTTCACCACTTTGGTATGTTATAGGACCGACGACATCCAAAAATAAACATTCAATGCATAAAAAGATAACAGTATTGTAAAATGGACTATAAATAATTATAAAAAGTGAAAGACTGTCACTGCGAACTTCATATGGGAATAGGAAGATATGAGGATGCTTACATATAAAGGTAGCAACCGACCGTAGCGTTGTATTTCTTGAAAACAATAATTTAAATCATTTTTCCTATGTCTTTCTAAGAATTTAGCATTTTTGTTAAATTTCAATTTATAAATAATTATGATCGGGATCATTTTTTTTCTATCAGGATTGGTGCAAATTTGATAAGCTGTTTTTTTTTTAAATTTGCATTTTCGATCATTTTAATTTCTTTGAAAAATATTTATTTTGATTAGTGCTTTATGTGACTATAATTGTTATTCTTTTGATTTTATCTATAGATTTAAGTATATAATGAAAAAAAATTTAAATTTTCAGAAACATTTTTTTTTTACTTTGAAGACTTGAACAGAACATCTTTGGCATGTATGTATTCATTATTATATTGCACATGAAATGGAATCAAATTTCAAGCTCTAAAATGCCATACTTGCAGTTTAAACAATTCTTTCCATTTCACTGAAAAAATCCAAAAAATATTAAAAAAAAAAAATCGAAGTCGATATTGATTTCTGTTTTGTGAAATGATATGTCAAAAAAGATTAAAGATTCTTTATCGGCCATCACCTAAAAGATTGGTAAGTTGAAGAATCTTAACTATTTGCCATTAGATGTTGCATTCACATCTGTTTTATAAACTGATTTAAACATGGAAAGTCTAGTATATAGTCTATCAATGATTCCTACTTTTCTTTTTTACATAATCTTTACTATATTTTGTTTCTTTGTCTTTCATGTGTGTTTGTGAATCACGTTTTCCACAATTTAGAATCTACACCATATTAGGATACTTGCATAGTTATCTCACAAATTGTAGCACTGTATTCTTGAGAAGAGGATTCTTAAACATTTTCCCTTTCTTTTTTATCTTAGAATTTGAAGAATCCCTCTTGAGGCTCCAGTTTTGGTCCAGGGATCACGATTTTAACAGTTAAAATTTCTAATATATCTTCAAGCTTTGATGTAAATATTGGCATTTCTTGTACAGTGGTTCTTGAGAAGAGTTTTTAAGACAGGCACCCAATTTTCACGATTTCGCAGTTATCCCGCTTTTAAAAGGGGTTGTTCCCTTTATTTTCACAACTTAGTTTCCCCTTCCCATAAGGATGCTTTAAACTAAGTTTGGTTAAGGTTTGAGTGAAGAAGTAAACAAAATGTGAAAAGTTTACAGACGGACGGACAGACAGACAGACAGACAGACAAACGAGGGACAACAGATGATTAGAAAGGTCACTTGAAACTTCGGTTCAGGTAACCTAAAAATGACACAGACAATTCTATAATCAACGAAATAAAGTGGAAACTAATAAATATTGTTAAAGAGTTACCATTCCCTAAATTGTATGAAAAAGGTCAAAATGAAAAAATGGATAGTCAAGGATCTAGTTCTTAAAATACTAATGAGCTGTATTTATAACTTTTTTTTTTGCTTGAAGTTGTGCGATTTTCAAACTGTGTTTTTTATAAGCGACATTAGTGAATTCTCCAACGTAAATAAATTTTCAACCTACATATTGGAATTGAAGGTATTACTGTACAAAACTAAATTATGTATTTAATATTATAATATTTATCCATATTTTTGATTTAAAAAAAAAAGTATTTTAAACAGTGAGCGTTATAAACTTTATTTTTATATCTGAAATATCTAAAGTAAAATCCCAAGTTTTCATTAAATGACAAAATAGTTAATACTGTATTTATAAACTTTTGTTTGTTTTGTATTTGTGGGACGAGGTCTTTAGATGCTTTGGCCGAAGCAAATAACATAAAAACATTGAAATGCTATTGGTCGCCATTCCATAAATAAGTTCTCCTCGTTATATGATTTGTTTAGAAATAATAAGAAAATAGATTACCTTTATAACCAATTCTTATATTTCACATGCGTGTTAATGTACATGTATATAAAAGAATTTATGTGATCGAAATATAGTTTTTATGTATCATGTTTTACTATGTATCATGTTATTACTAATTACTCATATATGATGGTATGGGGGCTTCATGGGCTGAAAGGGTCTCTTTTAGGGTTTTTACACTCTTCCCGCTAAGAGCGTTTTAAGGCTCATCATAACGTTTTTAGGCTGATCATAAACATAAAAGCTCTTCATACAAGCCATTGTTTTTCTAAATCAAGGTAGCAGCAGAACAAGGCTGCAAATTTGTATCAGGTTCCATTCAACAATAATAGTAATGTAGGGTTTACCAGTATTTTTAAAGAGCACATAAGAGCTGTATAAATCAAATCATCAATTATTTTATTTAAAGTTGTGCGATTGTGTGAAATGATACACCAAAATTTTATTTTATAGATCGTGAAAAAAGAATGATTTCGTTGTTCAAAGAAGGAGATATGCATCCAATTATTTTAAACTAATTTTTTGTATTTTTTAAAATTAAACTACACCTGATCGAAATTAAATTGATCTCGACTCAAATGATGGAAACTTTATATATAACAATTTCACACAAAACCTAGGATGTGTGGTTGTACATGTAATATGGTTTGTTATATAACTGAAAAATTCAATCCAATCATTGTTTTGGCTGCAAATGAAGAAACATTATTAAATTTTACTTTTATTGTACTTTAGGACTGGATTACTTTGTTTTTAATTGGGATCGGTCAAAGTTTGAAAATTCGCAATATCTCTTAAATTTCGCCAATTTAAATGAATTTATTTTTTAAAAATGATTGTCATATATCTTCTCCAAAAGACACTTATCATTAAAACATGTTATCCATAGGTTTGAAAAATATTAACAAAAGGTTTTTTTCATAAATAATTTATTATTATTAAAGTAAAACGTCTTACATGTATTGACTTCACTGAACATGATTTATTAGATCCTAATAAAAGCAAAAAAAAAATTTATTCACACTAAATTTCAAACTCTAGAGTGTGTTATTTGCAGTCAAACCTAATTTTCCACTTTCTTATAAAAAAACAAGTCGTATCAAATAATGAAGGGTACATAGCCTTCTTAATGTAACGAATCATGTTTTAGAAATGAAACTCTAACGATTCATAAAATAAAATGTTGGTGTAGCATTCCACCTTAAAGGTAACCTAATTTCTAATGATATATTATTTTTTAACGATCTTAGATTTTACAATAGATATTTCTGAAATGAAAAATAAAGTTTACATTGCTAATTGTTTAGAATCCTTTTTTTACCCAAAAATATGGATAAAAATGTATCTAACTAACAGAATTACCTCCAATTTTAATATGTAGGATGAAGCTTTCTTTTCGTTGGAGAATTCCCTTATGTCGCCACACAATACTGTGGAATCATATTAACTTCGTGTTGACTAATCATGGATTGTTGGTTTTTTGCTTAGTTGTAGGGATGTCATTTCGTGGATGCGTCGGTTTCAGTATTAGAAAAAGAGATAACTCTTTTTATAAATTTGTTTTAATTTGTAACATAAGTTATCTTTTTGCACCAGTATAATTACAAGTAATTACGAAACACGAGATGTGGGATCTTTAGTAAACTTCCGAAATAGATTCGCCAGAAAGCAAAATTAGCTAGCTTAAGCGTGATTTTTTTGGGACTGGTTATTTCTTTCAAAGATGCAATCTCTTAAGCAGTGGCTAAATACGAGGAAGCTTAAAACCCCACCACCAATAGTCCCTGGCCTGTCCAACCCCGAGAATGCTTTAGAACCTCGTGAGGCAGCAATTTTTAAGCTGCCAACGATGCAGTCGAAACAACTAATATTAGTAGATATAGAAGCGATCCTGCTGCAACACAGTATATGATATATAATTTTTATGTTACTAAGAAACGAGTACATGTATACAGATAAGGTAAAAAAAAGCCCATTTACTCTTGAATTAATGCTACTTTTTTATCAAGCAGTTCTTCGATGACGTCGCATATTTCATGATTTCTGCATAATTTATGACGTATGTGCTGTTGCGCACAATTGTTGCATAATGGTTCTGGATCTTCACAGGTTTTGCAGAAATGTGTTGCCCTGATGTTTAAATTTCCGAAAAGACAGGACTCGCACAAAACCTCCATTTGCTTGTTTTGGTTTTCTCTAAAAAACAATTTTTCAACCAATGTTCTGCTTTTTAAAATTTATATTTGAATCTGTAACTCTAGCGAAAAAAATTCAACAGACGAATAATTGTTATGTCGTAATTTCCTGTACTGACTTCAAACCTTTATGCCACTGGAATTTGTAAGTCGGGAAATAAAGTAAAGAAAAAATGGTAAACGGTTATTAATTTCGTTGAATTATGATAAAGATTGATAACATTTTATAAAGGTACATAAAAGCCATATCTTAAAAACCAGTGTATCTTATAAAAGAAAGGATTTAAACATATGTTTTCCATAAAAAGACATCGTCACACAGGTATATAAACCCTTCGATATCATTAAACCCTTTGCACATCGGAAACTCGTGGTCGTCTTGTAGTATTCATTTGGTGGTTTTAGATTGTATGCATCTATTTCTTGTTTTATGTGCATATTTTGTTTGTGAATAATGTATGAACCTGACAGTGTATTTATAATATTTATTTACTTTCTGGCTTGGGAATAGTGCGTAAAAATTGATAATTTCATCGCGACTGAGTAATACAGCGATTACGATGTACATGTACGTATATATAAAGATGGGAACTCCACAGCAAAATTCTGTAAACTGTTAAAACTATGCGGTTAATATAGGGTTTGTAGGGATAGCGGCTAGGAAATAGAAATAGGGCGAACAATGTCTTTTACAACTAGTGTTCAGCATTAAGAAATGAGTTAAATATGGTTCAACCTACAAATACTTACTTCTGCTTTAATGCTTCTTTTATATCATGTAATTCTTCAATGACGTCACATATTTCATGATTTCTGCATAATTTATGACGTATGTGCTGTTGCGCACATTTGTTGCACAATGGTTCTGGATCTTCACAGGTCTTGCAGAAATGTGTTGCCCTGATGTTTAAATTTCCGAAAAGACAGGAACCACAAGAAAATTCGCCTTGTTTTGATTCACTTTCTCTGAAAAATATATCAAAATATCAAAATGTATCCTTTAAGTCATTGATTTGTAAAACAAAATGTTTAAATACGAAAATGATCGGATATAATTCAGCTTTCTTGGGTCCCACGTATCTCTTTTTAAGTTTTTTTTGTAACTTCCTTTTTAATTTTTTTGGTATCTCATAACGCTTAAACTGAACGCTTCAGATTTCCCCTTCATAATAGAATTTGATGTATTAATGTAATTGCACAGTTGAAACAATTCCGGTCGTCAAAGTCTCCAAGTCACAGTATATCATTGATTAACCTCTTCGATTGATTCGAAGAACACGGGATCATGGGACAAGACTATCCTTGTATGAATTAGAGCGGGAATGGGTTTTTTCTGCTGTAAATACCAAATCTATATTTGGAATGAATAAAAAAAAATTTAATTTCTTCTGTTGTTTTTCATGGAACATGACAGTTTGTATTAAGTTTACAACAGATTACTTGCACTGTTTATTTAAAATAAACTTTTTTCTTTCATTAACAAATTAAGATTATTTTTTACTTTGGTTTATTGATATCTCAAAAACGGTAAGTTGAATCTTTTATAGACCTTTTAATGCAGATGACTTTTTGCATAATTATTTCACGTTTTTCCAATAAAATCAATTCCAATTTCTGCAAGAAGCAACATTAAAATCTTACTTTTATAATTTGTTTGCAGTTTTCTTGGAATTTTGCATTGTATCTAGAAGATTATTATAAAAAAAATTGAGCGTTGCATACTTATAATAAATTATGTTGTCTGATGTAAAATTGTAATTTTGCAAATTAAACTTCACTACATCATATATTAAATACAAAATAAATATATATTTACCTTTAATACATTCAAACAATTATTTGCATTATTTGTCTAAATATTAATCATGATCAAGTAATTTCTTTTTACGCTTCCTAATACTAGACTCTTTCTTGGTCAATTTATCTAATTTTTTTTTAAACGAACCAAAACAAAAAAGGAATTGTCATATGCCAAAGTTTTCTACAATTTTCTCTAAACTAGCAAAATTTTTCAATTTTTTCTATGAACAAAAGCCACGGTTTGTTTTAACTTTATTCTAATATTCGTGTGTAAAAGTTGACTCTCCTTCCCTCTCCCGAGAGAAGCTTTTTTCTAACCTCCTGCAATTATGATGGGAATGAATTTGGAAGAATAATTGTTATAGGCATCTTAATTATTTGCACAAAATAAAACTTTCATGCATTCAAGTTTTTCAATCATTCGAATGTTAAAATTGTACAACAAAATTTATCCCCTCCATAGGACTTCTACAAAAATTTCATATTGTGTATACAATGCAGAAATTGAAGAGTATCAAAAGAAAGGAAAGTACCATGTAAGTACATTACGATTTTACATGTTATCTGTTTCTTTAGTTAAAACGAGAACCAACCTAATTTTTTCCCTCATTAAAACATTGAAAGGTCTTTTTCAAGAGATGTTATATACCAAGTTTGACAAAAATTTGCAGTGTGAAATCGGAGAAGTTATCAATTTTAAAAGTGTATAGAAGATTAATAGACAAACAGCCAGACGTACAACGTTGAAAAACACGATCGTTAAATTTCAAGCTCTTTTGTTATATCTAAAATATCTCAAATTTACTTTTCTTTATTTTGCCGACACGAACTGTCATGAAAATTAAGTGATTAAGCTTACAAATTTCACCATATGCCTTTTGTTTTTCAAGCAGTTTTAAAAAGTTTTTTTTGAAAGATAAGACAAACCATTGCATTGGCACATTCCCTGGCACTGTGTTTGACACTATTTTTGTTTTTTCAGAATACGATACCTTTAATACTTACTTGGGCTTAAAAGGTACTCTTTTGATGGAAAATTCAGCCATGTTGTCACATAATTCATGATTTCTGCATAATTTGTGACGAGTATGCTGGACAGCACAGTCTGCACATAATGGCTCAGGTACATCGCACGTTTTGCAGAAAAGCGTAGCTTTTGATTTTAGGTCACCATGGAGACAGGGATCGCAGAATATCTCTTCTTTTTTAAGTTGGTCTTCGCTAGAATTATAAACAATTGTTTTAGGGTTCGGGATCTTTGTATGTCTTTTAAAAATATGTTGCCATAGTTTTAAGATCTCCATAAAAACACGGAGTGCATGAATTCTCACTCTGAGCAAAAGTATTTTCTTTAAAAAAAAATTTAAAAAGTAATAACACTTTAACTACATGCATTTGAGTGGTATATATACCAATATAATATTGCCAAAACAACTCTCACGTCTAATTGAAAATCAAGACTAGTCAATAACATTCACGTACGTTTTGTCTGAAGTGATATTTGTGGTTTCTTGTAGGCCGATACACATTTCAGAACCACTGCTTATTAACTGAGGTAATGTGTGCTGTTGTGGAACATTTTCAAACAATGTTTCAGCCACATGTATACTTCTGCATGAACTGATATCGTCACTTTCTTTATTTCCATCGAGACATCCATGTGGTTCAGATAAAACCTCTTTTCTAAAAACCAAAATTCAAATGACTTACTTAAACTGTTAACCCTAAATATAAAGTAATATTTTATATTCTTATCGCATAACAACATACAAGAACTACACAGATTTATAAGTATATAATATTATTACATTTGTCTAAATCATTTTGTACTAGTTGTATTGTTCAATATATACGGTCAATTCTACTAGATCTGTCAGAAATTTTTTTTTTTATGAACTCTGCAAAAAAGAAAAAGAAAAAGAAACCAATAGCGTATATATATATATATATATATATATATATATATATATATATATATATATATATATATATATATATCAATCGACTCTTACTCGATTGATTACTTTAGAGCGAGCGATCGACCGCATTGTCAACACCTTCTTTAAGAATGTAAACTCAAACTGTTTATAATGTAGTTGTTCTTTTTTTAGTTTCTTTAGTAGTTTTAGAAGTAGCGCTAGATTTTGTTTTCTTTGTTTTTACCCATGTAATTTATTTCTTTTGTCCTGAAGAATGGGACTGGTTGTTCCGAAAATTTAACAATATCAATTGTTCGTGTTGTTAGTCATTTTAAGTGCTTTATATATTCAGTTTACTGGCTTAGTATCTATATATTAGATCCGACACTTTAAAGATGCCTAGTGTTGTTGATTCTATTCAGTGCTATATATATATATATATATATATATATATATATATATATATATATATATATATATATATATATATATATATCAACCAACACAGGCATTCTTACATATTTAAACGGGTAAATGGTAAATGGTGATTTCGCCCCATAGAAGATTTATCCAGCTGTTAATCTGCTACAAGAACCCACCCTTCTTTAGCATGCCATCGACAAACGTATCTTATGATACATGATCCATCCTGCTCTTAAAGCCTTAACCTTCTCCAAAATCTTGAATTTATTGTTTTGTTTAAGCGTATTACAAGATGCACCACCTTAGCAAGTTTGTTGAAGTTATGATTAGTTATTATTACCAATAGTAACCTAGACATGGGAATTTTTAGGACCCGACACCGACGCAGATGCGTTTAGTAAAGCTTCCCCGATTTTTTCTGGATCAGCTAGTGAAATTTAACAAACTCTAGATTTGAAGCTACCACTATACTAAATATCAATAGCTATATTCAATTAACTAAGCAAATCTGAATGTGGTATGGTCAGTACTACCTGTAATTATAGATAATTATAATATATAAACATGTCCAAACTTCTAACACACTTTCAAGTGCTCCAAAAATATTTAACCAGCTCTGGCATCAAATAATTTATACCAAGCTCTATATCTAGAGCTACCATCGCATTCTTCTATATAATCAAATCAGTCAAGTTTGAATAAAATCATTTAGCTATGTGGTCTTTACAAAACCTGCTTCAAAAACCGTAACGTTCTCCAGCATCCACACCCTATGGCTCCGATTGGACACCAAGTCTGCCAAGTGCATAGTGCCACAAGATCCAAGTTTGGTGACGGCAGGAATAGTAATAACTTAGTAAATATGACCATCAACAGCTTCAACAGCCTTAAGTTAACATCCTATAACTTCTGCAATTCATTGCTCAGATTTAGCGTTCAAGTTTAGTCCATAATTATCCCCAGATGCACTAGATATTGGGCCTGTTCTTCGAACGATAACAAGTCGCCGACGCTATGGCCAACGTCTGGGTTAATGCGATCTGACAAACACCATCTAGACGATGTATTCGTGCTTTCATTATTTACTGAGAAATTATAATCATCAGATTGAAACACAACTTCACTGATAAATTATAAATGTATATAAATATTAAAGGAAAAAAAAACCAAAATGCGACGCTATCCTTGTTTATATATTAAAATATTTCGCTTATAACGACACATAATGTTGATAATTACATGTATTGATAATATGTAACGTAAAGTACGATAAGAAAAGGGATGGCCAATGTGATTATATCATTCTTAAAAACTTACATAGAAGTGCAAGGGGGTACATTTTCTTTTCAAATATAAACAGATTTTGATTAATTACATTGACAACTGAAAAAGGGGAAAACTATTTAATTGCACTCGTATATTTTAAAAGTTTGTAAATTATATAAGGCGGAACAAAACGTCTTCCAAGAATGTGTGTAAACAGTCTTCTTCTGTCATAAATAAAAACGTACATCTTTCATGTTATTGTTTTCTGTTTGAGAAAAATGGTGTATTGTAAAGATTCTATACATTCTTACATGCTTAAAAGCGTCAGTACAAGCTCTTTAAAACGAAAATTCCAACATTTTTTGTCGATCTACTGAGCCTGTATTTCACACATTCAATCAATTACATCAAAGAAATCATTAAAAGGACATGTTCAATGACAGGCGTAAAAGTTTTCATCAAGAACAGAAATTTTACCACCTGTTTGAAATCGATTGTATGAGTATTTATGGTGATCAAATAGGGGTGATCAAATAAAGATGGATTTGATCACACTTGATCGTATTTGGTCACCTCATAATATTTTAAGAATGATTCCTTATTACGTATATTTATATAATTTTCAGCAATTGTTCGATGAAACGTTTGGACTATACATTTACAAAATCCATTCGTAATACTAGTGTTAACACAGACAAAGACACTGGAAAACAAGAGGCCAATAGGCCTTAACGGTCACCTGAGTACCATAGCCCATACACAAACTTTTCGAGGAGTCTCATATATGCATTTAATTTAGTTTCATTCTGGAGTAAAAAAAATTATAATATTGTAATGACGACCACCTTCCTGCCTGAAATCTTTCAAAAAGAACTATGAAACCTATAAATTTTAGCGAAAAACTTATAAAGATCATAATAGAGTGCATGACCTGATATTGAAAAGGTACAAGAAATAGTCGAAACTAATTTCCCCATATTTGTTAACTTTCAAGATAGGTTTTATGTGTATATGTTTCCATAGATAAACTAAAACAAGGTGGCTAGTAGACATGTTTTATTAAAACAACCTCCCATCCTCCATTCCCATGGGGCAGACAGAAACTCTCCTTGTGTGCATTTAAACAAAAAACATGAAAGAGAACAGCTTATTAATATTAGCTTAATATGCTTTTCACTTCTGTTCCAACTTCTGAATTTTGTACTTTCATCCTATTTACATTGTTCAACACCATCTGGTATTTATACCAAAGTCATTTTACAAGTACTATTTTTCAGTGATTTTGGTTAGCCAATTAATACTTTACTATTAATGAGTCTATTTATTTATTTAAAGACTTCAACAACTGTTTTTGTTTCAATAAATAAAAGATTTGCATAGTTGATCATACACATTTTTAATTACATTATATTTAATGATTAATGACTCCATTATGAAGAAGCAAGGGAGGATAACTCCATTATGAAGAAGCAAGGGAAGAGACCTCAATTAACTTTCACAATATCTTAACTTTGATACACAACTTCATTCTTTCTCTTTTCAAAATACACATGTATGTGAATTATCTCAGTTCTTTCATTGAAATTCCTGAGCAGAATAAAATAACAAGACAAATATACTCCACCACCCCCTTTCCCAGCCATAACACTTGCCTTACATGTAGGTGGCATGAAATATTATAAAAGATGACAGCTTAATGTTTTTTTTTCTAAATATGCAGTCAGTTTTTATTCTGTGTCAGTAGACCTTTTTTTTAAACATTCTCTATACATTTACACTACATGACCATGCTTTTGGCCACACCCTGCATTAAGAACCCAAACCCTATACACTATATGAGTGTTTTGGCCCCGCCCTAGATTCAGAACCCCTACCTCGGGGGACATGAAATTAAAAAAATTGGTAGAGAACTTTCTGGTCTACAAACTTATGGATTCAGTTTTTTCTACAGGTGTGTGGGAGTAGAGAAGATAATTTTCAAACATTATATGCATTAACACTATACATCCATTTTGGCCCCGCCCTAGAGTCAACACCCAATGTCTAGGGAACATAAAATTTACAATTTTAAGGGGCCATGAATTTCACAATTTTGATAGAGGGTTTCATGGACATCATAACCATGCATTCAGTTTTTTTCCTTACATGTGTGGGAGTAGAGAAGAAGATTTTTGAAAATTTGGCTTTTTTGCATATTTGGCCCCGCCCGTGGCGACTTGGGGTTGAAAGAGACATGAATTTCACAATTTAGATTTTTCTTACCATAGAAATGTTTCACACCAAAAATGGTAACAATTGGCCTTGTAGTTTTCAAGAAGAAGTTAAAAATGTAAAATTGTTAACGTACAACGCACGACGCACGACGACGGACGAAGACCAATTGCATTAGGTCACCTGAGTGTCTCAGGTGACCTAAAAAAGGTTTCATGTTATTATGAGTTATCATCAGTTTTATTAACGAGGTTGATTTTATCGGTGCATATATATCTTTAAGAAAGATTACTTGCCCATTTTCTTTTCTGTTAGCAGAAATGTTTTTCTCAATGCAGGTGTCAGCGTTGCAATTTCCTTCGTCGGGGAAAATTGTGTTGCTCATATGCTAGTGAATATATTAAAAAGGACATTTAATGTGAAATTCCACTTATTTATAAAGTTACCTAAATCAACGTCTTACAAATAATATGCATTTAGGTGGTAAGGGACATCTTTCGATATTAATGTGGATGTACATTATAATTAAAATACTTTCACTAGTTTAGAATTTTAAAATTTGCAATATTTGACCCAAAAATATGTTTTTTGAAAATTTTTGGAGAGGTAAAAATTATAAAAGCCACTGCTGGATTCGATCTCCTGACCTACAGATCCGTTGCGATGGCTCTAACCCATTATTCGACGCTGTTAGGTAACAATTTTCGGAAAGAAAAAAATTACAAAATTATACTTAATTTTATTTATTTCCATAAGAAATGCGTCACAATATTAAGGTGTCCCATACCACCCAAATCAATGAAAAAACAATGAGCATGAGTGGAACATACAGATGGATCGTTGAAATCAGAATCTTGTATTGGCTCACTAACAGTATCTTCGCTTTTCCCAATAGTCGCCTCATTGTATTGTTGGTAAAAAACAGCAGTAGATGCTGATTCTTCTGGAATTTCTAAAGGGTTATTCTCATCAGGAGACAAGCTTTTTACTACCTGCAAGACATAATCACTTCAATTTTTTTTTCATATCACAACAAACCTAAAAACAAAAAGCCAAAGGAAATTTTATTTCGCGGTTTATATTACCGAGTAATAATTTTCACGATAAGTCTCGGTGAAGGTACATGTAATCGTTAGATTTTGGTAATTTCAATAATCTCTTATTTACTATCTAAATGCAACAAATAATAACTCAATATACAGTTTAATGTTTCCAATTAAAAATATATTTTTATAATCGTAAAACAGCTTAGATGAGTCTAGAGTAAAATTCTTTTCTTTTGTATATACTTTTTTGCATTTTGGATTTACTTACCTCTTTACCCTCAGTAGAGCACTGGGGATAACATATAGATGTTTCATTTTCTTTCGTTTCGTCACCGAAGCTAAAGCAAAACTTCAAAGAATAAATTTTACATATCTCATTTTTCTATTTACATGGATTATCTTTATTTTAGAAGTGAAACAGGAATGAATTGAAAATAAAATACGTGAAACTTACACAATAGTTTCCTCTTTGGAGTCCACCATTATTAGATCTTATCAACTATGCATGCATAACATAGCTCAGCAGTTTATCTTGTATACTGCAATATATAAACGGTATTTTAAAAAAAAGTCATGTTATGAATAACAATTCTAAAAGAATATACAATCTATGGATCCCGGCAGGCATAGTCACTATCATTTTCTTAATGATACAGATGAGCGTAAACAGCAAAAAGGTGCCTTAATTTTGGTTGCTAAAGGTATCCGTTACCATGACAAATGAGACTTAACATGATACAATGGCAAATTCTACCCACTCAGAGTGTCACATTACTGTAAGCAGTTAAAAATAAAAACATCATTTGCTATGATGTTAATTTACATAAGATTTATATATATGTATAGTTTATATAAAATGTTGGAGAAAAGATTACTTGTATAAAATTACCATGGAAAATTGGAAAACGCGGAAAATTTTCGAAGTGTTCGACGGACGGGTTTGTTTCTCGTTTCTAATTACCTAACGCACTATTGGATTCGATTAATGCTTTTACAACACACATATCATTAAGTAAATTGACACCCTTCAAAAGAAAAATTAACAAGAGAAAAGCTGTCAATGTGATTATTGGCTTATTGGCCACATTGCTCACCAAAAGCAACAGATTTTGTACTCCTATCAAATTTTTAAAATGAAACTCTCTTTTAAAATATTATATAATTCTCATATTTCAAGATTTGACAATATATAAATGCAATGTAGAAAAATGTTTTAATACAGACTTAAGGACATCAAGTAGTAATATCACGATTTGTAGCATTATGGTTCTTGAGAAGAGTTTTAAACATTTTTCTCATATATTTATATGCTAAACTTTAAACCCTTACTGGGCCCCAGTATTGTGTAGGGATCATATATTATTCAAAGTACTTAAGTACTGGAAAGCGCTAAGCAAGGCTCGATGCTACTTTTTTAAAATGTCAATTGTTAAAATTAAATATTTTTAAAATCATAATTAACAAAAAGTGAAAAAAAGGTTTCATGAAAATGCATGATATGTATGGGACCCTGACTACACCATTTCAATCAATTTAAAGAGAGGAGATCGTAATGTATATTAACTGATTAGTCGGCCCACGGACTGGGATGAAAATTCGATTGCACTTGTGTACATTGGAATTCTGGGAAGAAATTAGGCAGTCCGTGTTAAAGAAAACTGGTCAGTTTCTAAATACAATGTAGGTCAAATTGTGTATCAGACGGTCCCTGGGTATCGTTTGCAGCCACGGTCCGCATATATATATTTCTCGAATTTGAGAGGATATAATTATATTGACAGTGGTTTGAGACGGGACTATGAAATTCAGAGGTTTGCAAAGTTCAGGACTTTTGAATTTGAACACTCTTCGTAATCACCACATGTCATTTTCAGTCTTATTAATAAGAACTCGGGTGTGCAGTCATACATTGTACCGCTGCACGCCTGTCTCCTACCCTACTGTCATAAAAGAAAAGTATGCAAACTACACCGGAAATATTAAAAAACAAAAATTAAATTTGATATATTTGTCGACCTTTGAGGGTCTCAGAGATTGTCTATGTAAACTTTTGATATAGCAACAAGACAAGGCAATATCTCTGATGGCATGCTTTGACACTGCGAGATCCGCACCTCTGGCTATCCTTTGTTTGCATCGCACAGCGCACAACATGATTCTAATATTAGCAGCATGGAATGTCTTCTGACATGTTTAGTTGTGTAATCGGCAATGCACCCTCATACTTCACTGATATTGTGAAAGTTTGCAATATGTTCTGATCTTGTTGAATAAACCACATAAATAAGTCCACATTCTTTTGCAAAACGTGGGATCTAAGTACAAACTTAAGGATTCCTTGATCTTCCTATCTTTAGAATACGAGTGGTCGGTCAGCATGATCACTAGGTGGCGCTTATAAATGTATCATGAGATTTGATGCATCCCTAATAAGCGCTAGTCTTTTGAATAATAGCTTTATCCATAGTTACATGAAAATTGTTACGTGTGCAGATGATTCTTTAATTAAAATTTCTCTAAAATAATTAATAAGGAGTTTTGCAAACGTGCGTTTAATTAGTATTCATTTAATGTGAAATGAAGCAATTCATCAGATATGGCCAGTGAAGAATGACTCCTAATGTTTGGTGGCCGTCTTATTTTTTAATAGCGTACAGGTAAAAATTAAATCTCCGATCACCTAGTTCAACGGTAGGTCACACCACCTCGGTTTAAACATGGCTGCATATATATATATATATATATATATATATATATATATATATATATATATATATATATATATATATATATATATTGTTAATTTCAATATGCGGTGGATATCACTCATGTAATAATTTTTTGATATACACGGTATATTCTTACTCAACATATCAATATTTAAAAAAGCTTGTAAGTTCAAACGCATTTTGAGGTGTTGCTAAAGCTCTTGGTTGAATGAGACGTCGGTTAATAATATCTTTTGAATTTAAAACTTATCAAAAATAATGTTCTAGTTGATCACAGATGAACAATCAAACTGAAATTCAACTCTTCAAATTCAGATGTAAACAAAAATACACTATATAGTACTTCTTATGCTAAGACATCATATACGAAAATCTTTGAAACTTCTGTGTTTAATCTAATTTAAATACTTATTATATTACCTTTTTTTCAGCTCTTAACCAAGTAATTCCATATGCATTGACGCAATATGACGTGGCATTTCTTTAATGCGCATGTTTAATTTTTAATTGGTAATTAAATCGAAAATAAAACTTCGACCAAGCATTTTTTAAAAACAACGTTGCAATTATAGTTAAGTACGAAAGCCCAGAAGGCTCAGAAGGCTCATTCGGTGTGTTTATTGATTTAAATTTTTTAAACAGATCATCTTTCAAATGAAAAGAAGAGAAAGGTTCCATGCCCAGAGTATCTGTGTATTTTAATTTTTATGCTAAGTTATACTTTCAAACTTTTTTTTTAGAGCGTCATACGTTCAATTTTGACAGCTGCGCCGAATAAAGCAATATCCACCTCACTGAAAGAGTAACCTCAAAAAAAAATTTCAACAGTCAATGACAGTTATTTCTATTTAATAAATATACATTAACATGAGCAACGTTTCAATAGTTAAGTAAAAAAGCCAAGAATGTTCAGAAGGCTCATTCAGTGTGTTTATTGATTTTTTTAAAAAAATGCTATTATCACGGGCACTTTTAAATAGGGCATGGGCAATCCCTCTTTTAATTGGATTGAATATTTTGGAGACTAATTACGAATACTATTTTTTCGATAGTAGACTATAATTTTTAATTAAATTAAACCGACATAAAAAACAAAAAATGAAATATTTAACTCAAAAAAATATTAATAAGAAAAAATATGCATCGGTCCCAAATCATCTTACAAATGAAATCAAAGTACTGAAAGTACTGTAAGACGGTGGCGTCGTTTGAATGTGGCATATTACATGTATGATAATTATTGTCGTCGAAAACCCGCGGCCAGTATCGCATACATGTACTAATGCTTAACGCTTACATGCACAACTGGTCGTGAGTTTCCTACATGGATAACTATGTGGAAATCGTAGTTGTGTAATCTCAATTTACACTTTACAAAAGCTATGTCTCTTGGCCGTCGTCTTTGGGGGAAAACCCGTAGATTTATTTCAGTAACCTTTGTAGTATAGAAGTCTGCATAAATATATTTGTATTTATATCGTTTGACATTAAAATCCGTTTTTGGTATGTATTTTGTTTGCCCCAGAATGCCTCATTCAATATGTGGGTTGCCACCACATAGTGAATGAATAAATAAAATTCAAAGCGATTTTATTACAATACGCCCAAATATTTGATTGTATAAAGAAGGGACATTTGTGGGTTTTTTCTTTAGACCTTTGGGTTGACCCCGCAAAGGGGAACAACTTTTGAAAAGTGAGGATTGGACTATTGTGCTTTAAAGGTATTGTAGATTTTTCAAAGTAACGAGAACAAATAAGGCTTTGGTATGATAAAATACTTGTCAGGTTTTTACTAACTATTTGGGCATACATGTAGTATGTTTATTTTCCGTCTCGACAGCATTTTCCCTCAATTTCTTCACAGGGAAAAAGTTGCAGTCTCGTGGGCCAACACACTTACTTTAATTTGTCTTCATAGCCAGTTAATACATGTAGGTGTATAGAAAACGGAATGAGTTTACAAGAACATGTTTGATAAAACTGGAAAATGCTTTTGGAATGCACGTCATCATGAAACCGCAGAGTCAATCAATATTTTATCTTCGACTTCGAGTGGTTTATTTCCATTAGCTCACAACAAAAGTGAATGAAAATTTGAAAAGAAAAATCATACAATATTCAGTCGCGGCAGTTTCATTAACCAACGTTTTAAAGTACATTTGTTCTATTGTATTTGGCTGTAGATTAATTCAAATCATTTGAATGAATTCGGGATAGTCACATGTATAATTATTTTATTGCTTCTCAGTACACTTAAGCTTTAAAACGCATAATTTACTTGCTACATTTAACTTTCTAGTATAAATACAACAAATATTTATTAATTATTCACCAAAACATTTGCTTTAGGTCATAATCAGTTCCTTTGTTTGGAAATCACATATTTGTTTAATCCTGCATTTAATATGCGAGATTTTGAAGAATCTTTTTTATATTTTCATTTTAAAAAACTCTGTGTAATGTCAGGAGTTTTGCACTAATATGTATAATTTTTACAAGGTCTTCAAATTTGCATCTGATTTGATTTTTTGCAGTATAATAATACTGTTAATGGGACATGTTGGGACATGTCTATAATATAATAAGAGCGTACAAGCAAAGGACTTTTCATTATAAAGTTGTATCTATGACCTCTAGATCATTTGTGTACAAAGGTATGTCTTCTTTATCAAAAAAGGAGTCAAAAGATATGGACCCTGAATAAAACTGTTTATAATTATACATGTTTATTTCCAAAGCCGTGTGATGCTTCACTTTTTCTCCATCCCATAAAATTAATGGCAATATTGGTAAACTATTCCGCACCAGATTTAAGCAAAATGAGCAAAGAAATAAATAATGTTTTCATGGATCTTTTCAATTTCTCCAGGTCACGAATAAAACAGTAGTGGTAAAATGAAATCTAATGTTTTAACAGTATAAATCAGTTTTTAAAACACAAAACAAACAAAATCCAAGTTGAACGCACGTTTTTCTGAGCCGTACATCTGTGTATATTTTCATTTTATTCGTTCCATGTACTAGACAATAGATCTAGGGTTCGCAAATCTCGGCAATATTTCCGAAAAGCTACAGTTTAGTAGCTCAGTAGAATACTACAGTCATCTATGAAGTACATTCTAGCATTGCGTTGAGTGATGACACTATCTAACCGGTGTGTATTTCAATTGCGATTCGCAACAAGATCATAGTTCCGATTGACGCATTTATATAGACCCGCCCATTTAAAAAAGCATGTTGAGAACATGATGCTAACACACGGAAACAAATGCTGAAGAAAGCTCATAATAAAGTTGTACTCGCGAGTTAAAAATTACAGAGTTTATTTGAGAACAAACGGGGCGATGTTTACGTACATGTAACAGTTAAAAAAAAAAGCAAGGACAGGCGCATATGGAGAAAAGTCACAGATCGTACCTCGCTCATCGTATTACGTTATTCAGTTTACTGTGAAAAAATTCGTCATAAACTGTTTTAGTGAACAAATATATTTTACATTACCTTTCACAATGTACCATACATGTATATGGAATATCGCATGAGTTGAACCGATTGTTTTTCCTCACAAAAAGCTAGCGCTTGCTGCAAAATGGAGATTCACGGGTTTACACGCCGTGAAATCCATAAGACGTTTTACAGCATATATCTTCGATTCCTTACAACAAATCTGTACTGAAAATGTTTGAAACATCGTCACCAGGTCCGTAATATGACGAAGTGTGGTGTGTTTATATACATATAAAACTGTGTGTGAAATGGCGACTCGATTTGCACGTGAGTTTTTACAATCCGAGGTCGATGAGCGTGTTTGAGAGAAAATCATTGTAGAGCGTCAACATCAGTAGTAATTATTGTCTGATGAATATTGAGGTGCATGTATCAAAATTAATGATTCTACAGACTGAGAGGGTTATAAAATAAGGTTGATCACAGATCAGTCCAAAATTGATCATGTTTGTATAGTAAATTTCAAGTTTTTTGCATGTTTGAAAACACATGCACACTTGTAGAAGAAAGTGTGCCATCGATCGGTTGAAGTTCAATAAAATGTAATTTATGTAATATTCATTGTCAGTATATGTTGTGAATTCTTTGGAATAAGCTACAACAAAATAAATACTGCCTCAACTTAAATTGATGCGTTGAAAATGATTGATCATGAATTTATCGAAGCCTAATTGCTGAAAAATGAAATGGCAAACCCGTTTAAATAGTGTGTTTCTGACAATTGTTTTCACCATAAAAAAAGACATGATTATTGTGAGAACTCTTGGTCAATTATCGCAGTGATATAATTTTTGGAGTCCTGATACTGAGTTAAACTTCACATCTGGCAGTTGGTGCATAAGTTATCAATACCGCGTAAGCAGACAGGGAAACGGCTCATTAAAAATAAGACACAATTTAATAAATTATTTAAATGTATGTACAAAATAATAAGCAGCTATAATGCTTAAAATATCTAATAAGATGTAAATTAGTTCTCAAACTGAAATCGACAATCGGTAAAACATCGCCAGTAACTCTGCATACCTAACAGAGTTATCGTTCCTAATCCGCTAGGGTCCCCGTGAGAAATACCCTTCCGGTCAGGACGATAGCAATAGACAGTGGCTATTTATAGCCACCGTCTAAAAAGGGAAAGGATCAATGCCCAGAGTATCTGTGTATTTTATTTTTTATGCTAAGTTATACCACCAAACTGTTTATTTTGCAGCGTTATACGTTAAATGTTGACAGCTGCGCCGAATAAAGCAACACCCGCCTCACTGAAAGAGTAATCTAAACAACGTTTTCAACTATCAATATTAGTTATCCAGGTTCAATCAAGGGTGTACGGGAATTTACCCAGCGGCCTCAGGGTGTATGGAATACAACCCGGGGTAAATCCCCGTACACCCTTGATTGGACCTGGATAACGAATTCATTTCCTATGTAAACCAAATAAATCTGTTTACCATACGTCCAATCAATGGTGTATTACATTTTCTAGATATGCCATTTACGCATTTATTGCATTGTGACGTCACCATTGTGACGTCACGTTATTTATCCCCGCTCAAGCAACACGTTTAACAAAAGTCACACGGTTTCATATCTTATTGTGTGGTACACGTTGCCGTCGTGCAAAAGATTGGTAAAAACTACGACAAATAGAAATAACAATTTACAAAATTGGAAAATGTAGAACCATTACTTTATACCATAGAAAAATATGTAAATTATCTTAAAGACCATAATGGCATGCCATACTTTTAAGAATGTTTTATCTGTATAATAAATTTCCATCTGTAATTATACTTTAAAAATATGATTCAATACTGGCAAATTAAAGCAAAAACTACTATAAAAAAGACTTACATAGTGATTTGAGGCACGCATCTAACAGTATAGAAGAAGATTGACAAAGTGTGACCGCACTGGTCATCAAGGCTGACAGGAAGTGAGTGCTTGACCAGAACTAAATAGTTAACTTGTACCAAAGATGTTTATATTAAACTTAGAGTAGTTAGCTTGTACAAAAAATACTTCTCATGAATTTTAGAATTGAACTATAGACAACACATTTCCCGTAACGCTAAACGGTTTGCACGATACGATGAACAGTTTACACGAAAAAACACACAACTTTAAAGGTTCAACAATCGGGTCCTCTCGGATTTTTTCTCTGATGGTAAGAGTTGTTTTAAAATGGCACGATATAATAGATAAACTGATATTTCACAAATATATCTTGTTTTCAGAATCAACAATTTATATTGACGTTTAATGAAAAATAATTAATTCACAGAATGAAAAAAAAAATTTACAGAACATACACGTACATCTATTCATCGTTCAAAATAAATATTAATCACTCTTTATAATGTCGTAGGAAAAATGAAATTGTTCTATTTAAAAATACAAAAAGTGTAAATGGGTTATTAATTTTAAAACATTAAAATTGAAATCCGTATCATTACAAACGTAAATAGATTTTTCTTTATTCGGCGTTTTTATTTTTTTTGGAATGGTTTAAGAGATTAAAAAAAAAATTATTCAATTACAGTGATAATTGACAATTGTTTAGAAGTAAATTAGTCACCGAATTAAAAAGAAGGCTATGCAATCAAACAATGAGTTTTTTTCTTGTATCGTATCAACCGCATATTAAAATACATGTACGTTCCACACATAAAACCAGAGAGAAAATAAGACGATTAGCATAAACAAAAATAAAGTTTGTATCCCTATTCAGGATTTCTTTTTTTCTAAAATAAATTCAATAACTATATCGGAAAGAACAAAATCAATGAATTAAATTTCAGACTCAATATACGTGTACGCATAACGTCGTCGCTTTTACCACAAACTGTTTAAAATTAGTACCATATATATATATATATATATATATATATATATATATATATATATATATATATATATATATATATATATATATAATGTGAACATTATATTTCCCCCCTCTATTCTTTAAATTTTTTCATTGAGTTCATTAAAATGATGTCCTTTATCAAATACTGATTCCGACTGCTTTAAGTCATAAATTTTTTATTGACTGTTGACAAAAAAGAAGAGACGCGTCACCACCCAATGAAAAAAATACACAGAGTTTGATTGACAGGTTTAGTCAGCTGCAGGTACGTGTTACCCGATGTCCGAGTGCTAATTGTACACTGTCGAAAAGTTTCAGTTATCGATGTAAAAAAACAAACCAAATACTAATTGTACAATACAATTTATCATCGTCATATACAATACCTATATTCATCAATAATCGGTGATGAAGCAAAAGGTTAATGAAAATACAAAAAAAAGTATGTACGGATTGATTTAATCCACATTTTTATCCAGATTAGGCGTTTATTTAGATACTATAGAAACATGGGATAATCATAATTACAACTCAGACAGTTTTGAAGAGCAAGAGTCAGATTGATTCATGTAGCTCCAAAGAATGATATTTCAAACATGCTGGACAGTAGAAATCATTTTGATATAATTATGTTAACATCAAAATACATAATATATGGTCATCTTCCTAAATGTTTTTGTTGGTTGCCGTGTTTGATAGAAATGCGCGTATTATGTGTGTATTTGCCTACATATGGAACATGCCCTCTATGCAAATATAGTCGCCTATACGTAATGTGTCTATATTTAGATATGACACTGTACATGTATGTACATAAACGTATATACCTAATAATTAAATATTATGAAGTAAAAGATAAACAGGTATTGTAATACATAATTAAATTGTCAGAGAAAAGGGAGAAGAACAATGTTTCCTATAATACATGTACCGGTAGATGTTTTCCATCTGCTTTTTTGATCGAACCGGGTTTTTTTGGTCGGAATTCGAATTTACCATGAAGACCCTATATAAGGCCATTCCAAGTTTTTTCTATGTTTAGCGTCCGCGGACGGATTGGATTTGAGATGTAAAAAAAAAAAAAAAAAAAACACAATCATTTTTCATAAAATTAGATCGCTTTTTCATATGTCGGGCTTTGGATCGTATTTTTAAATTGAATCGAAGATCAAATATTCATGATAACAACATTCAAAATGGAAACCATAGTGGTTATTTGTTATTTTTGTATTTTTGTTACAAAATGAAGAAATGGCTTAAAAATATATTATAAATTTTATTTTGTTGAACCTTTAAAGTTGTGTGTTTTTTCTAATTCAAGGTTTGTGTTTTTTTTCCTGATAGAAAGATAGGTTTTTGAGTTTTGGGTGGACGCTAAACAAAGAAAAAACTTGCAATGGCCTGATTCTTATATCAAATCAAAAGATGATTATCAATGTATCAAGTAATTGAAATGTTAAGAATAGAACACATAGAAAAAACACAATAGCGGCGAAAAAAATGATTAATCAATCTACAATTCTTCACGCAGTACAAAAATTATTACATTGAAATCTGATAACGTCAAGTTGACGTCATGACGTCGTGAGCGTTGTTTCCGTCATCAGACTTAGTAATTTTAGAGAGGTGTTTAAGGAGAATCGTTTGAGATATTTAAAAAATATAAACTGATTTAAAACAGGGAAATCTTAAATATTATTCACTAATATTTTCATTTGATTTCGGAACTAGGCCGATTTTGGTGCAAAATGTACCTTGTTCTTTACACCCGCTCACTAGCCAATCAAATTTCGTATTACAAGCTACATAGGAAATAATGACAGTTATTTCTATCGAATAAAAAGTATTTCTTACGGATGATGTTTACTCAGAATAAAAAAAATTCCACTGATGATAATGAAAACCCATCTATTGTATGTTATAGACCTTTGATTGTAGTGTTATTTTTCACTTTCAAAAAAGTAAGTCAATGACCTACTTTTTGAGTTAATGGCTATTGAATATATTTAAAAAAATCAAGAAAAATCCATAAAAATTTTACACTACGATTGAGAATTTCTTAATTGTGAAAATATTAGAAATAATTAAACACTTTAAAAAATGAATACAGTTTATAAATGGTAGTGGCACTAAATAGATATAAAGCATTAAAATTTCAGCAATAATTTTTAAAAATATTCCAGTCCGAATTTCCTCTACCAGTTTTTAAAACCCTACCCATTTTTGATCAAACTTTACAAAAAATTGAATGATGATAACACAAAAACATTTATAGTATTAAACTACTTATATTAACCTTATTCTGTTGGCATACAATTTATATGAGGTCAATGATCAAAATTTTGAGATATGGTGTCTTTTATCGTTTTTAAGCCTTTTTAGACGGTGGCTATAAATAGCCACTGTCTATTGCTATCGTCCTGGCCGGAAGGGTATTTCTCACGGGGACCCTAGCGGATAAGGAACGATAACTCTGTTAGGTATGCAGAGTTACTGGCGATGTTTTACCGATTGTCGATTTCAGTTTGAGAACTAATTTACATCTTATCAGATATTTTAAGCATAATATCTGCTAATTATTTTGTACATACATTTAAATAATTTATGAAATTGTGTTTTATTTTTAATGAGCAGTTTCCCTGTCTGCTTACGCGGTATTGATAACTTATGCACCAACTGCCAGCTGTGAAGTTTAACTCAGTATCAGGACTCCAAAAATTATATCACTGCGATAATTGACCAAGAGTTCTCACAATTATGGTGTCTTTTTTTTATGGTGTAAACAATTGTCAGAAACACACTATTTAAACGGGTTTGCCATTTCTTTTTTCAGCAATTATGCTTCATCGATAAATTCATGATCAATCATTTTCAACGCACCAATTTAAGTTGAGGCAGTATTTATTTTGTTGTAGCTTATTCCAAAGAATTCACAACATATACTGACAATGAATATTACATAAATTACATTTTATTGAACTTCAACCGATCAATGGCACACTTTCTTCTACAAGTGTGCATGTGTTTTCAAACATACAAAAAACTTGAAATTTACTATACAAACATGTTCAATTTTGGACTGATCTGTGATCAACCTTATTTTATAACCCTCTCAGTCTGTAGAATCATTAATTTTATTACATGCACCTCAATATTCATCAGACAATAATTACTACTGATGTTGACGCTCTACAATGACTTTCTCTCAAACACGCTAATCGACCTCGGATTGTAAAACTCACGTGCAAATCGAGTCGCCGTTTCACACACAGTTTTATATGTATATAAACACACCACACTTCGTCATTTTACGGACCTGGTGACGATGTTTCAAAAATTTTCAGTACAGATTTGCTGTAAGGAAATAAGGAATCGAAGATGTATGCTGTAAAACGTCTTATGGATTTCACGGCGTGTAAACCCGTGAATCTCCATTTTGCAGCAATTAAGCGCTAGCTTTTTGTGAGGAAAAACAATCGGTTCAACTCATGCGATATTCCATATACATGTATGGTACATTGTGAAAGGTAATGTAAAATACATTTGTTCCCTAAACAGTTTCTGACGATTTTCTTCACAGTAAACTGAAAAACGTAATACGATGAGCGAGGTACAATCTGGGACTTTTCTCCATATGCGCCCGTCCTTGCTTTTTTTTTTTTTCTTTTTTTTAACTGTAACATGTACGTAAACATCGCCCCGTTTGTTCTCAAATAAACTCTGTAATTTTTAACTCGCGAGTACATCTTTATTATGCGCTTTCTTCAGCATTTGTTTCCGTGTGTTAGCATCATGTTCTCAACATGCATTTTTAAATGGGCGGGTCTATATAAATGCGTCAATCGGAATCTTGTTGCGAATCGCAGTTGAAACTCAACGCAATGCTAGAATGTGCTTCATAGATGACTGTAGTATTCTACTGAGCTACTAAACTAGCTTTTCGGAAATATTGCCGAGATTTGCGAACCCTAGATCTATTGTCTAGTACATGCAACGAATAAAATGAAATTTATAGATGTACGGCTCAGAAAAACGTGCGTTCAACTTGGATTTTGTTTGTTTTGTGTTTTAAAAACTGATTTATCCTGTTAAAACATTAGATTTCATTTTACCACTACTGTTTTATTCGTGACCTGGAGAAATTGAAAAGATCCCTGAAAACATTATTTATTTCTTTGCTCATTTTGCTTAAATCTGGTGCGGAATAGTTTACCCATACTGCCATTAGTTTTATGGGATGGGGAAAAGGTCAAGCATCACACGGCTTTGGAAAAAAAACATGTATAATTATAAACAGTTTTATTCAGGGTCCATATCTTTTGAGTCCTTTTTTGATAAAGAAGACATACCTTTGTACACAAATAATCTAGAGGTCATAGGTCAAACTTTATGATGAAAACTCCTCTACTTGTACGCTCTTACTATATTATGGACATGTCCCAACATGTCCCATTAACAGTATTATTTTACTGCAAAAAATCAAATCGGATGCAAATTTGAAGACCTTGTAAAAATTATGCATATTAGTGCAAAACTCCTGACATTACACAGAATTTTTAAAAATGAAAATATAAAAAAGATTCTTCAAAATCTCGCATATTAAATGCAAGATTAAACAAATATGTGATTTCCAAACAAAGGAACTGGTTATGACCTTATGTAAAGCAAATGTTTTGGTGAATAATCACTAAATATTTGTTATATTTATACTAGAAAAGTTAAATGTAGCAAGTAAATTATGCGTTTTAAAGTGTACTGAGAAGCAATAAAATAATGATACATGTGACTATCCCGAATTCATTCAAATGATTTGAATTAATCTACAGCTAAATACAATAGAACAAATGTACTTTAAAACGTTGATTAATGAAACTGCCGCGACTGAATATTGTATGATTTTTCTTTTCAAATTTTCATTCACTTTTGTTGAGAGCTAATGGAAATAAACCACTCGAAGTCGAAGATAAAATATTGATTGACTCTGCGGTTTCATGATGACGTGCATTCCAAAAGCATTTTCCAGTTTTATCAAACATGTTCTTGTAAACTCATTCCGTTTTCTATACATCTACATGTATTAACTGGATATGAAGACAAATTAAAGTAAGTGTGTTGGCCCACGAGACTGCAACTTTTTCCCTGTGAAGAAATTGAGGGAAAATGCAGTCGAGAGGGAAAATAAACATACTACATGTATGCCCAAATAGTTAGTAAAAACCTGACAAGTATTTTATCATACCAAAGCCTTATTTGTTCTCGTTACTTTGAAAAATCTACAATATCTTTAAAGCACAATAGTCCAATCCTCACTTTTCAAAAGTTGTTCCCCTTTGCGGGGTCAACCCAAAGGTCGAAAGGAAAAAAAACCCCACAAATGTCCCTTCTTTATACAATCAAATATTTGGGCGTATTGTGATGAAATCGCTTTGAATTTTATTTATTCATTCACTATGTGGTGGCAACCCACATATTGAATGAGGCATTCTGGGGCAAACAAAATAAATACCAAAAAACGGATTTTAATGTCAAACGATATAAATACAAATATATATATGCAAACTTCTATACTACAAAGGCTACTGAAATAAATCTACGGGTTTTCCCCCGAAGACGACGGCCAAGAGACATAGCTTTTGTAAAGTGTGAATTGAGATTACACAACTACGATTTCCACATAACTATCCATTTAGGAAACTCACGACCAGTTGTGCATGTAAGCGTTAAGCATAAGTACATGTATGCGATACTGGCCGCGGGTTTTCGACGACAATAATTATCGTACATGTAATATGCCACATACAAACGACGCCACCGTCTAACAGTACTTTCAGTACTTTGATTTAAAAATATGTTTGCAATTCATGCCATACGATAATTTTTTTTTTATCTTTTATTTATAAGAGCAAACAAAGTATACAAAAACTTGAAAAACTTCAGTAATTAGCGTACAGACATGTTGTATAATTCCTTAGGTTTTATATTAGTGCTGCATATAAATGTACATGCTTTCATTAAGAGGACGTTTAAAAGTTTCTGTTTGTCTTAAAAAACATGTACATTAATACATTTTTATATATATTCATATATACATAAAAATAATATGATTAATTTTGGTAGATAATTTCTTATTGTTTATGAAATAAGAATACATGTACGTCGATAATCTATAGAGATGTATAACTACAACTCACAATTTTTGCGTGTAATATACATGTGTACACGAAAAAAAAACACCATTTGTGTATAAAAATAGGAAAAACTAGTACAAAGTAAGCTATCTTAGTAACAGATAGAAATATATTAAGTAAATGTACATGTAAAACCCTGGCGGCTAACCCGGATGACAAACACATCTACATACAGTCCATCACATGGTCCCCGGGTGTAGCACATATACACATAGGCAGACCCTAAGTGTCTAGGGTATACAACAGTAATTACAATATATTAATTAAGTTTTTAAGGTTTGATGAATATTTCGATGATTTTAAGTACATTGTAATGTAATTCATATCTCTTATTAAATAATTCTTTACATATTCGCTCAGACTTCGAGAGGTTTCATTTTTCTTCTCAAATCTACATAACATCTTAAATTTGTTAATTCTATAAGCAACATAAGATATAATATTATTCAAAAATTGTACCTTACGGTTATTTTCATAATAGAAACCTATAATTACATGTTTCCACATAATATCTAATTGTATAATCGTACACAGTTTTCACCATATTTCTTTGACATTGTCACATTCAAAGATTAGATGTTCAATACTCTCTGTTGTGTCTTGACAATAATCACAACATTTGTTTGGTCTTAACCTACATTGATGTAAAAATAAATTGCAACTTAATATATTATTCAATAATTTGTAATTAAATTCACATATGTTCTTATCAAATATGTTTTTAATTTTATTAATGTATATGCTTTTCCAGTTTTCTTTTTGAAAGTTAAACATGTTCTTATAATAGGACTGATAAATAGGTTTTTGGAACTTAGTAATCAACAAGTTTTCATAGAAGAATTTACATTTTTTGTCTGTTATCGTATGACATCCTAAATGAAATGTATAGCTTTTCACAACATTGGTTGTTGTGTATTGACTACATGTCATATCAAAATTCACACATTGTTGTCTTATAACGTTTCGTAAAATATTATATTCACATAACCAATTACATTTTTCCGACAAAATATCAAATAATTCATTTAGTGTTTTCATTTTGCCATCTTTCTTGAAAAGATCTTTTACATATAATATTCCACTTTTTATTCATCTTAAAAAACACAACGTTTTGCCTTTATACTTAAACAGTTCGTTGTTCCATAGAGGTTGTTGTACAAATGTTACATTTGACATGTTAAGAATATTTCTTGATAAAATTTAGGAAGATAATTAATAACTGTTAAATTTTCTATATTTCTCTCTGTCGTTGATAATATGTAGTTCAAATTAAGGTTGAGCATTAATAACCTCATTAATCAAACATGACTCCGATAATCTATTAACCAAAGATGCTTTCAGTGCTTTTAACTTAAGTTCTATGTCTATTACACCGATCCCGCCTTCTTCTATTTTTCCTATTAAAGTATTTCGTTTAATTCTGCCATGTTTATTCCAAATAAAATTGAAAATGACTCTATTGACTTTCTTAATAAAATCATTTTCAGGAAGTGGGAGAATAGATGCAATGTAAATTAATTTTGACACAGCTAAATTATTAACAACACACGATTTGCCAAATATAGTTAGTTTCCTTTTTTTCCATGACTCAAAGAGTTTTTCCATGTCATTGTAAGTTTTTATCCAATTTAACTCATTACATTTATTTTTATCATGACCGAGGTGAATTCCTAAGCATCGTACTGCACTGTTTGTTACTTTTACTCCTTTTATAATTTCATGTTTATCTTTTAATTTGCCCATGAGTATACAAATTAATGTTTGATCCTGCATGACAGCAAAAAAATTTAAAAAAAATCCATACGATAGTTTTACTGAATAAGTGAGGTAAACCCAACAGAAAATATGCAAAATTATAAAGACTAAAATATAAAATCTTAACTATTAATATTAGATTACTGCCAAAAATGTTTGAGCGGAAAACAAAATCTGCAAAATTTAGTCCGAATTTCCTCTGTTTGGCTAAAAGTCAATTTTTATTTGAGCCTAATTCCATAATATATTAGAAAAATCGAATGTTATATCAATAATAATTCATTTCATAAATATTTTTTGTGTTTAGAACAAATTTTAATCATGACTTTAAACTTTATAACAATCCGAATTTGAGAACTCAAACCCTGAGTAAACGACACCCTTATCAGCCAATACATTTAAAAAGTTTGGCTCATCAGTCAGTACAGAGATACAACGAAATATGTTTGATCTTTTTAATTAATTTCACACACCCTATCAATGTAAATTCAAATTTTTTGAAAACCACAAAGCTTCATTTCGTATTGTAATAAATTAAAAATATATAAATACATACATTAAGTCCGACTGATCTTCTGATAAACAGGGGCGTTTTAATATATACATTTAATTGAATGCAACTTATTAATATGATCAATGGGGCAGCCTTATACCAGGAAGCTGAAATACCGACAACGCATTTTCTTTCATAATGACGACGGAAATATGAAAATGATGTCTAGGTTTGATAATATAACATATACACGAGAAATTGTTACATGTAGTTCTCCCGCCCCTTCCTTTCAAAGAAAATAATAAATCGAATGTCGTGTACAGTCTTGTGCTTTGACATATCATTCGTTCGCTTACATTTTGGTCACCATGCGTTCGCTCAACTTTCACTCAACATTCTCAGATTAACGCTCTTTGTTAATTGTTCACGAAGCGTTTCGCGTTCGCTCAGAGTTCAATATGCGCTTATATCGTTCTGATGTCGCTCACCGTTTACGGTCTTATTAATTTTTCATTGTCCTTCGGAACTTTGAATTGAAATGATCAATCTTTAAAAGCCTCAGTCACGTCCTCGTACGAGTGGTCTGCGAGCGGATTTTGATGAAAATCTTGAGAGACAGGCGAGGCCATCTTGCGATTTTAGAAGGGTGTATTCTTCACGTAAGGACGCATGGTGGCTGTTGGACATGCAGAACAATCACCACGGTTTCCTTGCGAGATCTGAAAACGTAGTTGTGTTTCACTCAAGGAGCCCGTAATGCGTACACGCATTGACACCAATTGCTTGAAGCACTTGATTACCCCCTACCCCCCCTCCCACAAATCAAACAAGATTTATAACACAATAACTCAAAAGATAATTAATTAATAAAACAAATATAGAGTAAAGAGCATAAACATTATTATCTTTCATCAAAATATCACCAAATTTCACGGTTTTAAGGAAATATCCTACCCCTTTCCACATACCCCCAAATAAAAGAAAAAAAAATACAGATAAAAAAGAAATACTGTCCCTTGAACAAAACGGTGAGAAGCAAAGAAGAAAAGAAAAGAGTTGAGGAATTAGATATTGAAGATTGTAGGGAAGAGGCAGACGATGCTCTATACCTATGCCATTCAATATGCAAGCGCGCTAAAATAAAATCATTATACATTTTCAACTGAATCTGAGAAGTGAGTAGAGGACTGACCAATAGTTTTTTTTTCGCGCCTAACGATAGTTTCTTCAACAAAGCTTCTACACAATACTGCAACACAATCAACGAGAGGAAACTGTTGTAGGGCTAGTACTAAGCCAGGACAATTGAGCATGCAGTTTTTATAAAACGTATAGATGAGTATGATACATGTACGTTTTGTTTGTAAACACACTCTAACGGTTATGAACATTTTGTACATTCTAAAAATATATTAATTGATTATCATCTCTAACTTCAATAACCTTTTAAAACAGTTTTTTAATGATTTAAAATAAAATGTATCAAAAAGCAGTTTGATTTACTTTTATAGATTAGATAACTATTTATTGAACGTTAATTTAAAGGTATTAATAAATTTGATATTTTGTTTAAATTTTTACACAGACCTTCCCCTATATTTCAGAGCAAATACATATATATATATATATATATATATATATATATATATATATATATATATATATATATATCTTATTGTATTAGATTCGAGAGATAAACAATGTTTTCAGAAAATTCTCCATTTGTGTCACCGGTTCGACCTAGTTTTTACACAAGGGCAGCAATTACAATATAACAGTCTTTTTTCTCTTCGAGTTCTTTTCACATTTAAATATTCAGTTGGTGACACCAGATTTATAATAAAATAAATTTCAGTACATGTTTAAAGATAAAAAATATCTTTATTTAACGGGAAAACAAATGAAGCAGAGTAAGACGGCAGGGCGATTGACTTGCAAGTGACCTACGACGTGAATGCTAGTACTGCCGTTCGCAAGGGAAGGTACGTTTGTTGCAGGACAATCGTTAGACGCAAGAACGGTTCCGACGGGTATCGCACATTGCGAGTGGCAATTTTAACCCGTTTTCCTACAATATCGTACGTGAAACCTACGATTGTCATGTAAAACGTTCGTTTGTCTTACTTGGCACTTGTGATTAATTCAATACGATCAGCAACGGCAGCCAAGACTGGGAAAACCAGTAGCACTCGCACGATCACTTAAGGAGGTTGGATCCTGCGATCATAAGTCTTTAAGTTTTTTTCTGAAGTATTTTTTAAAAATCTACATACATAGCTAAACCAAAATTCAAAACAAAATTTTGGGGTCTATATGCTCCTTTCGGTGCTACAGTGTATTTAATCTGACCTTTCTGCACTGAAAGTGCAAATTGCACATAAATCGCTTTTTCCTCAATAATTGTTATTCGGAATAAACCATGGCATCAAATACAAATTTATATTACTTAAAATTAATAAAATTTAAATGATCATAAAGAAAAAGTTTGCAATTTCTTCACCTAATTGATATTTTGACCTTTTTGCACTGATAAAACGCTGTTTGTATCCATTAACGATTCAACATGCAATAAAATTATTTAAAAGTCTCAAACATTTTCTCAAATTTTAATTGACTTGTCAAAAATATCTTACAAATTTAGAAAATAAAACCAAAAGTATGGGTCTATGATGTAAATTTTGAGATATAGCATGAAATAAGCTAATTTAAGCCAAAAAATTGAAGTTCCTTTTTTTTTGACTTGTATCAAATATTAGTTAAATGTGCCAAAATATGTCGATAGAAATATTAAAAAATTGTTAAAATTTGTTTTTTGAAACAACACGAAGATAATCCAATGCATAAATACGCTGGAAATTTGGTCTGCACTGAAAATAAGGAAGCTAAAATTACAATACTCTAAAAGAACTGAGTTATGAAAAATGTTCATTTTCTTCTTAAAAACCTCCCGCCACAAAATATAGTCCCTTAATTAACTCTGTAAATATGTAAAATTCCTTAACTATTTTATTCAAAATAGTTTATTTGGCATTGTAAAATAGGAATTTACAAGTAGAATTAATATATGACACAGAATTTCCAGACTAGAGGCGACCCAAAATGGCTACCTAAAATCAGAGGATCGAACCTCTTTAACACGCATGGCCAGTTGTGACTGAAGCTTAAACAAGCATGCGTTTGTAATTGTGACAGAAAATTCATTTAATAAAGTAACATTTGTGTAACAAAGCAACTGGATGATCAGAATAACAGTGGTATAAACATAATAAAAATAATAATAAACACATCAAATCCAAACTCGACCTAGAACAAGTGTAGTTACTTATTACAAAAACTGTAAAATGTGCAATTTTGATATCTGTAAAATATCACGGCACGTGACCTCAAAACTCGACTTTTGCTGTTGTCTATCATTTGAATTTTTAAGTTTTTTAGATCATGTGCCATATGCTACGAATAACAGGGAAACACAGAAAACACTTAAACCGAGTTTAAGTTTAAATAAAGCGAACAAAAACATGTTAGACTATATTGTAGTTCACGAGTTAACACTTCGTTAAAGCTGTTATCTGTTTTGAAGATTCAAGCACCATATACATCTACGAAAATCTACAAAACTTATGTTTATGAACAAATATAAATACATGTATGAAGTATTACTTTTTTCATCAGAGCTTAAACAAAATGACAAATTGATTTTGCAACTAATATATAATTTGCAATGACGATATATATCGGGACAATTCCTTTATGTGAATGCCATTTTTTCCCCTGAATATTGAAATCAAAAGTAAAAAAAGAAACACTGAATATTTGAAAAGTCACGATCCCGATGCATTGTATTAATGCATGGCGTTTTATGAAAATGATGATTTGATCCAATGACGACATTAAATTCTCATTTAAACATATAATAACGGACATTCAAAGAAGGCAGATATGCCCTTTCCATAGACCACTTCACGATAACTGCGGTACTGCTCTCTTGCAGGGCAAATTGATATACTTTGCCGAAATTTTAGTAGGTATATAATTAAATGACGTAAATGAAACAAATGACGTTACGTCATATTTCACCAAATTATGTCATTTTGCCCTGCAAAAGAGCAGTACTGCAGTTACCGTGAAGGGGCTAATTATGTATTTCTATTTTTATTGATGAAAGTCTATTTTGTCTTATCGCCCAATATATATAATAGCAAAATGGGAAATAGTTCGTTCGAGGTTTTTTTTTTCGTTTTACGAATTAATTATTTTCAGAATGCCTACAGTCTCTCTAAAAACGGCATATAGAATTATCGAATGTTTTTGACCTCTTCTCGTACTTTAAGATTTTAAAGAAATTATGTAGAAAATGAAACAGTTTCATGACATTCTATATTAAAACAATATCTTGAATTTCATAAACCTATAGGCGCCTCTCATATACTAGATCTTGACCTTAACTCAAGTTTTCGTATTCATACTTATAACAAATTTAGAAAAAATTAAATTAAGAATAACATATATGCATTAAAATTGAGTTGTTCATAATAAATTAAAATAGATTTGCTTTATAAATTATTAAAACCTATCATTCTCTCTCTCTCTCTCTCTCTCTCTCTCTCTCTCTCTCTCTCTCTCTCTCTCTCTCATATTATCTAAAACCTGATCTGGTCTCATTGGCCTATCTAGTCTGTCCGGGCCTTACTTATCGCCTAAAATTTGGTTCGGCTTCGAAGTTTTATGCCTTAATGAGGCTGGGTGGTCAATAAAATTAACCACCAGATGGACCTTTAAATTTTTGATTTATGAATTCTTAAGCTATAAACTAAACTCTACTCAAGAAAAAATCCATAAACCTTCAAAGTTTAAATGTTTTCCTTTATCTTTTTACAGAACTCATCTTTTTAAGGAGATTCATATGGTCTAAAAATGACCACGACCATGCCCTCTTAAAATTTGACTTCTACTTTATTCATTTTTGCTTACTATTTTTTCCCATTTGGTTCATCTGAGAAAAAGCAGAAACCGAGATGGCGCTTTTTATTATAATAATTTTATAAAATATTTTTCCTTCTATTATTTACGGAAATTGATTATAATTAATACCTACATGCTACCCATCATGATACACAAAAAATTATGCATTCCAACTCATGAATTAGCTGACAACAAGGAATACACGCATTTTTTAACTTTTAAAAGCTGTTTTAGATTAATGGTTTAGCTTTTTAAATGTCAACTTTAATTGAAAAAGGTATAATCTATATTAATTACACCGTTTATTATTTTCTTTTCTATACTATGTTGCTTACTTTCTCTGTATGATTTCTTAAACGATCGGAGCTAAAGCTACATTGAGAGCACGGACTTGCCCCGACTGGCCTCAGACTTCCAAGTAGACTTTAGTTACCATGGCAACTTTCACCTATATGGAACATCGGCTGTTCCTTCTGTGTAACGTTTTCATCGACAAAAGTAATAATTCACATACTTTAACTTACATTGATGGATAATCTATTGAATAATTCAGATAAAGATTTAAATAAATATGCTTCATGCGGACAATTTACATACCGCTAGCAAGATTTTATCATGTGAGAAAAGAATATATGAAGGAGTGATCAATGGAACTCGTTTGAAAATATTTTATTGAGTTATGTTTCTTTAGGTTTAAAAATATCAGTCAGAGAGCAATATTTCTGATTAAAACAAAAGGAATACTGTGTTATGGATAAATTAATCATTTGTTTCAAAAAAGAATTTTACAATAGAAGAAGAAACCTTGGTACTTAGGTTGTATGTATCAATAATAAAAAAAGTTGAATGATAATATTTTTCATGAGTTTTTTTTTATATATTACACTCGTTGAATATTGTAAAAACGTATTTCATTCAATGGTTTAAAAAAAGAAAGAAAATGAAGATAGATTTTCTTTTTAATTTGAAAGTATTAATAAAACAATAAAACGTGAGCAACATAATATTTTTTCTATAAAAGTGCAAAAACAAAATCAAGTCATGTTGTCTGTCCCTCAGTAATGTTGGAAAATATTGTTCATGCAATTGAAAAAAAATCTATTCTAATACTTGTTACATCAAATCTGCTCATGGGTTTATCTGAATACAAATAAAGAGAAACTTTGATACATATAACAAACTGATATAATCAACATTGATATTTATGTTGATTTTAAGAAATAAATCAATGTTTCAAACATTTTAAAATCATAGATTTAAAACCATGTGAGATCTGTTATTTAAATCCCGATATTTTCTTTAAAAACTTTGGTAAATAATTACTTGTTAATTTAAACAAAAACACATAAATACCTGAGGGACAGACACCTTCCATTTGAAGATAAATATGCTTCAGAGTAAACCATTACCGTAACAAATTCGTACATAAATGTATCTATTCCTCAACTGATATATGTATGTATATTAAGTCTTAGTACATGTACATTCAAGTAAAAGTAAAAAAATAGTTAACGATAAAACACGATATATATTATATAAGACAATAATTTTCGTCATTTTCATTGGCTGAAAGTACACCACGTGACATTCAATCGCGGAATATGATATCGCACGACTCGGCAGTATCAACAAAAATAGGTATAACGTTAGTTGTAAAGACAATTTACCAACGGAAATTATTAAATGCAGAATATTAAAAATAATAATATGCGAAATGTTCTTCAGTCATAATCCGTTTATCTATACTGTAATAATCTCTAATATTCGTTGTTTAAAATCTGTTTATTGAAAGCCTTCTATCTGTTCACTTTGTGCGTCATCAAGAGGCAGATGACGTCATAGTAAGCTATTTAGCGAGATCGGCCTCTCGCTTTTTTTTTACTGTGTAGGAATGATGCCGGTGTTGTAAATAATGTCATATGTTGGTAGTGATTATTAAATTAGGGATACATGTATCCTGAAATCGTAATTAATGCGTTAAATATTTTAAAGGATTGCAGATTATTTTAACGTCGTAATGTACAATTCATTAACTTTTTTGTATTTACAGTATGATGCAATAAGTATTCGTACAAAATGGCGGCGTGTTTACTTTCGCGACGAAACGTCTCTGCTTTGACTATAAATAAATGGTGTTTAAAAATAGCTATGGGATACCGGTTGTTATTTTTAGCGAAACACGTCATGTGACATCAAAACATCATGTGACTTGTTGTTGTCGTCTGCATATATTTCCGGAAATATACAAGTTGAAAGAGAGATGGGTAGAAAAGGTAAAGAGTTATCGAGTGACGTTAAAGAAGTAGTACAAAGGCTATTAGAACAAGGAAACTCTATTCGGAAGGTCGCAGAACAATTAGGGATTCCTTTTACTAAGATTTCTAGTTTAAAAAGACGTATTATTCAGCGAGGCTCTGTTGAAAACACCAAACGAAGTGGCCGGCCCCCAAAAGTGACAGCTCGCGACTACCGGAGACTTGAAAGGTTGGTTAAGACGAACAGAAGAGACAGTTTGCTTGATATAACACACAAATTTAATGAAATTGTTGACCATCCTGTTGCTAAACGCACAGTGCAGCTACATCTTCATAAGCATGGATATTCGAGGCGTGTTTCCAAAAAGAAAGTTGTTGTGAAGGAGGTCAATCGAAAAAAGAGATTGTCATGGTGCCGTGAAAAAAGACGATTGACAACTGACAATTTTTGGAATAAAGTTATTTTTTCGGATGAATCAAAAATCATGATAGGGCACGATTCCCGTGTGCATGTGTGGCGTAAAAAGGACGAAGGATGGAGGCCTGATCTTGTGACACCTAGACAAAGTAAGCCATGTTATGAAGTGATGATTTGGGGATGTGTAACGTGGGAAGGAGTGGGGACTGTAACGGCTGTGAATGGTAATATCAATGCTGAAAAATACCAGGAGATCCTCGACGAGAATTTATGGCCGGTTTGTAACAACCGTTAATGATACAACGCCGCTTAATGATATAAATAGCATTAAAGGTTGCAATTGCAACGCTTAATGCTATAAATTCTTGCATTAACAGTTGACATCTTTAACCGTTAATGATAAATCGCCGCTTAATGATAGAATTGTATCAGTAGGCGTTACAAATGCACAGCAGCCTTAACGCTTAATGAAACAAGCAAATATCGACACCCTCAACCGCTAATGATACAAACTTTATATCATTAAGCGTTGCAGTTGCACCCTCTAATGACACAAAATTGTATGAATGATTGAAAATGAATCTTTTCATTTTTTTCAATTTGCTCAACAATCATAATTGTAGTTTTTAAGATGAATTCTATGTAAAAATCAAATTGTATATAGGAGTTCCGGTGTAACGACGAAAAGTGTTCCTCGTAGAATATTGACCCGGGGGTCGAATTTCTACGGTGAAAACTGACCCAGGGTCAATATTCTATGACAAGTAGAGTCCTTTTTCTACAGTAAAAAACCATTCCAGACCTGCATATCTACAACCCTCCACACGCTGAAAACTGACCCCCATAGAATTTCGACTCACTTATAAACTACACAGAAATTATAGAAATTAAAGGCGATACGTGTAGTATTCATGTTTTGCGAATGTCCGGGAAAGGGGGACGGGGGGAGGGGATAGCGAAAGCATATGGAAAACTAGAAACGAGCTCGTTGCAAAGCAACGAAGAGGTCTTCCGTTGCAGCTTCCTGTCGGAAAAGGATTGTCAATCAGTCTGATTAAAAGCACCCTCTTCTCCTTACAGGGTCTGACAGGTATTGATAGGGGGTCATCTTCACCCGACCTAAAATTCTGACCAATCAGGGCTTTAGAAAATGTATTGGAATTTTTAAAATGGAGACAGGCAAATTATTTAATCCTGCTTTCTATGTAACCCCCAGACTGAGTATTGAAGAGTTGCACCTCTCATTAACAGATAAAGTCATGTATTTGGTAAATGAGATATATATTTAGGTTGTGTGCAAATATAGAGGTTAAGTGAAGATGAATTGTTATTGATACCTATCAGACCCTGATGGGTGTAGGCAGAAGGGTGGTGATTTTAATCAGACAGGATTGTCAATATGATAAAAGTAAGTTCAGAAAATCAAAAATAAATGATGACGGCTTCTCCAACCTGAGGGTGCGCTGTACGAGAGGTGCTCAGTGGGAGGGACAACTCTCCGTATAATGTTTGGCCATGCAAGCACTCAGCATCGTTTTTGCTTCGGGGAACAAATTCATCCGAAATGTATTAACAAGCCAATTAAAGAAAAAATTAATCTTCAAAATCTAATCCGTGGTAGTGGTAGGGGAGGGGGAGGGGAGTTGTGAGGCAGCTATAACTTATTTTGTTTAATATAATTTGTTTTCAATTTGCCATAAAAATTTATATTGCCTTCTACTAAACTGTGGGTTGGGGGAGGGGGGAACAATGCCCCAAAAATCAATTTCCTTTAAGTTAATTAAAGGTGAATTTTGGTTGCGAGAAAGGGGGAGAGTGCTCTCAGTGGACTAACTAGCGGTTCTGTGAGCAACCTCACAAATAATTCCCCCCCCCCCCTCTCCACTAAGAAAAACAAAATCATAACTAAAGTATTTATCTACAGACACAACTTATGAAATTTCCTCCAATGACCTTGAACTTCACAAAATAACCTTGAAACAAAATCATAACACACACTTAGGTCATAGGCAATCTTTGTGTAAAGTAAGATCTTTCAATGTTTGGAGGGCGCCTTGTTTAGAACGCTACATTACAGAAATAATTTGTTCACTTAAGGTCTACTCCGCGCCCTGCCGCCGGAAATCGGTGTCACTAGTGCTTAATTTGGCGCCGGAATCCTCAAGGGATTACCCTCCCCCGAGAAATCCGGGCTCACCTAATGAGCACAAGTCAACACTTAGGTCATAAGCAATCATTGTGTGAAGTAAGAACTTTCAATATTTGGAGGACGTCTTGTTTAGAACGCTACATTTCAGAAATAATTTGTTCACTTAAGGTCTACTCTGCGCCATGGCGCCGGAAATCGGTGTCATTAGTGCCTAATTTGACGCCGGAATCCTCAAGGGATTACCCGTCCCCCGAGGAATCCGGGTTCATCTAATGAGCACAAGTCCTAGTTTGGGCGCAGGGCGCCATGTTTAGAACGCTACATTACAGAAATAATTTGTTCACTTAAGGTCTACTCCGCGCCCTGGCGCCGGAAATCGGTGTCACTAGTGCCTAATTTTGCGCCGGAATCCTCAAGGGATTACCCGTCCCCCGAGGAATCCGGGCTCACCTAATGAGCAGAAGTCCTTGTTTGGGGACAGGGCGCCTTGTTTAGAACGCTACATTACAGAAATAATTTGTTTTCTTAAGGTCTACTCCGCGCCCTGGCGCCGGAAATCGTTGTCACTAGTGCCTAATTTGGCGCCGGAATCCTCGAGGGTACACCCGTTCTCGAGGAATCCGGGCTCACCTTATGAGCACAAGTCCTAGTGTGGGTGCAAGGCGGCCTAATAATTTCAGTTGTTTAACATCGGGATCGGAAAACGCTTGAAAAATAGTGACCTGTTAATTCAAGAATGCACATTTTGTCTCACGCATAAGAATTTCGATCGAAAGATTCATTCAGTAATGCAGTTGACCTCGATGACCTGACCTCAATCATAAGAAGATGCTCCATGAACTGACCTCGATCTATTGATGTTGCATAATAGTAGCTAGGAAGACGGCTTGATTTATAATAATGCGACCTCAATAGCAAGTTATGATGGCATTCAATGTTTTTCAGTCGCATTAAATTATTTTAATACAACTCTTTCTTTGTATACGTGTTAATGCTCTTTGAAGAGCCCTACTCAGTATTCTGAAGAAGAAGAAGATACATTAACATTTAATAATTACGTTAAAAATATAAAATTAGACAAGGAGTTTACAAACGGCTTTTCCCAAATTTATTTTAAAATTAAATTTGTGGACGGTTTATAATAATGAAATTATGGTGTACAGATTCAAAATATTATATATTTTGTAAAAATACAGTACTTATTTTATTATTTTACATCAAACTGATCATGTTGATTGCTTCTAGCTATCAATATATCATTATTGCCGATCATTCCTTTAAAAGGAATACTTGTTTTTTGTTAGTGCGTTGGAGTTAGTGCTGGCTAGCTTTACTCTGGTAGTGAGCTATCATGGTACATGTATTTCAAAGAAACAAGAAATCTGTCGACACTTGCAGTACTTTGATGATTTCTATGGCGACCGACTGCGTTGCATAATGTAGTCGTTTTTCATAACTTCTTAATCCGAGAACAATTTTCCTTTGACTTAAAACTTTTAAGTATAATATATTATTCCGTTCATATCTGTAGAAGTTTAGCGTGTTCAACAGGTTGATTTATTAGCAACATTATCCGATTACGATTTCGCACCTACATGTATAATGTGAAGATGATTGACTTCGAATAATAGCCTTATTGTTTAACAATTGACCACTGTAGTGAAAGCACACTTCGATACTCAATAATATTCGATAACCTTCGATACATTGTTACTCAATTACATAACAATTGATGATCTGCAGCCATATAAACATAACCCGACTGCTAGATGTTCTCAGCTGTGTGCGCTGAAGCGACACAAGATTTTCGGTCGCACGCTGCGATTGAATTAACACAGACTGACCGAATAAACAAACGGGTGGGAAAGTGAAAATGTTACACATAAGAAGAAGTCGCCAAAAATGATTTTCGTCAAATCTGATTATCTTTCTGCCAATTAAAAAAAATCCGAATGCCTCAATTCAGGACACCTTTTATCGTGCCAGCACCTACCGCAAACATGAAAAATGGAACTTTGATTATAATAAACTACCTTGTGCGCAATCGTATTAATCATTTCTAAATCAACTGTACATGTAAATTAAATTTATCTTTTCATCTTAAACCAATATCATAGTTGAAATCATAATAAAAGAAAATAGTTGTGTTCGTACAAAAGTCTGAAACATGCACTCGCGCGGGATCTCCTCGGCCATGTGCGAGGGATGATCATCATTTAAAAGTTTTAATATTTGTGGGTTGTTTGTTGATTTAAAACAACATTTGTACAGATTTATAAACATTAAAGACCTACAAACCAACCATTAATTTAAGACTGACGAAGTTTCCGATTTGTAGTAATATCGCCTTTATAAATTTTCAGAACATCTTCTTACACTCTAATGTTTAATTAAATAAAAACAAGATGGACAAACTCTTATAACATGAAGAAATTAAAACAGATCTTGTATTTTATTTACGGGTATGTAAACTAAAACAATTCTAGAGTGCGCGGCTAAATAAACTCATATATGAGAGACGCATTTCTCGTGTATTAGATAACCGCTGACCGCTAGTTAGCCCCGTCGCGACCATGGTGACCGATTTTCTAGGCCGCGGGTGAGGGATAGCTTACGTAACGGTACACACACAGCTCTTATTCAAGGTAGATTTTAAATGCATGCAGTATGAAAACTCAATTGTAATACATAGATTTATTTTAAATCCGTAGTTTGTGTTTTACTACAAAGGAAGAAGAATGTTTTGTTTTCCGATTCTCGTTTTAGGGATTGTGCACTATAAGAACTTAACAAAACTGACATAAACTCCCAAAAAAAAAAATCTATTCTAAAAAAAATTTCCTGTATAAACCAGCATACTTTCTATGGTAACTTTATGCCAGTTGCACGCACATAGACTTTCGTTAACTTGCCAAATTAAACGAGGTACATGTTAACATGTACAGCTTTTTACACTCATACAACACAAATCACCAACAAAATAACATTGTAACGACCTTTATGAGATCCCAACAAACAACTTTTCCAGCGACAGCCATATCGAAATCCTAACCGTTTTTGAGTTATTAAGCAAAATCTTTCAAGCGCTATTGGCCCTTTATTGTAGGGGCCAGCCCTTTTTATTGGTGTCAAATGAAAGCCCTTAACATTCTGCACAACTTTTATTCTACATGTCTTAACAAAATATTTTTCGTTTAAAAGATACAAAGCAAAATATGTCTAAATTTTCGCACTTTTTGGAATCCTATTTTTTGACCCCCTACCTTTTTCTAAATAACAAATGTAATCGAAAAACAAAAATCGATGTGCACAACTTCAATGTCTCTGTTATTCAAATTCGCTGGATTCCCATTCCCTGCTATCATAGTCTCGGAGCCTTTGTCTGGAAACCAAAGGCCCAAAAAAAATTTAAAAGGGGAATAACTCGTTAACGGAAGAGGAATTTTAAAGTTTATGAAATGTTTTAGATAGTGTTTTGTAATGTCTATAAGCCCTGAAAATTTGATCAAAAACCGTTCAGTAATGAGCAAGATATGAAGTCTCAAAGTTCGCGTCTAGGAAGAAAAAAAAAAAAAAAGAAAAACTAGACACGATCTCGTTGCGAGCAACGAGGAGGTCTTCCGTCCGATTTCAAGAAGGTGATATGACATCATCGACAAGAAAACATGATCTGTAAAAAGGAGTGGAGTACTTATGCTTTTCTGCATCGCTTTTTATAAGTTCTCTTACGCTGCTTTTTTAAATACTAGCATTTCTTCCAATTGAGATAGAAACGATTAAACTTTTTACATCTGGCCCCTAAAAGCCCGAATTAGATAAGTAAATCATTATATTGTTAGGATATATAAACGTATTATACCTTATTTTGCTTTTTTAACCCTAACAAAATATCTCTCAGTAAACGGCTACAGATAAAAGACTTTAGGGCCCTCTGGTGCCCTAATGTGAGGGGCCAGGCCCTTTTTCTTGATATCAAATAAAAGGTCATTTAACTCTAAACACATTTTGTTCAGCAGGTGTTTAGAAATTCGTTACCGTTTAATGTATACGGCAAAGAACGTTTTAGGGGCCGACCCCTTATCTCCTTTTAGGGCCGTCTAACGAAATTTTGAAGGTTGCTTATTGTTAAGTACATCATTTTGAGCATCTTTCCTTCTATACTGCATTTCAAAATATTTTTTCTTTCTGAGATATGGGTGATCAAAACTTAGAATTTTAACCTCTAAAAACCCCTAATTACGTAACACATGATAAAATCATTACAATGCTAGAATAAATCACTGTGAGATAAACATATTTGCTTCTATAACCTATCACAAAATATCTCTCAGTGAAGGGCTACATATAAAAAACTTAAAAGCCCTCTGGACCCCTAATTGTAGGGGCCAGCCCCTTTTTCTTGATATCAAATGAAAGGTCCTTTAATTCTAAACACATTTTGTTCAACAAGTGTTTAGAAAATCGTTACCGTTCTTGAGATATATGGGAAAAAACATTTTAGGGGCCGGTCCCTTATCTCCTTATAGGGGCCGTTTAACGAAATTTTAAAGGTTGCATATTGTTAAGAACATCATTTTGAGTATCTTTCCTTCTATACTGCATTTCAAAATATTTTTTCTTTCTGAGATATGGGTGATCAAATTTTTGGACCTTTGGCCCCTAAAAACCCCTAATTACGTAACACATGATAAGATCATTACATTGCTTGGATAAATAACTATTAGATAAACATTTTTGCTTCTATAACCTTTCACAAAATATCTATCAGTAAAGGGCTACATATAAAAAACTTTAGAGCCCTTTGGTCCCCTAATTTTAGGGGCCAGCCCCTTTTTCTTGATATCAAATGAAAGGTCCTTTCATTCTAAACACATTTTTTTCAACAAGTGTTTAGAAAATCGTTACCGTTCTTGAGATATATGGGAAAAAACATTTTAGGGGCCGGTCCCTTATATCCTTATAGGGGCCGTTTAACGAAATTTTAAAGGTTGCATATTGTTAAGTACATCGTTTTGAGCATCTTTCCTTCTATACCATATTTCAAAATATTTTTTCTTTCTGAAATATGGGTGATCAAAATTTTGGACTTTTGGCCCCTAAAAACCCCTAATTACGTAACGCATGATAAAATCATTACATTGCTTGGATAAATAACTGTGAGATAAACATATTTGCTTCTATAATCATTCACAAAATATCTATCAGTAAAGGGCTACATATAAAAAACTTTAGAGCCCTCTGAGCCCCTAATTTTAGGGGCCAGCCCCTTTTTCTTGATATTAAATTAAAGGTCATTTTATTCTAAACACATTTTGTTCAACAAGTGTTTAGAAATTCGTTACCGTTCTTGAGATATATGGGAAAGACCGCTTTAGGGGCCGATCCCTTATCTCCTTATAGGGGCCGTTTAACGACATTTTGAAGGTTGCATATTGTTTAGTACATCATTTTGAGCATCTTTCCTTCTATACTGCATTTCAAAATATTTTTCCTTTCTGAGATATTGGTGATCGAAATTTTGGACTTTTGGCCCCTAAAAACCCCTAATTACGTAACACGTGATAAAATCATTACATTGCTTGGATAAATAACTGTGAGATAAACATATTTGCTTCTATAATCTTTCACAAAATATCTTTCAGTAAAGGGCTACAGATAAAAAACTTTAGAGCCCTCTGGGCCCCTAATTTTAGAGGCCAGCCCCTTTTTCTTGGTATTAAATGAAAGATCTTGTAAATATAAACTTTTTTTACATAACATGTTTTAACAAAATATTTTTCAGAAAAGAGATAAACAAAGAAAACCCGAAAAAATTACAACGTTTATTTAATCTCAATTTTCGGGTCCAGGCGAGCTTTTAGGCTCTTTGAGCCAGACATTTTTTATCGCCTTTAGACATATCTACAATCTTTCGTCTATCATCCCTGAAAATTTGAACTCAATATCTTTTACCGTTAAGGAGGAGTTCAATGGACAAGCAGACCCTTTAAAATTCACTAATTCGTCAGTATCTCAGAAACGGAAATGACGTCATCAATATGAAAAATTTCCAATAAGGTTCAGATCAACATCTATCAGATCTGAAAGTTTCATTAAAATCGACCGAGCCGTTTTCGAGAACTCGCGTGCACAAAATTTGTAAGAAAAAAAAAGAAAAAAAATAATAATAATATGGAAAAAGAAACAAAGCAAAAACAATAAGGTCTTCCGTTGGAAACGGAAGACCTTAATAAGAATAATCTTATAAGCACAATAATAGTAAGGTCTTCCGTTGGAAACGGAAGACCTTAATTAGACAGAACTAAGAATGCGCCTCCCGATTTACCCTTTTACATATATAACATCACTTTGAACAAAGCGATGTCTGTGTTTATCTTGAAGTACTTGTCAGCTTGCCTTTGGAGCCCCTTCGCTAAGCCTTTTTAGGGTTGTGCCCCCCCCCCCCGATGTATATGCATTATGATGTGCTCGCATGCGCTTCCTTTTTGCATTATGCCCCGCTTTGCTAAATAGGCCCCATTTTTATAGCAGATGATGACAAACCTAACTTAATGACTGCGTATTGCAAAATTTTAAAAGAAAAAACCAAGACTTCGACAAATAAAGCGGATTTTTTAATAGCTACACTGAATGTCTGACAACAAAACATTACACCGTCACACTATCTGATTACTCTTACAGGTACACATAAGACAGCGACTCGCGTGTAAATTCGGAATTTTGGATTTATCACGATTACACTAAATTTATGTATGATAACTCTGTATCGCTGCCATTATATTTCAACTAAGTTGTGCAAGTACAGGCACGTAGCATCGTTTGTTTAAAGAGGATAGGACAGCTTAATCCGAAATCAGGACAATCGAAAAGAAAAAAAGGAAAACATTTTTCGCCAGTTTTCAAAATCTTAATAAGGGGGGTGTTGTGTTGGATTTTTTCCTATATTTTTTATCTGCTTCCAAACACGGGGAGGGGGGGCTTCTTTTAAATTTGATTTTTTTCTTGTAAACTTAAAAATGTTACCATGGGAGGATAGGTTTGGAATTCGACTTCGTTGATTTAACCATAAACAAAGTGGCCAGCTCTTTAAAATAAAAGCTGGCAAAAATAAACCAAAAACAAACGCTTTTTTGAATAAGGACTTTTGGTCTCAAGGCTTGATCCCCAAATGGCCCAGCCTTAAATTTGGCCTCTACAAAAATTGTTGGCCTCTATTTTGTTTTCATATTTATTTACATATTTGATAATTTTATTGAATTTTACTGATTGAAGTGCAATACACATGAAACATCACACTAGATGGCTTTTAGTCTCTTATATTGATAATTTTATTGAAACATACTTATGACATTTATGACAACAGGTACATGTATGAGTCATTGATTCTAATAAACTTTGATGATGTCTCCTTTTAAACTCCAAAGTAATTTAAGAATATAATACTGCCATTGTATTACCATGTTTTTTTCCAATGTACATGGTACTTAAACTCAGACTGCTCTCAGTATCGGCCAACACCTATATTGAATACTTGTTTGAGAAAAAAAATAATTGCAGAGACCAATTTGTTTTATTCCAACCAACATTAAAGGACACAAAAACACCCATGCATGAAACTCTACTCTAATTAAAAGGTAATGATAAATGGCATCGCTGAATCAAGTTATTGGAGGATGCAATGTTGCAGTCATTCACAAATGACATCATATTTTAATATGTTTAAAAACCGAATGCTGTTTACCTGACAGATGCATTTTGTCTAAAAAAAACTTAATTACTAATAAGATTTATAACGAACCATCAAGTACACTGCAATACTGTAAAGAACCCCCCTTCCCGACTTTCTGTATGCAAGATGCATTATGCTGATGATGACTTCGTTTTTTTACTTTTCCACCTCCACAACACATACATGTATATATGTGGCATACTGTAAACGTACTACATTTGGCTGTGTATTCTATTTAGCGCTTTTGGTGGAATGTGGCTTCCGCTAAATCAAGTACACCGCTAAATGCCATTCATATAATTATGTATTAGAATAGTCACATTCAGGAGTAGGCTAATTCAAATCCACGCCAACGTGTTCAAAAACTAATTTCCGCCAAATATCGTACACTCTAAATATAATACGTTTACAGTATCTCCTAGATTAAATGACACAGTCATACTGGAAAACTTTTGACTATATTGATATTTATACTGTACAGTCCTTATGTAGTGAAAGTAAATTGAGAGAGATATGTGAGACACGTGACGTGTCCCTGTTTTACATACTTTAAAGAGGATAAAAAAATATAAAAAACCATTACAGTTCAAAACAAAATAGAAAAAAAGCTCAAAAAAGAAACAATTTTACCATATATACTACAGTACTACAGCTTATAACATAATGTTGGCAATAGCTTTCATACTCGTTATATCTACAGTTTTTTATGAGTACATATTTTTCGGTCAAAAGCCTTTTTATTATAACATTATTTAATTCATTTATGTTTGGATTTGCGTTACTTTTATATTTACAAGAAAAAATATATTGCTTCACACTAAGAACTACCAAGTTAAAAAAAAAATATATAAATGTGTCTATTTTTATATTTTCAAAAGAGAACTGATTGTTTATCAAGTGTTATTAACAAATCAAACTGTCTCAAAATCCATTCTGCAACATCAGTGCATAATTCTTTTATTACAGTATTCTCTTCATCACAATTTAAAAAAAAAATCAAATTTCGGAGTTCTTCCTGTGACAACCGGAAGTTACGCCGAATGAAACAAAATAGTGTAAACACATGTACATGCATAGGTCAAGTATCCCACTGAGATTAGTTGTATAAGTATTTACCGTTTTTGAGATTTTGTGGAGACAAGTTTTTTTGTCTCGGGACAGGAAACGAACAAACGGGTGTTCGTTGAAAATAAAAGTGATTCCTAAACATTTGCTAACGCACATTATTGTTTATCAGACTAAATAAAACTATCAAAGAAAAACAGTTAAACTCATTTACAATTTTATTCGTATGAAGCCTTCGACAAAATGAAAACCGTTTATCACATTCTCAATCAAATGTCTATTGTCCATGTAAGTTTCGCGCATCTCGATCACTTACAGTTTCTGGGATCTTGCGGGTACAAAATTTGTTTTTAAAAAGCTACCTGAGCTAATTGAGATATCTCACCGGAAATAGAATTTTTTGTTTATTTAACATCACATAGATGACATACGTAAAGATTTATACTAATGTTTTCATTTTAAGCAAAATACATTACCTATTAAATAAAATACGTAAAATATTTTTGAAGTGTTGCCGGTGACGAACGGAAGTTACAACGAAGAAAACAAAATAGTTTAAACACATCTACAGACATAGGTCTATCATCCCACAAAGGGTTAGAAACGGACAACCTTAAAGAGAAAGAAAGAAAAACATTACAATCACTATTATGTCTTCCATTGGAAACGGAAGACATTCATAAACAGTACAATCCCTATATGTTATTTCGTTGGAAAGGGAAGACCTTAATAAACAGTACAATTCCTATAAGTTATTCCGTTGGAAACGGAAGACCTTAATAAACAGTGCAATCCTTATAATTTATTCCGTTGGAAACGGAAGACTTTAATAAACAGTACAATCCGTATAAGTTATTCCGTTGGAACATAAGACCTTAATAAACAGTACAATCCCTATAAGCTATTCCGTTGGAAACGGAAGACCTTAATAAACAGTACAATCCCTATAATTTATTCCGTTGGAAACGGAAGACCTTAATAAACAGTACAATTACTATAAGTTACGGAAGACCTTAATAAACAGTACACTCCCTTTAAGTTATTCCGTTAGAAACGAGAGATCTTAATAAACAGTACAATCCCTATTCTGTTGTTTGATAACAGCACCATCTGCTTTTTTATTCAAAAGTTTGTTCAATCAGTTTGTTAAAAACTGTTTAAAATATTAATAGGGGTACTAGTGTTTCAGTTAAAATCATAATTTACTTTTTCATGTAAATTTAGGAAAAATGTTTGTTGAAATATTAGATCATTCTTGTTTAAACGCTTTACGTAAAATGATTAGATTATATTGTGTCTACATATATGATTTTCTTATCTAGTATGAATACAGTATGGAAACACAACTAAGTCATTTATTAATATTCTTTATTTGCGCAAGATATACATCTTATTGCTTTATTAGCAACAGTGTTATTTCATTCATTTTTTACAATTTTGTATCATTAGAGGGTGCAACTGCAACGCTTAATGATATAAAGTTTGTATCATTAGCGGTTGAGGGTGTCGATATTTGCTTGTTTCATTAAGCGTTAAGGCTGCAGTGCATTTGTAACGCTTAATGATACAATTCTATCATTAAGCGGCGATTTATCATTAACGGTTAAAGATGTCAACTGTTAATGCAAGAATTTATAGCATTAAGTGTTGCAATTGCAACGCTTAATGCTATTTATATCATTAAGCGGCGTTGTATCATTAACGGTTGTTACACCGGTTATAGCCCGTCATTTCCCCACTGGAAACTTTTTATTTCAGCAAGACAATGCTCCGGTACATCGGGCAAGGAGTACCCAGCAATTTCTTCATAGAAACAACATTAACACTCTAAGTTGGCCAGCACAGAGCCCTGATTAAAATATCATAGAAAATCTGTGGCTTCTGATCAAGAGAAAGCTTCAGACACGGGTCGGGAGGATCGGGAGTAAAGAGGACCTCTTTCGTGAGATTCTTGACATATGGACAGCCATCACCACAGACTATGTCCGATCACTATATCGATCCATACCCCGCAGATTGCTTAGTGTTATTCGATTAAAAGGACACCTGACAAAGTATTAGGTAAGTTTAAATTGTTTTATTCACTTTAGAATAGTAATACGAAGCGTTTTTGATTTGACCTACTTTCGTCGCGAATGTAAACACGCCGCCATTTTGTACGAATACTTATTGCATCATACTGTATATAAACGAACTTCTTGAGAGCCATATGCTAAACTGTACTGCAAGTGATTATATAATATAATTATTATGAACTTCATTGCACGGTCGATATGTGGTTATATGGACCCATGTCAAGTGATATCGCTGTGGCCTTCAACTCAACATTTAGGTATATCGACGACGTATTATCAATTAACAATTGTTATTTCCATACTTACGTCGACTCGATATATCCCAGTGAACTTGAAATAAAAGATACCACAGAGTCAGCATCATGTGTTTCATATTTGGATATTTTACTGGAAATGGACATTGATGGTAACCTAACAACAAAACTTAATGATAAACGCGATGACTTCAATTTTTCTATAGTCAACTTTCCTTACTTATGTAGCAATATACCTTCATCACCTGCATATGGTGTTTTTGTCAGTGAATTCGCTACGCAAGGGCATGCTTGCTCTTCGTATGAACAGTTTCTAAGACGAGGCAAGCTACTGACAAACAAGTTGATAAAACAGGACTAGGAAGCATCCTCAGATAGTGTAGATTCAATTTTGGTTAAATCATGGTCCCGAGGGTTAGGGTGGGGCCACAATGGGGGATGAATTTTTACATAGGAATATATAGAGAAAATCTTTAAAAATCTTCTTCTCAAAAACTATTAGTCCAAAAAAGCTCAAATTGGAGTGGAAGCATCCTCAGATAGTGGAGATTCAAGTTTGTTTAAATCATGGTCATCAGGGGTAGGGTGGGGCCACAATGAGGGGATGAATTTTTACATAGGAATATATAAGGAAAATCTTTAAAAATCTTCTTCTTAAAAACTATTTGGCCAGAAAAGCTCAAACTTGTGTGGGGGCATCCTCAGAAAGTGTAGATTTAAGTTTGTTTAAATCATGGTCTCCGGGGGTAGGGCGGGGCCACAATGGGGAGATGAATTTTTACATAGGAATATATAGAGAAAATCGTTAAAAATATTCTCGGAAAGTTTTCAGTCCAAAAAGCAGTCTCTTGTGTGAAAGCACGGGTTGTGCAGATTAAGTTTAATGAAACCCTGATTCCCTAGAGAAAAGTGGGGCCACAACGATGGGGGTCGGGGTTATATAGGAATAGAGAAAAATCTTACAGGTACAACAACAAAAGGGGCTTGGTATTTACCATAAAAATATGTGGATAAAAATCGGCAGATATTTTAAATTTTTTGAGCAATATCTACTGTTCTTAGTTGTCAAGATATTTTGATTTTGATACTGTAATGATAATTTGATCAGAGTTAAGGCTATTCTTCCTCAGATGATCGATGTGGCCCCTGGGCCTCTTGTTATCTATTTCATCATAATCATGTTACATCTTTATAATTAAAATGTGTGGTTTTTAGGAGTTATTGTGTTTAGTGGCCATTTTATACCACTGGATGTTCACTCTATTTTTCCACTTGGTGTTCACCTGTTTTATCACTGGTTCATAAGTTCTGCTCAGATTGTTTACCACTGTGTGTTCACATTGTTTACCACTGGATGTTTTTATGTTTAGCAGTGTGTTGATATGCAGTGCCAAAATATGAATTTTAATTTTCTAACGAAGGCAAAATACATGTACATGTGCATGTACCTCACTGTGATATTAACATGTACATGTATGCAAGTTCACTCCTGTATAAATGGATACAATATTGAAAAAGCTCTTTATATATTGGTATAAAATTGAAGCCTTTACTAGTCAATAAATTTTGGATTTTATATGCACTTCTGTTTTCTTGTAAATCTTTCTTGAATCTTGTATATTTATGCATCAAGGGTTTTGTGATTTGATGGCATACAGATTTATTTTTGTCAACCTTTGTTAATTCTCATTTTGGTTTCTTCTTTGTTACAATGCTACTTTTTGTGAAATTTGTTAAGCAAATATACATGTACCATAAGTCTAAATACGATATGAAAAAAACTGAACTAGAAGTGTTTTAGATTACACCCCCCCACCCACTGCATCACCCTGAGAAGAAAATCCCATCTTTTATTTTCCTAAGTCACAAGATGTGAAGCACAATGATGTAATATCAGATTTTGAAATAAAATGACACAAAGAGACTTCATATGTATATAATAATTTAAGATATTTATTCTTATTAAACAAATTAATACGAAACAGTGTTTTAAAGGAATTTTCACGTTTAAATAAAGTCCAACATACATTGATGAACCTTAATTTTAAAAATGTTCCTTAAAAAATATAATACAACAAAATGTTAGTTGTTAAAATGTACAGCCAATGTATTTTCAAATCGAATTAAATCAAGTTGAAACAAAACCGTAAAAATGCAAGAACCGGAAAACATGAAATTCAAGGATATCTTGCAACATACATGTACACTATATAGCATAACATAATTATATCATACCAATAGAATCTGATAGCATAGCATTAAAATCTCATAGCCTATCATTTTATTCTCATTCGTCATAACAAAGCATACCGTTACATAACATACGATAGAATTCCAACTCTGGGTTGTGTATGAAATAGCATTTATGTACCAGAACAATAACCATATCATTAAGCTTTTTATTTAAGTTCCTAATAGCAAAGCATATACATCTCTCGGCATTGCATGGGAATCTCAAACATATTATTTTAAGTGCATTCCATATAATAGCAAAAACAAAACCTATAAAAATTTGCTTGAAAAGACTACATATGTGTTAATTTTTTATTTTGTACATGGAATCATATAGTATTAAATTGAATCTTAAATATATAATAGTTGTGTGTCATTTAATTTTCAAATGTTCAATATTAAATGAAAAATTTAATGCAGTATATCTTAGATCTGACAATGTGAATTTCATACCAAGATACCTTTTACAAAAAACATAATTTTATGACCAGCTGTTTTTTCTTTTTTTCTCTTTTTGCTTTTGTTGGGTACGGGATGGTGCTTGTGATGACGGTAAAAATAATTCTTTAACATAATCGAATCCTCGTTCAAAAAAGCCTTCATGCTTTTTGGGAACGCCACCGGATATACCATAAATTGCCATTTCTTGTTTTGCTGATAGAAAATTCTCATTAAGATTTTCAAAATCTTTATCTACACAAGCCATGTGTCTAAATTCATGCAATACTTTAATTCGTTGATCATAACCTGGCTGTCTCTCTGTTTCTTCAGACTGGATCATTAGGTCTAAATATTCTACTGTGGACAGAGGATCAGGTTATAATGCAATTTCTGCAAGTCTACATTTGCAACTTTTCATTTCCGACACCCTATGTTTGATACAAATAAAAAGATGTTCAACCTCTAGTGTAAGCTCCTCAATGAAGGATTTGTGAGTCATTTTTAACCCTTTAGCTTTCTCGTATTTCTTTTTCATTTCTGTATAGGTTTTTTTTACTTTTACTACAGAGTATTTATACATAATACTCGAGTTTTTGTGAGCAGACCATTCACACTTCTTAATGCATACAGTGCAGAAGCCATTTTTCATGGCGCAGCACTTCTGCTTATTATCATCATCTGCGATTGCGCAATCATCATGACATGTGAAATTGCAAATAAGACAATTTGTTACATGGTGCCCCGGTTCCAATTTGACCGGTATTTGCTTCGTTTCTTCTGCCACGTATTCGAAATCTTTATTATTGTCTATATCAAATTTGTGTTTTTTAAACACCTCTAACTTGTTTCGAAGTTCTGATAATTTTGATAACATAGCTTGTACTTGAGGATAGATGGTAGAAATAACATTTTTTAACTGTTCCCTTTCCTTTAAAACATCTTTTGTTTGTGCAAGACTTCTGGTTTGGAAATGGGTAAGTTTATCAAAAAACTTTTGGAAACTATTACACCCCATCTCCCAAAACATGGGTGACAAGGAATTAGGGGCTGCATGTTTGTTATCTGCAAACAATGCAGAATTGTTGAATTGAAAAGTAGAACCAAAAGGGAGGTTTGCTTCTTTTAAAGAGGCAAGTACAGGTGGCTCAGCACCATCGGCAAATGTGATTAACGTACAAATATTTGATTCAATGTCTTTACCAAATAATGACATTATTGAACTAAATATATACTGTTGAGAAACAGAAAGGCGTGCGTCTGGAGCCTTTACGATAAAACAAACTGCATCGATGTACAAAACTCCTTTGGCCCCTGTCTCTGAAAACAAATGCCGGATTTGATCAATGGTAACCTGATCTCTTTCTATTCCTCTTGTATCTCCGAATCCCGGTGTATCAATGATGTTAAGTGTAAAGTTCAATCGACTTCCTTTCTGAGGTGCAATTTTGTAAACGGTGATCCATTCTGTTTGAGAAAAAGCCTAAAAAACAAAGACGACGTATTTTTTAAATATATATATTACACTATTCTATTTGATATACACAATTTTGAAATTTTGCTGTTTTTAAAATTAATGAAGAAAAACTGTTTTTCTTAAAACGTTGTGACATCACGTCGGATTCTATTATCAAATTACAAATGTAATGTTTAAGGATGGCGCTGATCGTCGAAGCTAGGGATATAGCGCTTACAGTAACAAAAATGAAGATTAAAAAAAGCATTAAAATAATAAATAAAACAAATAATTAATTACTGGGTGAAGAAAAAATTTGATTTTTAAACGGTAGTAAACGGAACAAAGTTTAACCTCGTCATTTAAATTTTAAAATTCGTTTATTTTTTTTTTAATTGGATCTAAACAGTACAAAAATTCCATAAGAATTTGAATCACACTATCCAAACAAGAGGCCCATGGGGCCCCATCGCTCACCTGAGCAAAATGGCTTTATATGGGTGTTCAAAGGATATTGTGCCATATGGCCCCTCGGTACAATAACAAAAAAGAATGCCGTAAAGTATCAAAATTTTACAGTTATTTTTGCATACACTTAATCTTTGGCATTGTACCTTTATGAAATACCATTTTTACCGAAAACAAGATTCTATGCAAGACATAAAACTAAATGTTTGGTAGGGGTACACTGTTAACTTCCAAGTACCTTTTTTCAGTTCTGCCCCCTCCTCCCCATACTTTATAAAGCGATCAAAATATATGAGAGCATATAGGTACATTTTCTTCTTCAACTTCTTACTAGTTATTGTATTTTATTTTAAAAAATCCTATATGTGAAAGAAGAAAACTGTACCTCAATGGGCTCAAGTTAAAAAAACATTCAAAAATTTAATTGGTCTTCCGCATTATAAACGACTGTTGTTTACCTGGCGTGAATTCGTGCGATGTTTTATAACCTTACTCACTTGATCGATGAATACACTCGAATGAAAAATGATATCCTGTGAAATGTTAAAGAGCTATTATAATCAATGCAGAGGCGTCGTAAACGGGGTGGGTGGGGGCTAAGCCCCCACTTTTTTTTTTGCAAAGTTAGACATAACCATACTCACAATCCTTTCTTTTTTTATGCTTGTCAAGATTTCTGAAAAGGTCTAGCTGTAATATTTTCTTAAAAACGATAATGCATTTATCCCCGTAACAGTAATGTGTCATAACTATGGAAAATGTTTTAAAGCGATCGTTTATATTTGTGTCTGAAAACCATCAAGGTTGGTGTAGATTTCATATAATACATCGTATTAGGAGGGGGCCCAAGAAAGTAGTTACAGCGTATCTTCTTTTAATTTTTCTCTACAAGTATTTAACGATTAGCTAGAAATTTCTAGTGATCAATCAAAATTTCAGCGTCAATCATAAAATTATTAGCAAGATATAGAGCTTGCAATTCTGCTACAAATTCCATTTGTATGATTTATTTTCAATCCATCTCATTGCTGGAATATACAAATATATTTTTTGGAAAATGTATAACTCAATAATGTAGACCTTTATTGATTTCGCGTACTTTATGTAAATGTAATGTTTATGGTTTTCCGATTGTCAAAATAACAATTAATTTTACACATCAAAATACTTGTACTCCTGCAGCTAAATATCATAGGACTCAGTTTTTGTCTTTAGTTTAGTACCTGGCATACTGACTCTAGAAGAAACCAACGTTAACACGACTTGAACAGGTCTGGGAAACTACCTTATTTGGATATTGTTGTCATTGCGCAAAATTTTTTTACGGTAATGATTGTAATTTTAAGGAATCATTATTTGAGTATTATGACGTGATAATTTCGGTCGGGGCGTGGTCAAATCCAATAAAGCCCTTCGGGCTTTATGATAGATTTGACCACGCTCCGACCGAAATTATCACCTCATAATATTTAAAGAATGATTCCTTACTACTTATATTTATATTATTTCAAATTTATACACTTTAAAACAACATTATTTTAAAACCACAATTTTTTCATGTAGCACATGGTATGAATTACTGCGCGGCGCAGCCAATACCGTTTCTCGGTTATGCTGTAGGACACGTCAATTTTGTGTCACTCATGTTTTATGAAGTTATTGGGTTTAAGGGTTCAAAATTGATTCGTAATGTTAACACAGACAAAGACAGTTGAAAATGTAAATATATGCATATATTAGAAGACTAAGTATGTTTCATCTCTGTACACACTCGCTGTAATGGAATGCTATAAGTCCGAGTGGATGAATAAACTATATGTAAGTACTGTCTAAATAAATGCATGTATTAATATCAAGAGTACGCACCAAACACGCATCTCGTAGCCATTTACACTTCGGTTTTTTAAATTGGCCACATGAGGTCTTTTGAATGCCTGACAATGTACGAACCCCTCCGAGTCGAATGCATAGGACTATGAAATCACGTGAAATATGTCCTCTAAAAAACCAGCGCTGGCAGTAAGGCTTTTGTCAACAAATGGACTTCAGTTGATGAAACCAAATTTGTACCATTGTAAAATGAGTGCTTGTAAATGTGAGCATGGAAATAGTAGATGATGTAAATTTATATTGTTTTAAGTGTACAGAATGCTTGAAAAAATTAAACATGCCTTTCCAAAAGCAATTAGACAAACTAGCATTTTCTAAACGTCGTATTTTTTGTAGTAACCCATGATGTATTTCAACCCAGAATTAACTGTCATTAAGCTGATTGGTCAGTTTGTCGATTATGTCGGTGCCTCATTTAGTATGTAAATATTCCGACGTCACAGAAAATAGTTTCCCCGACCTGTTGAAAGGTAAAGATGTGCATAGAAAATTCAATTAACTACCATGTACAGCATGTACATACCTAATGTTCATCATTTATACTTTGATTTATGAGAAACAATGAGATGATCATACTTTAGATTCCTTATTTTACGGTAGTACTTATTCCGCCGGTTTTTTAAGCTCACTTAATGTTGGCAACGGCGATCTTGAACTTCCTCACCTTAATACAAGGCATTATGAATGTATATGCCATGGAAGGGGTTAATGAATTCAGGCACAAACATCATCAATTTTTATCCCCTAACCGCCCCCCCCGACTTTTTTTACGGTAATAATTTATTTTTATTGTAAATTTTGGGGGTAAAAATCGTATAAAAATGTTTGTTTTTCAACAATGACATTTATAAGAATCTGTCCATTTACAAAATTGTCATTCTGTTGAGATAACTGTCCTTAGACACTAAACTCCTTCGTAATGTTTACAATCACAGAGCTACATTTACAGTAAAACTCAAACGTTTTTGCAATACGCGTATGAAATAACCACAGTTTATGATATTCTAAGGAATGACAGATTTATTCTTCTTTTTTTTTGGATTGCGTTTACTCGTGTAGGAAAATCCGTCATTACATACTTAGTCTATCTCTTGTAAAAATATATCTTATTTGACAAGAATGTTATTTTACTATATGCTTATGATGTAAAATAGTGATATAATGATATAAGCAACAATCACAGCTTGAGAACTTCATAGAATATATGAGTATATGGAGATCTATTTCAAACAATCTTATTATGAGTATCTTAATTAGCCTTTAATTATAAGGTGGTATGGGACACTTTCATATTGTGAGGTACTGTTTATCGAAATAAACAATAAAATCAAGTGTAATTTTATAATCAGTTTCTTTCCAGAGATAGAACACTAACAGCGTAGCGCAGCTGGTTAGAGGGTTCGCCTCGGATTTTGATAATTGATTGTTGATCAATAAAAGATTAAAAAAGAGGGTTCGCTTCGAATCTGTAAGTCATAATTTCGTATCCCGCTTGGGTTTTTTTTAAAATTTTACCTTCCCAAAAATTTTTGAAACGTATTTTTTGGCTAAGTATTGTAAAATTTAAAAATTATAAACTCGTCATGTGAAAATATTTTATCTATAATGTACTTTAATCCACATTAATATCGACAGATCTATGTCTCATACCACCTTAAGAGGCCATCGTTTTGGAGAACCAAGAAACGCCGCGTATCCCAGCGGGCATTTCAACGTTGAAACAACGTTGTTTCAACGTCAGGCATCAGCGTTGAATCAACGTTGAAATAAGGTTGCATATGAAAGTTGAGGCAACGTTGAAAATGTAACGTTTCAACGTCAAAATTCAACGTTGATTCAACGTAGAAATTGTCTTGAAATTTGGTTTAAAATATGTAAATATGACGTTGAAAAAAAGTTCAAATTAAGTGACTTTTTTGGTAATATGTTGCTTATAAACATATTTTTGGTAATGTCGTGCTGTTTTATGTGTTTTGACACTTTATTAAAAACAAGAGGCCCATGGGCCACATCGCTCACCTGAGGAACAATAGGTATGATAAAATCAGCTTAACGAAGTCATAATAAAAACTATCTGGACAATGTAGTATAATACATGAACCGGTAGATCCTGTATAAATAAAAATCAATTTTTTCCACTGGATATCCTTATGTTTACTATCATTAGTCCCTTTTCTAACAGGATGATTTTATAGTAATATCACATGTTGAGCATTGCAGCTCTCAGAAAGATCCTAAACAATTGTTTATAAATGGGATATAAACCTACATCAAACTCTGAACCCCTTGTGAGACCCAATCGTCCAGGAATCACCCAGAAGCCAAAATCTAAACAATATTAAATAATCACCTGGCTGATTAGTTTCTGAGAAGAAGATTTGTAAAGATTTACTCTTCATATTTCTATGTAAAAATTCCACCCCCATTGTGGCCCTACTCTACCCCCAGGAATCATGATTTTTACAACTTTGAATCTACTCTACCTCCAAACAAGTTTCAGCTTTCCTAACTTATTAGTTTCTGATAAGACGATTTTTAAAAGATTTACTCTATATATTTCTATATAGAAATTCGATCATCAATTGTGGCCCCAATCTACCTCTGGGGGAAATGATTTTCACAACTTTAAATATACACTAGGATGCTTCCACACAAGTTTCAGCTTTCCTGGCCAAATGGTTCTTGAGAAGAAAATTTTTAAAGATTTACTCTATGTATTCCTTTGTTAAAAATCGACCCTCCGTTGTAGCCCCATCCTAACCCCGGGGGTCATGATTTTCACAACTTTGAATCTACTCTACCTGAGGATGCTTGCACATAAGTTTCAGCTTTCCTGGCCAAATGGTTCTTGAGTAGAAGATTTTTAAAGATTTACTCTATATATTCCTATGTTAAAAATTGACCCTCCCCATTGTGGCCCTACCCTACCCCCGGGGGTCATGATTTTCACAACTTTGAATCTATATTACCTGAGGATGCTTCCACATAAGTGTCAGCTTTCCTGGCCTAACGGTTTATGAGAAGAAGATTTTTAAAGATGTAATATATATATTCCTATGTAAAAAGTCAAACCCCCATTGTGGCCCCATCCTTACCTCGGGGGTCATGATTTTTATAACTTTGAATCTACACTACCTGAGGATGCTTTTACATAAGTTTCAGCTTTCCTGGCAAAATGGTTCTTGAGAAGAAGATTTTTAAAGATTTACTCTATATATTCCTATGTAAAAAGTCGACCCCCATTGTGGCCCTACCCTACCCCCAGGGGTCATGATTTTCACAACTCTGAATCTACACTACCTGAGTATGCTTCCACATAAGTTTCAGCTTTCCTGGCCTAATGGTTTTTGAGAAGAAGATTTTTAAAGATTTACTCTATATATTCCTATGTAAAAAGTCGACCCCCCATGGTGGCCACAACTACCCCCAGGGGTCATGATTTTCACAACTTTGAATCTACACTACCTGAGGATGCTTTTACATAAGTTTCAGCTTTCCTTGCCAAATGGTTCCTGAGAAGAAGATTTTTAAAGATTTACTCTATATATTCCTATGTAAAAAGTCGACCCCCCATTGTGGCCCCACCCTACCCCAGGGGGTCATGATTTTCACAACTTTGAATCTACTCTACCTGAGGATGCTTCCACATAAGTTTCAGCTTTCCTGGCCTAACAGTTCTTGAGAAGAAGATTTTTAAAGATGTAATATATATATTCCTATGTAAAAAGTCAAACCCCCATTGTGGCCCCATCCTTACCTTGGGGGTCATGATTTTTATAACTTTGAATCTACACTACCTGAGGATGCTTTTACATAAGTTTCAGCTTTCCTGGCAAAATGGTTCTTGAGAAGAAGATTTTTAAAGATTTACTCTATATATTCCTATGTAAAAAGTCGACCCCCATTGTGGCCCTACCCTACCCCCAGGGGTCATGATTTTCACAACTCTGAATCTACACTACCTGAGTATGCTTCCACATAAGTTTCAGCTTTCCTGGCCTAATGGTTTTTGAGAAGAAGATTTTTAAAGATTTACTCTATATATTCCAATGTAAAAAGTCGACCCCCCCATGGTGGCCACAACTACCCCCAGGGGTCATGATTTTCACAACTTTGAATCTACACTACCTGAGGATGCTTTTACATAAGTTTCAGCTTTCCTGGCCAAATGGTTCTTGAGAAGAAGATTTTTAAAGATTTACTCTATATATTCCTATGTAAAAAGTCGACCCCCCATTGTGGCCCCACCCTACCCCAGGGGGTCATAATTTTCACAACTTTGAATCTACTCTACCTGAGGATGCTTCCACATAAGTTTCAGCTTTCCTGGCCTAACAGTTCTTGAGAAGAAGATTTTTAAAGATTTACTCTATATATTCCTATGTAAAAAGTCGACCCCCCCCCCCATTGTGGCCCAAACCTACCCCCGGGGGTCATGATTTTCACAACTTTGAATCTACACTACCTGAGAATGCTATCATACAAGTTTCAGCTTTCCTGGGCAAATGGTTCTTGAGAAGAAGATTTTTAAAGATTTACTCTATATATTCCTATGTAAAAAGTCGACCCCCCATTTTGGCCCCACCCTACCCCAGTGGGTCATGATTTTCACAACTTTGAATCTACTCTACCTGAGGATGCTTCCACATAAGTTTCAGCTTTCCTTGCCTAACGGTTCTTGAGAAGAAGATTTTTAAAGATTTACTCTATATATTCCTATGTAAAAAGTCGACCCCCCATTTTGGCCCCACCCTACCCCCGGGGGTCATGATTTTCACAACTTTGAATCTACACTACCTGAGGATGCTTCCACATAAGTTTCAGTTTTCCTGGCCAAATGGTTCTTGAGAAGAAGATTTTTGAAAAATTCTCGAAAATTTTCATTAATTCCTAATTATCTCCCCTTGTAAAAGGGCTTGGTCCTTAATTTTCACAACTTTGAATCCCCTTAGGCTAAGGATGCTATGTGCCAAGTTTGGTTGAAATTAGCCCAGTGGTTCTTGAGAAGATGTTAAAAATGTGAAAAGTTTACAGACGGACAGACGGACAGACAGACGACAGACAAAATGTGATCAGAATAGCTCACTTGAGCTTTCAGCTCAGGTGAGCTAAAAAGAAGATAAGATCCAAATGTAAAAAGTAGCCATTCATTAAAATCCTAGTAATATACTTGTACATCCTTCGCTAAACAGCTTGTGTATGAAGTCCTCGTTAAAAAGTTAAACTTGGCATTTCATAATGTTTTAAATAAGGCTGTAGGAAAATGAACACATTTAAGAAACCACGAGTACATTCCGCCAAATGGTAGCCATGCTTGTTTTCCATGATATGCAACAAAGGATGTCAACACCAAAACGTAGAATCCACAATAATCAGTTCATCATTTGTACTCTGCAGACTGTTCTAAATCAAATAACTCACATGATATTCCAATGTAAAATATAAAATAGTTACAATAGTCTAAAAGCTGAAATCCCGGCATTTTAACTGTTCTCCAAATCCGTGTAGTGACTGCACGAGGTGTACCTAAGATTTTAATTTCTTTGTTCACCACTAGCGTCTTTAGCGGTCAAGCTGACATAAAGTAGCCTGGTAAATTGCATAACTCCCAAGATCAGCAGTGCTTGCAGTAGTGATAGGTCCGCATTCCCTTATCACTGACCTAGTTAATGCAATTAGCCACTTGCTGTACGCAGAGCTCAATCTCAAATTTCTTGTATCAAAACAATCTTTAGTTTAAAAAAATTATTTAACATTTCATTTAAAAAAAATTGATATTGAAATTATAGATAATAAACCATATGATAGTTTTATTCGAAATCAAATAATATAGATGTAAATTCAAATTAACATTAATATTTGTAGAACACAATATGTAATGCTTCCACAATTGCCAAAATATAAGTAAAAGCTAAATAAAAAATAAAATAAAAAGGAAGTTTAAAATTTGAAAATATGTGTTGAAATTCATTTATCAATACGTTGTTTCAACGTAGAAAAGTGGTTGATGTCTTCAACGTTGAAAATAGGTTGGGTCTTCAACGTGGAATTAACGTTGAGATATGGTTTGGGTTTCAACGTTAAAACCTCAACGTTGAATCAACGTTGAATAATGGTTGATCAACGTCGAACTTGATTTTAACCATTCCTCAATGTTGAAACAACGTTGCGTGCCCACTGGGTATGTTAACAATTAATGTTGCACGTTGTAAGAAGGAATCACCAATTAATGTTGTGATAACTATAAATAATCAAAGAATTATTATTAATTTGATTAGCAGAATCAAATATTGTTAAAATCTGTGTGCAATTTCATATCGTTAGTTTAATGATTATGCATATACATGTATGTATGTATAATATAGATATATTTTGTTAATAGAATTGATAAATACTAAATTAACGAGTGTATTTTGTTTTATTAGCTCACCTGAGCTGAAAGCTCAAGTGAGCTTTTCTGATCACATTTTGTCTGTCGTCCGTCTGTCTGTCTGTCTGTCTGTCTGTCCGTCTGTCTGTCCGTCTGTCCGTAAACTTTTCACATTTTCGACATCTTGTCAAGAACTACTGGGCCAATTTCAACCAAACTTGGCACAAAGCACCCTTAGGCAAAGGAGATTCAAAGTTGTGAAAATTAAGGACCACGCCCTTTTTCAAGGGGAGTTAATTAGGAATTATTGAACATTTTTGAGAAATTTTCAAAAATCTTCTTCTCAAGAACCATTTGGTCATGAAAGCTGAAACTTATGTGGAAGCATCCTCATGTAGTGTAGATTCAAAATTGTGAAAATCATGACCCCCGGGGGTAGGGTGGGGCCACAATGGGGGGTCGAATTTTTACATAGGAATATATAGAGTAAATCTTTAAAAATCTTCTTCTCAGAAACTAATCAGCCAGGAAAACTGAAACTTGTGTGGAACAATTCGCAGGTAGTGTAGATTAAAAGTTGTGAAAATCATGACCCCCGGGGGTAGGGTGGGGCCACAATGGGGGGTCGAATTTTTACATAGGAATATATAGAGTAAATCTTTAAAAATCTTCTTCTCAGAAACTAATTAGTATGGAAAGCTGAAACTTGTGTGGAAGCATCCTCAAGTAGTGTAGATTCAAAGTTGTGAAAATCATGTCCCCCGGGGGTAGGACGGGGCCACAATGGGGGGTTGAATATTTACATAGGAATATATAGAGTAAATCTTTAAAAATCTTCTTCTCAGAACCTAATCAGCCAGGAAAGCTGAAACTTGTGTGGAAGCATTCTCAGGTAGTGTAGATTCAAAGTTGTGAAAATCATGACCCCCGGGAGTAGGATGGGGCCACAATAGGGGGTCGAATTTTACATAGGAATATAAAGAGTAAATCTTTAAAAATCTTCTTCTCAGAAACTAATTAGTATGGAAAGCTAAAACTTGTGTGGAAGCATCCTCAGGTAGTGTAGATTCAAAGTTGTAAATATCACGATCCCCAGGGGTAGGGTGAGGCCACAATTGGGGGTCGAATTTTTAAATAGGAATATATAGAGTAAATCTTTAAAAATCTTCTTCTCAAGAACCATTTGGCCAGGAAAGCTGAAACTTGTGTGGAATCGTCCTTAGGTAGTGTAAATTGAAAGTTGTGAAAATCATGACCCCCGGGGGTAGGATGGGCCATAATGGGGGGTGGTGGTGGAATTTTTACATAGGAATATATAGAGTAAATCTTTAAGAATCTTCTTCTCAGAAACTAATAAGTATGGAAAGCTGAAACTTGTGTGGAAGCATCCTCTGGTAGCGTAGATTCAAAGTTGTGAAAATCATGACCCCCAGGGGTAGGGTGGGGCCACAATTGGGGGTTGAATTTCTACATAGGAATATATAGAGTAAATCTTTAAAAATCTTCTTCTCAGAAACTAATCAGCCAGATGATTCTTTAAAATTGTTTAGACTTTGGCCCCTTGATGATTTTTGGGCCTCACAAGGGGTTCAGAGTTTGATGTAGATTTATATCCCATACATAAACAATTGTTTGGGATCTTTTTGAGAACTGCAATGCTCAACATGTGTTATGACTATAAAATCATCCTGCTAGAAAAGGGACTAATGATAATAAAAATAACAATATCCAGGGGGAAAAATGGATTTTCATTTATACAGGATCTACATGTATTATACTACATTGTCCAGATAGTTGATATTATGACTCCATTAAGCTGATTTCATCATCCCTATTGTTCCTCAGGTGAGCGATGTGGCCCATGTGCCTCTTGTTTTTCATGCACATACCAGTTGACTTTATTTTCTGTATACGACATTTCGTAATGATATAGAAAGATTCTTGTATGCGAGTTGACTTTGGTTTTGTATACGAGTCTAAACGAGTTTTGTATACGAGATGACCTATATACGAGCTAGTCTTTGTACGAATTGACTGTAAATCCGACCAATTCAACCTCATTCGGTTAAAATCACACTGACACTGTCTTCGACTGTGCGCAGAGGTACGTGTTCAATTTGTTTACTTGCTTCGACGAACAGCGTTACCCAAAACTGTACTCTTCCGTTCCTTCACTGTGAATGTTTTGGTTTAATGTATCGATTGTATGAAATTAAATAAAGTTAAACATAAAAGAATCACAATAAATGTTGATATAAACATTACCCGTCTTATAATTACCTGGTTATGCATCTGATTTTCTCCATCTTCTTTTTCCACAAGGGTAAATCTAAATGGGTCATCAAAACTTACAGCCATAAGGTAGTTAACGATGCCATCAACTAAAGTACTTTTCCCCGAACCAGTTGCACCAACAAGCATGATTGTCTTTTCCTCTATTCTCTGGTTTAAATCTCCTGTAATCGATCACAATTTAATTAATTATAGATTCTAATTTTACATAGTGTTCTAACCAGAGGGCCAGGGACCTCATCACTCACCTGAGCAACAATACTCATAACTTATCAGAGAGAAGACAGCATTGATTTTTTTCTTTATTTATTCCAATGTAAAAATTCACTTCCTCCCAACTATGGTCCCACTTACCCCGGGGATCATTATTTAAACAAATTTAGATTTACACTACCTGATGTTTTTTGTACACAATTGCAAGTTTCAGCCTTTTTAACACAATAGTTTTTGAGAAGAACACTTTCATAGATTTTGCTCTGTTTATGCTAATGTAATAGTCAACTATTCCCCTAAAGAGAGACTATCTAGTTAAAGCAAAATTACTAGTATCCTCATTACAGTTATAAAATCATTTCCGTAAATGCGAGATTTTCATTTTGTATTTCAAAATAAATGAAAAATCCCAAAAAAATAAAAAATTCCGGGTGAAAAAAGCAATGTAATACATTTATACTTTCTAAGATTGACCTTTAAAATATCACTGCTCCATTGCTGCAAATGACAATATGATGAATTTCATATTGTGGAAATCGTGAGTATTCGTGCATTCAACGCGAATTTTCCAATTAAAAGTATGGTTTTTTTTCTTTAATAAAAACCCCGAAAGTTATCAGAGTTTATGTTCATTTTGATGATATTTTTCGACCATGCAATATATATATATATAATCACATGCAACAGTCGTTATTGATTGCTTTTATTTTTATATTTTGATCTCGGCAAGACCATGAAAACTACGGAAGGTTGTACCAGCAATGTTATTTACACCTTTGGTAAACCAATTTTTTTTTTAGAAAATCAAGCAAGATTTATGTTTTGGAATAAAAATGGCAATCCATAGTTAGATAACGATGAGAGGATATCGATGCACTATATTTTCATATAAAATGAATCAAATATAGAACGAATAATTCTAGGTACAACTTAACATGTGAACAAAATAATCACGTTCATTACCTATGGGAGGATTCCGTAAGAAATATTCTGAATAGATTTGGATTGTTACTTGATTTCAGTGAAACGCAGTTGTGAATGTCAACTTTTGAAACAAACTTTTAGTAAGTGAACCCTTATCATCAACAAAGAGTTAAAATATCATCCGGATATTCTTCTGATTAAAACAAACAATATAATCATGAAAAATGTATTAAAATCTCGCATTTAGAGGATTGTGTATATTACTCTAAAGAGGAATAATCTTGCTTTAGCGAGATAGTCTCTCTATGGGGAATTGCTCCAAACCTGTTGAGGCACCACTCTACCCCATATTTAAGATTTTTTTTCTATATTCTTATTATAGATTCGACCCCGATTGTAGTCCTACCCTACCCCTGAGAATCATGATTCAAACAAACTTGAGTCTAAACTTCCTGATACTGATTCCACTTAAGTTTTATTCTTTCTGGCTAAATGGTTTTTCATCAGAATATTTTAAAAGATTTTTCTCTATATTTTTCATTTATAATATTTTATTCTTATTGTGGCTCCACTATACACTTAGGTGCCGTGATTTGAACAAATTTGAATTTAAACTACCTGCAGATGCTTCCGTACAAGTTTTATCTTTTCTGCGATATTGAGTTTTGAGAAGAGGATTTTTAGAAGCTTTTCTCTATATTTGACCATTAAGACCCCACCATATCCATGGGGATCATGGGGTAAAAAAACTTTAATCTACACAACCTAAGGATGCTCCAAGACAAGTTACACCTTTTATGGCTTGATTTTTGAGAAATATATTTAAAATATTTTTCTCTATATATTCCTATATAAAACTTCGACCCCATCGTGGCCCCACCCTACCAGCGGCGATCATGATTTGAACAAACTTGTATCAACACTACGTAATGCTTCCACAAAATTTTCAGGTTTGTTTACCATATTGTTTTTTAGAAGAAAATGTTTGAAAAATACAAACAATTTTTCAATAATTAATACTTATCTCCCCTTTTAAGAGAGCACGTTACTCTTTATCTGTACAAACTTTAATCAAATTTACCCAATAATGTTATGTGCCAAGTTTGGTTGAAATTAGTAAAACAGATTTAGAAAAGAAGATGAATATTTAAAATGTTTACGACGACAACCTCGGCTCAGGTGAGCAAATAAGTAAAATCAAAATAATATCATGGAAAGAACCTAGTTCAAGTTTAAGTTCAGTTTATTCACTCAAACCAAATAATTTACTAAAAGGGGAAACAAACAAAACTTACCAAGAACAACCTGTTTTGTTTTTGCTCTATCATTTCTGGAAAATTTAATTTCTTCGGTCAAAAGTTGATATATTGGCGGATTTCCATTGGAAACAAGAATTGAGTACTTTAGTAAATGTGTCGCAAGAGACTCAGTTGTTTGGATATCATTATTTTCATACCCATATATTCCTTCTTGATCTTGAAATACTCCTCGAACTTGAAATACATACTTTGTATTTGCCATTAGTCCAGTTATGGTAATTTGACTCTGATCATCTTCTGTTTGTACTATTTTCCACTTATCTTGCCCGTCCCTGCTTTTATAGCGAATCTGATAGTAATCGACATTCATCCCAGATTCTGACCAATACAGATCAACCGTGTCAGAAAGAATTTTCGAAGCTGTAGGTTTTCCTGGTGTCTACAAAATCAAATGTTTTAATTATAAAAATAAAGTCTTTTAATAGGGTCAAAGTTATTTTACTTTATTGAAGGTATGTCACTCCTCAAGAGTTACCTTCAAAATGCACCTTTTTTGTTTAATAAAAAGCCTATTCATCCCCCCATTGTGGCCCCACCCAACCCCCGGGGACCATGATTTAAACAAAATTGAATCTACACTATCTGAGGATGCTTCCACTCAGATTTGAGCTTTTCTGGCCTAATAGTTTTTGAGAAGAAGATTTTTAAAGATTTTCTCTATATATTCCTTTGTAAAAATTCATCCCCCATTGTGGCCCCACCCTACCCCCGGGGACCATGATTTAAACAAACTTGAATCTACACTATCTGAGGATGCTTCCACTTAAATTTGAGCTTTTCGGGTCTAATAGTTTTTGAGAAGATTTTTAAAGTTTTTTTTTATATTCCTATGTAAAAATTCATCCCCCCATTGTGGCCCCCTACCCCCGGGGACCATGATTTATACAAACTTGAATCTACACTATCTGAGGATGCTTCCACTTAAATTTGAGCTTTTCTGTTCTAATAGTTTTTGAGAAGAAGATTTTTAAAGATTTTCTCTTTACATGTATATACCTATGTAAAAATTCATCCCCCATTGTGACCCCACCCTAACCCCGGGGACCATGATTTAAACAAACTTGAATCTACACTATCTGAGGATGCTTCCACTCCAATTTGAGTTTTTCTGGCCAAAAATGTTCTTGAGAAGAAGATTTTTAAAGATTTTCTCTATATATTCCTATGTAAAAATTCATCCCCCATGGTGGCCCCACCCTAACCCCGGGGACCATGATTTAAACAAACTTGAATCTACACTATCTGAGGATGCCTTCACTCCAATTTGAGCTTCTCTGGCCTAATAGTTTTTGAGAAGAAGATTTTTTAATTTTTTTTTCTTTATATTCCTATGTAAAAATTCATCCCCCCATGGTGGCCCCACTCTACCCCCGGGGACCATGATTTAAACAAACTTGAATCTACACTATCTAAGGATGCTTCCACTTAAATTTGAGCTTTTCTGGTCTAATAGGTTTTGAGAAGAAGATTTTTAAAGTTTTTTTTTTATATATTTCTATGTAAAAATTCATCCCCCCATTGTGGCCCCCCAACCCCCGGGGACCATGATTTAAACAAACTTGAATCTACACTATCTGAGGATGCTTCCACTTAAATTTGAGCTTTTCTGTTCTAATAGTTTTTGAGAAGAAGATTTTTAAAGATTTTCTCTTTACATGTATATACCTATGTAAAAATTCATCCCCCATTGTGACCCCATCCTAACCCCGGGGACCATGATTGAAACAAACTTGAATCTACACTATCTGAGGATGCTTCCACTCCAATTTGAGTTTTTCTGGCCAAAAAGTTCTTGAGAAGAAGATTTTTAAAGATTTTCTCTATATATTCCTATGTAAAAATTCATCCCCCATGGTGGCCCCACCCTAACCCCGGGGACCATGATTTAAACAAACTTAAATCTACACTATCTGAGGATGCTTCCACTTAAATTTGAGCTTCTCTGGCCTAATAGTTTTTGATAAGAAGATTTTTAAAGTTTTTTTTCTTTATATTCCTATGTAACAATTCATCCACCCATGGTGGCCCCACCCTACCCCCGGGGACCATGATTTAAATAAACTTGAATCTACACTATCTGAGGATGCTTCCGCTCAAATTGGAGCATTTCTGGCCTAACAGTTTTTGAGAAGAAGATTTTTAAAGATTTTTTTCTATATATATTATGTCAAAATTCATCCCCCCATTGTGGCCCCCCCCTACCCCCGGGGACCATGATTTATACAAACTTGAATCTACACTATCTGAGGATGCTTCCACTTAAATTTGAGCTTTTCTGGCCTAATAGTTTTTTAGAAGAAGATTTTTAAAGATTTTCTCTATATATTCCTTTGTAAAAATTCATCCCCCCATGGTGGCCCCACCCTACCCCCAGGGACCATGATTTGAACAAACTTGAATCTACACTACCTGAGGATGCTTCCATACAAGTTACAGAATTTCTGGCCTAATAGTTTTTGAGAAGAAGATTTTTGAAAAATACCTACAAATTTTAAATAATTCTAAATTATCTCCCCTTTAAAGAGGGTGTGGCCCTACATTTGAACAAACTTGAATCCCCTTTACCCAGTGATGCTTTGTGCCAAGTTTGGTTGAAATCTGCCCAGTGGTTCTGGAGAAGATGAAAATGTGAAAAGTTTACAACGCCAACGCCGACAACGCCAACGCCGACAGACAACGGACAAATTTTGATCAGAAAAGCTCACTTGAGCTTTCAGCTCAGGTGAGCTAAAAACCAGTAATTGAACAAAAAAAAAAGAAATTAAAAAAACAGTAACTGAACAAAAAAGATTTTAGTGAAACTGATTTCCGTATGGAAGGTTTTTTTTAAAAAAAAAAAAAAAAGGAAAATGATAAAATAATGCGATTTGAAAAATTTTATTACACGTACAATACATTCTGATGCATGCAAAGTATTAACTTGGGACATATTTAGAACAAAATATGTATTAGATTCTCGGATTTTTCTCGGATTTGCAAGTACAAATTGTCTGGATTACATCTAATAATAAAAATAATTCGCACCTAGAAACCGAATTCGCACCGAAGAGTAATTAACATTAAGATATCAAGAGGTCGCTCACCAGAGGTGGACAAACCTAATTAATATTTATGATAAAAGACCCACAACGGAAAAGGTTCTGGGAAAATAATTCTAAAATATGAGGGCTTCAAAAAGGTCAAAGTTAAAAACAGCCTTTTTGCCGTACTTTTGTTCCATTCCGTTTTTTTATAATTCAGAATAGAAAGTACATTTAGAAAATTATGATCTTTGTGATTACTTTTCGACCCATTGTTGGTGCTTTACGTGCCTAAATGACAATTTGGTTAAAATTTAAAATATCAATGTGAGGAGTTGTCTCGCTTTGCACACACATACAAAAAATCAGCATAAAACTAAAGGCAACATGTAATTGGTGTGTGCATGAGAAATAAGTTCCTTCTGATTTATGAACTTTTGAAAATTTTCCTGAACAAATGAATGTCTACAATCAAAAAATCTACAATATGATATTACTTACGCTTAAGTCTCTATCTTCCTCGTTGTATGTATTTTCCGACTCGTTGATATGAAAAGACCTATTTAATGGATTTACAAAAATTACCGTTTCTACAAAATTCAAACCTACCCCAAATACCTTTTGAACTCTTTGAAAATCGCAAAAAACAGGCGTTATGAATTGTGTACCACGTCATAAGTTTCAGAGAAAGTTGATATGAATTTAGAAAATAACTGTGTTGATGCAGAAAATCTGATCACACTCTCTAAATATAAAAGAAATATATTATACTTTTATAAGTATCATTTAATTAAGGAAAAGCTATACTTAGTATTTCAAAACACAACAGATTCAAAACATCATAAACTAAAGTTTAAACTTGATATCTTAAAAATAAAAACTGATTGGTTTTATTACAATATTACTGCAGATATAATTACCACCGGATAAGAAGATAAAATACCATGCTTTTTGTTTTATTTTTTGGAATTCCCTTATATCTCCACATATTTCGTGATTCTTTCCTAGTTTCTGCTTTGTATGATGTTTAGCGCATGTTTCACACAATGGCTCAGGATCATCACATGTTCTGCAAAAATTGGTTGCTTGGACTTGCAGGTTTTCAGTAAAGCAAGGTTCGCAAAATTCCGTTTTTCCATTCTCATCGTTTCTGAAAAAAATTAAATAAACTTGCTATACCTTTATATTTGCATTTACCAAATGATCAAGAAAACGATTGAACTAAAACATTAAATAAATATATTCAAACGCCAACTAAATATACCAAATTAAAATATGAAGAAAACATGACACCAAGCTTACTGTTTTAATTTTTGTAGTACCCTTACATCTCCTGATATTTGATGATTCCTGCAAAGTTTCTGCTTAGTATGATTTTTAGCGCAAGTTTCACACAAGGGCTCAGGATTTTCACAAGTTTTGCAAAAGTGTGTTGCTTGAATCTGTAAGTCTTCGGTGAAGCATGGCTCGCATAATATCTTTGTTGTCACTTCATCTTTGCTTAAAAAATAAAAAAATACACCTAATCTAATTTTTATATTTGCATTGTTAAAAAGTCAAGACGATATACTGTTCTCTGAAATAAAATTCTATATAAAAATATTTCAGAACCATTTACAAAGGTATTCAAAATCCTTAGCAGTACAAATTGAAATGTGAAGATATCGAATTTTGTGGCATTTATAAATATGGAAATAAATAGAAAGGTCAACTATTTAGGCAAATTGTGTACGTATTCATTATCAACAATTTAAAATCAGTTATTGTTGATTGACAAACGTCTGCAGATTATAATAAAAGCCCTTATTCTTAAATAAGGTCTGAATTAAATTTAAGAAATCGTATTTAAGGTCGTAAATACTCAGCATATATATATTATTATATATATATATAGTACGTTAAATACTTTTTAATTATTCTTTAACAAACTTGCACAACAAGCCTTAAAACATTACGTTATATAATCCTGTCATATTATAGCTTTGCAAAAAAAAAAGTGAAATGATGAATCATTCTTGTTCATTTTTGCATTATAAATTAGTTTTTAATTTTTTTCTTAAAGATGTTCGTTCCATTGTTTTAGGGTAGCCATTTTGTGGCACCTCTATTCTGAAATTCTGCATCATATATTAATTTTACTCGTATATTTATATTTCACAATGCCAAATAAACTATATTAGATGTTATAGTTAAGGGAAAATTACATATTTACAGAGTTTAGTAAGAAACTATATTTTGTAGCAGAAGGTTTGTAAAAAGACAATGTACATTTTTTATAACTCAATAGGTTTAGAGTACTGTAACTTTAGCTTTTTAGTTTTTAGTGCAGAACAAACTTGCAGATAGTTTGTGCATTGGAATATCTTCATTTTAAACAATTTTTAAATATCTCTGTCGACATGTATTTGCATATTCAGCTTATATTAAACAAATGTCAAGAGCAAATTAACTCCAATTCTTTGCCTAAAATTGGCTTATTTCATGCCAAGTCTAAAATGTTAAATGATTGACCCATACTTTTCGTTTTATTTTCTTAATTTGTAAGATTTTTATGAAAAATCTGTTATCAAAATTGTGAACTTTTTCTTTATAATTATTTATTTATTTTAAATAAAACACATTTCTATTAATGCCATGGTTCATCCCGCTAAAAAATAAAAGAGGGAAAAGCGATCTTTAAGTGGCACTTTCAGTGCAGAAAGGTCAAGTGAAATGCACCCTAGCGCCGAAAGAAGGATACAAACCCAATTTTTGTAATGAAATTTTGGTAAGCTGTGCGTGTACATTTTAAAAAATAATAAGGAAACAAATTTTAAGACTTATAATCGCAGGATCCAACCTCCTTAATAAATGTTTCTCATTCAACACGTTTTTAGTTCATTGCTGAAGGATTTTTAGAGGAAAATGACAAAAATCATACAATTTTGTAATATTTCAATATACTTTTCAATCGACTGAACTTTTTTAATACAATTGAAAGGTTTAAACATATTCTGTGGTCTTATTGAACATACAGAAATCAAATCCAAAGAGTTTAACAGTCTTTCAGCACAAAATCATGCAAGTACAAGTGGACAAAGTCTGAACTTTAATCTGAATATTGCAAGAATTTCAACTTTGAACCATCTATCTACACATTGACATCACTGACCCTCATGTATTATTATGTCGATATTATACTATACACATATATAGACTAACTGACTTTATTTTGTAAATTTCTTAATATTCATATACAATGTACTTGTTAGTTTAAATCATATTGTTAATTTAAAATAAAATTGTCAATTCTTAGTGCAAAAAAGTGTACGCAATCTTAAACAATTCTTAGTCTTTTTATTTAATTATTTGATCTCATCATTGTGCATATTTTAAAACAATTTTAGAGGTAATAATTTCGCTTAATTAAATTACTAGCAACAAATGTTAAACCTGAAATCGCATTTTAGGTGCAAAAACGTTAAAATTTAATGCGCCATAAAGCAAAGGGATGACGAATGAAACCCCTTTTTCTTTGTATGCTTAAGATTTGTTTTGTCTACAAATATAATTGATTAACTACTCAATAATATTTTGATAAAACAATAGTGAGGAGTAAGTTACCTTACATCATTTACTTTTCGTGACATAAAACAACACAAAAATATCTCCTTGAAAGAAAAAAAAAATTCAATGAACATTTCAACACATACCGGTAACATTAAACATCAAAACTGAAATTCCCACTGTATATCAATTCTACAACAGTGTTTTCTGTATCGGATTAAAAAAAATAAATACCACGTTTTCTGTTTTATATTTTGGAATTCCCTAATATCTTCACTTATTTGGTGATTCCTGTAAAGTCTCTGCTTTGTATGATGTTTAGCACATGTTTCGCACAAGGGTTCAGGATCATCACAAGTTTTGCAAAAGTGTGTTGCTAGAACTAATATATCTTCAGTGTAGCAAGGTTCGCATTTCAATATTTTTGCTTCTTGATATTTGCTAAAACAAATAAATGAAAAATACACTTTAATTATGCTTTTTGTTTTCATTTGCCAAAACAATTAAGACGATTACATGTAACTCTAAAATTAATGTCAAAATGGAGATATTTTGGAAACATTTACTAAGAGTTTAAACGCCGAACCAATATTTATATAAGTTTGAAGAAAGTGTATTTTGGAAAATACTTAATCAAAAATAGGGATTGTTATAGTATTCAACACCAATGCATTTAATTTCTTAAAGGTCATATGAAACGATATTCTGACCATATTTAGTTATATGCGGGAATGAGTTCATAAGTGCCTATTTAATAAGACTGGCATTGTTTTTTGGATATTTTATGCAAAATGTCAGCGCCACAGTCAATCAAAATCACTCAGTCGAGAAAAGGAACATTGACTTACGCGGCTTACCTCCCTTGCTTATGACGTCAGTAAGACCCAATGGCCTTATAACGCTCTGTAGTGAATACAAATATCCATGTCATTTTGCAGTATTTTAAAAGGAAAAAAACACTATTTTATATAAAAACTTATATAATTATACAATAATCAACCACGGCAGTATATTTTCTCTCAAGAAATTAAATCGTATATATGCGTTTATATTTGATAGCGTGTACATATACATATGTACAGTTTAGAGACTGGAGAATTATGAATGATTTTCTTCATAGATCTACATGCAAGTATAATGTAATTTTAAATATATGCATGTATATATGTTTTGTTTCAGAAAGTTTTAATGAAATTGTCAGTTTCAAAAATAAATAATCGTTTTTCCCATTTGCACGTTCATGCAATTTATAATGATTTTTTTCTAAACAGCTTATAGGCAACATGCTGCCTCATTCGCTTCACGATTAAATTGTTTGTTTCGTTTTCAAATTCACAAATATGTTACCATTTAATTATTTTTAGTCAATGAGAATTTTTTTCAAATGTTTTGATTTTGAAACGTGTACTTGTATGTGCGGTGTTTTGTTTTTACAACGTGTATGTGCGGTGTTTACTCACAGATCCCTTCTATCGCCCTTTCTTCCGCAATTTTTTTCTTTCGTTCTTTGGTTATTATTGATGCTTGTTCTTAAGAAACATCTGTTGATTATCTACACATTCGTTCACATTTATTTTATCAAACAACCGATTTATTTTACCGGTACATTTCTAAATCCTTAAATGCCATATTTCCGCGATCTAATTTAATAAAACGTAAATACACGTGTACACAAAGTATTTTCTAAAGATATTGCTACATGTATATATCAATAAGTAAGAAATTTATAGGCCAGATTAATTAATTAGAACTTATCAATAGATCCAATTTTAAAATAAAATTTAAGAATATTTTTGCCGGCTTTTACAGCAGCTTTGAAATACAAACTTATACACAATGCCTCAAACATTTTCATTGGCCTGCCTTATACTTTTTCATGTGACAAAATAAATCAAATGAATTAAACTGCTTTAATTCTCTTTAAATGTAGCTCAATCATTATACGTATCGAAGAAGAAAAGGATGTTTCTGTTTCAAAAGGATTAGGATAATTCATTAATCAGCTGTTAATGGTTGGAGAATTTCTTTCGTTAAATTTTCACTGCAGTACGGGATCTTCATCATGATTATACTCTTGTCAAAAGCCGATAGTTTTATTCATTAACGACCAATTAAAACTAAGTCATCTGTACTACGAAATCAGATGATCTCATCTGAAAAGAAAGACACGTTCATATATGCAAAAATTACAAAAATCAAATCGATACACTACTGTAAAATTACACTAGTTTTAATGCATTGTTTACATCGGTGGGTCTGTGTGACGTCATAAATCCACAAAATCAAGAACGATAAGCGGGGAAGAATTTTTTCAAGTGCTGAGTTTTCACGGTTATTTCTCAGTAATGCAAAGGCAAAAAAATTTTACTACTCGTATTTTAACATTCGTTTATACCAAGCTTTATATTTATGAAAGAAAATCATAGTGTTAAAAATCGTTTCATATGACCTTTAATTACAAAGTCATTGGTTTGCGTGATTACATTTTAAAACATCGATATATTGTAATATTGTAAAATAAATGTCAAATTAAGATTTTTGGGGGAGGGGGGGGGGAGGCATAGTACATCAAAAGCCGTGAAATATGTTTAATCATTCTGTGATATTATATCTTTCAAAGAATAAATAGATAAAGCTTTATTATTTACTTTTTGGATTATAATTCATTGAATTTTTAATTTATCTGTATTGTCTTAATCCCCCCTCCCCCTAAACAAAAACATGTAAGATATACTTAAAAAATTAAAATCATTCAACATTTTTCTGAGCATGTTATCTCGAACTATTCGATCATCACAACTTGATTTAACTAGTTCTGACTGTTTTTTATTCAATACTTCTGCAGTGTTTTCTGTATGGGATAACAAAATTAAATACCATGCTTTTTGTTTCATATTTTTGAATTCCCATAAATCTCCACTTATTTGGTGATTCCTGCAAAGTCTTTGCTTTAAATGATGTTTAGCGCATGTTTCACACAGTGGCTCAGGATCATCACAAGTTTCGCAAAAAAGCGTTGCTTTAACTTGTAAGTTTTCAGTAAAGCAGGGTTCGCATAATATATTTTCTGCTTCCTCATCTTTGCTGTAACATGAAATTTCAACTTTTACTGCCTCTTATGTTAAATAACTGGAAACAAACGTGTTTTTATTATGAAAAACAAAATCAAAAGTATATCTATTGTAAGTTAAAAATTCTATATCAGTTCATAAAAAATGATAACACATTCAAATTCAAATAAACATAAACATAATTTTATTCTCAAAGATGATTGAACAAAAGGACCAAAGGCCACATCGCTCACCAGAAAAACAATTCATTGTATAATTTTATCTTAATTTTTAAATATTTTCCCAATACATTTCAAAGTTTAACATTTAACCCCTATTGGGCCCCAGTATTAGTCTAGGGTCACAATTTAAACAACTTTTTCTAAGAATGCTTGCATAATAATTGTAGCATTGTACAAGTGGTTCTTGAGAAGATTTTTAAACATTTTCCCTATATATTTCTATGTAAAACTTTGAACCGCTCTTGGGGCCCCAGTATTAGTGTGGGAGTCATGATTTGAACAATTTAGAATCTACATTATTTGGGGATGCTTGCATAGTTATCTCACAAATTGTATCTTTGTAGTTCTTGAGAATAAGATTTTTAAACAATACCGCTTTATCACTTTTTAAAGAATTTAGAATCTACATTATAGGAGAAAGCTTGCATAGTTATCTCACAAATTGTAGCATTGGAGTTATTAAGAAGATTTTTAAACATTTTTCATATATACACATGTGTGTGAAAATTATATATATATATATATATATATATATATATATATATATATATATATATATATATATATATAAAACACTTTTATCCCCTCTAATTAGACCAGTATTAGTCCGGGGATCACGAATTTAACAATTTATAATCAATATCATAGGAGGTATGCTTGCATAGTAATCTCAAAGATTGTAGTTCTTGAGAAGAAGACTTTTAAACATTTTTCCTATATGTTTAAATGTTAAATTTTGAACCCCTCTTGGGGCCCTAGTATTAGTCTGGGGGTCACAGTTTTAACAATATACCACCCTCACTATATATACAAGCTTTTGCGTAGACTTTGGCATTTCTGGTGCAGTGGTTTTTGAGAAGAATATTTTTAAAGACATGTACCCTATTTTTACTGTTTCGCATCTATCTCCCTTTTAAAAAGGGTTGTGCACTTTATTTAAAGTTTTCCGATCCTCAGCCATGATTTTTATCATAAAAATGTTATTTATCCTTCAGACTTTATAACTAAAATAAAATAAAAAGAAAGTTTTTGGTGGTATCCATGCATTTTACCAAGTAATTGATATCTTTGCCACGATGAATATAAAGGAATAATTAACGTATACAAGTTGAGATCAAATTATAGAAAAAAAGGTTGTACCGGTGTTTCGGTGCCTCGAACCTCTTTACCTCTAGGTGCTAGTCCCTGTGAAGCCACTAAGCCGAACAGTTCGTTAAATGGCTTAACGTAATATTAACACTTCAAGACTAATTAAATTTGTCTATATGAAAGGCAGATTTATGGTACGAATAAAAACAAATCCGTATAATTAGTTATCGAACAATGCTGAGGATCGGAGATCGTTAAACAATTTAGAATCCCGTTTCCATAAGGATGCTTTGTACAAAGTTTAATTAAATTTGGCCCAGTGGGTCTAGAGAAGAAGTCAAAAATGTGAAAATTTTACAGACGGATAGACGGACGACGGACAACGGGTGATCAGAAAAGCTCATTTGAACCTTCGGTTCAGGTAAGCTAATAAAAACGGATTGGCTTCATTAAAGTTATAAGTTGATAAAATACCATGCTTTATTTTTTGTTGTTTGAAATTCCCTTATATCTCCACATATTTGATGATTTCTGGTTAGTTTCTGCTTGGTATGATGTTTAGCGCATGTTTCACACAATGGATCAGGAGCATCACACGTTTTGCAAAAGCAGGTTGCTTGAACTTGTAAATCTTCCGTGGAACAGGTTTCGCATAGCATGTTTATGGAAATCTTATTTCTGAATATTTATAAATACATTTTTTTTTTAAATTTGAATGGTTGCTATTACAATTTTTAGGAATGATATAATTTCATTTTTTTTTATCTTTTCATTCTATAACCACTTTACGCAGTCTTATTGCTGATTGAAAGTTTAGTAAAGCAACATTTTTTTATGTGCTTTACATATAATTTAAAAGGATGTTTCCGAATGTGAAATGAATAGACAAACAGTGAAATAAAAGTTAATATGTTCTGTAATAACCCCAAAACATTAAAAATGGCAAATGAATATTCAAAAAAAAATTCTGTCTTAGCTAAATCAGTTATCCCAGATACTCGTTCTTAGTTAAATATGATTTCTTTCATAATGTACATTAAATAAACGGACCAAATACTGCATTATTTATATTTGTTATTTTGAATGATGACAAATTGATTTGAATTCAAGACTTTTCTAGTAAATAATCAAATTAACGACCTTTTCAGGAGTATAAAAGTGTAATCACCTTAAAGAAGTTGTCATACTTCACAATTGTTAAAAAGAAATGACTTGCTCTTGAAATGATACAGTGTATGTTTGGTATTTTCATTACCTAGCTTTACGCTCTTTCTTCTGTAATTCCCTTATGTCTCCACATATTTCGTGATACTTGCTTAGTTTTTGTTTTGTATGATGTTTAGCGCATGTTTCACACAATGGCTCAGGATCCTCACATATTTTGCAAAAGTGTGTTGCTAGAACTTGTAAGTCTTCGGTTGAGCATGGTTCGCAAAATAACTCGTGGTCAGATTTGTAGTCGCTGCAACATTAAGAAAAACTATATCTTATCAACTATCGTATGTTCACATTTGTCAGATACTGAGCTATGATACAGAGTGAGTGTAAAAACGTAGTTCAGAGTTATAATTTTTTACGCAAATTTAAACGCTTCTTAAGCAGCATATTTTCATACTTTATTAAAATTGATATATTCAAATTTGACTAAACTGAAGACTAATACGTTCTACAAAAGTGCATTATATCTTTAAATTGACATCCTCTGGTTTCATTAATATTTGCCTGTATCAAATTTTCGTAGATTTTGTAACTTCACAGTTTTAAGTATTCTTAACTTTGTGGCAAATGATCCAATTAATACAATATGTTACTAGCTATTGCATTTTATGAAAAATTTGATTTCGTAGATCAATTTAACAACAAAAATTGATATTCAGTGAATATTAATTAAATCACAGAACATTACACATTACAAAGAGTACATCAGATTAGTTATCCTTTGATACACAAAGTAGCTTGGAGTTATAATAGTTAATATCGGCCTTACCTGAAAAAATATAAAAATGTTACAAAAATTACTTTAAAAGGCCTTATTAACTACATGGTTGCTAGTTTTCCCTTTTTATCTTTAATTCACTTTTTTAGGGGGGGATTTTCTATAAACTATAACACTCGCAGATTTCTGGAAATATTCAATGCGAAGGATAAAAACTTTACAATTAAAGTGTACCATTAAGGGCTTCAGCAAGTTTCCAGTTAACGTTCCTGGAGAGCAAGCCTATATCCCGAGGTAAAGGCGATTTACAATGTTAACTGGTGTACATGTATTATACCAATACAAACAATTAATCAGAAAAAAGTTCAAATTTAAATAATATTTATGGACTCAACATTTAATAGCAGATAAATCAAATCTTGAACAAAAACTTTAATTTCATTTAATATCCCCACTTATTATTATCATTTAATAATTTGGTTCAGTATCTGAACTTTTTTGTAAATTAAAAGGTAACATTACAATTAGCAAAAATAAACTGGTTGTTGGCGATGGACACTGTATTTGCCAGGCTTGTATTTAACGCAAGATTATGACTAAATGACACGGAATTTCTTGAACCAATAAAAAAAAAACCATTGTCAAGCAAATTCTTCAATATGTCACTTTAAAGACAGTCAATCTCAGGAAAAAAATTGCTGGTGGCAGGCAGATTGGATGATGGTTGCACTGTAGATCAGTTTTAGAGAAATTTATGTTCTTACCAAGAATGTCCGACATTTCACCTTTTTTCTGATTACTCAATTTGGAACTATATTTATATGACTTAATTGACGTTTCATTTTAATAGCCACTCACACTCATAAAATGCCTTGCTTTGGTTCCCTGGTCTAATGTTGGTATACTTGCGGCTCTAATACAGAGATTAGTCTCGAAGCTTAAATTCGACATGAACACATATAGATCATACTTGTCAACAAGAGAGTTGTCGTTTCATGGGCCGTCAGGTTCAATAAACTTTATTTTTTATGCTTTATATATAGGGTTAATTAACCATGCATCGGACACATACCTTGGATCGGACAACTTTGGTTAAAAATATACAAATAAATGTTCATGCGCTCATGTGTTGTTTCGTTTATCCCTGAATTAGAACTAATGAACTTTTATCATTTTAAAGAATTTGACAGTCATATTGTCAAAGAAATAGCAATATGAGCATCGTAAAATGACGTCAAATACGCCATCATTGAAAATTTGGTTACGAAGAATTTACACAAAAGCATTATTTGAACGTTGTGCATTTGATTGTGAATTAGTAGAAATGCACCCTTGACCTAAAATAATTAGAAAGAAGTGAGTTTTGAAACAAAATTTGATTAAAATAAGTCTTTGAAATTTAAACAATTAATGTGAAGGTCATTTTTGCTCCATATATTCATTTCACCATGGATCGGACACAAATTAACTATGCATCGGACAGTTTTCAATGCATGATTTTTTCTAATAATTAACATGTTAGGTGCCAATTCCTTGTGATATACTATAAATGTATTGTAAAATAAAAAATTAAAAAATAATTGATACGAACATTTTCCTCAGACCACTTAAAATTTGAGTTTTATGGATACTGCCTTTTTAATCCAAAGTTCCTGTAGGAGCTGGCACGATAAAGAACCCTTCACGATAAATACTACTTTGAACAGAATCAATAGTCTAAATTCCTGACTGTAGATTCAAGTATTTACATTAAAAGAAAACTGAATAGCAATTGAATAAATATATTTTTCTGAACCTCTGTATTTTAGCATTAAAACCAGAAAAAATTGTGATTTTTAATCTCTACTGTATAGCTGTCCGAAGCTTGGTAAATATTGTCCGATCCATGGTGAAATAGTTCAACCCTTCAATAATTTGCTTTATTTTCTACGTTTTTAACAATTTCACTATTTTTTACTCCAATAATTAGGCAAGGGGAAAACCTGTAGCTTTTAAAACAAGTTTTATTTATATTTGAACTATAATTGATGCGTGATCAAAGAGAAAAATCCAGAGGTGTCCGATGCATGGTGAAATCACCCTATATATATATATATATATCTTAATATATATATATATATATATATATATATATATATATATATATATATATATATATATATATAGGCATATGTCAATTCGGGAGTTATTGCAATGTTTGTGCTTATTATATATGTATATATCTATGCAATGTGTATCGTCCCGATCCTCACAAATTGTCGTTTAACTGTATTCCACCTGTATATCAAACGACCGTGTAGTGAGCGACCGGCGCGCTAGGTTCCCTTCGTCATCGAAAGCAAGATTTTTGTCTTGCCTAGATGGCGTAGTGGTTAGCGCGGTGGCCGCTCACTGCTAGGAGAATGGGTTCCATATATATATATATCTTAAATGATACCACTTGTCAATTAGGATCCCCTAAAAAAACAAGAGTGTAATATTTATTTAATTCTGGCATTAAACATGAAATACTAGTAAATAGATTTTGGATTTTCTTCTCGTTTCAATTTTTAGGCTACTAATTGATATAAATTTACTAGTCAAAATTTCTAACGCCCCACTTTTAGTATTTTTTTATTAAAAAAATTTTAACAACAGTTTTCAAGTCGTTGCCACTATCATCTGCTGTTTAAATGCTCAAATGTTCATGTTAAAAAAGTTGTGATCGAGTAAGTAATTACTCGACCATGACCGCATTTGTTGAAAAGCGTGGAGCGCTTGTTCGAAATGTTTTTTTTACAGATGCATGTGTTTTTCAAAACGACTCGATTCGATCGGATCCCAGCCTTTAACTGCTTATAAAATGCATAAAACCTATTGCGTAAAATGCATCGCATGTCTGCCCAAGAACTTTTAAGATTGGTTGACGTGATCCAAGCACAAGCAGAGTGCGGTTCGCGATAGGTGTGTATCTTTTCACAATACTTGCTTTATTTACTTTTAGCCTTTAAAAATGATGTCCTAAACAATAAAACAGGTATTCTAAATTCATAATATTTATCACATATAGCTAGAGTGTTTTGAAGAGTTTGGAACTCTTTAGATTAAAAGAAATTGCCAAGTGTTCCGAATAGGTGTGTATCAGTTCATCAAAGACTGTTTTGCAAGGAATCAGTCTGTTTCCGGTGATTTGTATGGAATCAGCAAAATATATCAAATTACTTTTATATCGCTTTCAAATCGGAGAGCGTGAATTTAAAGTAAACTCCATCATGACGTACGGAACCAAAAAACTTGATATATTGTATAATATGCGAGGGATATGAACAATACTACATCGGCGAAACCGGAACTACACTCCGTACTAGGATCTGAGTTCACAAATAGCAAATACAACATCCGGAATACCGTAAAAAAAAGGTTAGCGAACATTTAGATATTTGCGGGAAAGGCCATTTTACCGTAATTCCGCTTTATAAATTTTATAGCGACAACGTACTTGAAAGGAGAGAAAAAAGAAAAACATTTTATACGAACTCTCAAACCATCTTTAAACAGTGATATAGCAAAAAAATTAATATGTATCTGTATTTACTTTGCTTAACTATGCAATAACATGAACGTTATAAACTGTTTCCTAATACTATATTGTGATGTCATTGTATCGATTGTATAACGTCATTAATTTTAACGTCACTAACGTTACTTGTTTTTTAATGTATTATAAAACGTCGGAGGAAGAAATGAAAGCGCATACGTTTTACGATTAGTGTTGGTTTTTTTTAATATTAATTGCCGGCCACTGTGTGTATATATATATATATATATATATATATATATATATATATATATATATATATATATATATATATATATATATATGCACAAAACTGCCATCAAAAAGGATCTTTTAAAATCATTTTGAATATTTATTTTACTCCAATTCGTATATGGATTTTACAAAAAACTGCTCTGTGATATGTTTGGCAAAAACATTATTAAACCGAAGTTTATATTAATAAAGTTAAAAATTCTTAAATGAATTTTTATTTTTTGAAAATGTGACGTAGATTTATAATTCCTTTGATAATTGCATTTATCAACATATTATGATAAATGCATTTAATTCCAGTGCAGGACCGACAACTCGTGCATGCTTGTTCGCAGTCAAGTGTTTCTTAGACCATGAATTTGATATGCATTGCGCTTATAATCCAGCCTATAGTGTAACTGATTCTTTATAATCAATTTGCAAAAAATAAACTAGCCGGGCGGACGTCCTTTTGATATATATGTGTATAAATAATTTTAATAATTTTCTATGCAGTAATCAATCAGGCTATGTTTAAGAAGATTCTACTGTCAATCACTTTTTACACGTGGTATATGTGTATTTCTATGTGATTTTAACAACTTTTAAATTTTAGGGCATATATTGAAATAAACTGTACTTTCTTCTTTATTATCACAACTTAAAAAGATTCAATAATTAACGATCTCCTGCACACCTCTTCTTTTGATACGCATTTCACACTCTTTCAACTTAATTTATATTTCGCTGAATTGCGCAGACTGCATATATAACAAAAATAAAAATTATGCTTAAGGAAACGGATTTGTATAAATTTCATAACTTGTTTCTGAATCCAATTGTTATTTAATTCATCCTGCTGAACATTCATGCTCTGGGCAAGAATAAAAAAAATGTTCCATTTAAAAAAAATATATAATTATCATAATAATAATAGAATACCTTCCTTTCCTTTCTCCATTTCGGAACATCTCTAGATCACTACAGATTTCGTGACTCTTGCTTAGTTTCTGTCTGAGATGATGTTTAGCACATGTTTCACACAACGGCTCAGGATCATCGCACGTTTTACAAAAGTGCTTTGCTGGAATATGTAAATATTCAATGGAGCAATGTTCGCAAAATACTTCTGTTGCAGGTGTTTTCTGGCTAAATGCAAAGAAAAAACAACAGTGTTTTTTCAAATCCAAAATAATATAATTTATAGTTTTAAAAACTATTCCAATGACATTTTTAATGCATTCAATATTTAATTTTTAAATAGATATTTCAAATTTTGATATTGCAAAAAGTACTATATTTTTCTTCAAATATTACGATAGTTTGTTGCTTTGAATGTTGAACAATATTTGATATTGACTATGAATCATATAGCCCAAATTGGTGTCATTGTTTTCGAGTACTTTGTTATACTAAAGTACTTCTATTTAATTGGATAAATGCAAAATCTTTTTTATTACTGCCAAAGAAGACAGCGTTTTCATCTTAAGGTAGTACAAAACAGTATCCGAAAAACAAACACTTCGGAAATCCTCGCGCAAGTCACACGTTTACAAGAAACAAATAAATGACGTACGTCACGTTCTACGTGTCTTATTATGACGTCACGCCGTGCAAGAACTGTTCAAAAAATACTTTGTAACAAAATGGGGGAGGGTGGTTTTAACTTATTTTAAAAAATATCTAGTGGTGGAATTGTTTTGGTATTTACATAATATTATCTACATATTCAAACAATTTATATGGTAGTTTTTCGTGGAATTTGAATAATATGAATTTAAATATAAACGGTATTTAGTATGGCGAATAGCTCCAAAATAGGGCCTTCTTTCATATACTTTGGACGGATTTTATTGGTACAAAAATTTATCAAAGTCAATGATTATTATTTATTTAACGTTTAACGTGTCTTAGTCTCTTTGTTAATAGATATTTGCCAAAAAAAAAATATTTTGACAATTTTTTTTTAAATCATGTATTCTGATGAGCCTAGCCCTTTTCTAACAGGGTGTCGGAAGCCATAGTTGTGACCTAAATTACGAGAAAACTAATGGTGGAATATTTTTTAAACTTTGTATATATATAGAGTTTAATATGATTAACATTTGGTGCAATTTTGAAAAAAAATGAATTATGGGAAATATTTTCGCTATCTGTTTTGTACTACCTTAAAACAACAATGTTTCAATGTTGAAAGTGGTTTTACGTTTCATTAAATATTATACAGCATAAGATTTAAAAATAATCTTTAGCCATGCAGTCTCTAAGCTTCACAATGCTTAATATACACAATATGTTTTATACAATTAATTGTGAGAGGAATAAACTGAATTTAGTAATACAATTAAATACCAGTCTTGTGGTTCCTTATATCGGAATTCCCTTATATTTCCGCAAATTTCATGATTTTTACTTATTTTCTGCCTAAGATGATGTTTAGCACATGTCTCACACAACGGTTCGGGATCATCACACGTTTTGCAAAACTGTGTAGCTTTAACTTGTAAATCTTCAGCGAAGCAGGGCTCGCAAACCATCTTTTGTCCAATATTGTTTTTGCTGAATTATCAAGAAAACAAAAATGCAATAATTATTTCATTTGAACATTTGTTAAATACTCCCGATATTATACTGCTTTTGTAGTAGTGTGACTTAATTTTATTTTAAGTTTTATACAGTATCGAGATATTTTGATTCACATATCATTCATTCACTCATTCATTTATTCAATCTCACACTCTTAGCGCTGAACTGCAATACTTACTGTGTGTGTTGTGTGTTGTTAAACCCTTAATTAAAATAATGGTTCAGTCTAAATGTATAAAGTAAAAACGGTTTTGGAATATTCCATTTGTATAAAGGTGTTTTTATTATTTTATGCTGCTTTGATTGGTCAGTATTGGTCACTGCTGACAGTGGCGACAGAATTTCTTTTGTGATCTTGTTTTTTAATTAATTCTGCAATACTTGGTGAAGAGTGAAAACAGGGTGTGACTGACATTTTTAACTTCATGACTTATGATAAATTCCATTCTAAGATCTGTAAGTAATTTTCTTTTAAAATAAAATGAGTAATTGCTAGAGTATTGCTTCAGGTTAGTATACAATTAAAGCCTTTTGATGAGGTCAATACATGGTTTTATAGACATGATGAGGTTTATCGACCGAGGACGAAGGTAATCAAAAGGCTATAACTGTTTTATTTTAATATGTCAAAAACTAATTCTCTTCATTCTCTTTAAGCGTATAATAGTAAAATATCCTGTTCATAATGTATCGTTGTTGCTTTTGCTATTATGACGTCACAATGTCGCACTTGCTAAAACCAGTATTTTGTCAGAAAAACCTATTTTTAGTATAGTGAGGTCAATAAATTTTCTAATTTTAGTATAGTAAGGTCTGTAAAATAATTTAAAGCACGGTAATGTAAAAACAATCGACCAATCATTTGCTTTGGAAAATTACGTTAAATTAATGATAATAAATAAATCATAAATAAATATGTTTAACTAGCACGAGTGTGAAAAATGAATGTTTTAAGTAAAGTATATGTCTGTAAATGTTATGAATTTTTAAGGAAAGCAAGAAGTAAATATTTTATTCATTAAATTGTTCAGACTGTAGAGTTAAAGTAAACTATGATATTAATTGTATATAGGTAATATATGGTAATTCATGATAATGCAGAAAACAGGGACTGCACTCAATTTAATAAATTGGTAACTATATGTGTCTGTCATTGCTGAAAATAGATTCAATGATATTTATTACATAACGGTTATATTTCTGATCATTTGGAAATATTGTTAATATAAGAATTATTAAGTTATCGCTCTTTGCTGATAATAGAATAAATAAGTGACCTAAGTAAATATATGTGATATGTTCAATGGTTGTGTTTATATTGAGTTGGAAAATCAGTAACTAATTTAGAAAATGAGAAGCAGATATCTACAGATAATGACGGTAATTACTGATGAGTGACGTTTATCCTTCGGACTCTGATGATATATATCTACTAATAATTTCTCTTCGTGTGTGTGTGTGTGTGTGTGTGTGTGTTATCCAACACAATTTTGTCCATTAAAAAGAGATTGATTCTACTATTGTAAAAAACATTTAAGTTTTTAACATTCCAAAATAATTGGTTTGCATAGAAAAGTATTTAGTACCGCAATAATAAAAACAAAAATCGAACAAACAGCTCTAAAGATTGATTTAACAAACAATAACACTCAACAATCTAGAAGTATAATCATGCAATTCTTTTGTAAATGTATTGACGGCTTTTTATATCAATTTATCTTTATTATTAACCCTTTTATTTCAGCTGAATTAAACGTTCTCTCTAGAGACACATATTTCTCAGATTTTTGGTACATTTTGACAAAACAGTTCATTTATGTCTTATTAGGGTTTATACATAAATGCATGTATGATTTATTTTCCATGTAATATCAATGGGGTATCATTGTGGTGTAGTTTGGGGATCTTTTAATAAATATTTGAGACAATAAGTTTATATAATGCATGAAAGCTCTGATTGGGTATGTATTTATGCATCGTTCGAGAAGATTTAATTTTATTATGGGATATTTGGGGCTTGTTTTAGTTTCATTTGGTTAAGTTGATGTTCATTTGGGGATCATATGGGTTTATCGGGTATAACTGAGAATGATCGGATTTCATTTGGGTTAATTGCGTAATCGTCGAGAAAAATTCGTTCTTAATGTGCAATGAAGCATAGTTAAAATTCATTTATATAATTACATTTCATTACATAAAAGCTCATCGGGGATCAATCACATCTGTGCCTTTTTTTTAGCATCAATTGGGTATTAAATTTCCTCGAGTATTATTGAGGTTCATTTGGGATATCACTTTGGGTTATTGGAATATCATTCGGGTTCAATGAGGTAAACTGACGGTTCATAATAGAAAACATAAATAAATACCAAAATTTTTGATCCTTTTGCATGAATTCTTGTATATTTTCACAGATTTGATGATTTCTGCAAATTTTCTGTCTGATATGATGTTTAGCGCATGATTCACACAGTGGCTCAGGATCATCACATGTTTTGCAAAAGTGTGTTGCTGGAACGTGTATGTCTTCATTCGAGCATGGATCGCACAGTGTTTTATTTGCTGTTTCCATCTCACTGTAAAATTACAAATATAGTATAATTTTGGATAATATGTTTGCATTTGCTATTTTATGCAATTTGACAAACATTTCATTTTTATATATAAATTCAAAAACAGAAATGTCTTTATATATTTTTAACACATGAAAAGGCCTAGTGGCACTGTCCCAGTTATCGGCTAAACTGAGAGTTCGGGTTTATAGCACGCGACTATCCGAGATTTTTAATTCAATCGTCTGTTTTGAATAATTAAAGAAAAATAAGTTTGCTTGAACACTTTCTTGAATATGTTTTAACCATGAGCTTTGACGATCATTCTTTACCGATGATTTACATCTTTGCACTTTCAGCAGGGTTGGGGGTGACGTTATAAGTTAAGAATAGAAAATTACCTCTTTGTGATACGTTATTATATACCTTCTTTGATTTGACATATTAATACATATAACATATAGAAACAAAAGGAATTCATTAAATTCTGAGAGATTCAACGCCTGATTGCACAATATTATGCATAGTCTACGATTTTTTGTATTACTGTATGATAACAAAATTATTATTTTATGAGTTTTGTTTATGTATCATAACCCCTGCAACCTTTAGTCTGACCCTAAAAGGGGCATAATTCAAATTACATTTTGCAGAGTATCAAATCAACATGTACATAGATTTTGATAACTGGTACAGTAAATCGTAAAACTCGGCTTTGGGGAGTGCTAAAATGCACAAAAACAAGATGTTTTGAGTTGTTAAAAATGAAATAATATAACAGATGGATAAACAAGTAGTCCATCATTAAAAGTTTGTCAAGTTTTATAAAAAATATAAATAAGGAAATACGAAGAGAAGCGTTAAGTTTTAGCCTATAACTGGTACAGTGCCATTATATTTCTGATTGTTTTATTTTTATGTTAAAAAAGCGACTTATCTGCTTGATTAATGTTAATAAAAAATAATTAATGCATTGATAATAAGTCATGTAATCAAGAACACAAATATATCATATCAATGCAAAAGATTGTTTTCCTTGATATACATGCGTTTTGTTTACTTTGCCGATGCACTTGGCTTTAATTTCTATCTTCAAATGCTAAAACTCAGTTTAATAATCTCATTTATATTTTAAATAAAATCAACCTATAGTTTTCTATAATTGTCGTTTTGTAATATTGCACGTGTACGTTTATGAATAATATAATTTATATTTAAGTCTTTCAAATTGTTTTCTTATTCACGATAGTTAAAATTGAACAATTTTCTGATAAATATAGCCGTATAGAATGCTTCAAAATAGATGATACGAATAAATACTAATTGTTTGGTTTCTTGTTTGGGAATTCTCGTATATTTCCACATATTTGATGATTCCTGCAAATTTTCTGTCTGATATGATGTTTAGCGCATGATTCACACAAGGGCTCAGGATCATCACATGTTTTGCAAAAGTGTGTTGCTTGAACGTGTATGTCTTCGTTCGAGCATGGATCGCACAAAGTTTCTTTTGCAGTTCTGTGCTCACTGTAAGAGTTAGAAAACATTTTAATTATGGATGAATATGTATGCATTAGTCAATTAAGGCAATTCAATTCACGTGTTAAAATAAGTTCAAAGAGAAACGGGTTGTGATGTCTTAAACGCATTGAAAAGCCAATTTCTTTTTCATGTTAAAAAACCAATTTCTGGATAGTTTAGATGTTGAAAAAATGATAATTCATAAAATTAAAAACCGTGTTAAAATGTTAAAGTCAAAGCAAAATTAATGTTGTTTATTAATTTTTACAAAGTGGTTTGCTGACATATATCGGCGTACACTTACTACAATATCTATCTTCTGATGGTCGAATTAAGTTTAATGATACATCATATATATGTTGTATCAAGATAAATAGTTTATCTTCATATACATCTACTACATGGTATATTGCTTTTTTATGTGTATGCTTTAAATGCAAAGCACCATTAATCTGTTTATTTGCTTCAAAATGATTAAAGTTTTTAAAATACAGGTATGCGTATCGATTAGAACAAAAGTAAGGGAATGTTCAATCAAACATAAAATGCAATACTGGTAACAACCAACTAGCTTGCCTGAGACCCAAGAAGCTATACAAAATCAAATGTAAAGTGAAGCAAAAATATGCATAAACTCATAGCTTTTATCATGTCTGCTGATGCTAATCAAATTTGCTTTTAAAAAGCCATATATGTTTTCTTTTATTTTCTTTGCATTTTATTATTCAAAATTAAACCCCTTTGCGTCCCCATCTATAATTCTCTATTCTCCTCTTGTGTCAGATTTTGTTTTGGAAAAAGGAAACTCATTCTCAATCCAGTAAAACTTGCTTAGAAGAGTTCCTGGGACACAGATTTTAAGTCCTTTTAAAATAAATTTCTTTATATCTATAGCTCTATATGACATTGTCTTTTAATAATTCATTTTAATAATCAAAAATATCAATATCACAGTTCCTTAGAAACACATTTTACTGTAATAGCTTGTTTCAAATCGTTTGAAGATTTCTCATATGGTTGTATTAACACTTTTACTAAGAAAGAGGTAAAGCGCCTTTTCCCATTACTTCGCCTACACCTGTGTTTGGACGGAAAGTACCTGTTACTAAAAATAGCTTCAGGTACCTAGCTGTTGCAATATGATTTTAGAAACCTACTAGATACACTGTACTGATTTTATAATGGTGTAGGTACCAACTGATTAGTCATAAATTCGGGAAACTCTGTGTATAATATTAGTTTATATTCTGAACCGTGATAAGTTCAAGCAAAATGCAATGGATCTAAGTGTAAATAGAGTACATGTATAGTGTTAATAAAGAGATCGGTTTACATGTATGTTGGGTGTGCTCATATTCAGACTGAATTAAACAAGATAATTAAAAAAAAAACCCAAGAAGATTAGATACATGTAACTTAATCTCTCTATTCTTTTAATGTTTTAATTTAAGTGAAAAAAAATTATTTACTACTTGGTGGATTCGATCCAGCCACCACACACGTCTTTTTACCCCAATGAACCCCAATGATACCCCAATGAACCCCAATGATTCCCCAATAAACCCCAATGATACCAATGATACCAATTGGTATCCATTGGGGTATCATTGGGGTTCATTGGGGTATCATTGGGGTAAAAAGACGCACCCCAGTCAAAATGGCCTCCGCGTTACCACTAGGCCACGCATCATACATTTTCAGAAGATGCATTTTCAATATATATGGCTATGTAAATTATTGTATTAGAAGACACTAATTGAAAGAGTTGTCTAATTTTCAGTACGAAGACCACGTTAAACCAAAACTAATTCAATGTAAACGTGTACCACTCACTATTAAAACATAATTTTAATCGGATTTCGTTGGTTTAGAGTGGTTGAAATAGTCAAATATCTAATTTTTCATCGTATACTATCTTCTTTCCTATAAATCCCTAACATAACATGACTATTTTAATGGTGTCGTGTAAGATAATTAAGACTCTAAGAGTATGGTAATTTTGTTATTTGCGTTTCTTTGAATATATTTAAACTAAACACTGTATAATATTGAAAATGTCTGATGTTAGCAAAAGTGCTATATTTTAGGCCAAATCGTATATTAAGTGCGCTATACCTCTTTTTTGTTGAAACAAATGTTTGCAAAGAGGGTCATTCATATATCGAGGTACCATTGATGTGGTCAGAGGGGCTTCAGTATATATAAACTAAAACCACAGGCGGACGTTAATTTTAATTTTTTTTTGTTTTTTTTATACGACAATAATATCCTCTACTATAATGATAACAAGGTTTGTCACTGCCGCCATTTTTTAATATTGTAAACCGGCTCATCTTCCACAATTTTCTTTCCGTAATTCGTGCAAAATAAATAGCTAAAGATATCACTGTTCGCCATTTACTATTTCAATGTGTTAACATGTGTATATAGTCTATTTCAATAATTTATACAATTTTCTATTAAAAAGTAGCTAAATTAATAAATGGGTGAGGTATCATTAATTCAAGCACAGGGCTGGAGTCCTTCCTAATTTTTTATCAAAAACACCAAATTAGAGCTTTCAGAGCACTGGGATGGAGAAAGATTTTCTTTTCTAGAATAATTAGACACTTCTGGAATTGTTGCTACTTGCATCCAGGAATTAAGACTCATAAAGGCTATAATCGTATTAATTCACCTGTAATTCAATGGCATTTTTAAAAGATATTTCAACATTTCGCATCAAACTTTGCATGTGGTCATTTTTCTTTCCTTCCTTTATCGTGCAGAACATGTTAGTATATGGTAAGTTAAAATTGGTATATAAGCAAGATGGTTTATGTGTATCTGCTAAATAATAAATTCTTACCCAATTCCAATTTTATATGAAGAATATGTTTTCTCTTTGCAGGCTTCAACACTGAAGCTATCTATTGATGAACAAATTGTTTCGATGGATTTTTGCTAGTAAAATCAAACAAAACTATTTGTATTGTTACAATTTCATTAAGAAATAAAAAGAAATTAAGGAAATTACTGTAATTAGTTTACTCGAATGAAAAATCAATGGACTTTAACGTTAAATTATGTTTGCTCATATAACTCGAAGCAGAAATCTTCTGTTACCTTATTTACAAAACTTTCAGTTTTTTCTGTAATTTTATTATCGTATTGCTGGTGATAGACAACATTAGCTGCAGATTCATCTTTATTTTGTAGAGAATCATTTTCAAGGGACAACTCATCTACAATCTTAAAAAAAAGATGTTATTGACAAATGTTGAAATAGTGATTCATATATAACATGGGACATAAATTATATTCACTTAATTGCAATGGATGCAATGCGATATTTTGAATTTAAAGACATTTGTATCGTCAATTGGCTTTTTGGCAAACTGCTTTTAAAGTGTTTTCATTTATTGGATACTTGAGAGTCTCTAATAGAGCAATTTTAAACCTATCGAGTTAATTTTCATCAAACCGTATAATTGATATATAAAATTCTTCTAAAATCTTTAATCAAAACATTTAAGTATCGTTTCCTTAAACATTGATTAAATGTGATGCCAGTGGATATATCAAGTTTATTCTACTATATATTTTTAAACATACATACCAATTTACCCTCAAAATCTGAAACATGCTCATTTAAAGGCTTGTCGTTCTTTTCAGTTTCGTCTTCGCATCTAAAATCGGTAAACTACAAAATTATTCCCATAAAAGGTTTTAAAAAAAATATTCGTTGCTATCAAATTTATAAACATGAAAAGATTAACATTTTTTAATGGATTGATCCGATAAAATATAAGTATTTAAGTGTCCGAATGTAGGTAAACCATGCGATGAAATCAATTAATAATTGATTTGTAATAATCTTAAATAAATATTTAAAACTTACAAAATTGGCTTTTCTTTATTTGATTCCGCCATTCCAATATTTCATCTTCTATATGACATTATTTTTAAGGTATAAATGCGTAAACTGCAAAATACAAGCGGCATCAAATTACTCTCCTCTATAGGTTTTACATATTCAAATTAATATTTTATTGCAGGATCAGGATACAAATCATGTGAAGAACGTGGATCAGAGGTCATAAGCGTTAGGGTAGGAACCCAAAATTCGCTCGTTCGAGCCCTGCTGTGGTCACTTGATTTGTGTTCCTTCCTTAGATAAGATATCTGCAATGTCGCAGTCAACCCAGCTGCAATTAGGTACTTGTACCAGCTTATGCTGGAATTTACCTTTAAAGGACATGATCAAAATAAAACCGAAAAAACTGTTGGTGAAAGTTGTAACGGTGACCAATTTTAACTTTAAAGTAAAATCATAAAGAGTTTGAAGTCAGCATTCTTTACATCACAAAATCTAACCATGTTGGAAGCGGTGAAATCAAAATTCAACTATCTATGTTTTATTTAATCGGTTACAAAGGACTACATAAATGTTGATATGATCAAATATCTGCCCCCCCCCCCCATTCAGCTAATTTTTAGATATTTAAATACTATCGTATCAAAATCAATCTTCATAAAACATTATACAGAGAATGTTCATCGCATCAATCTTAATCTTAGTCATTATTGTCCAATAGCTTTGCATCCATGACGTTCATTAAAGGGGCAAATTTCTGAATGTTTGCAAACGAAGGAAAATATTGTCAATTTTATCTTCATATTTTGCCTTTGGAGGTATAGAGCACAGGTCTGCTTAAGTACGATTTTCACATATGTTTTTGTTCATATATTAAACACATCATGGTTAAAATTGGTACTGGAGCAAGCATGCGATTGATGTTTTTCCCCGTCAAAAAAAACTTTGGAAAACATCAAAACATTTAACTAATCAAAACGAGACAATCTTCTTTACATAATTCCTACATTATTGCGCCACTAGAGTGATAACCTTTTAAATACTTTTTTCAATATGACATTTACTATCTTCAACGTTCTTTTCAAATATCTCTATAGAACTTTAATTTACGAGGGGAGAAATGCATAATACTACGTGTAGTCATTTAATTATATATACAACAGATTTTATGAAATTGGTATATCTATATTTTTTTTCTATATTCTATTTTTTATACTCTTGTATGCTTTGGTAATGTTATTTATGTTTAATTGTTGCTTTTGTTTTACCAAAAATAGTTTGATTCATATATATGTGATTCGCACGTTTTCAACAAATGTAGCAGAAATAGAAGCCACTATAAAACTGTTCGATACTTGATGATTTTAATGAAGTTTACTGCAAATTGAATACCTATAATAAATAAACATAATTCTAATTTTATCAGGTGTAACAACAAAAAAGTGACCCAGAGGGATGATGACCAGGGGTTCAAATTTCTACATTAAAAAAATTCGGCGTCAACATTTTGTAACTAGAAATTCCGAAAGTCGCATTCCGACTGTAAAAAATATATTTCAAATCGTCGTTCTTCCACTCCCCTCAAGTTAAGAAAATGATTCCCATAGAAATCTGACACATTAGTTTTAAACTTTAAGTACAAACACTTAGCGAATAGAGATAATTATCGAAGTATCACAGGACATAAGTAGGTTTAAATCGAAAGCACAAGAAGAGGTAGAAGTATGGTTGAGTAAGGGGGGGGGGGAGCAAATTTAGATTTTAAGTTTAAACATAATGGTTTAATTGTTTAACTTGTGGTTTGCTTGCCTATGTTTCATCAAAGATTGTGCACGATTTCCCACCCAATGCAATGTTTAAGTTTCCGACGGTGCCAATAGCGTTGTTCTTAAAAGGCAACTGCGACTTATGAAACATGATTTGAAAGACCTACTAAACTTTACGTTCATCATACGCTTTAATATGATCACGATTCAATACATTATTAATCGGTAAAATATACTTTACGATTTCCACACATCACTTTTTGAACTTTTTTATCGTTTGAAGTGACTTCATCATTTCGACCTCTTTGAACTATGAACTCTTTTTGTTTATTAAAGTATGATGTTTGCTTATTCTAATACTCGGTGTTTGTTATAGAAAACAGATAATATTACACAACAATACATTGAAAATTAAAAGGAGAAAAGGGACAAACACAAATACTTCGTACAAACATGTGTTCCGTCGACCGCTATTGCGATTGCCATAGTTATACATCTAAACTACAAAGGTAAACATAAACTCAACTTAACCTTAGAAGCGGAACAGGTTACCAAGAATATAACTGCCTAAGAGAAGATAAATAAGAAGCATTTGAATTGTTACTACATGTACATCACCCTGTGCACTAATCAAAATGCATGTATTTGGTTATGTTGACATATGCTAAGGTTGGCAAGTCTTTACAATATTCGGGATGAAGGGGGTCAATAAAATTAAGAGGTACTGCCAGGCACATTATCAGTTCATTATACATAAATGTATGGTAATGGTTAAGCTTTCAACCCTTGTAAACAATTTTATACATGTATTCATGGCAGTCGTCTTTGACACTTGGAGTTCGAAAGGTAAATAATTGGATTGACGTTGTAGTCTTAAAGATGACATCTGTCAGGTGATGAGTACATGTATCATTCTGACATTTTAAGGGCAATATCATGCAATTTCCTTACTGATATTTTTGAAAATTTGAAAATTAGACTGTGTAAGATACAAATGAAATACATATAAAGTCATAACTGGTTAAATTGCATTCAATAAATGTTGAAAGCAGTTTTGTATTAAAGATATAAAAACAATCATAAATCCAAACAATTCTTAATTAGACTGATATTTCAAATAATCAGAACTGTATTTAGTGTGATATCCTTAAAGACCATAACTTCATTTGCCATGAATATCAATAAATCATTTAGATATCATATGTATCTAATTTATCATGTTAAGTTGCAAATCGTATCATTTATCGAAATTATTTAACAAAACCTCACCTTGTTGCTTACAGAATTGGACCTTTTCACCACACTGTATGCCTTAGTATAACTAAGCAACAGGGAACACGCAATTAAATAACATGACGTGGCAGTTGCTTTATGCGCATGCCAATCTTTTCTGGGTATTTAAACCAAAAGTAGAAAATTAAAAGCATCATTTTAAAGAAAGAAACTACGATAATCAACATTACAGTAATATACAATAAATTGTATAGTTTTCAAGCCATAATCGGATAATTATTTCATTACAGTGCAATTTGTTTAACGTGACATAGTGAATCAAACAAGATATTTTACTTTTTTATTATAGCAACGGAAATTGGAACAAATATCAGAAATTTGATTATACTGGAGGTTTCACGCATTCTTAGTCATCACCTATTAACTAACAAGTCGTTGAAACTCATCCAGAATTATTTGCGATTGTTGTCCAAAATAGTTACAGAGGGAGTGACGCAATGAGAACAACATTTGAATTTGATGTCATTTGATGTCATTTGATGTCAGTAGTCAGTAATATGCATTCACAGAGAGTATATCTTTATAAATATACAAATAGTATTAGTTCATAAAGACATTTGGTTTCACTGAGATGACTTTTGCTTATGCTATATGCCATGCTACAGCATTTACATTCCTTTGCGATTGCGTGACTATGAAGCGAGAGAAATAAGAAATAAGAAATAAGAGACTCAATACATGTATCTTTGTGTCGGGCCAAACAATAATTTACGGAAGCGTATCGGGGCCTACACCTGTTGTATTATAACTTGTACATTGTCTTATTCTTTATTGTCTTATTAACATTTAAAGTGTTATGACTTCTTATTAATAGAGATAGTTGTATTGTATTAAGGTATTTTACTTTATTTAAAGCACTTTCTTGTATTTTAATAGTTAGATTACTGTGAGGTTTATCGACTTAAAAGAATATGAAATAAAAAATAGTGATTTAAAATTGAGATGAAATTATTTCGATATAAAAATTGTAACATACACAGTAGAAACATGTGCTTAGTAGCTATATCGATATAAATATGTATTCATTTCCGGGGAAAAAACATGGAAAAATCATGTTGTCGAATTATTTCGCGGGCGTGGGAGATCTAACGAAACGTGACGTTACTTGACATTCATTTCCAGCCGGTGCATGTGTATGCTGACAAACTCTCCAAAAGTTTGTTTTTTACGCTACGCTATCGTAGTTAGGAAAAAAACATTAAAAATCGTGTTGTCGAATTATTTCGCGGGCGCGGGAAATCTTATGAAACTTCACGTCAGATATCTATTAGTAGTGTTTATAAAAACAAAAATAGGTCATCTACATGGCATTACGCTTAAAGTTTACATATATCTCTTTTGATTTTGTCAATGATGCATGAAAATGCCACATATTTCGACATACTCGCCAAAATATTAAGAATTGCTGCATTTCCATGGATGATATATACTCATGTGGTTGATATTAACATTCTCTTAAGTCATCCACATGGTAACACTTTAGAGACAGAGATCTCTTTTGTGATCTTGTCAGTTACTAATCTGGTGCTTTCCTGTAAAATGTCTCATTTTAATTCAAATAGTTCGTTGTATAGTAAAGAGATATCAACTATCAACTAGTATTGTTCATATAAACATTCTTATGGGTAATCCACACGACGTAACATTTAAGTTACTTTAAAATCTTTTGTTATTTCGTCACCTACATGTACTAGTATTTTCCTGTAAAAACATTATCATTACAACCTTTAAGTAACTACATACATGTATATAGATGGCAGATATCTACTAATGTTGTGGATATAACAATCTACTTCCAAATCTACATTATATAATACATATCTTTCTACGGAAGCGTATCGGGGCCTTGTGTTTCAACGTATAAACTGTCCTTTTTTTTTATTGAATTGTCAACAGTATTGTGACCTCTTATTTATGCAAATTTATTGAATTGTATCTTGCAATTTCTATATAATTAAAATCACCTTAATATTTTTCATCAGTTTTATTGCTATCTGCGTTATCGACTTCCGAAAATAAGATGTTTAAAATGTTGATTTGAGAATGTGATTTAATTATATTGTGATAGAAATGTAGACAAAGAACAATGAAATAAAAGCTTTATTGTCATATCGATATCAATATACTTTCATTTTTAGGGAACATATTGCGAAATATTGTTATTGAATGAACTTCGCGGGCGCGGGAATTTTGATGGTACGTTTACGTCACCTTACTCTGAATCTAGCTCTAGGAAACACATGTAGACTGCACTTGACAGATTGACATAAATAAAAAAACAAAGAACAGTAATTACTTTATATTGGTAGCAATTCATATTAATTTTTGATATCGTAGTTAGAGAGCTGCTACATAATCTATATTTAAGCAGATCGCTATGATCTTCTATGTTTGGGTTACTTCTCATTAAACATGTGATAAGAGTTTTGAGACCGATGGAATATACCATTAAAACTACGTGAACTCCTTTACTTATACGTATTATATTACCCCCCCCCCCTCTCCCACTAAAAATGTTTTACTTACCAAAGCGTCCAAAAAAATAAAATAATTTAAATGATATTGTGCATGAACAGATCGCATAAGCGTTGCATTTTCTTATTTTCATGATTTGACGTGAATCTTTTCACCACGCGAACAAAAAAAAACTCACATCAAATCATGGTTATGAGAAAATGCAACGCTAATGTAATTAGTTTATATCAATTTATATCAATGAAACCGGTAGAGTTTTGAATCGGCTTTCTGTTATTTTTTTTATTATTTATTACTTGTGTGGATTAACTTTACTCATTTTGGATTATATATATATATGATAAAAATACTCTAATAATACTCTCTTGTAGTGTCCCGGAATTATTCTTTTCGGATTTGTTGGGTTTTCACCTTACTTTTACTAACTGTATTCCGGATGCGATCAAAGGCACCCAGCTTTTTTTTATTGTCTTTAAGGCCACCTATGAAGTAAGTTTTGTGCCTTTTCATTTATTACGATGTGTAACCAATGCATAACACTCGTTTTCTAGTCATATGTAATTTTTTAACTGTCATATAGAGTCAATGAGCATTTGGCGCGTTTTTGCCTGTCTTTGTTTTGGTCGCTAATTTTGCTTGCAACAATTGATTGATTATTGCATTATTAATACATCTGTAAACATGTTAGGGATAAACTATTTTAATGTCTGTTTATTAACCCATGGAAATGATTTCGATGGAATAGCTTTTCTTTGAGATCTGTTAAAATTCAAACTATGGAAACCCACTCTTGTCATATTTTATTGTGTATGTTTTATATTGAGATATTGTTTACATTTTGTATTGTTTGTTTGTAGTTTTTCACCCTCTCCGGGGGTTTGGATGCAATAAAAACATTCAACATTGCACACTCTATATTCATAGGTTACTCCAAGAGGTACTGAAAAAAATATGTTCAATGAATGATCTCAGGGCTACATAAGAACTGTTAATAAGTAATAAGGTATTATATAATTATACATAATATGGAGTGTCAAAATTAATTCATTTAATGTGTTTACTGTGTTTCAATGTCTGGATACTTACAATACTTTACTGCATTTTAATTTGTCATACAATTTTGCATTTGTCATTAAACTATTTAACAAAGCCGAGTACAGTTGCGTATGACTTTAAGCATTTTTTTCATGCAGTCATAGGTGCAAAGTAATAACTTTTTTTTGTGCTGTGTTTTTATACAAAATTCATATTATATGTAACGTTTATAAGTTAAGATATTGTGATGTTAAGACCTTGATGGGGTAAAATGCTAAAATGGCGCTTTCAAGTCAAAATTTCCCGGTATTATAAACTATGCATTAAGCCGGAGAAAAAAAGAATGACTCTCTCATTTATTAGAGGCGACAATGGATTTTTGAAATAGAAATTAATTTTTAATTTAAACATATTTTATTGAGTAATCAAATGGATTAGGCAACAAGCAAAGTCTATATAAACCCTCTCCAAAATACAAAGTCAAGTAGTGGTGTTATAAAATAATCTATAGAATATAGTATTGCCAGTTTACAGAGGGATACATTATTGATATTTTTAGTATACAAGACAAGGGATAATTGGATATTAAATAATAAACTTGACATTTGTCATGTATAAATTGTACGTTAATTTGTTGTTTAACATATACAAGAACACATTCATACCTACATTTATAAACCCATCACCTCATTCATTCATACCGACAAACAAACATAAGAATAGAGTTTTCATGATCCAGCCCATTTGAAGGAAACAGTAATTAAAAAGAGTACTAATTGATAAAAAATTCAAAAACGCTTAGAAGCTATGATATAACTATGAACATAAGAAAAGATTTTACAATTTAAGTTGTATGAAAAGTCAGAGCTACCATAAAGAATATAGTTAATATGAAAAGGTACACTAATGTCATTAAATTGATTAAAAAGTTGAACTCTTTGTTGAGTGTATCTTGGACACTCGAAAAAAAAAATGTATATTTCCTTCAGATTCAGAACCACAGTTTGTACATCGACTATCATTGATTAAAAAATCCTTAAATAAATGAGCATTTAAATTGCTAGCTTTATTAGCTTAAATAAAAATTTATTGACAAAGCATTAAAATAATCATATAACCATTTTAAAAGTGGTGTTTCATTATAATTTAATTTTTCCAAGCCTATATATACCGCAAATCGCCAATTCTTGGGTAAAATCAACTTTGTTAAAACACTTTGTCAACATTTCTTGGAATTTCACCAATCAGTGACTTTTTAATCATAGTTTTCATTGATTTGAAAAAAAGAAATTCCAGGGGCAGAATTGCAAATAATATGGGGGATGTGAAAATTAAGCGCATTTTCAACAAATTCCCATATGGTCCTATAGCTAAAATTGAAAAAAAAAAACCTTTCGAGACGTAACGAAATTGGAGTGGTAAATAACTTTTTTATCTAATAGAAATTTATATAGAGTTAAAACTACCTGCAAATATTTTGTCAAAATATCTAGGGTAGAAATAATTAGACTCGGCCTCGTTTAAAGCAGAAAAACTACTCCAGGTACATGCATCTATGGTATTATATTGTTATTTTATTTTTCGAATGCCTTTATTTAATATATGTATTTAGCAATGTTAGTAATTTTTTCTACTAATCATTCCGCAAGTAAAGAGGTTCAGTGTATGAATAAATTGGATAAAATCAATATGATCTGCTTGTTCTAAATATAGAACTTTAAAACGAAAGTACATATATATTTGTTTCTCGTCTTCTAAAATATTCCAAAATATTTTTTTGCAAGCGGTTTTGAGAAAGTTATTCATGCACTTTCGATGGCATACTCTCGTTAGATATTTAAATTATTTAATTTTAAAACTATTTTCGTTTTACTTTTATATATTTGATATTTAATTTTCAAACGATGAAGGTGTATTATTTTGTACACACCTTTTGAATCTATGATAATTTGCAATCAGATACCTGGAATCTTATTTAGACTGTTGAAATTAATGTCAAACATCACCATTCTTTCAGGATTTCCAATTTCGTCCTTGTAAGTCCTTGACGTAGAATAGGTTTACCTTTCTCAGGTCAGGTACACTACCTTATATGGATAGCATTATTTAACATGTGACAATATTTACGTCAAACAGGTTCTCCAATCCACTGAATGAGTCGCAAAGCATGACGGTCTACAACGTGTTTACTTTTCAACACATACACGTGGTTTGTGGCTGTTTTATACACAATATTTAATTGCTTGCCGGAAAACTCGTACAACTTGATTTTTATTTTAAAAGGTTAAAAAGGAGAGATTACGTACCGTAGACATTGTTCCATGCTCACATTGAAAAATATTTTTGTTTTAATTTATCAATTATTGCTTCAAAAATCGATCAGTATCAATAGACTGGCATACATACGCATACAAAAACAAGCAAATTTTGATAAAAAAAAAACTGCATAATTGTTTATTGGTGACTTAATTATTCTACACCATCAATAAATGCAGGTAATTGTACATTTTTAACATACGTAAATAGCCACGATAGTCAGCTGATAGTAGACATGCACAAATATACAAATACAGAAGTACAAGTTATGTATCGTGTAGTATTTTGTACATTAAGCATTCTGATTAGTGTCTCTGAAGAAAACTTCAAAATTCTACTAATGTTGTCCCAAACCTGGGGTATCACGTGAAAAAACGTACTCACTGCTTCTAATATAATAGGACGTACCTCTCTATTGAACTTTGACAATGGGGTGTTTTAAAGATAGGTTGATAGAAGGCCTCATAGGCAATTTTTTTCAAATGTGAGCATATAAATGAAAGATAAGACATGATTTTTATTTCATTAATTCTAAAAAATAATTGAAAATGAGTTTCCAAAGAACAATTCAAAATGATATATATTTTCAATTTGCTTTGTATACACTGAAACTTGTAGTAGCCCACAATGCTTGCAACTCATTCACCTGATTGTTTTGTCAATAAAAGTAAACAGATAGCTAATTTTGTATGCAAATTTATACCGACGTCACATAATCTAGTGGTCATGACCTGTTTCTGTATGCCCTTTATTCTTTCGATTCGGGTTCGTGATGTAAACAATCATATGTAATCGCAACCTCTCGGGCATTTCCAAAAATTTGAAAACAAAACATTGAAGAGTATAAGACGTTAATGTCTATGTATATACATACATGTAAGATATTCCTTTCCAAACATTGACTTTAAAGCTACACTTCAAATGCAAGTTCTAATTGCAACGCCTAAGCAGAGAAAATTCGACTACTACTACCTTTATAATCACAAGCTTATCTTTTAAAAAGATTGGTGAGCTAGCGCTCTAGCCATCATAAAACACAGAAGCATCGGCAATGGCATAGCTCATTGACTGTGCCTTTATCATTATGTATCTACTGTAATTTCAACTTCGAGGTGAACATTTTCAAGAACCATTGGTACCGTTTTGTAGCAATCGTATCTTCTCGGGCCTTTCCGTCAAGCTCGGAAAACATATCAGAGCTTGAAGGTACTTAAAATAAAGCTAGCTATTTATTATAATATTTAAAATAACTTTGCATAATAAGACCTAAGCGACTGTTACTATTTTGACATTTACAATATAACACAAAACTTCGTGTGAAGATGATAAAACGAAATTCACACGGTACAGTTTATCTACAGTAGTACAGTATTCCCAGAATCCCCTACTATGGAGTCGAGCATGCGTATTCAAGTGAAAAAGACTAACGTAGTTGCTAGCGCTCGAGAGCGCTAGCAATTAAATTCTTTGTCGTTCGGATCGGACTTAAAATTTCCGGTAAATTGTAATCGACTTCTAATATTTACGTTCTCGTGAGAACCAGGAATATATCTGTTAACAAGAGACCCAAATGCCATGACGGTCATCTGAGTACCATGGCTCATTGACATGTCAGCGAGTCTCATATTTTAAGCTTCAATTTGAAGTCTAAACCCTAATCTGAGACTCCTTTGATTGTTAGCCCGCTTTTATTATTTGATGTTTGAAAAGAATGGAGGGGGTTGGGGGTTCAAGAGTCGGAGGATTCTTAGATTATCTATACCTTAGCTCCAGGGGCCAAAAATTGTAAACTTTTGATAATAAGAGACCTCCAGGAATTTAATGGTCAGTCTTTTAAAATATTCACAGTTTCATTTATAATGCACAAAAATGTATACGGCTTGATTATTATTGATATTTCTACAAGTATACAATGCACATGATGGTTTTCTTAAAATAGAACACATATTTAATTCATTATTACCAAACGATAAACTACATGCAGTTTTCAATACTGTAAGTTACAACTGTTAATGGATGTCACACAGCAATTACCCTATGTAAAAATACATGTTTGATATATGGCCATATTCATCACTCCCCTCGCCCCATTGTCCTCGTGGCATGGGCAGTGAATTTCACAATTTAACATTAGGACATTATGAACATAATAACATTGCATGATCTTATTTGCCATGACTGTGGTAGTACAGAATAATATATTATTAATCAATACATTAACACTATGGTGTAATGCTAAAACGCGGAACGGAAAACGGAACGGAACGGAAAGCGGAAAATATGATTTCAAATTTATCGCTTAAAAAGTTTATAGATTGGACAAAATCGATCTACTTTGTATCATTTGTTCATATTTAACGAATAATTATTAACATATTGATGTTTTATTGATATTCGTCTTATATATGTTTATCAACTTATATATATATATATATATATATATATATATATATATATATATATATATATATATATATATATATATAGCATTGCATTCAATTTGGTTTAGTTAAGTACAAAACGGAAAATGAAATTTGCACACATCGTGATGAAATGTTAAGAGAAAACTAGCCATAACTTTTCAAAAAATTATTTTCCTTCTATTGTATTGCTGGCCTAACAGTGCAGCGCAGTTGGTTAAAGCGTTTGGTAGTGTTAATTTTAACTTTGAAACTGGCTGGGAATTTTACACTTATTTTAAATATTTCGAATATGTTGTACTCTCATTCACATTGAACTTTCAGTGTTCCATACTATCTTAAATAATAAAAGCGATAAAAACTGTGTTCGATTGAATGATATTATCAAAACCGCTTTGGGTGGGATTTTCCGATAGCGTCACGATCAATTCTGTCAGCTACGTCAAGCATAAACAATACACGCCGCCGGTGTGAAAACTTTATGATTGGTCAACTCCTTTTCTTAGGCGGAGTTATCTGTACACGCTTATGCAATGCCAGAGCTGAATGATTTCTCAGAACAGTTCATTATTCCCCAATATTGAGTCATTATCGAGTTCTAGGATCCCCTACGTTTAAATTCTGCGCAAAACTCTCTCTCTCTCTCTCTCTCTCTGTAAGCGGGCGTTAAACCATAGTCTCAAGCTACGGTCCTGAGTAATATAATATTTTAAAGTTGCATGTGCTCCGCGCTCATTTCATGTATATACCGTAAATGTATAATGTACATGTATTACCTACTAACTTACCAGTCGAAGTGATAGATATGAATTCCTCGATTTCTACACCTTTCGATTGGCAATCGACAGTCAGTAAACGAATTGAACGATGATATGAAAGAACGAGACGAGTGGAAAGTGCAATGGAGTATGTACATGTGTGTCTTCATTAGGCAAGTGTCCGATTCGTTTCTTCTTCTGTTACGTACCCTACCGCATTCGGTGTAAATATATATACTAAATATCCCCAAACATTTTACCGCAGATTTTGTTATTTTTCTTGTCTCTGAACCTCCGATCACCATGAATAAAGATAAATATTTACACAAAATGTGGTATGATATAATGTTAACTTTTCAAAACTAGCGTATTTTTCGTGAGCCGTATATTGCAAGTTTTTCGTAAGTATCGTATGCACTGTACGTAGCTTTATATTTACTAACCCAAAATTCCTTCGAAGAGCTACAGCTATATGTACCATATGTATGTTTTGTCACAAGTGTACACTTTCGAAAAATACCTCAATTTCGACAATCACGAGTACCCCAGTGAATTTTTCATTCTCTGATATGTTGTTGTTCTGAGTCTGAACCAGCAGCCAAACAGCGGTAAGCTGAATCCACCAATAAAAAAGTTTGTGATTAAGATGCGTGTATTGTTTATGCATGACGTAGCTGATAGAATTAAACGCGACGCCATCGGAAAATCCCAACCAAATCGGTAATAATAATATTTAAAATAGCAGGATATTAGTAAGCAAACGGATGATGCATCAAAACCTGGTAATGATGGACGTTGTTCATCGATCAGTCGTATTTTTGATCTCAATAATGCTATATCATTTTTATTATTTAAGATAGTATTGAACACTGCAAGGTTTTTTTTACGTTGGCCTAAGCGGTTGTTCATTCATACAACTTGTACATATAAATTCGAAAAGAGAGCAGTAGACGGACTAATGGTCAATGCATGTACTGTTTATTCTAACGAAATCATCCATTTTCTGAATACATGTAAATGAAATCACATTGATAATCTTTTTTTTAAATATTTAAAATTACATAAAGTATATCTTTCTTGCATGATTAACACATTTATCAAATGAATAACATTACATAAAGTTTTCCGTTTTCCGTTCCGTTCCGCTTTCCGTTCCGCGTTTTAGCAACACCCAACACTATGTGACCATATTGGCCCCGGCCTTGGGCCGGAACCCCCTGACCCAGGCATCATAAATTTCATAATTTAGGTAGAGGACTTCATAGACATCATAACCATGATTCAGTTTTTCTCAAATTCTCAAATATATATGAGAGTAGAGAAGATTTTCTAAGATTTTATATATTTTCACATTATGGCTATATTGGCCCCGCCATCAAAAACATGCATTTAGTTTTTATCAAATATATTTGGGAGTAGAGAAGATTTTCTAAGATTTAATACATTTTTACTATATAGCCATATTGGTACCATCCTAGGGCCTAACTGCAGGTTTGTAGCTCCCGGTCTGGAAAAAAAATTCGGATAAACGACCTGGGAGCTACAGTGCCACCCATTAACAAATTGTTTATTTATTGCGCACAAAAAAATAAAGTGCGCTAGTTTTGGACTTATTAACCTTATTAATTCGTAAAACATTGAGAAAATAAGTACCATTAAATTTTTCATGCAATTTATTACTGATATCGTCCTTTCACTTGCCTCAGACTTTCTCTGGAACACGCTTAAATTCATATCGAGATTGAGAGTCACCAATTTACATGTTAACAAACTGTACCTCTTCACTTTACGGGACTGGTTATGGTGTTTAAAAGATTATCAGAGGCAGTAAAGAGATGATATCAGTAGTAAATCGCATGAAAAATTTAATGGTACTAATTTTTTCCCCACAGTTTTTGCGAATTAATCCAAAACTACAGCACGTTTTTGTGCGCAAGAAAGACACGTTTTTTTCAATGTGTGGCACTATAGCTCCAAGGTCGTCCATCCAATTTTCAGACCGGTAGCTACAGACCTGCAGCTACCTAGATCTCTAGACCCCTGACCCAAGGGCAATGAATTTCACAGATTTGGTGGAGGGGTTCATGGCCATCATAACCATGCATTTAGTTTTTTTCCCCAACATGTGTGGGAGTAGAGAAATTTTTTTTTTTTAATTTGCCTTTTTGCATACGAGGACCAATAAAAAAATACGAAGACTTTTGTTATAGCTATGTTATTTAACGTCATATTATAACTAAATTTAGTAGACATAATTTAGCAGCTCTTTCAAACAATTTGAAATAAAAAAAGTTTATATATTCCTTCATTTCTAAGAATTATTGAGAATCTTTTCCTGCAAAAATGAGGTTACGGCGCAAGGTCAAACTTTGTATTCCGTAAACATAAAACCATATTATGTTGAAAGTAATATCTCCATAAATTGGGCTTAAAACCAACAAAAATTGAAACCTTAAATTAAAATTTGATACGGTATTCTATGTACCAAATAACGACAGGATATATAGATTTGTTGAACAGATATCAGTAACTACAGACATATAGTCCTCTTTGAAATTGACTAAAAACATTGACGTCGCCGGATGTCACGGCGCAACGAAAAGTATAAACAAGATGGATCTAACTCGAGAAAAAGTCGATAAAAACTGTGAAAATGCTCAGTGGTGAAAAAAATAAGTCAAAAATTATTTTCACATTTGTGTTTATCTGTAACACAATTTGTGGAAGTTGTGGTGAATGTATTTTGAATATCAAACATTACGAAAGAGAATAGAATATCTGTAAATATTTGATCAAATATCGTCTTACTGTAAACCAAGATACATGCGGTAAAAAATAAAAAAACTTCGAGGAACAAAATTTTGATTTTCGAACAATTGTGAACAAATTAGATGTCAAGTGATATAGTGCCGATTTAAATTGTATAGTGAAAAGCACAAAAGACTCAGGGTGGTATAAAGATTGGATATTTCTATTAATTAACTATGCTTGCGTTATCTTGACGTTATGTTTTCAATGTTACCCTGCGCCGTGGTGACAAAACATGTTGATTTTAAAATCGGGTAACAAAAATACCTTTTCATCGAATGAAATGAAACTTCGTATATCAATAAAATAAGTATTGTTGCATAAATTAATATGTTAGTTTTGACTTTAATGAAAAATATATAGTAGACAGCCACATTGTCTTCGTATTTTGTTGATTGACCCTCGTATTTGACCGCACGTATGAGGCCGCGGGGGTGGAAGAGACACGGATTTTACAATTTAGATTTCTCTTACCATTGTATCTTGTAGTTTTCATGAGGAAGTTAAAAATGTAAAATTGTTGAGGTACGATGCACGACATACCACGACGGAAGACGACCAATTGAGTGACTCAGGTGTCCTAAAAACCCGTTCATTTGGTATGCTAAATCTTAGCAAAATGCTTTCTGGTTCGTCACACAAACATTGTGATAAGCGTACTAACTTCATTCGTCTAAAATATTAGATTATGGTTTAATGAAAAGCTGGCGCGAGACATTTTCTGTGAAAATATTCCAAATATCGTCTTTAAATGATACATTATTTAGAATATTCATGTCGGTTGACCAATTTAGTGTCAATCTAACTACAACAAGTATTCAATACTACTTTTTACATAAAATGTCATTCCTGAGTATCACTTATTTGAAACTTAATTTTATCGATAACAACACAACAAATTGGTTTTTTACAAAGTTGTATATATGTAAATTCCACACATATTTTGTAATATATAAAACATGCAGAAAGCTACACAATAATACCGTCAGGATGCGCAGAGGTTGAATTTTCAAGGGTTTTTAACGTCACAAAAGTAAAGCGCTGTTAAAATCAAAATTCACGGTTTTTGCTGTTATAATAGCTCTTCCAATTATTTTCAACTTACTCTAAGGATTAAACAGGGATTTTGATATAAAAATTACATTTTCAAAAACGGCAATACGTTAATTATGGAATTTATTCATTATCGCTAAAACATATGAAAAATTTCTTTTCTTAACAATGGTAAAAACAAAACCTACATGAAAGTTTAAGGTACATCTGAATTTGGTGACTAATTTGTTTACCACTTTCTTAGACGTTATGGCATTATGTAAAAAAGAAAATTTGACATAATGTTTGTGATTTTTCATCATTTTGTTTACTTTTAAAATCAATTTTATTCAATATCTACTGACTAAATATGTTGCTTCTTTGACCAAAAAGCTTACAACAGAAAAAAACAAACGAACATCCCGCAACCCCCCCCCCAAAAAAAAACATTTTAAAAATTAAATCCGCAAAATCATAATAGAGGTACATGAATAAAGAAGCAAAAGCGAGTAATAACATTCTTTTAAAGGTATGTATGCTGTTTGAAATGAAAATTTTAAAAGAAGGAAATGTTTGCGTTTTTTCATTAAGCTACAAAAAATATACATTTTCTGCAAATTATACAGTTCAAACGCATTTAAAACTAGTATTAAATATATAAATTCTAATCAATTTGTTAACTGACCGGTTCGGTCATAAACGCCCAACTTTGAAATATTCATAAGCACGTGACATGATGTGTCAAGCTAATTTTAGAATGTACACAAGATGTCGACGCGAAAACGTGTTTGTTCCGTTGGCAGTGGAATAACGCATTCGAAGGGAAAAGAAAAAACAGTTTGACAGAGGACGTTGTACAATGAGAATCTATATTGGAGACCACTTTGAGCGGTAAACACGTGTTAGAAACTTCGTGTTTAACTATGGGCTTGCCGGTTTCTTGCTATAGACAGGTGGGTCACAGCGGTGTATTTTCTTTGTTAAATAAGATATTTACTCATAAAGGAAAAGAAGCTTATGTGTATGGCACGATGTGTATTGTTTGAATATGATAAAACTTGTATACTACATGTATCACTCGAAAACTCAAAATCTATAAATTGTATATGTTTAGAGTCGAGGTACCCCAGAAGGGATAATTTTGACGTTCTATTTTATAAGTTTATAATATGTTGTTAAATGTATGAAAATAATGGTCAATTGCAAAAAAAGCTCTCATTGATTGTCATCGACACCAATACGCAACCATTCTCATAAAATGCAGGTGACAATATCTGATACTTTTTCTGTTAACAGAACACAAACTGTCAAATATATGAATTCAAACAACTGTAAACAAACTTGTCGTATTACCTCGTTCTACATGTTGCTTTTCTGAATTACTATTCCAGAGCAAATGCGCAAATCCACCTCAAACGTTAATCGTTTATGAATATGCATAGGTAAATCGCCGTTATTCATTTACAAATTATGGCTAGTACCTCGTTAATATTTATCAAAAAATTGCAATTTTTTTTATAAACTTCTTTTCCATATACCTAGTAATGATAACAAAATCTGAGTCAGGTTTTTAACAATGCAGAAATGCCGTTAAAAAATGGCGTATATACTTTGAAATCAACTACCGTCTTCTAAACAATTGAGTTGCTTTGTGTATTATAGACACATAATTCAAACAGCACAAACCGTAAAAAGAACATTGATGCAAGAAATTAATACAGCAATATAATAAAACAATTAAAATAAAGTCTTTAGAAATTGAACCTTAATGCTGGTACTGTCATATTGTCAATTTTCTAATCCATTGTGCTATCTACAATAAGGTGTTTTCAAAAACTGTACTTTACACTATTACCTTTAATCGGTATTTAAACTGATATGATTATAGCGCGCAAGCCTAAGTTTATTTTTAGCATAAAACGGAAAATAGAAAAAAAAACTTGTAGACTAAATCTTTCCACCTATTTTTTTTATTATTTTAATATTTTTATTTTGATAGAATTGTTGAAATTTTCCCCCTACATTACCTCATGAAAAAATAATGTCAAAAGATTTATAATTTTTTTTTTAATTGACATTGATCTTTGACCTTTATATAATTTTTATTGGTCAAGGTCAACTTTTCATTTTCAAGGGGTCCGATGTCTTTACGATATTTTTTTCAAAAGTTGTAAGTATTTTTAACAAATTAAGAAACTGTCAGGGGCAATAACTACCTAAAAAGACATCGGATCCTGTTGGTACATGTATGAATATATTGAAAGATCCAAATTTTTATCTGTTATGGTATCAAAGGAGTAGCGATAACAAGCATTTCCTTTAAAATGGCAATAACTTTGTAAGTCCTGTTAGTTATCAGGCAAAGGGTCGTTTTGTGTCATAACTTTAAATTGCCAATTACTTAAAAAAAAAAACCATAAATATACAAAAAGTCTTTCACCTTAAAGGTGAAAAGCCCTAATAAAGATTGTACCATGCAGACAAACACGTATATTTATGCAAGTTGTTTATATTTATTATTTTCCATTTTTGTAATAGTGGAAATTGGAAGAAAATAATTCTTTTTACAGGCTGATTGGTTTATGAGAAGAGGATTTTTAAAGATTTACTATATATATTCCTATGTAAAAATTCGACCTCCAATTGTGGACCCACCCTACCCCCGGGGGTCATGATTTTCATAACTTTGAATTTGCACTACCTGAGGATGCTTCCACATACGTTTTAGCTTTCCTGGCTGATTGGTTTTAAAGAAGATTTTAAAGACTTTTCTCTATATATTGCTATGTAAAAATTCGACCTTCCATTGTGGCCCCACCCTACCCCGGGGGGGTCATGATTTTCAGCTTTCCTGGCTGATTGGTTTCTGAGAAGAAGATTTTTAAAGATTTACTCTATATATACCTATGTAAAAATCATGACCCCCCATTGTGGTCCCACCCTACCCCCAGGGGTTATGATTTTCACAACTTGGAATCTACACTACCTGAGGATTCTGCCACATAAGTTCCAGCTTTCCTTGCTGATTGGTTTCTGAGAAGAAGATTTTTAAATATTTACTCTTATGTTGAAATTGACACCCTGAGAAACCATTGTCAACCGACGCGAAGCGGGGTGTCAATTTCAACTGGTACCCTCCCAAACAGGCACTATTTATTTTATTATACTGAATGTCTTAATTTTATAGCAAATTTTACTGCTTTTATATAGAAAATACGTGAGTTCTACGACGAACCGCATGTAACAAATCGTTCTTTCGGCCCGTTGCCAAGTGTGTTGCTTACGCTGCGGGTATGAGAACGGATTGTCAACTGCGTCTAAACTAATCAGATTTCAGTATTTAATATGAAAGTATAATAATTACAATTATTAACAATGACATTTTTAATATTTTAACGTTAGATCATATAAGTTGTAATCAGAACCCCCTCCCCATGTTGACGCTCTTCAAATGAGAAATCGGATGCAACCGCTGTTTGTTATCGAACTCGCCCTAAGTTTCTATGAAAGTACACATCTATTGATGACGTAGAAAGACTTGCGCGCCATCTAGCGTCATTTCAGTGAATGACTGTTGGTTTTGCATCTGTGATCGTTTGTTTTGCATTGCCTTCTGTTGATTTTGCTTAAGAGTTTGTTTTGTTTTAAGCTAGTCTATTTCGTATCAATGTAGTACGTTTTTAAAAATTAGTTGTTTGTTTTGTATTAACGTCTTTTTTACCCTTTACACTGCCTATATTGGAGAGTAGAGCAGCATATCGTACACCCTTGGAGAGTAAACACGTCCGCAAGCAAAGAGGTATAGTGCCTTTTCCCATTTTTTCGCCTACAATATAGCGCTTTTGCAAACATCAGACATATTCAAAGGATGACTGCACTTAGCGCCGGGTTTTGGGCCCTTTTCGGTCGCTTCTGTTGCGTTTATTTCTTAACCTAATATCATTTTTGTTATTTTTTTAAAGAGTCTAGTCGATTTCCAACATGAATTAAGATTTTAGATTGTGATACAATAAGCTCATTCTATGTTTTTCTCCTTACAACTTTCGAAAAAAGGAGAAATTTTGCTTATCTGCCCTTGATCAAACATAAGATTGATATTAATATGCATGAGAGGTGGAGCTAACATTATCAGAATTATACTAAAATTAGACAAGCATGAATAACAATGCCATGTATAAAAATTTATGTGATCACTTTTTCCCATAACCCTATCTATTCTATATGGTACAAGTATACTATTTACTATGGTTTCAAAAATTAGAGCACGCCCATGTAAGTACAGAAGACTTTGAATCAATGTTTGACAACTTAACGTGTTCGAAAACATTGTCCTAGTTAGCACATAACATGCTACCTTACACGTCACGTGATAGAATTTTGTGATAGAAAGTTACCTGAGGTGAGAAATCACGTGGTGAATTATAATATTCAACATGCATCAACCCTTGGTTACAACAGGCAAAGCGAAAGTAAGAAGAAGCAGTTTTTTCTCATTTAAACCATGAGCGCATGTTTGTCTATTAATCTCCCTTTGACATAACTTTGATAATGCAAATATACAACTACTGTTAAACGGAGAACAATAGACAAACATGCGCTGACTATGTATGAAGTCAGTATAAAAGTGGTCGTCCTCATCGTATGGAGATTCAAGAAATCGTGATGACCCTCGTCTATAAAAATTAATTCGTACTTGTTAACAACATACTTTTGTTTAACGCAATTACGTAAAGTTGCAGTTTAAATGTTGACCATTTCTGCAATTGAAAGAAAAAAATCTTCTTTTAAAAGTTTATTTTCTCGCAAATATCGCATGTCTTAAGTGCAGTCATCCTTTATACAATTTTTTAGTTAAAATGTATTCAAAGAAACGTAAATCACACAATTGTCATGTTAAAAGAGTCTTACTTATTTTACTCGACATCAATAAAATCTCCAGTTTTTATTAGCGATATATAGCAATATAGTTGGTATGCAATAAAAAGTTGGATATTTGATTAAACCAAAGAAATCCTATTTAAAAAATGTTCTACAGTTATTGTAGTGCACGTTTACATTGAAATAATTTTAGATTAACGTGATCTTCGCACTGAAGACTCTTTTTTGATTTTGCGGTCTCTTAAGCATGAAAAGAATAACGATAATTTACATTACAAGTATCTAATCTGCTCGATTTTTTTTATTCTCTAGTTTAATATTCCGACTATGAGCACACCAAATATGAACAGATGTTTTCGATAAATTATACTTGTATGTATTATAATTTGCTGGCAGTTATCCTGGTTCGCAATATCAACTGTCTTTATAAACGCAGTTCTATATATTATTAATGTCTCGATCCAGGTTTCCTGAAGTTATTATAAATTATTGGTTACAGTCAGACCTTGCCTTAACCTTAATTCTCTCCGTGCAAGGAGGCACGTAAGGTACATATATGGCAAGAATACAGTACAGTTTCCCAGTACGGCAAATCTGTAACCCAGTTACAAATGAAACCAGACCAGACCAATGTAATAACCATACTTCCTAATTAAAACTTTAACAATGCTTCAAATTCTGTATAAAACCTGAGTCTTTTGTAAATCCAAGTAGCAAAGGTAACGAGGGTAACAGACCCTTGTATCTATATAAATCTTTGTTCTGAAACAGGGTAACAAGGGTAACGAGGGTAACATACCTTTGTATCTATATAAATCTCTGTTCTGAAACAGGGTAACAAGGGTAACGAGGGTAACAGACCTTTGTATCTATATAAATCTCTGTTCTGAAACAGGGTAACAAAGGTAACGAGGGTAAAAGACCCTTGTATCTATATAAATCTCTGTTTTGAAACAGGGTAACAAGGGTAACGAAGGTAACAGACCCTTGTATCTATATTAATCTCTGTTCTGAAACAGGGTAACAAGGGTAACGAAGGTAACAGACCCTTGTATCTATATAAATCTCTGTTCTCAAACAGGGTAACAAGGGTAACGAGGGTAACAGAACCTTGTATCAATATAAATCTCTGTTCTGAAACAGGGTAACGAGGGTAACGAGGGTAACAGACCTTTGTATCTATATAAATCTCTGTTCTCAAACAGGGTAACAAGGGTAACGAGGGTAACAGAACCTTGTATCTATATTAATCTCTGTTCTGAAACAGGGTAACAAGGGTAACGAGGGTAACAGACCTTTGTATCTATATAAATATCTGTTCTAAAACAGGGTAACAAGGGTAACGAGGGTAACAGACCCTTGTATCTAAATAAATCTCTGTTCTCAAACAGGGTAACAAGGGTAACGAGGGTAACAGACCCTTGTATCAATATAAATCTCTGTTCTCAAACAGGGTAACAAGGGTAACGAAGGTAACAGACCCTTGTATCTATATAAATCTCTGTTCTGAAACAGGGTAACGAGGGTAACAGACCCTTGTATCTATATAAATCTGTTCTGAAAGAGGGTAACAAGGGTAACGAGGGTAACAGAGTCTTGTATCCATATAGATCTCTGTTCTGAAACAGGGTAACAAGGGTAACGAGGGTAACAGACCTTTGTATCTATATTAATCTCTGTTCTGAAACAGGGTAACAAGGGTAACGAAGGTAACAGACCCTTGTATCTATATAAATCTCTGTTCTGAAACAGGGTAACAAGGGTAACGAGGGTAACAGACCTTTGTATCTATATAAATCTCTGTTCTGAAACAGGGTAACAAGGGTAACGAGGGTAACAGACCCTAGTATCTATATAAATCTCTGTTATCAAACAGGATAACAAGGGTAACGAGGGTAACAGAACCTTGTATCTATATAAATCTCTGTTCTCAAACAGGGTAACAAGGGTAACGAGGGTAACAGAACCTTGTATCAATATAAATCTCTGTTCTGAAACAGGGTAACGAGGGTAACAGACCCTTGTATCTATATAAATCTGTTCTGAAAGAGGGTAACAAGGGTAACGAGGGTATCAAACCTTTGTATCTATATAAATCTCTGTTCTAAAAAAGGGTAACAAAGGTAACATAAAATTGAAGTGAAAATAAGTAAATTTTTTAGAAAACCCTTCCCCCTCCCATTCACGGATACAGATTTTGATAATTTGAAAATTTCACTCTTTTTGACTTTTTGGTTATCAAGATTTTTTTTTATACGTCCACCCCCCTTAATTTCCATAAATCAATATTTACATTTTCAAACATGCTTATATGAACTTGTGGGTTGTGTGAATTTAATGACGACACAATGAATATCCCAAGGGGTTATCGTTTAACAGTTGCATTATTGTAAACATAAAAATTTGACTATTTCAATAATGCTGGCCCCCTGTCACCAAAATTCACTCAACTCTGTCCTTAACTCAAATCTTTAAAAGAAAAGTGCATGAGTTTGAGGTCAAAACTCAGAATTGAGGCTGAGTATTGACTTAAGGAAAGTTGGTGACGGTGAGGCCTGAACAGTTTGCCTTTTTCAAATGTAAATATAAGTAATTAACAGATGTTAAAAAGTTCACCAGGATATGAACTTGGTTGGTATATAATCAAATCTTTTGCAGTTGTCTAAAGCGGTACATACTTGTTACTACAATCCAGAGGCATATTAATTAATTCATATATTAATCAACTCATAGACAGACTCTGTTTTGTGAAGCAAAATTTTTAAAGAATCAGCAATATGTCAAAATGCTTGCATATAAGTAAAAATATATATCATACCATTTCAGCTTTTGTGAATAATTAAAATGCTTTCCTTTGTAAAATTGGATCCCCCAATGTGGCCCCACCCTACTCCTCAAGATTTTGATTTGAACAAATTTGAATCTACATTATCTGAGGTTGCTTTCACTAAAGTTACAGTTTTTCTAGGCAAATGATATTTTAGAAGATTCTTAACGATTTTTCCCTTTATAGTCCTAAGTAAATTTTTGTCCCCCTCCCCCACGTTGAGATCCCATCCTACCCCCTGGGATCATGATTTGAACAACTGCAAATTTACACTACCTGAGAATGCTTCCACACAAATTTCAGCTTTTGTTGTTAATTGGTTTCTGAGAAGAAGATTTTTAAAGATTTACTCCATATATTCCTATGAAAAAGTTCGACCCCCATTGTGGCCCCACCCTACCCCCCCCGGGTCATGATTTTCACAACTTTGAATCTACAGTATCTGAGGATGCATCCACACAAGTTTCAGCTTTCCTTGATTAGTTTCTGAGAAGAAGATTTTTAAAGATTTACTCTATATATTCCTGTGTAAAAATTTGACCCCCCATACAAGTTAAATATTTATGCAGATATACATTCCGCGTACGATTTGATAATCCCTTACCTATTTTAAATTTTCATTGGAGAGAGGGTTCAAAATATTATGGCCGCAGTATTTTGAACCCCCCTCTAATTTTAATTGCTATTGGAGAGGGGGTTCAAAATATTATGGCGGTGATATATTGAACCCCCCTTCTACATTGTATTTCCAATTCCCTTTGGGAGATCAGACTCTGTATTTGAAGCTAGCTACATGTAGTCTTAAGTTTCTAATTTAAATGAATTAAAGTAATGTAAACCGTTAAAGTTGGTCAGGACAGCTTTTGTCCAGTATTCAAACCTGATTAACTCAAAAAATAAAGTTGCTTCAGCATATAGATAATCAAGATCAAGTTCTGTATCTGAAGCTACCTCTATATTAATTGTAACAGTTTAAGTCTGACTAGGTTTGAAGAGAATTTACTTCATTTTGTAACCAGATTCAAGACACTAATTTGAATTGTTATAAAATCTTAAAACTGCTTTAGCATCTAGATAATCAAGATTTACTCTCTGAATCTAAAGCTACCTCTGTGATTCATTTACAAAGTTAAATCAACCATGCAAGTTTGAATACGTTTTAAAGTGATTCATGTATTATTTACATAAACATGTGTCCTTAACCTCCTCCAACATCCAAAAACCTATTAATCAGACTCAGCATCCATGCCTGTGGAGTGCATCAGTATCACAAGTATCACAAATTGCATAATCTATCCTAATTAATTAAAGATTAAACTAATTATAACCAAGATGTCACCTGCACCAACAACCTTAAAGCTGACATGAATTCTTAAATACGCATTATTTCCCTTTTATCTCGGACTACCGCCATATTAGTTGTCGATTTCTATTGTTCTGCTCATCGCTATACTCCCCCTGTATAAGGCAGATAGCACTATTCAGGAATTTCATTCACCCGAAAATGTTACATTGGATGAAAAGACTTGTAGAAACGCGTTTTGAACAAAAATATTATGACAACCACTGCACTGGTAAGGAATATCCAAAGAACTACGAAACAAGGCAGACTGAAATCCTAGGAACACAAATTTCACAATCCTCGATAAATTGTAGAACAATTTCCTGTGCAAGATATAACATCGCACATGCGCAAACTACACACTGTGGCCGATCGAGCAATATCAATGTTTGCATGGATTTTAGAAACGGGGTGTTAATTTTTGTAGAAACCTATGGAAACGATGTTACGTTGTTACTTTCTTGGATATACTATCATTTATCTACTGTGTTGGATGTCCCGGTTGGGTCTTCAAAAAAGAAGCAGACGTTATGCACTCTGTATGAACAACACACGTGTTCGATGTGCATGCGAAGTAAGGCAGCACTATCTGTGCAAAATGATACGGATACCTTGGTAATTCTTTCAAAGAATAAATATATTTTATTGATTGTAGTTTCCTTATTCTTTTTTACAAACATTTTACTACAATGTGTAGTTCATGCATTTTGAAGTCCGTGCAACCTGAATGCCTCAATCGGAAAGCAACCGACCGTAACTTTCTCGACCGGTATATATACCCCAGTGGCAGTAGAGGAGCGATCGAAACTAATATGGCGACCAAATGTTTTATGAATTCATGTCAGCTTTAACGTCATCCAGCATCTGAAACCTATAGCTGAGATTCAGCATTTAAGCCTGTAAAGTGCATCAGTATCATAATATGCACTAGCCATGAAAGTTTGAAGTGAGAATTAATAATAAATTGAAAAGAAAAATAGCCTCTTCCAGCATCCAAAACTTATGGCTGAGATTCAGCATTGAAGTCTGTCAAGTGCATAAGTATCATAAAACGCACCATCCATACAAGTTTGGTTAAGATAGGACCAGTACAAACTTAAATACATGTATATTCATCAAACGACACCTGCTCCAAAATCTTACACCTGTTCAAAAAACCTTAATTTCCTCCAGCAAAAACATAAAACACATGTTAAAATATATTTTTATATAAGAATAAAGCTTACAATGGTACTTGTCGAATAATATTTTAATACTGGTTATATAATTTATTTTCTAAACATCAATGACTGTCCAATTTACCCTGTTTCAGAATAAACAAACTGGGTATATATTTATCCAACGATCTGTAAACCTTGTAACCTGTTTCAGAACAGACATATATATATACGGTATGGTATGTATTTAGATAGAAGGGCCTGCTACCCTTGTTACCCTGTTTCAGAACAAAGATACATAGACAAAAAAATACTCTGTTACCCTCGTAACCCTGTTTCAGAAGAGATTTATATAGATACTAGGGTCTGTTACCCTCGTTACCCTTGTTACCCTGTTTCAGAACAGAGATTTATATAGATACAAGACTCTGTTACCCTCGTTACCCTTGTTACCCTCTTTCAGAACAGAAATACAGAGAAACAAGACTCTGTTACCCTCGTAACCCTTGTTACCCTGTTTCAGAACAGAGATTTATATAGATACAATACTCTGTCACCCTCGTTACCCTGGTTCAGAACAGAAATACAGAGAGAAACAAGACTCTGTTACCCTCGTTACGCTTGTTACCCTCTTTCAGAACAGACATACAGAGAGAAACAAGACTCTGTTACCCTCGTTACCCTTGTTACCCTGTTTCAGAACAGAGATTTATATAGATACAAGACTCTGTTACCCTAGTTACCCTTGTTACCCTGGTTCAGATCAGAAATACAGAGAGAAACAAGACTATGTTACCCTCGTAACCCTTGTAACCCTGTTTCAGAACAGAGATTAATATAGACACAAGGGTCTGTTACCCTCGTTACCTTTGTTACCCTGTTTCAGAACATAGATTTATACCAGGTATAGATACAAGGGTCTGTTACACTCGTTACCCCTGTTACCCTGTTTCAGAAAAGAGATTTATATAGATACAACGGTCTGTTACCCTCGTTCCCCTTTTTTCTCTTTCAGAACAGAGATCTATATGGATACAAGACTCTGTTACCCTCGTTACCCTTGTTACCCTGTTTCAGAACAGAGATTTATATAGATACAAGGGTCTTTTACCCTCGTTACCCTTGTTACCCTGTTTCAGAACAGAGATTTATATAGATACAAGACTCTGTTACCCTCGTAACCCTTGTTACCCTGTTTCAGAACAGAGATTTATATAGATACAAGGGTCTGTTACCCTCGTTACCCTTGTTACCCTCTTTCAGAACAGAAATACAGAGAGAAACAAGACTCTGTTACCCTCGTAACCCTTGTTACCCTCTTTCAGAACAGAAATACAGAGAGAAACAAGACTCTGTTACCCTCGTAACCCTTGTTACCCTGTTTCAGAACAGAAATACAGAGAGAAACAAGACTCTGTTACCCTCGTAACCCTTGTTACCCTCTTTCAGAACAGAAATACAGAGAGAAACAAGACTCTGTTACCCTCGTAACCCTTGTTACCCTGTTTCAGAACAGAGATTAATATAGACACAAGGGTCTGTTACCCTCGTTACCTTTGTTGCCCTGTTTCAGAATAGAGATTTATATAGATACAAAGGTCTGTTACCCTCGTTACCCTTGTTACCCTGTTTCAGAACAGACATACAGAGAGAAACAAGACTCTGTTACCCTCGTTACCCTTGTTACCCTCTTTCAGAACAGACATACAGAGAGAAACAAGACTCTGTTACCCTCGTTACCTTTGTTACCCTGTTTCAGAACAGAGATTTATATAGATACAAGGGTCTGTTACCCTCGTTACCCTTGTTACCCTCTTTCAGAACAGAGAATAAGCCCTTTTCGCTTAACTGCGGGCCTGAAAATCACGCATGCGCAGAAATATCTTGGGGTGGCAAAATAAACATGGTGAAGAGCTGTTGTGTGGTTGGGTGTACTAATAGAGCCACCAAAGGCTGTAAGCTTTCTTTTTTTAAGTTTCCGACGAACAAATCAAAGAGAAGAGCGTGGGTGAATGCCATCAACAGACAGGGCTGGGTCCCCAACAGCTACAGCAGGATCTGTAGCGAGCATTTTGAGACGGGCTGGCACTCGGATGACCGCGATGACCTCAACTATAGGCCAACATTATTTTCTTATAAATGTAAAGAGGAACTAACAACTGAAAGATTTACGAGGGCTTTCAGGAGAAATCTGACGAAGGTAAGCTTATTTCTACTTTTTATAATTAATTTATGTCGTATATTTATAGGCTGAATTGTATTTATGCACCTTAGTCCGAGATTTCTCTGTCTCCAAACCATGATTTGCGCTGGTCGCATATATAACTATTTACTCAAATAAATGAATGTAAACTTTTACGCTATTGTACACAAATGGTACAACTATATCTTTTCTCTAAGATGTTATTGGACTATGCTATTTTATTAAGTGTAATATTAACATAAAATTATGTAAACATTTTTAATTTAGCTTGATGTCTTTTTCTTGTTTAGCAGATTTTCCATTGAAAAACTTAACTTCATGTACTTTTGACCTATAGGTAGACCTATTGATGTTGATTAACTGAAACTGTAGTTTTATCAATGAGGCATCTGTCAAACTGTTAAAATTATTCAGCTTGCAGTTGCTATTTGTTTTGAATACAGTTTCATAAGCTACATTCACCCCATCTTCGCAGGCTGAAGTGTGCTGGTCACTAACACGGGGAATTTGGATCTGTTACATTTTGAAAATGTAGTAAGATCTTGTGATGTAATGTATAACCTTTGATGGTTAATATCTTGGTTAATGTTGATGTGAAGGACATATCATATGACAGCTGTATTATATTATATATAATGTGAAATGATTTTACTTTAAGTTTGTTAACATGTTTTATAAATTCATTTGTTTAATAAATGGATTATATATTACATGTAATTCACTCACTCCAATGATTATCATTGATAATTAAATTTTAATAATATTAAATAAAATTTTAAAGTTTTCAATATTACTTAATAAGTCTAACATGATGTAATTAGATGAATCAATCAACACTTTTTAGACATTTGAAGAAGCAGCACATAAACAAGAACATCTAGAGAGAGCCATGCTGGAGACTTCGGTCAAGATGCACAGCTATAGTGTACCAGAAGATCAGCAGGCATCACCGGACATATCTGATGTAGATGTAGATTTATTACAGGCAGATGATGTTTGCTTGGGCAGAGTCCTAACAACTGATGAAGGTTTTTTCCCCAAAACCGATTATTTTTAATATATTGACTAAATGAATTTTTATCATTTTGCATTATATAATTACCAACATCATCAAAAGATTACACACTCACTGTATCTGTTTACAATATTTTAAATGTTCTATGCATATGCATTAGGTTCACAGTGTGACCCAGATCCTCTGTTTAAAGAGAATGAGTTGATAAGGGAGGAAAACAAGTTGTTGAAGGAACAGATGGAGAAAATACAGTGGGGTGTAAACAAAATCAAGGATGATGATAATGCAACAAGATTTTATACAGGGTTGCCGAGCTTTGCTGTTTTCCTATGGCTGTACAAGTAATTTTTAAATGAGCATTATGTTTGATATACAGATGTGCAATATCAAATAATATACACATAGTTAAGGAAAAAGTTAATTTTATGCAAGGCTGAAGATGATTTACATGTTTAAATTTGACAGAAAAGTTCATCAGTGTATAATGATTAAATTTTTTGTTGAAGTTTCCTACTTCCAAAGGCAAGGGGTATGACGTACTGGAATGGTGAAGGAACATCTGAAATGGGTAGACAGAGGCCGAATAAAACCACCCTCCCTCTCATCGACCAGTTGTTGGCGGTTTTGATGCGATTAAAGGTTGGACTGTTAACCACCGACATTTCTGAGCGTTTTGGAATTTCTACATCTAGGTTTTCTTCCATATTTACAACATGGATCTGTCTACTCCATGCCGAGCTCTGTGCTCTTAATAAGTTTCCTTCTAGGGAAAAAATTTCATCAACTTTGCCCGAATGCATGAAAAAGTTTCCAAATTTGAGAGTAATTCTCGATTGTACGGAAATATATATTCAAAAATCATCAAGTTTAGTTAATCAAAATTTAACTTTTTCAAACTATAAACATCACACAACAGTGAAGTTTTTGATAGGAATTTCGCCTGCTGGCGTTATTTCATTTGTGTCTGATGCATGGGGTGGGAAAACGTCTGACAGACAGATTGTTATTGATAGTGGGATTTTGAATTTATTAGAACCAGGAGACAATATTATGGCAGATAAAGGTTTTACAATTAGAGATTTACTGCTTGAAAAAGGATGCACATTGAATATTCCACCATTTAACACCAAAGGGCAATTTTCAGTAGATGAAATATTGTACACACAAGAAATTGCCAAAGTTAGAATTCATGTTGAAAGAAGTATTGGTAGGGTTAAATGTTTTCATATATTTGATGGTGTCATGCCACTTTCACTTGCACCTCTGTTGAATCAAATGTTTCAAGTTGCTAGCTTTTTAACAAATCTTGATGTTCCACTTATTGAAAAATAATTATTCAGGAAAATTTGTAACTTATCATAGACTGTGATTTTTTCAAAATATCTGCCTTTTTGTGGAAATCATGATATTCTACTGATAATGATGAATTCAATAATGTAACATGTAACAAAATTTTTCCATTTTCTTACTCATGCATTTACACTTTTAAGTAATTAGCCTGATTTTTAACAAAGTGAATATACATGTAGTTTTGAAAATGAAACCAGAATTGTGAGTATAAGCTACCCATTTTTTTATTCTCATGTTGCACATTATTATGTACAATTATGTTTACTGTTAGATGGACTTCTGTTACGTTTTTCTGTAAGATAGTCACCAAGAAGTACCAGTTAATGTCGAAGAAAGAAATATGTGAAGAAGCTTGTTTGTATTTTGTATATTTCTGTTTCATATGGAGTGTTCACAATGTATGAGTGTATGCTAAATTAGTAAATATGCTTACACTGATAGATTCATTATAATTGTATTACTATACACATGTACTATAGTTCTGTTTCTCAAGAAAAGTTGGGGAACCTTGTTTTTATCTTGCTTTTTTAATTATTCTACAGTACATGTACTTCTTTTGTCCCGATATATTCTTGAAAAAGGCTACTGTGTTAAAAGATGAATTTACATGTATAATGTATCTTAAAGCAAAAACAGAACAGAGAAATTTTCAATTCAGTGTGAATATTTGTCACAATGATTACCACACTGTGAACCTTTACACTTACTGTTTATTTCTTAAATGAAGTCAGCACTGTCTTAAAGTTATCATGAATGGTGAAGGAAAGCTTAAAATTTGATGTTTGTACATTGTAAAAAGCGAAAATGCTCAAATATTCCTTTTAGTTAATTGCCTTCTGAATTCACATATTTTTTATCTTCAGAGTAATTTGGAGAATTTCTACAATTGTGTTGTATCCCATTACAATAAGCATAAAGCGATATTTTTCCTTTTAAAATTGCATATTATTTAACTTAAATTATGTTTTGTAATTGAAATCTGTTGCTTTTGCTTATCATTGCTTCTGACAGTTCTGACAAATAAATGTTGTAAGGTTTCATGGAATCATATTTTATTTGGATCAGTTATGTTCAGGCCCATGGACCTCTTGCTCAACAGCTTTAAGATGGGGTACGATATGCTTTCCGTAAAATTCTTGTAGTTTTGAAAGCATCTTGGAAACAAAGTCTGGGTCAAACTCAATTCTTTGAATGTAAACATTGCTTTCTGCAGCAGCAGTCCAGATGACAAAGTCGCACCACGTAAGCCCTAAAACTGCCATCTCTCCTTGGACTTGGGCATAATACTTATGCTTGTGATTTAAGGTCACTCTTCCCTGGTGCATTCCCATGAAATCAAGGTCGATCTTGTGCACTTCCTTAGAAGTAATGACTTCACCGTTGATTGAATATGGGCATTTTATTTCAAGTACACCTTCCTGGCAGCCTTCTGGCATACTTTTGTCATGGATTTTGCCATCTCCAGAGGCTCCAATGTATGGGCAGGATGGGAGTATGGTCAAGCCAAGAGGTTGAACAGAGACATCAGAGACTTTTCTCATTAGCTTTATATAGTCCTGCCTTGCTCTCTCCTCATTGTCTATCCCCCACTGGACTGCAGGAGGCATTGTTGAGTACCTGTATGTAACATACATATTCTTTTAGATATAATGGAGATAAATGCTACCCTAGTTGACTGACAAATTTTACAAGTACTTGGAAAAGGTGATCAAAAAATTAATTTTATATGCAGATATCTGTTTCTTGTTGACAATACTAGTTAACTTAATGGCTTATTTTTTATGAGTATGTTAAGTTTACATGAAAGGCTACACAATGTGCCTGTTAGTGATAATCAATAAAATTAAGATGACACTTATAATAGCGGTACATGTAATTGAGAAAAAATATTATATTTTTTACAGACAAAGATATACCGTTGAAGACTTTAGCCATGCAGTATCCCTGATATAAGACTCCTGGGATTTTCCCCTGCTCTAATAATGTCTCCAAACATTGAGGAAGTTAATCGCCCCTTATGCAATGAAACCCATTCTGGACTGTTGCGCTGCAACCTGGTACTAATCTCCACAAAGGATGCCAAAGTTTCACTAATGGGTTGCAGTATGCTAACTGGAAAGTTTTCAAAATGCTCGAAATCAGTGTATTAAAATATCTTTATTTAAGAAATTGATGCATACAAAATATTTAAGAGTTCAATACAAGTGCTCAGAACAAAACAAACATACCATCTAAAGACTCAGAAAATTTCATCAACTTTTGCATGGCAGACTCCAAAGGATTCACAGTTGTAGTTACTGTGATTTCACACACAGGGTCTGGTGTAGTTTCCGGAATGTCCCATATACATGTCATACCTGATTTAATCAAACAAAAATTTAAATATTTATAATTTGAATTATTGGCAATAAATGCAAGTTTTCTGAATTTCCTTAATGACTCTAAAATTTAAACTGTACCAGTGTTTGGAAAAACATCCCTTAAAGCCCTCAGAGCACTTAAATCTGTAACTCTTTGATCAGGGTGTCTTGGATCAAACTGCAATGCCTTCTTGATAGGTTGATCACCATCACTTGCTGAAATTATTTCAAATACTGTTTACAAAGCTATTTTCACAGCTTTAATTTTAGCCCTATTGGCTTACATTGTCAAGGAGTTAATTTAAATCTCACAGGGTTAATTCAAAATCTCTTCTTAAAAGGTTTAATAGTTATGTGTTGGGCAAATTTAAAACGGGGCTAAACTATTTAAAAGCAGGATCAGGCAAAACAAACCCTGTATAAAGTAATTATTGGTATCCTAATTTACTCATGGATGTAATAGGCTATTACTTTACCTATTGAACCTGCTTTCCTCAAGTTCATCTCAGCCAATGGTGCTGCTGGCAGATTCAGTTGTCTGGGAACATTCCATTTGCAGAGTTTTGACGTGCAAGAATTGCCTGCTTCCTTCTTAATGGAATTAAGCGCAAATAGAAGGCTCCCAATGTGGCTGCATGACTGAGCCAACCTAAAAGTATATATATATATATATGAGGGTTCAATTCAAATTCCAAAAGTAAAATTATCAAAAATGGAATTTAAGAATTTATTTCATTAAGGAAATTTATTGAATATGCAACAAAGTGGTGCACAAAAATGGGCTAAGTGCAAGTACAGTGTACCACGAAGATGGTACCATGAAATGGCTTGATCTGCACTTATGATAACCAGGTACATTGTATTTCAATAAAAAAGTGTATGTAATTGTTAGTCCTTACCCTATGGGACACTGACAGTATGCATGGCTAACAGTCAGTTCTCCGTCCTGACAGATAGCAGATATAAAAATCTGATATTTTATCTTTTTCATTGATGCAAGGCAAAATGCCTTGAAATATGTGGTTGAATCATTCACCTGGAAAATATATGGTACATACAGCTATTTTGGACAAAATCGATTTTCCTTTACAACTTTAAAATATGTGTTAAAGTTTTGAAACAGAATTAATAAGGGCAGAGGTTGCTTGAAAAGGGGGGGGGGGTTGTTGCTGCTTTTGTTAAGATAATGCATCTTTTCTACTGTTGATTGTATAAAAACTGAATATTGCATGTGTATGTCAACTTGATGTGTGTTATATCAAATGTACCTCCCATTGTAACTTACTATGCTTACTTAACAGTACAATATTTATATATTTCATCCATTATTTGTTATAATCATGTTGTTTTATTGTTATAATGCATATGCCTCCCGAGGGCCATTGGTTGGTGAATAAACATATTTCATATTTCATATATTTGCTACATCATGCTACTCAGGTGACCCTTAAGGTATATAGAGCCGTTTTAATACAAACTTGGACTTAGACACTCAGATTTGGTATAGGCGGGGTCTTCTCATGCTGAACTGCCCAGTCATTGGCTAATAAGATATGAATACATTGAACCCATTGACACTTGATATAGGGATGCTTATTTCAGTTGACACCGCGTCGAAGCAGATCTGGAATATTTATTTTGAAAGTCTTTGGAGCTTCTTTTATCGATGGTCAGTATTTGACAGCTCGTTTTGACGAGCAAACAAGATAGTAACACCCCAGTAAAAGTCCAAGCTCTTGTTATATTGACCCTATCACCCGCTGCCATCACGAAGACAATATTACCTTGGCCATTTGGATATCTTTAACATCTCCTGCCTCGAAATGTTTGGAGGCACGATCCAAACCACGGAAGTTTTGCACTGCTCGGCCTTGTATCTGACGATCGACCATAAAACGGACAATCGCTGAGAAAGGTAGGTCCGGTAATATTGTCGCGTCCAATGGGATGTACTCAACTTCAGTAAAATGAGGAGTATCTAGAGGACTTCCCTCAAAATATAAAGGTGCGTTCAAGTTTAAAATAGAATTGATGATTTCTTCTTTTGTCTTCTTTTGAAACGCTACACCCAACTCCTCTGCTAGCCGCTTAATAGAGTCTTTTTTTAACTTGTTTAAACTTTCCCGGGTGGCCATCTTTATTTGTAAACAATGCTGTAACCATGGCTTAACCGGAAATATAGTTATGCGTAACAGTATTTACATATTGGATGAAAAAAAGAAAACTGTGTGTAAAAGATATTTTAGTTTATTACGACAATTTCATTCATAACATAGAGATAAACTTCGATAGAGGTAACGTGAATATTGGCAAAATTTACGTGCATATCTCTTTTGCCACCCCTTGGGGGTTATGCGCATGCGTGCATATTACCCTGAAAGAGTCTATTATATGGATACAAGACTCTGTTACCCTCGTTACCCCTGTTACCCTGTTTCAGAACAGAGATCTATATGGATACAAGACTCTGTTACCCTCGTTACCCTTGTTACCCTCTTTCAGAACAGAGAATTATATGGATACAAGACTCTGTTACCCTCGTTACCCTTGTTACCCTCTTTCAGAACAGAAATACAGAGAGAAACAAGACTCTGTTACCCTCGTAACCCTTGTTACCCTGTTTCAGAACAGAGATTAATATAGACACAAGGGTCTGTTACCCTCGTTACCTTTGTTGCCCTGTTTCAGAACAGAGATTTATATAGATACAAAGGTCTGTTACCCTCGTTACCCTTGTTACCCTGTTTCAGAACAGACATACAGAGAGAAACAAGACTCTGTTACCTCGTTACCCTTGTTACCCTCTTTCAGAACAGACATACAGAGAGAAACAAGACTCTGTTACCCTCGTTACCCTTGTTACCCTGTTTCAAAACAGAGATTTATATAGATACAAGACTCTGTTACCCTAGTTACCCTTGTTACCCTGGTTCAGATCAGAAATACAGAGAGAAACAAGACTCTGTTACCCTCGTAACCCTTGTAACCCTGTTTCAGAACAGAGATTAATATAGACACAAGGGTCTGTTACCCTCGTTACCTTTGTTACCCTGTTTCAGAACATAGATTTATATAGATACAAGGGTCTGTTACACTCGTTACCCCTGTTACCCTGTTTCAGAAAAGAGATTTATATAGATACAATGGTCTGTTACCCTCGTTACCCTTTTTACTCTTTCAGAACAGAGATCTATATGGATACAAGACTCTGTTACCCTCGTTACCCTTGTTACCCTGTTTCAGAACAGAGATTTATATAGATACAAGGGTCTGTTACCCTCGTTACCCTTGTTACCCTGTTTCAGAACAGAGATTTATATAGATACAAGACTCTGTTACCCTCGTAACCCTTGTTACCCTGTTTCAGAACAGAGATTTATATAGATACAAGACTCTGTTACCCTCGTTACCCTTGTTACCCTCTTTCAGAACAGAAATACAGAGAGAAACAAGACTCTGTTACCCTGGGAACCCTTGTTACCCTGTTTCAGAACAGAGATTAATATAGACACAAGGGTCTGTTACCCTCGTTACCTTTGTTACCCTGTTTCAGAACATAGATTTATATAGATACAAGGGTCTATTACACTCGTTACCCCTGTTACCCTGTTTCAGAAAAAAGATTTTTATAGATACAAGGGTCTATTACCCTCGTTACCCTTTTTACTCTCTTTCAGAACAGAGATCTATATGGATACAAGACTCTGTTACCCTCGTTACCCTTGTTACCCTGTTTCAGAACAGAGATTTATATAGATACAAGACTCTGTTACCCTCGTAACCCTTGGTAGCCTGTTTCAGAACAGAGATTTATATAGATACAAGACTCTGTTACCCTCGTTACCCTTGTTACCCTCTTTCAGAACAGAAATACAGAGAGAAACAAGACTCTGTTACCCTCGTAACCCTTGTTACCCTGTTTCAGAACAGAGAATTATATGGATACAAGACTCTGTTACCCTCGTTACCCTTGTTACCCTCTTTCAGAACAGAAATACAGAGAGAAACAAGACTCTGTTACCCTCGTTACCCTTGTTACCCTGTTTCAGAACAGAGAATTATATGGATACAAGACTCTGTTACCCTCGTTACCCCTGTTTCCCTGTTTCAGAACAGAGATTTATATAGATACAAAGGTCTGTTACCCTCGTTACCCTTGTTACCCTCTTTCAGAACAGAGAATTATATGGATACAAGACTCTGTTACCCTCGTTACCCTTGTTACCCTCTTACAGAACAGAGATCTATATGGATACAAGACTCTGTTACCCTCGTTACCCTTGTTACCCTGTTTCAGAACAGAGATTTATATAGATACAAGGATCTGTTACCCTCGTTACCCTTGTTACCCTGTTTCAGAACGAAGATTTATATAGATACAAGGGTCTTTTACCCTCGTTACCCTTGTTACACTGTTTCAGAACAGAGATTAATATAGATACAAGGGTCTGTTACCTTTGTTACCCTTGTTACCCTGTTTTAGAACAGAGATCTATATGGATACAAGGGTCTGTTACACTTGTTACCCTTTTTACCCTCTTTCAGAACAGAGATTTATATAGATACAAGGGTCTGTTACCCTCGTTACCCTTGTTACCCTGTTTCAGAACAGAGATTTATATAGATACAAGACTCTGTTACCCTCGTTACCCTTGTTACCCTCTTTCAGAACAGAAATACAGAGAGAAACAAGACTCTGTTACCCTCGTAACCCTTGTTACCCTGTTTCAGAACAGAGATTAATATAGACACAAGGGTCTGTTACCCTCGTTACCTTTGTTGCCCTGTTTCAGAACAGAGATTTATATAGATACAAAGGTCTGTTACCCTCGTTACCCTTGTTACCCTGTTTCAGAACAGACATACAGAGAGAAACAAGACTCTGTTACCCTCGTTACCCTTGTTACCCTCTTTCAGAACAGACATACAGAGAGAAACAAGACTCTGTTACCCTCGTTACCCTTGTTACCCTGTTTCAGAACAGAGATTTATATAGATACAAGACTCTGTTACCCTTGTTACCCTGGTTCAGATCAGAAATACAGAGAGAAACAAGACTCTGTTACCCTCGTAACCCTTGTAACCCTGTTTCAGAACAGAGATTAATATAGACACAAGGGTCTGTTACCCTCGTTACCTTTGTTACCCTGTTTCAGAACATAGATTTATATAGATACAAGGGTCTGTTACATTCGTTACCCCTGTTACCCTGTTTCAGAAAAGAGATTTATATAGATACAACGGTCTGTTACCCTCGTTACCCTTTTTACTCTTTCAGAACAGAGATCTATATGGATACAAGACTCTGTTACCCTCGTTACCCTTGTTACCCTGTTTCAGAACAGAGATTTATATAGATACAAGGGTCTGTTACCCTCGTTACCCTTGTTACCCTGTTTCAGAACAGAGATTTATATAGATACAAGACTCTGTTACCCTCGTTACCCTTGTTACCCTCTTTCAGAACAGAAATACAGAGAGAAACAAGACTCTGTTACCCTGGGAACCCTTGTTACCCTGTTTCAGAACAGATATTAATATAGACACAAGGGTCTGTTACCCTCGTTACCTTTGTTACCCTGTTTCAGAACATAGATTTATATAGATACAAGGGTCTATTACACTCGTTACCCCTGTTACCCTGTTTCAGAAAAGAGATTTATATAGATACAAGGGTCTATTACCCTCGTTACCCTTTTTACTCTCTTTCAGAACAGAGATCTATATGGATACAAGACTCTGTTACCCTCGTTACCCTTGTTACCCTGTTTCAGAACAGAGATTTATATAGATACAAGACTCTGTTACCCTCGTTACCCTTGTTACCCTCTTTCAGAACAGAAATACAGAGAGAAACAAGACTCTGTTACCCTCGTTACCCTTGTTACCCTCTTTCAGAACAGAAATACAGAGAGAAACAAGACTCTGTTACCCTCGTAACCCTTGTTACCCTGTTTCAGAACAGAGATTAATATAGACACAAGGGTCTGTTACCCTCGTTACCCCTGTTACCCTGTTTCAGAACAGAGATTTATATAGATACAAGGGTCTGTTACCCTCGTTACCCTTGTTACCCTCTTACAGAACAGAGATCTATATGGATACAAGACTCTGTTACCCTCGTTACCCTTGTTACCCTGTTTCAGAACAGAGATTTATATAGATACAAGGATCTGTTACCCTCGTTACCCTTGTTACCCTGTTTCAGAACGAAGATTTATATAGATACAAGGGTCTTTTACCCTCGTTACCCTTGTTACACTGTTTCAGAACAGAGATTAATATAGATACAAGGGTCTGTTACCTTTGTTACCCTTGTTACCCTGTTTTAGAACAGAGATCTATATGGATACAAGGGTCTGTTACACTTGTTACCCTTTTTACCCTCTTTCAGAACAGAGATTTATATAGATACAAGGGTCTGTTACCCTCGTTACCCTTGTTACCCTGTTTCAGAACAGAGATTAATATTGATACAAGGGTCTGTTATCCTCGTTACCCTTGTAACCCTGTTTTAGAACAGAGATACAAAGAGATACAAGGACTGTTACCCTTGTTACCCTGTTTCATATTGATCCAAGCTACCCTATTGTAGACAAGACTGCATTATTTTTTTTTAAAATAGTCACATTAATATATACCTCGCCCTATTTTGACTCTACATAAGGAACATACTTCTGTGTTCTTAGTGTAACCGGGTTATAGAATTGCCGCACTGGGAAACTGTACTGGATTTGAGACATATCTACGTAAGGCACATGGACATTTGCTTTTCACATGATGCGGTCTTGTCTCTCGGCGCGCTGTGTTCAGGAGTTCCATCCGCATTGTTTCTTCCTACCTCCACCATCCATCGCCATGTTGTCTTTGGGCGTCCCATCTTCCTTCTTCCCTCAGGCGTCCACCCTAGAGCCACAGCAGTCATCTGCTAGATCTTTTCTTAGTATGTGGCCGATCCAGTTCCATCTCCTTTTCCCGATCTCTCCACTGATCATGATGTTAGACTGGGTACAGACACCATTATATAAATATTGCCTGCTTGGGAGGGTACCAGTTGTAATCGACACCCTAAGAAAACCATTGTCAACCGACGCGAAGCGGAGGTTGACAATGGTTTTCGAGGGGTGTCAATTTCAACTGGTACCCTCCCAAACAGGCACTATTTATTTTATTATACTGAATGTCTTAATTTTATAGCAAATTTTACTGCTTTTAAATAGAAAAGACGCGAGTTCTACGGCGAACCGTACGCGCATAATTTACGCGCATGTAACAATTCATTCTATCGGCCCGTTGCCAAGTGTGTTGCTACCGCTGAGGGTATGGTAACGGATTGTCAACTGCGTCTAAACCAATAAGATTTCAGTATTTAACATGAAAGTATAATAACATAAAATCAGTACCTAGGTATTGCGACAGGTACCTGTATCTATTTTAAGTAACAGGTAATTTCCTCTGTTTAACCACGGGTGTAGGCAAAATAATGGGAAAAGGCGCTATACCCTTTTAATATTTTCCATGTACACGTGTTTACTAGTAAATAGATATCCAAAATATATGTTGTAATCGACAAATGGTTAAATACCTTTAATATAAACAGAACTTTTTAAATAATTGATTAATGTTTATCAAAAGCAACATTTCATATAGGATCTATATTCATTCAATCTAGCCATGTTGCTGGAGGTCGATCGACATGTCAATTAGCTTTCTAAACCCTTATCAGGTTACCACGTAGGTTTTTGATTTGATTGTAATTCACATTAGTGAAAAAGCTTGCCAAAAATCATGATTTGTGATGACGTCTAGAGTTGTTTTAACATACATACCCCTTGTGCATGTACAGAATAGATCGACAAAATCTGGGTAAAATGTTTGAAAAAGGTAAACAACTAATCCGCATTTCTACCGTCTATCCTTATATAGACATAAACTGACATACTTACAATTTAAATCTTATTAATTCGTTAACAAAACTTTTTATTAAAATATTTTATCTTAAAGCCGAAAAGGACTTACAAGAACTGCCTGACTTCCACTTATACCTCCGATAATAGCACGCGAAATAAAATCTTTACATTTCTTAAATTATGTATTTTTTTATATCGTTATTTGGCTTGCTTTTTATTAAAATTTGTTTGTTTACAATGCTTTTATCGGTAAATTTGATGTTCCTGTTTTTCTGACGTGGATTATTATGATAATTTTATCGCGACCGAAGATCAATGAGCGCTACAAGTCGATCCAGGTCAGATCCTTAACGATCTCCGATCCTCAGCTAAGTTCGATAACTCTTAATTATCCGGATTTCTTTAATTCGTACCATAAATCTGACTTTTATACAGACAATTTAATTTAGTATTCTACTGCTAGTATAACTAATAATCATAGAAATACATGCTTGGTGTAGTGGATCCGCGGAGCTCTCCCATTTAGATACAACTTGTTATAGAGTTCGAGCCATCGATGCATCGGCATTTTTTTTTAAAACTCAGCTTGTTTCTTTATTTCACCATATCCATCGTAGGTAAATTTGCAATAACTTTGTAAAATGCAAGGATACCCTCTAAAACTTCATTTTATATCAATTCATTTATAAAGGTTGAAAGAAAAATATCATTCTTATGATGAAAAAAAAATTGAGGCTGAGGATCGGAGAACCTTAAAGCTGACATGAATTCATAAAAGCATTTGGTCGCCATATTAGTTTTGATCGCTCCTCTACTGCCACTGGGGTATATATACCGGTCGAGAAAGTTACGGTCGGTTGCTTTACGATCGAGGCATTTAGGTTCATGGACTTCTAAATGCATGAACTACTCATTGTAGTAAAATGTTTGTAAAAAAGAATAAAGGAAACTACAATCAATAAAACACAAAATATATTTATTCTTTGAAAGAATTTCCAAGGTATCCGTATCATTTTGCACAGATAGTGCTGCCTTACTTCGCATGCACATCGAACACGTGTGTCGTTCATACAGAGTGCATAACGTCTCCTTCTTTTTGAAGACCACAGCGAGACTACATCCAACACAGTAGATAAATGATAGTAAATCCAAGAAAGTAACAACGTAACATCGTTTCCATAGGTTTCTACAAAAACACCGCGTTTCTAAAATCCATGCGAACATTGACATTGCTCGATCGGCCACAGTGTGTAGTTTGCGCATGTGCGATGTTATAACTTGCACAGGAAAACGTTCTACAATTATCGAGGATTTTGAATTTTGTGTTCCTAGGATTTCAGTCTGCCTTGTTTCGTAGTTCTCTGGATATTCCTTACCAGTGCAGTGGTTGTCATAATATTTTTGTTCAGAACGCGTTTCTACAAGTCTTTTCGTCCAATGTAACGTTTTCGGGTGAATGAAATACCTGAATGCGGTGAAGCATGAATAGTGCTATCTGCCTTATATAGGGGGAGTATAGCGATGAGCAGAACAATAGAAATTGACAACTAATATGGCGGTAGTCCGAGATAAAAGGGAAATAATGCGTATTTATGAATTCATGTCAGCTTTAAAGTATTATGCTTCAAACTATAAAGTCTTCATAGGCTTTTGTAAAGTTTAAAGGTATAAGGAAAAAGAAAAAAAACAGGACGAACAATGGACAGCAATTACGTGTTGTTAAGATTTACTCGTAGTTTCTTTTGATTCCTTTTGAATTTTATGAAGCAGTACAGTATCAAACAGAAATAATTGAATTGTGAATACAGCGTATTTATTCAATCTACCGAAAATGTAATCTCTTGTAACAGTTGTAACCTTGCTAATATATGATAACATATAATACTTATGCTAAATTTATGAACGCCCAATCGACTGATTTGCTATGAAATTTTGATGCTGTGATAAAAGGCTTCAATATTAAGATTTTTATGCTATGCTATTATATGTTGTTAAATATATCTTTCAATATTGACTTGAAGTACAGATATGTTATTATTTACTAGTCCGGCCATCTGACGGTCCGCCGTCTTTCAGTCTAGACGTACCACATCAATTGTCGGAAAAATTTCTCTCTTTGAATTTTGCTCATACTTTACCTACATAGTGCTTTTGGGAAAAGGATGTGTATGATCCTCAATCAAGATTCTATATATAAGATTAAGAACTTAGCAGAATTACCAATTTTGTAATAACGTTGAACGGATCATATATCCCCCATTGTCCTAATATGGGTCCTACTTCACATTCAGAGTGTCTGTGGGTAAAATTGTGTAAAGATCTTGATCTAAGTTCCGCAAGTTGACCACAAAATAAGGTCATATCAGATTATTTTTTAAAATCTTGTTTTTAGGTCCATAATATATCATCCCTTAGGCTAATATTGCTACGATTCCACCTGATTACTGCCAATGTAAGGAGTTTGCATAGACAATAAATTAATTTGCATTCCGAATGCAATTGTCATAGCAGACCTTCGTAAAAATTCTTGTCCGGACCTTATTCTTATTCAGTTTTGCCCTAGCTACACCAATTGAGTTTTTGTTGGATAAAAACGTGCTATGATCTTGAATTAAATGTCCTATAGTCAAAAGGCTCAAGTCAATTTAAAGCAAAGTCCTTATAAAATGATAATCATCCTAATGATGTTTTCAAAGCAGGACCTTTTATATAGTCACCTTTTAAATGATGTTTGTTATAATTCACAGATCAACCAAACATAATGCATAGGATATGTTCCTAATAAACATATGCAGTTTTGTTTTTTGTTTTGTTTTGGGGTTTTTTTGTGGGAGTTTTTGTGTGGTGTTTTTTTTTGGAGGGGGGGGGGAGGGTGGTTCTTTTTATCAAATTATTATATTCATGTTCTAATAGTAGAAATTAGATTACGACAAATTATTATTATAAGTTATATTTCTAAAACAAAAATCGTTAACATATTTTTATCATGATACAAACGATAGGCTAGCACCGTAAAAAGGCGTTTTCAAGAATATACACAATTGCACTGGTTATGAATATCTGTTGAAATATTAGATCAAACTGACCGATATCCATGCACACACAAATTAAAAAAATTCTCGATCAATGAAGAACACTTTACTGTGTTTTATTGGTGTATCATCGCACATATTCGCAAACCATTCACTGTACTAGATGTGAGGGGACTACATGGATTTCAGAAAACGGAGCGTTCATTACAATATATTCCTTTCTCAATGGATTTATTATCACTTATTGACTATGCTGGATGTAGTATCATGGTCTACAATGTGATGCAAACGTTTTACACTTTTTATGAATTCCACAAGTGTTTGAAGTGCACGCAAAGTAAGACATCACTATTTATGCAAATAATTCTTGTATCTTAGCAATTTTGTTTTTAAATTACCCTTTTATCTTTCATTGATTGTAGTTTCATTCAAGGTGTTAGGGACACCTGTCAATATATTTCATTTTATTGTTTCTTTCGAAAGGAAGTACGTCACAATTTGGATGTGTCGCATTACACCTTAATTCATTTTATTTTTCAAACATATAACTACAATTTCAAAGTATGTGTAGCATGAACGTCTCGATCTGAAAGCAACCGACCGTAACTTTTACGATCGATATAATTAAATACTCCCGTAGCTTAGAAGCGATCGAAAATAATATGGTGACCAAATACTTTTATAAATCACATATAGCTTTAAAAAATATCAGAAAATAATTCTGTATTTACCAGTAAAAAATAAAATTTGGAAATTGCAACAATGTTTTTGAAATATTTATCATTTTTTAAATATAAGCATATATATCCTTTGTATTAACTACAAAATTTGATGAATTTTTTGGGTTTTTAGAAAAGTTTCACTGTTTCGGTGCTATATTCAATATAGCCAGACTTCTAAGTTTAATGAGCAAAACTTTCAAGAAAATATAATAGAATCGGTATTCCCTGGTAATGTGCACATCTACACATTGTGTCATTATAACATACTGTTTCACAAAATTCTGTGAAGCAGTAGGTAATGTAGTGCTGACAAATTCTTCATCACCATATTCAATAAATGGATATATTCTAAGTCAAAAAGGGCGAAAATTAAAAAAAAATAAAGGAATCAGAATTTAACGAAACTATCTGCAGCGATTTAAGAGGAATTGCGCTCACAAACTGCTCACTGTTATATTCAATAAATGGCAATACATGTAATTGTAAATTCCAAAGAAATAATTAAAATGGAAATTCCTGATTATATGCGCATCTACATATTGTATCCTTATTTGAAACAAATTGTTTGTCATTACTAGGGCTGTTCGGAAATTATTGAGACATTTACTCTTATTCCTTTAAAAATATAGTTAAACCCTTGAAAAATCTCCAGAAAGTTCACCAGGATAAGATATACAAGTGTAAAATTTTCGGATCGAACAATGTCAATGACCACATGGATTTTAGAAACGGTGTGTTTTGTAAAAACCGGTGGAAACTATGTTATGTTGTTACGTTCTTCGATTTACTATTATTTATCTACTGTGTTGGATTTAGTGCCGCCGGGTCCTAAAAAATATGCAGACGTTATGCACTCTGTATGAACGACACACGTGTTCGATGTGCATGCGAAGTAAGGCAGCACTATCTCTGCAAAATAATACGGACACCTTGGAAATCTTCCAAAGAATTAATATTTTTATATATTGTTTCATTGATTATAGTTTCCTTTATTTTTTTTTACAAACATTTTACCACAATGTGTAGTTCATGCAATGTAATAAGAAGTCTGTGCAACCTTAATTCCTCGATCGGAAATCAACCGACCTTAACTTTTCTCGACCGGTATTTATACCCTAGTAGCAGTTGAGGAGCGATCGAAACTAATATGGCGACCAAATGTTTTTATGAGTTCATGCAGCTTTAAGTCAATGTGTTTTCATTCTAGTTAAACTATCTGTCAAAAAGCCTGATAATCTGAAGCTATTGACTCCTAAAGAGTATAGTTTTTTGTTTCAGCAGTTTTTTAGACTGAAATTGTCTTTGTCCGAGAAACTTATCAATTTGATACATATTCACTCCGCCGCCTTGACGTCAAAATTCGATATGCCAGCGTAGTCAGATTTTTATGGCTTGATAAATATATTTATATCATTTCTGTATTTCAACTTGAAAACAAGTGAAACTTGCACAAAGGTTAAACACAATAAAAAGCAACTAGTGCTTATATAATTTGATATATTTACATTCTACTGTGTTTTTCCATTAAATTCTGTGATCTTTAAATGCCTCTAAATGCAACAAGTAATCACTGGGTACTCAAAGGTTAAAATGACGAGTTTTATTATGACGTCACAAACGTTGAACGCTGTAAACTGCAACGTCACAAGCGAAAATCAAAGCTCACGCTTGTGGCTGTTACTGTGGCTCTTCCATTAATATTAACTCACCCTTAGGATAAGATAGGAATTTTAAGGTATGAATCACATTTGCAGACAAGGCAAGAAGTTAAAAAAATGTAAATACAAGCATTAAATCATGATTTTTTGAGGTATACACTCTCATAAATGTAGCGGTGTGTGCATACAAATTTTTAGTAACGCGCTAACGCGCGTTACTCAATTTGTATGCACACACCGCTGCAGTTATGAGAGTGTATACTTCAAAAAAATCATGATTCAATGCTATAATATTTTATTATCAATTTTAGGTCTACAGACACTTAGTAAGTAGTGGTTAAAGTTTTTAATTGTCGACTTTATGTCTGCGCCGGGTACCCCGATCATCGATTAGTTTGTGTACCGTAAAAAACAAAATACTTGATATTTTTAAATACGATTTTGTTAAATTATTTGTTGCGGTTTGTTCAATGTTTATACCAATTTTCACTGATGTCCGTATCTAAGAAAGGAAAATATCTGAGTTGTCTCAATATTTTCGAACAACCCTCGTATGTGCATAGGCGTCGGAACCGGGGGTGGGAGGTGGGCTTGTGGGGAATTTTATTTTTGCTTGTCAAGATTTCAGATAAAAAGGCCCCCCTTTCAAATTTTTGCTTCCGATGACTATGCTGTGCAGTGGTTTCACTAAGTGGAGTTGGGCTGACAAATAATAAATAGGACTAACGATCAAACGTGTCAAAACATTATACCCCCTCTTCCCCCGCAACTTATTGTGTAAGGTATAAATAGGCGATGACGGACTCCCTTGATCGCCATAGTCCTCTTGTGCAACTCTTGAAACACAAGACGTAAATTGCAATACAACATAATTATGTAATGAAATACAAAAAAGTAAATGTAATGTACACATTTCGAATACTGGAACATTCAAACTAAAGTTTTGTAACTGAAAAATGTATGTACATGCAGTACAATATTACTACAAAAAAAGTACAATAATAATGTATCGCGCGCACGCGCGTGTGTATGTGTGTGTGTGTTAAAGGTCTTTAATGTAGAGTAGCTAACACAAAATAAGCTATAGCTATGTACATTTATTCATTTCAAACAAAGAAATGTTTCCATACTCTTCATATATTTGATGTATGTAATAGTTTTAATAAATAAATGTCGCATCAAATTTTGTAGATATCGCTTCTAAAAGTTAACAAATAGATACATAATCAAATACTTTCTTTCTAGTTTTATTTGGTAAACCTATAAAATATGACACGTATCCTAAAATTATCTTCCATCGACAACAATAATTTTTATTCGAACCATCAATATTCACAACACCATAAAATTGTTCAATATATGTTGGCAATGTCTACACAAATATAATTTGCTTATTCGAAAAGTGATCTTAAATATTTCACTCCTCGTTGGACAATACTGCCTTTCCCCTTGTTTGGAGCACGCCCATAGCCAGTAAATGTTTTCCCAGTTGCTGACGTGACGTCATCCTTTGTTAACTTTAGATTCTGATCGAAGTTTTGGATTTGTTTATCAACAAGGGCCATTCGTTTAAACTCATGTAACATCCTTATTCTTCGTCTAAAGCCTGGCTGTCTCTCTGTTTCTTCCGCCTCAATCATAAGTTCTATATGTTCTACAACAGTTAAAGGATCAGGTCTTAATGCTATTTCTTTTAGTCTAGTTTTGCATTGCTTCATCTCCTCCATCATCAGTTTGACGTTTTCAAACAGGTACTCAACATCATATGTAAGCTCTTCAATGTAATTTTCATGCGTCAGTGTTGAACCTTTTGCATCCTCGTACTTTTGTTTCATTTCTGTGTAAGTTTTCTTTACCTTCTCTACAGAATATCTAAAGATATAAGGCGTGTTCTTGTGATCAGACCATATACATTTCCCTATGCATACTGTACAAAAACCTCTGTTTGACATAGCACAGCAGTTGATCTTTTGAGCATCATCTGCATATGCGCAGTTCTCGTGGCATGTAACATTACACTGAATACAGTTTGTAACGTGTTGCCCACGTGGTAGATCCACTAAGTGCTGCTTAGTTTCTTCTACCTCGTATTCAAAATCTTTATTATTTTCTATGTCATCTTTGTGTTTTCGAAATATCTCCAACTGATCTCGGAGTTCTCCAAGCTTTGATAAACCAGCTTTTACCTGAGGGAGGATGCTAGCAATGACCGTTTTTAATTGTTCTCTCTCTTTCAATACATCTTTTGTTTGAGAGAGGCTTTTTGTTTCAAGATTACGAAGTTGGTCGAAAAACTTTTGAAAACTAGTGCATCCCATCTCCCAAAACATAGGCGACAGTGACGATGAGGTCAGATGTTTGTTTTCTGCAAATAAGGCTGAGTTGTTGAATTGAAAGGTAGATCCAAATGGGAGGTTTGCCTCTTTTAAAGAGGCAAGAACGGGGGGTTCAGCACCATCAGCAAAGGTGATAAGTGTACAAATGTTTGATTCAATATCCTTACCAAAAAGGGACATGATTGAACTAAATATATATCTCTGAGAAACTGTAAGACGTGCATCAGGCGCCTTCACAATAAAACAAACAGCATCTATGAAAAGAACTCCTTTATCCCCTTGCGACGAAAACAAATGACGGATTTGAGAAATGATACCCTGATCTCGTTCTATACCTCTGGTATCTCCAAATCCTGGCGTATCAATGATATTAAGGGTATAGTTTAATCGACTTCCTTTTTGGGGTGCAATTTTATAGACTGTGATCCATTCGGTTTGAGATATTGCCTGAATAGAAAAACATAATGTTTTAATAGCAAAGCTATTTATATAAACAGTTTTTTAAACACACAATTCTATTTAACATTTGCAGTAGGAAAGGATGACTGCACTTAAGGACATGCGATATTTGCGAGAAAATAAACTTTTAAACGAAGATTTTTTCTTTCATTTGCAGAAATGGTCAACATCTAAACTGCAACTTTACGTAATTGCGTTAAATAAAAGTATGTGGTTACCAAGTACGAATTTGTTTTCATAGGCAGGGGTCATCACGATTTCTTGAATCTCCATACGATAATGAGGACGCCCACTTTTATACTGACTTCATACATAGTCAGCGCATGTTTGTCTATTGTTCTCCGTTTAACAGTAGTTGTATATTTGATTTATCAAAGTTATGTCAAAAAGAGATTAATAGACAAACATGCGCTCATGGTTTAAATGAGAAAAAACTGCTTCTTCTTACTTTCGCTTTCCCTGTTGTAACCAAGGGCTGATGCATGTTGAATATTATAATTCAACACGTGATTCCTCACCTCGGGTAACTTTGTGAATACAAAATTCTATCACGTGACGTGTAAGGTAGCATGTTATGTGCTAACTAGGACAATGTTTTCGAACACTTTAAGGTGTCATGCATTGATTCAAAGTCTTCTGTACTTACATGGGCGTGGTCTTATAGTTGAAACCATAGTTAATAGTATACTTGTACCATATAGATTAGATTGGATTATGATGAAAGAGTGATCACATAAATTTTTATACATGGCATTGTTATTCATGCTAGTCTAATTTTAGTACCATTCTGATAATGTCAGTTCCACCTCTAATGCATATTTATATCAATCTTATGTTTGATCAAGGGCAGATAAGCGAAAATTCTCCTTTTTTCGAAAGTTATAAGGAGAAAAACATAGAATGAGTTTATTGTATCACAGTCTAAAATCTTAATTCATGTTGGAAATTGACTAGACTCTTTAGAAAAATAAACAAAAGTGATATTAGGTTAAAAAATAAACGCAACAGAAGCGACCGAAAAGGGCCCAAAACCCGACGCTAAGTGCAGTCATCCTTTCAAAGTTCGTCTGTAAAAAGGACAATTTTTTTCGCTAGAGGAAAAACTAAATAAGATGCAAATAAATCAATTAAATATTGAAATGACAAAATGAAGAGGAACCCCTTGGAAATAACTAAATAAATTATGTATATGCACAATTTTTTCTATTCAAATACAAAAAACCCCCAACTTTATATAAAGTATCAAAAAACACTAAAATTCTAGAATTATTTTCTGTGACAGTTGATAACGTTATGCGTAAAATACTATATGTATTATCCAAAAACACTTAACATTTGCAGAGAAAATACATTAACTCAATATGTGTGGGGTTTTTTTTTATTTGGATACAGAGTTAAATATAATAAAACTTCTAATCTCGCGTCAATTTTTGACAAGTTTCGTCCCTCGGTATCAAGTTTGCATTCAGCTTTCCTGCTAGATGCCAGCTAATAAAGAAGATAATGGAGGTTTTCTATCTCACAAGGGACCTCGACACAATTTTAGCTCAATATGTTCACTCCCCCCACCAATTTTAAGGAGGTTGGCACCTGAAATAATAGTAATGTCAATCATCCGAAAACCACTTGGATATAAAGATGGGGACCTAAAATGTTCATTTATTTTATTTGTGACCCATGTCACATGCCGTTTTTTGGAAATATTGGGCTCCAAACAGAAATGATAATTTTCCTGAAATTTTTGCTAAAATTTGACATGGAAATTGATAATTTAAAGAAATCAAACAAATATTTATAGTTTGAACTATTATTTAGTGATGATTTGTATACAGTATGAGGTTGAACACATGTAGTGACTATAAAAGTAAAATGTAAGTCAAAGTTTAAACATAGGTAATCACAGATTACAAAGCTCACCGAGACGAGGCATCACCTTTATGAGGAATCACCTTTATGAGACCACCTTTATCATATTATTTGAAAATCATAGTTAATAATGATCTTGGATATACATGGATACTGTTTAACTGAATATCATATAACTTATCATATGTTAAAAAATTGTATAATAATCATATGTTCATTTCATAGGGTATTATTTGATACAATCTTTATCAATACAATAATATAAAATACGATATTGCATCCTATGATACCTACAATATATATCATATATTACAATAAAGTACTGTAATAAATAATGATGAAATATGATATTGTAACATATGATATGACATTGTATCTTGTTATACTTTATTGTATTTGATCACATACTACAATATCATAATATATTATGATATTGATATTATATGATACAATATAATAATATATGATACACTATCATATCACATAATACATCACAATATTGTAACATATGATATTATATTGTATAATATTACAGTATGATGTTGTATTGTATGCTATGTATCATATTTGATACATAATAAGATATAGTATCATATGATACAATAAAATTAAATACAACATTGAATCATATCAATTGATACAATATCATGTGATACAGTACTACATTTTATCACAAAATATCATATAATATTGTATTATATGATACAATATCACATTATACAATATCATATAATACATTTTCATGTGATATAATAATATAGTATATAAACTAATATCATATTATACAATATCGTATCATATGATACGATATATCATTATACAATATCATATCATATGATACAATTCTTATGTTGCAATATCATATGAAATAGCATGTGATAAAACAGTATATTGTAAAATATCATAATATACGATATTGCATCATAATCAATATACTATACATAACAATATCATGATACAATATCATATCATAATGAACAAAGAATTTGATACAATACATTTCGTATCATATCACTTGTATGATATAAAACAATAGTGTATCATATCATACAATACTATATCATAGGAATCATATTATATCATTTAACAACGAACACATCTATCAAGCAGGTTTGAGATAGGAGAATTTTTTTAGCATCCTTGATAATGGAGATCTGCATCTGAAGCTACCTCTGCAGTTCATTAATATTAAAGATGAATCAACTATGCAAGCTATTATCTATAAAATATGTGACCTGTTCCAAAAAAAAACAACAAATCTCATCCAGCATCCGAAACCTACGGCTCAGATTCAGCATTCAAGCCTGCCAGGTGCATCAGTATCATAAGATGCACCATCCATGCAAGTTTGGTAAAGTTAAGAACAGTAGTAACTTAGAAATTGCTATGAAAGGGCACCTGCACCAAAAACTTAAACCTGCTCCAAAAACCTTAACCTCCTCCAGCATCTGAAACTCATGGCCCTGATTCAGCATCCAAGTCTTTCAAGTCCATTAGTAGGTCCAGATGCATCATCCATGCAAATTTGGTGTAGATAGGACAAGTAATGACTTAGATACAGGACCTGCAACAAAAACTTTAACCAGGTCTGGACGCCGACGCCGACGCCGAGGGTATAGCATAAGCTCCCCCCGACTTCGTCTCGGTGAGCTAAAAATTCTTGCTCTACTGGTGGCTTCAAAGGCCAGTACATGAACGTGATGACTTCAATTTTTCTATAGTCAACTTTCCTTACTTATGCAGTAATTAATTTTTATCACCTGCAGCATATGGTGTCTTTGTCTCTCATTTAATTCGATACGCAAAGGCATGCTCTTCGTTAGTCCGAAATATCTGACGTTTTCCTGGCTTTTTTAAAGATTTTAATATTTTTCATGCCAGGAAAACGTCAGAACCGGCGCAATTACGAAAAATGGAAATTCGCCGCCTCCAACTGGAGGCGGCATTCTCGGCTCAATTTTAGATATTTACAAGTTGAATGAAATGTTACACTCACAATTAATTAATAAAACGATGATTTTACTGCTCACCAATATCGCTTTTATGAGCCCCTTCATCCCATAAACAAGCCGTTGAACGCATTCTATCGAACTGTTGAGATTTGTTTTTATTTCATGCATTTTTCATATATCGCGAGAAAATAGGTCAACAACACTATTGTTTACCAGTGTGATTATCAAAATGTGCAGTAAAATTATATTTTAAGATGTATTATTGAGTTTAAACATATTTCTATTTAAAATCGAGCCTAGAATGCCGCTTCCAGTTGGAGGTGGTGAATTTCCAGTTTTCGTAATGGCGCCGGTTCTGACGTTTTCCTGGCATGAAAAATATCAAAATCGTTAAAAAAGCCAGGAAAACGTCAGATATTTCGGACTAGCTCTTCGTATGAACAGTTTCTAAGGCGAGGCAAGCTACTGACAAACAAGTTGATAAAACAGGACTATCAACAGTCTCGTTTGAAGTCATATTTTCGTAAATTCTATGGTCGATACAACGACTTTGTCAGCAAATATAATCTTCCACTGGGTCGCATGCTGACTGACGTTTTTCATACTAATTGTTAGACCATAATTAATCACATAATTGTGTACGGACTTTCCCGTTTTTCTCGATTACGACAGAGCACACAGTGGGCGTGACAGGTCAGCAGAGGATGCTCACTCCTCCATGGCACCTGATCCTACCTTTTTTTAAGAGGTCCGTGTTCGCTCTGCTCCTGTTTTATAATTTTCCTTTGGACTTTCGAATTTAAACACTGTTCGTTATCACCACATGTCATTTAATCAAGAATGATGAAAAATGGTACACTTTTTCTTAGTTTTTTGAAGAGGAAAATGTGTCCGCAGCCATCGCCCAAACGAAATTAATATATTTAACGTGATATCACATTATAAAGTTATAATGTGAGTTTCATCGTGGGCGAAAGCTGTGGACATAGTTTTCTATTAAAAAACCCACCGAGGAAATGGTGTTTTCTGCTCAGTTTTATGAAAATTGCGAAATAGTTTTGGGAAATGCACTGTTTATGACGCCACAATTATCATTGTGAAAGTCAAATCGGGTAACCCTTTATAGATTCTTAATCTATGTGTATTCTTGTGTAAATAAATGTTACATTTCAATTTCAATTTCTGGTGATATTATTAATATTTACTCTAAAACTGGGCAAACTATGACTGCAACTGTACCTAAAGGTGGGGGTCTATTCATAGTTAACTGCTCTGCCATTAGTTATAAGATATTAATATATTGAACGCAACGACATGACTATGAACGAAGCCCATTAAAAAGATCTCCTTAGTGACTGAGGTAACTTAAATCTTTAGAAATGACTTTGAAATAAAATAACCTGATTATGAGTCTTTTTTTCCTCCTCTTCAAGCTGCACAAGGGTGAATCTGAATGGATCATCAAAACTCACACCCATTACAAAGTTAACAATACCATCAACAAGAGTGCTCTTTCCTGATCCAGTCGCCCCTACTAGCATGATAGTCTTCTCCTCTTCTGATCCCTGTTTTGGATTTCCTGCAATGACATTTTGTTAAAAGGCTTGAAGCATGGTTTACAATTGTCCAATAAGCAAAACAAACAACGTGAAAGTGAGCAAACCCTACGCTCCCACATTTCTGGGCATTAATGCTACACATAATGAATGGCAAGGTATGCATTTAATAATATAAGATTAAATATTTGACTAAAAAAATTGATAAAGGGCATAACTCGCAAAAAAAAATTTGATCGAAACTTCCTGCAATTATACATATCTATTTGTAACCAAAAAAAATCAAAATTCAAAAAGGCCGTCATTCCCATTTCGATTAAGGAATCGAAATTTCCTGATAATATGCACATTAATTGTCTCCTAAATACCTACAAAGTTTCTTAAAATTCCGTACAGAGTTTTAAGAAGAGTTGCACTTATTTACTTGCTGTAAATTACTATATGCAATATATCGCCAAAATTCCAAGTTCAAAATTGCTTAAATTCCGAAAAAAAAAACAATTGAAATTTCCTATATGCACCTCTACACATTCTGTTCTAAATGCCTACAAAGTTTCACAATTTTTGTGTAGTAGTTTTATAGGAGATGCGCTGACGGATGGATGGACAGGTAAAAAATATACCCTTGCAATTTCGCTGTGCAAAATTAATAAAAATTAATCAAAGTACTGAAAGTACTGGCAAGCTTGTTTTCAAACTGATGGAAATACATGCATGAATAGTTTACAGAGTTCTAATACGCAGTTATCGCCAAAGTTTAAGCTTAAGGTTTTAAAGTGTACTTGTGGTTATCCCGGTAGGAATTGCACCTCGAATTTCTACTAAATTACTACCTAACATTTTCGAACCTATCTTGTATTTGCTTTATATAATAAATAGTAATGTAAAGGTTCTAAGAATCCATATTGTGAATTCAGGGGATCTAAAGCTGAAATGAATTCATAAATACGCATTATTTCCCTTTTTTTCTCCGACTACCGCCATATTAGTTGTCGATTTCTATTGTTCTGCTCATCGCTACACACCCCCTATATAAGGCCGAGAGCCCTATTCATGCTTCACCGCATTCAGGTATTTCATTCACCCGAACACGTTACATTGGACGAAAAGACTTGTAAAAACGCGTTTAAAAAATTATAATACAACCATTGCACTGGTAAGGAATATCAAATGACCGACGAAACAAGACAGACTGAAATCCAGACACACATTTCAAAATCCTCGATATCTGTAGATCGTTTTTCTGTGTATGCGACAACATCGCACATGCGCAATAGACAAACTGTGGCGGATCGAGCAATGAAAATGACCGCATGGCGCATGGATTTTAGAAACGGAGTGTTTTCGTAAAAACCGATGGAAACGATGTTACGTTGTTACTTTCTTGGATTTAATATCATTTATCTACTGTGTTGGATGTAGTGCCGTTGGGGTCTTCAAAAAGATGCAAATGTTATGCACTCCGTATGAACGACACACGTGTTCGATGTGCATGCGAAGTAAGACATCCCTATTTGTGCAAAATAATACGGATACCTTGAAATTTCTTTCAAAGAATAAATATATATATATATATGTTTTATTGATTGTAGTTTCCTTTATTCTTTTTTACAAACATTTTACTATAAGTCCGCGCAACCTGAATGCCTCGATCGGAAAGCAACGGACCGTAACTTTCTCGACCGGTATATATACCCCAGTGGCAGTTGAGGAATGAACAAAACTAACATGACGACTGAAAGCTTTTATGAATTCATGTCAGCTTTAAGCTCAATTCGTTACACTTGCTCACGTAAATGCTGCTTAAAAACTCCAAAAATGAAACAGAATAAAAACAATAGGTTCAACAAGTTGTATTTTGGTTGGCGAAAAAAAACGGGTTCATGGTGCTCCAATGAAAACCGAGTCTCAGCGTTCAGTTTTGGTTACATGGCATAAAGCGTTTAGCGTATGCACTAACCATTCAATATGTTGTTTTGAAATTTATGTATAGGCATTTTAACTTGCTTTAACTTGTTTTAAAACCTCAAATGTCAACAAACCATTTCGATTAAGGCCTCATCGGACGCAGAATCAAAGTGCAACATTGATATAAGTAAAATTTAAAAAAAATAGTTTTAGCACGATCTAACCGATTTAAAAAAAAAACTCCAGTGAAATTTTTAGATCATTTTTTTGCTTAAGCGATATTACATCAAACACATACATGTATTTGTCTCTCAAAATTTGAAATAAGTTTTTTTTTTAAATCAAGTTTCAGTTTTTTGTGTCTAGTGACGACGGGAAGTAATTATAAAGAATTTCATTTTTGAAAACGTTTTGACGTAACTTCAACTCATGCAAATTAATTAATTTACCAAATATTATGCATTTCTAAGGAAAGGAAATAAGAAATAGCAAGTTCCCCTTAAGTTACCTAAAATAAGTTTTCTTGTTTTTGCAGAACGATTCCTAGATGGTTTCAGTTCTTGGGCAAGGAGTTGATACTTTGGTGGATTTCCACTGGCTACATTAATCGAAAACTTCAGTAAGTACGTAGCTAAAGACTCAGCTGTTTTTACAGCATCGTTAGCAGGTCCGTAACTGCCTTCTTGGTCTTGGAATACTCCTCTTACTTGAAATACATAGACTGTATCTGCCATCAATCCAGTAATGGTTATTTGGTTCTGATCAGCATCAGTTTCTGCAAACTTCCATTTTTCTAGACCACCCTTGCTTTTATAACGAATTTGATAGTAATCTACTTGGTCTTCAGATTTTGTCCAAAACAGCACAACCATGTCTGATAATATTTTCAATGGTTTTGGTTTTCCTGGAGTCTAAAATAAAAAAAACAAGAGGCCAATATGCCACATCACTCACCTGACCAATAATAGCCATAAAACCAGCATAAAGGGGCATGATCACGATTTTGGTCGAAATTCATTTTTCCGTTTTTAATGTTAACAACGCTTCAGTAAGGTATTTATAATAGTCAACCAAAATTCGAGTGTCAGACGTCGTGTTAAAAGCGAGATACAAAGCTCACGATTCTTTTTATGTTAACAAAGCTACATCATGTTTTTCTTTACATTTTGAATGTTGAGGTGAAAATTCCAGTTTTTGACCAACTAGGAATGTAATAAACTCTAGGAACTATTCATTTATGCTAAAACGAATTAGAACAGAGAGAAATCTGCTTGAAAAAGAACTTTTACTGGTAAATTGAACCAATGTAAACAAAAAAAAAAGGGCACGAGCCTTGTTTACATGACAAAGAATTATGAGCCCTTTGTCTTACTTAAAACTCTACGACTGACACTCAAATTTCGGTTGAACATTAGATATGCATTTCTAATGCATTATAAACAATAGAACAATAAAATTTGACCAAAATCGTGACCATGCTCCTTTAATGGAGTCATATACAAACTATCTGGACAATGTCATAAAATAGATCCTCTATAAAAAGATTTTCAAAATTGTTATTATGCTTGCATATAAGTAATACATGCAGTAATATTATAGATTATATGTAAGTAGTTTTTTTCCTACTGGTTTTTTGAAAATAAGATTATTGACTTTTGTCCTCTAAATATTCCTATGAAAAAATTTGACACCCCCAATTGTGGCCCCACCCTACCCCTTGGGATCATGATTTGAACAAACTTAAATCTACACTACCTAAGAATGATTCCACAAAAGTTACATCTTTCTTGCCAAATGATATTTAAAAAATAAGATATTTAAAGATTTTTCTCTACCGATTACTTTGTAAAAATGCAACCCCCAAGTGTGGCCCAACCATACCCCGGTGATCATTATTTGAACAAACTTGAATCTACACCACCTGAGGGTGCTTCCATACAAGTTTACGCTTTTCTGGCCAATTTGTTTTGAGAAGATTTTTTAAAAAATACCAACAATTTTCATTAATTCCTAATGATCTCCTCTTAAAAGAGGGCTTGGCCCTTCATTTGAATAAACTTGAATCACCTTTACCCCATCTTTGTGCCAAGTTTAGTTGAAATTGACCAAGTTGTTCTGGAAAAGAAGGCTAAAATGCCAATAGCTTACAGACAGACAGACGGACTGATATACTGACACTGGATAAAAAAAGTAATAATCAGAAAAGCTTAATTGAGCTTACAGTTCAGGTGAGCTAAAATACACTATGTATGCTTTGCACACCTGAATTTGAAACTTTGGCTGCAAAGCCTTAATTGTAAAACAAATAGATCTTTCAGACTAAGTATTATTAGAATAAAGAGGGGATAAGCCAAAAAAAAAATATGTACGGATATTGTAAAAAGAAGGCACGTAGCATCAGGGGGGCACTTTTTTTCGCAGCGACCATTTTCTTGAATTTAAATACAAGAGGCCAATAGGCCTTAACGGTCACCTGAGTACCATAGCCCATACACAAAATTGTCGAGGAGTCTCATAAATGCATTTAATTGAGTTTCATAATGGATTAGAAGATTATAATAATGTAATGACATCCACCTCCCTGCCTGAAATCTTTTGGAAAGGACTCTTAACCCTATAGTTTAGCACAAGACTTGAAGCTCTTAACAGAGTGTATGACATACTATAGAAGAGGTGCCCTGATTCCATTCAATTTATTTATCCCGCATATGTTAACATACAAAAAAGGTTTTATGTTTATATGTTTTCATATATAAATTAAAACAAGGTGACTTGTATACTACTTATTACTGTACTATTAACAAGTCTATTTGTTTATCTTAAAAAATTTAAAAAATGTTTTTGTTTCAAATGATAAAGATATTTGCATAACTATTTTGATCATACAACTTTATAATTACATTCTATTTAATGATTTATTACTAAATATGAACAAGCCAAGGAAGATAACTCCATTATAAAGAAGCAAGGGAAGATAACTCCATTAACTGTTATAATCATCTTCCCTGAACTCTTTTCAAATGCTTTCACAATATCTTATCAATAACTTTGATGGACAGCTTCATTATTTTTCTATATTCAATGATTAATTAGTAAATATGAACAAACTAAGGAAGATAACTTCATTAGGAAGAAGCAAGGGAAAATAACTCCATTAACTGCCCCCCCCCCTTCAACTCTTTCCAAATGCTCTCCAAATGCTAGGTCCTGAACCCTGACTTAGGGGTCATGAATTTCACAATTTAGGTAGAGGAGTTCATAACCATGCATTCATTTTTTGCCCACATGTGTGGGAGTAAAGATTTTTTAGATTTAATACATTTTTACTATATAGCTATATTGACCCCACCCTAAGGCCTAAAACCCCTGTCCCAGGGGTCATAAATTTCAAAATTTAGGTAGAAGACTTCATGGACATCATATCCATGCATTTACTTTTTCACAAATATATATGGGAGTAGAGAAGATTTTCTAAAATTTAATACATTTTTACTATATGGCTATTTTGGCCCCACCCTTGAGCCTGAACCCCTGACCCAGGGACCATAAATTTCACAATTTTGGTAGAGGGCATCATGGACATCATATCCATGCATTTAGTTTTTAACAAATATCTATGGGAGTAGAGAAGAAGATTTTCTAAGATTTAATACATTTTTACTATATGGCCATATTGGCCCCACCCTAGAGCCTGAACCCCTGACCCAGAGACCATAAATTTTACAATTTTGGTAAAGGGCTTCATGGACATCATAACCATGTATTTAGTTTTTAACAAATATCTATGGGAGCACAGAAGAAGATTTTCTAAGATTTAATACATTTTTACTATATGGCCATATTGGCCCCACCCTAGAACCTGAACCCCTGACCCAGGGGCCATGAATTTCACAATTTTGGTAGAGGGCTTCATGGACATCATAACCATACAATCAGGTTTTTCCTCACATGTGTGGGAGTAGAGATACTGAAGAAAATTTTTCAAAATTTGGCTGTTTTTTGCATATTTGGCCCCACCTGTGGCACCCTGGGGGTGGTAGAGCCACCAATTTCACAATTTACATTCCTCTCACCATAGAGATGCTTCACACCAAAAATGGAAACAATTGGCCTTGTACTTTTAAAGAAGAAGTTAAAAATGTAAATTGTTAACACACGACACACAACGATAACAGATAGCAATAGGTCACCTGAGTTTACTCAGGTGACTAATAAAAATGAATATAGAAGGAGTCCCCCCCCACCCTCTTTTTTGGAAGCATGTAAGAAATGGAAGTGAATCAAAGGAAATTGACAATGAAATTATAGGAATACTATGTTACCCCCTCCCACGGATTAGGATTTCCATGATTGGTTGTGATGAATGAAAACAAACTTATTAGTTGAAACGATTGTTTACCATCAATAATTTATGTGCAACTTCAATTATCAAATATGGTTAGAAAGACTTGTACGGAAAACAGGATAAAATTACATTTTTTAAATAAATTACCGTACATGTATTTATAAGAACACATAATAATTACTCAACAAGAAATGAGCAGGTATGCATAGTTTAAACTTTTGCTTACAAGGCGCGTACCCATTAGTTTGCTTAACATCTTTTCACAACGATATTTTTCACCAATTTTGATTCAGGTCAAAGTTAAAAACATAGGTAATGAAAGATTACAAAGCTCAACGACACCTCAGGCATCACCTTCATGAGACAAATTTTATGAAATTATATGAAAATCATTATGATCTTTATCAAAATATTATATATTATAGTGTGTTATGACACAATACTGTAGTATATATATTAGAATATTGTATCATATTTTTTGTAAATTTCTACTGTATTTATATAATAGTGTCGTGTTGTGCATGCACTATGCCTAAATAGTAGTCAGGGTTTGACTCAGAGGCAAGTGCACTATGTATCAAACCCTGACTACTATTTAGGCATAGTACTCGCACAACACAACATATAATTTTATTTCTGTCAGTAGCTAATTTTTTAATTGTTTTACCGCTCAGATAAACTACCATCCGGAATTCTAATATACTTAATATAATAAGTGGATTTACATTTAAAAAAACCAGTTTATTATTAGTTCCTAAACATGAATTACCAAAACTAGAACGGCATTAATCAGGCCTAGTATTGACAACACTATATAAAGGATATGTTGCGATAATAAATTGAACTTCTTACACATATACCCATTAAAAGCAACAAAAAAGGCAATATCATCAAACATCTAGCCGTTTGGTCCAATGATGTAAAGGTTGTATCAAATATAGACAAGAATTAATCTTTTGTATGCGTTGATTCTGCTATAAGTTTTAAAAATGTTTCCAATTCAATACTTAGGCAGAGGGGCTTGTTGTTAAAATTGTGGATTTAAAGTATATACATGTATCAAACAATTTTGTTGCCTAAAAATGTAAACAAAATCCGTAAAGCAAATTATGTGCAAGCTGTTAACAAAATTTGTTGCGGAACTTCAAATCATATGCATTAAAAAAATTGATGATACCAAACATGATCCATAAATTAATACCTTAGCTCCTTTTTCTTCACCATTTTTGGAGGTAGGATTCCTGTAAACATTGGGAAAACGGAGATATTATATTTACTAAATGTTCACTAATTTTTGTAAATAGAAATGGGAAATATATAGTAAATAAACAAGAGGCCCATGGGCCACATCGCTCACCTGAGCAACAACAGACATAATAAAATCAGCTTTATGGAGTCATATACAAAATATCTAAACAATGTCGTATAATAGATCCTGTATTAAAAAAAATTCCCCTGCATACTCTTATGTTTATCATTGAGCCCCTTTGTAACAGGATGATTTTACAGTCATATCACATATTGAGCATTGCAGTTCTCGAGAAGATGATCAGACTTAAACAACTGTTTATATATGAATTATAAACCTACATCAAACTTTGAACCCGTTGTGAGGTCTAAGAATTGTCCAGGGGCCAGATTCTAAACAATTTTAAAGAATCAACAATATGTCAAAATGCTTGCATATAAGTAAAACCATATATAAAAACATTTAAGTTTTTGTGAACAATTTAAATGTTTTCCTTTGTAAAATTGGAACCCCTCCCCCCCAATGTGGCTCAACCCTACTCCTGAAGAATATGATTTTGACAAATTTTAATCTAGACTATTTGAAGACTGAACTGACTAAAGTTAGAGCTCTTCTAGACAATTTGTGTTTTAGAAGATTTTTCCTTATATATTCCTATGTAAAAATTTGACACCCCCCCCACTTCCAATTGTGGCCCCCCTAACCCCAGGGATAATGATTTGAACAATTTGAATCTTCCCTACCTGAGGATGCTTCCACACAAGTTGCAGCTTTTCTGCCCAATCGGTTTCTGAGAAGATTTTTTAAAGATTTTTCTCTATATATTCAAATGTAAAAATTTGACCCCCCCCCCAATTGTGGCCCCATCCTACCCCAGGGGATCATGATTTGAACAAACTTGAATCTACACTACCTGAGGATGCTTTCAAACCAGTTACAGCTTTTCTGGCTGATCAGGTTCAAAGAAGAAGATTTTTAAAGATAGACTCTATATATTCCTATGTAAAAATTCGACCCCCCACTGTGGCCCCACCCTACCCCCGGGGGTCATGATTTGAACAAACTTTAATCTACACTACCTGAGGATGCTTCCACACAAGTTTCAGCTTTTCTGGTCGAATGGTTTTTGAGAAGAAAATTTTTGAAAAATACCAACAAGTTTTCAATGATTTTTGGGAGTTGGTTTTAATCAACTCTCCTATGCAGTTACTCTGGCAAATCGAAAGTGAAACAGTGTTTGGACCTAAGCACATATCATCACCGCCGACAAGAGTTAGTTCTTGAAATAATAGATAAATGCGGTGTAATGTATGCTGAACCATTGTTTTTCAAGAAAACGTATTTATAAATACCTTGAAAATAGTCAGATTTTAAATAGTACGAACAATTTAGATATTTTTTTTAGTCGTATGTATTCCTACGCCAGAGCGTTCAACCAGACGCTCGGCTGTCTCCGTAAATCTCCGACAAGCAGAGAGTCTTTCTTGGTAGTCGGAGATTAACGGAGACAGCGGTTGAAGGATACTAGAGTTCAATATTGCTTGAATCCAGACATGTGTACAATTTTTAGAAATATTTCGATTACTGATACATAGTTTGATGGAATTAATTATATCTTTTAATATTACACAATATGATTCATATGAGGTTTTCTCAAAATTCTTGTCGGAAAAGTCCAAGAATTCATATTATAAAAATGTGCGTAATTTAAATAGAGATTAGAAATTACTTGTCATGCTAAATAACACATCGTTGATTCTAAAATAAATAATAATCGATAAAATCAACTCCCGTCAGTACTTCAGTACTTTGATTAATTATCTCCCCTTGAAAGAGGGCGTAGTCTTTCATTTTAACAAACTTGAATCCCCTTAACCTAAGGATGCTTTGTGCGAAGTTTGGTTAAAATCGGTTCTGGAGAAGAAGTCGAAAATGTAAAAAGCTTACGGACAGGCAGACAGACAGACAGATAGACGGACGCCGGACAAAAAGTGATCAGAAAGGGCGCCTGTAAAGTGCGAAACGAAATCGAAACGAAACGAAACCAATCCAAACGAAACGAAACCAAACGAAACGAAACAAAACCAATCGAAATGAAACGAAACCAAACGAAACGAAACCAAAAATCGAAACGAAACGAAACCAACGAAACGAAAAAAACCAACGAAACGGAATTAAACAAAATGTTTTGTTGATTTGTTTGGTATATTTAAGGAATAAGGAATCATTCTTTGAGTATTATGAGGCGATAATTTTGGTCGGGGCGTGATCAAATCGAATAAAGCCTGAAGAGTTTGTGATAGATTTAAACGCGCCCCGACCGAAATTATCACCTCATAATATTCAAAGAATGATTCCTTATTACTTATATTTACATAATTTTAAGCCACCGCACGATTGATTATTAAAAAATATAAATAGGCAAAGCCCGCTGGTGCCTCAATTTGGCGTCATTTGAAGTAATGGGTTATCCATAGGAAATATAAACATAGGTAATCACAGATTACAAAGCTCACCGAGACGAGGCACCACCTTTTTTGAGGCATCACCTTTATGAGACCACCTTAATCATATTATATGAAAATTATAGTGAATGATATTCATGGATACTGTTTTGACACAATATCAAATGTTTAAAAAAATTGTATGATAATCATATGTTCTTTTCATACGGTATTATAAGATACAATGTTTATCAATACAATAATATGAAATTAATATTGCATCCTATGATACTTACAATATATATCATATAATATTGTAATAAATAATGATTAAATATGATAATGTTACATATGATATGACATTGTATCATGTTATACATTATTGTATTTGATCACATAATACAATATCATACTATATCGTATACTTATAGAAAATATACCCTTTTCCGCCCTATGCGATATAAACAGAAAATTCGCCTACCCGTGTGATATAAACCCTAGGGGTGTGATATAAGATTTATATCACACCCCTCTCCGGCAATTTTCGGATGTTATATCACACCCCTTTCCGTTAATCATCGGCTATTATGACGTAGAGTTCGGTATGCGTCGTTCAACTCCGATCACTGAGTATGACGTCAAATAGTTACGTCGACGTCAACTTGGTACACAAACAGCTGGCGCAAAAAATTCAGGGAAGTGTATCAGAGATGGAATATATAGACACGGAGCGATTTGTTAACAACAATCATTCATCACATGATGTTTTTTTTATTGTTCCTTTCATATTTTCTATAAGTATATGATATAAAAATCATAACATGGCAATTTTTATATCGCATCCTATATTAGCCCGAGGTCGCTGTATATCAGCCCTCGAGCCTGACGGCTCTCGGGCTGTTATACAGCGACCTCGGGCTAATATAGGATGCGATATAAAAATTGCCATGTAATAATCTATATATATGATATACATAAGATACAATATACTATTAGTATTATATGATACAATATCATATCACATTATACATCACAATATTCTGACATATGTTTAATATTGTATAATATAGTATGATATTGTATTGTATGATATTGTATCATATTTGATACATAATATGATATTGTATCGTATGATACAATATAATTTCATTTTGATACAACATTATATCATCATAATGATCATATGATACAATAGCATGTAATATAGTATTATATTGACATATAATACAATATATATAGTATACAATATTGTATCACATGATACAATATTATAGATAACAATATCATATAACACAATTTCATGTGATATAATAATATATAAAACAATATCATATTATACAATATTGTATCATATGATTCATACAATATTTTATATTATACAATATTGTTTCATATGATATAATATTATTTATATCGCAATATCATATAAAACAATAGCACGTGAAAAAATAATATATAATACAAAATCATATTATACAATATTGTATTATAATATACAATACTAACAATATCATGATTCAATATCATATCATAATATACAAAGAATTTGATACAATACATATCGTATCATATCACTTGTATGATATAAAACAATAGTGTATCATATCATACAATACTATATCATAGGAATCATGTTATGTATAATATCAATTAACAACATACACATCTATCAAGCAGGTTTGATTGAGGTAAGAGATTTTTTTAGCATCCTTGATAATGGAGATCAGGCTCCGTATCTGAAGCTACCTCTGGGATTAATTTATATTATAGTATTATATATTAAATCAACTATGCAAGCTATTATCTATAAAACATGTTACCTGTTCTAAAAAAAAAACTAAACCTCATCCAGCATCCGAAACCTATGGCTCAGATTCAGCATTCAAGCCTGTCAGGTGCATCAGTATCATAAGACACACCATCCATGCAAGTTTGGTGACGTTAGGATCAGTAATAAAAAGATATAATCATCAGAGGGCACCTGCTCCAAAAAATTTAACCTGAGCTCTAAAAACCTTAACCTCTTCCAGCATCCGAAACCTATGGCTCAGATTCAGCATTCATGCCTGTCAGGTGCATCAATATCATAAGACGGTGTACACCATCCATGCAAATTTGGTGAATTTAGGACCAGTAATAACTAAGATTTATTTTTTAAGCATCCTTGATAATAAGGATCAACTCTGCATCTGAAGCTACCTCTGCGATTCATTTATATTATAGTTAAATACACTATAAAAGTTTGAAATAGTACTATTATGTATTAAACATGTGACCTGTTCCAAAAAACTAAACCTCATCCAGCATCCGAAACTTATGGCTCAGACTCAGCATTCAAGCCTGTCAGGTGCATCAGTATCATAACACGCATCATCCATGCAAGTTCGGTGAAGTTAGGATCAGTAATAACTAAGATATAATCATTAGAGGGTATCTGCTCCAAATACTTTAACCAGCTCTTAAAACCTTAATCTCCTTCAGCATCCGAAACCTATGAGGTGCTTCAGTATCATAAGGCACACCATCCATGCAAGTTTGGTGAAGTTAGGACCAGTAATAACTAAGATATAGTCATCAGAGGGCACCTGCTTCAAAAACTTTAACCAGCTCTAAAAACCTTAACCTCTTCCAGCATCAGAAACCTATGGCTCAGATTCAGCATTCAAGCCTGTCTGGTGCATCAGTATCATAAGATGCACCATCCATGCAAGTTTGGTAAAGTTAGGACCAGTAGTAACTTAGAAATTGCTATCAAATTAAAGGGCTCCTGCACCAAAAACTTTAACCTGCTCCAAAAACCTTAACCTCCTCCAGCATCTGAAATTCATGGGCCAGATTCAGCATCCAAGTCTTTCAAGTCCATAAATAGGTCCAGATGCATCATCCATGCAAGTTTGGTGAAGATAGGACAAGTAATAACTTAGATACAGGACCTGCAACAAAAACTTTAACCAGGTCCGGACGCCGACGCCGACGCCGAGGGTATAGCATAAGCTCCCCTTGACTTCGTCTCGGTGAGCTAAAAATGAAACGAATATGTGCAATACAATGTGCGTGTGTGCGTGTGTGTGTGCGAAAAAGATGAAGAGAAAGAGGTGATTGTGTTGAGGTAGTATGCATGTATAATATCGCTTTATTCAATAAAGTAAATTTTGTTAAAATACAGCGTCCAAATTCATCCTACATATCTTGAAACAATTCTTATTGTATTGTTAGCAACTGGTCACCTTCTAGTATGCTCTAAATCTTTGGTTATGATGATCGTATGAATGTTCTAATGGCTACAAATTTAAGATCCGATAAACTAATCAATTACAGATTATAGAAATTCAATTTCTTCTAACTTTCACAGTGTTAAAATTCCATGAGCCAACTTATCAGTAACGCCACGTAAACTTGAATTTAATATTGCCTTCTTTAAAGAAAAACCCATGTGATCGGATATTGTCTTATTGTAGGCCTATATACACACTTTACAATATTTCAAATGCATTTTGTTTTTACACTAAATAATTATATTACATTTTCCAGTGTCTTGCCTGTGAAAATACTACGTATCGATTTTGTACAATATAACCCATAACTTCAAATGACGCCAAATTGATCACCAGCGGGCTTTGCCTATTTATATTTTTTAATAATCAATCGTGCGGTGGCTTAAAAGTATGTATATATAAGTAATAAGGAATCATTCTTTGAATATTATGAGGTGATAATTTCGGTCAAGGCATGATCAAATCTATCATAAACTCTTCGGGCTTTATTCGATTTGATCACGCCCCGACCAAAATTATCGCCTCATAATACTCAAAGAATGATTCCTTATTCCTTAAATATACCAAACAAATCAACAAAACATTTTGTTTAATTCCGTTTCGTTGGTTTTTTTTCGTTTCGTTGGTTTCGTTACGTTTCGATTTTTGATTTCGTTTCGTTTGGTTTCGATTGGTTTCGTTTCGTTTTGAATGGTTTTGTTTTGTTTCGTTTGGTTTCGTTTCCTTTCGATTGGTTTCGTTTCGTTTCGTTTCGATTTCGTTTCGCACTTTACAGGCGCCCGATCAGAAAACCTCACTTGAGCTTTCAGCTCAGGTGAGCTAAAAACATCATTAAAGAACAATAGATAACCTTTGACAGATGCTGAATGTAATATTTTCATATCCTGGCATTTCCGTGATGTTATCACATAGACAGTGGCCTCTTCCTGATCGCTGTTTAAGATGTTCGGTGGCACATTGGCAACACATGGGCTCAGGTTCCTCACAATCTCGGCAAAAATGTGTTGCTTTCTTTTCATTTTTTTCAAATGAACATGGTTCACACAACACAGATTTTCTAAGTTGCTGTATATCATAACTTATTTCATGACAACGGAATTTTCTTTGTTTCAAATGTAATTTTGTACAATCCTCACAAGTTGGTTCAGGCTGCTTGCATGTAAGACAGAAAGCCACAGCAACACGAGTGACTCCATTCATATTACAATTCTCACAAAGCACATTGCTTAGTGTTGGCTTCAAAAGCTTCAGCAAATCCCAACAGATTTCATGACCACGAGTTTTACGTTCCCGGATGTGCTGTCCTGCACATCTGTCACACATTGCTTCAGGTTCAGGGCATGTTAAACAAAAACTTGTTGCATCAGTGACTTCTTCAACAAACATACAAGGTGTGCATTTTATGGCTGTATCTTGCACAGACTCAGTTTCTTCTGTTTTGTTAACTTTCTCCTCGTCATTTAAACTCATCATATCAAAACATAGAGCATGGCTTTCAAACTCTTGCAAATGTTCTTTAGAACAGGCATCGCATAATGGTGACTCAGATTTACATGAAATGCAATATGAAGTGGCAAGCACATGTACTTGCTCTTCAACAAGACATTTGCAACATGAAGGTAATGAAACATCCCTTAGGATGAAGGCATGAGATACTATATCAATCCATTCATGATCCAGTAAGCCGTTTGCCTGATGATCTACTCTACACTCATCACAGTAGTCTGAATTGCAAGAATGACAGTGAAAGGAGGCATTCAAATTGCAAGTAAGACATGGAAATTTGTTACCCAAGAATTCCTCAATTGGTATTACATTATGGTCTTCAGATTGGTGTGTAGGGAAGCAGTCAGTGCATAGTCTCATCTTGCATGAATTGCATACATACTTGACAAAGTGCTCTTCTTGATGGCAATTGGAGCACATCTCCTTTGGAAATATAACTTTCTGAATAGAATAAATAATAATGTTAACAAGTGGCCCATAATCAATCTAATTAACAATGTCCAATGGAAGCTCGGTTGAACAAGAGGCCACATTTTTTGCCTTTGAAACACTTTGCAACATTAACGAAGAGCATTTCAGGCAGAACACTTGCGTATACTTTTCTATAACAAGTACGAAACATGTATTTCTATGATCTTGCCATGCCACCTCACCCGCCCCCTTTCCTTCCAGGTCATACAATAGTTGAACATTGACATAAATCTACTTTAATTTACAATTAATTATTTATACTACCCAAATGGTTTTGAAAACTTCCTTTTTTAACATAATTCTTTAATCTAACTATACTTGAATGCTCTTTATTTAGGAATGATTTGCCCATAATTATAAACTGCTATGACTTTTGAGCATTGAATGATCTATCATGCCAGCACTATAAGCTTGACATTAGACCATGTTTTTAAGGTCATGTCTGAAGAACTTTAAAATTTAGATCCTAGAACTTGGCAAAGGACCAATTGCAAAATGTCTTTATGACTAAAATCTCTAGCATGCATATTGCAGTTAAAACAAATTACGTGTGGCAATGTACATGTATTGACACTTTAAAACAATTGATCAGAAATTAATCTAAACAATTTATTCTCATAATGATTCCCAAACCAAACTTTAAGATCTAAAGTACAAGAGACATTGAGGAAAAGATAGGATATGAAACTCTTATATATGTAAATGTAACAACACTGATTTTTTTCATACACAAAATTATAATTGTATTGTGTTTTTTTTTCATGGCTGGCAAAATTTTCAATGCGTGGTATTTACCTGAGGTTCATTTGTGGCGCTGGATTCCACTTGTTCATCTTGGCTTCTTTTCAAAGCATCTTCTGACCTGTTATAGAGCTCTTAAATTGATATCTCAAAAAGAAAAACTAATTGCATTTCAGTTCAATAAAAACCTTTATTTTTACAAATAAATATTGAAATCTTACCTTCCACCTTTTTTCATCACATCCAAATTTGTACATATTGTATGGTTGGCAAATTCTTCACTTCCACTATGTCTTTTAGAACATGGTAAACAGAGAACTTCAGGATGTTCGCATTCAAGGCAAAAGCCATAACCAGGTATTGAGGAGTCTAGACAAAGGTCACAAATCATCTTGTCATCTTGAAGTCTTGCTATCTCATGATGTTTTGTGGTGTCGTCTAGCTTATGGTGCCTTCCACATTCATTACAAAGAAATATGTTCTCACTTTTGCAAATCAATGTTGCATCCCTTTCACTGCTAGATTCAGCACATATCATACACTTGGTCTTTTCTTTATCTTGGTCCTAAAAATAAGTCGCAATAAAAGATTTTTATGTAATAATTTAAATGGAATTGTTAAAAAGAAATTAGGTATTAGAAACATACATCATGACTATGAAAATGATTAATATGAAGCATATATAACGAAACATATATATACAAGTACATCCCTTACAATATTGAAAAGGAGACAAAAAGGAGATACGAATCTATTCATCTTTGCTGGCCAAGGGTGGTAATCTACTCCTCATCTCTTTTTTCCTTGGCTGATTGAGTCAACTTCAGCAAGTTGAAATAAAGAATATAAGGACAGGGATGCAAATAGCAGAAGAAGAAAACTAGAACTGTCCTAATGGGACTAATACCCCCGCAAGGCTAATTTCAAATGGGACAAATAATTGAATTGTATAATAAAGGTTTGCGACACATAAATAAAAAAAGATTCTAGAATTGTAAAAAACTAAATTAGTTAACAAAGAAAAATTAAAATCAAAGTTTTCAAAACTTCACTGTAAATACATATGTATAACAGTAATACATTTACAAATTTATGTATCTGGTGATATTTTTTTTATTTCATTGTTTTAAAGAAAAAAACCACCAAAGTGACAATAACCCCTCCCTTTGCAGTAAATGAAAATAGCCAAGCAATGCTCTTCTGTTGATAACAGTTTGAATATCTTTCTAATCAGAGTCTTGACAGATGCAATAAGTTGTTTCAAATTTTCCTCACTTTCTCCTATGGTACAATGCAACTCCATATCAGAAAATTGATCCCATAGGACTACAATTTTCTTTGATGAGCTTGTTAAATTGGATAAATCCCAAAACATTATCATAATTAGCATACTATGTAAAAAATATGAAAAAAGGAAAATTTAATATTACAAACAATTTTAAAATTGCCAAAACACTACAATCATATCAGTAATTTTGAATTTCATTTAAATTAATGCCCTATAGGGTCACTTCATCAATTTACTTGACTAATAAATTTAAACAGTTTCTAAAAATAGCTAACTTCATTATTAATAATGATATTATTTATTTCATTATAATGATAGAAACTTTTGGTTTACATGAAGCAGTATTAAAATAACCCCAAAACCACCCCCCATTTTACAGATTATCAATTTTCCCTTAACCCATGCTCCATCTAAACCATGGCTCAGATAATGGCCCCCTTGGGACAACTGAATTCAGCCACACTTGTCTTTGATGTTCTTATTAGCTCCTAAGAACTTATCAATGAAAAACAAAAATTTTGCATTGTCAGTTGATAGAATACTTATAAAAAAATAAATTAAGTTAAGAAATAAAGACAAAAAACCTCCATCTGGATGTATTAATATAAATATATTTTAGAGTGTTTACTATTAATTAATGAATAAAGTCTGTAAGGATTACCTCCCTTACTTTTCAACATCAGTGTATAATATATAGCATAAGGAAAATGAAAACTGTCATAAAATCATTAAATCTTGTCTGATCTTAAAAAAAAATTGCAGGTGCACATCTTCAGATGGTGTTCAACATATGTACAAATTTTCAGACTGTTCCATGCAGTAGTAAAAAATTCTATAGGGGGGACAAAGTTGCGTCTACAGACAGACGGACAGACGGACAGACGGACAGACAGACAGACGGACAGACGGACAGACAGACAGACGGACAGACAGACAGACGGACAGGGTGAAACCAATATACCCCCCTAAACTTCGTTTGCGGGGGTATAAAAAGAAGAAAATCATTCAATCATGGGGCTGTACTATTATCTCTAAAGTTACAGGGCAATTTGATTTCCAAATGTGCTGAAATCAGCGGAACCGCTGAAAAAATCACATCTCTTAAAGGAACAGGTCCTTGTCTAGCAAATAGGGGTTCTGTGGTTTTAGGCCAGACCGTTCAGAGAAATTTGACCCATGACCTTTGACCTTAGAATTGACAGAAACTGAATACTTTGTTGGGGATACGTACCTGTAAACTAAGTTTGAAACCGAAAGTAAATTCTCAAGATACTAAAAGTATAATATCTCTCTACGTACAAAGAGGTTTGGACCTGACTTTGACATTAATTTAACAGTCTTTATCTACTCATTGACAGTGACAATCTCATTAAGCTTAAAATTATAATCATAGATTTAATTATATATATTCTAGTTTCTCAATACAGTAAAATTCATTTTATTTATTTCCACACAAGTTTTTCAATTAAACAATCTCAGACTGATTGTTGTAGGTTTCAAAAAATTTATTTAATTCAATGCCTCAATAAACACAAATTGTAGTCATGTGGAAGGAATCATCCAATTTGTTTATAATGAATTTGCTATGCTAATCATTACGAACTCGTTATACAAATATAATGATTAACAGATACAGCAACCCTGAAAGTAAATCCAGTGGCCCCAGCTTGGAATTCATTTAAAGAGTTTAACTGTAATTTAAATTTATTATAAAATATACCATAAATTATGGATCCGAATTAAAAAACTTACACTTAATTCATCATTTTCTTCCTCATCATTATTTATTGACACAATAATATCTGAAGATCTGAAAAATAAAAAAATTTCAGTGAAATATTTTATCAATAATTTACTAATATTTAAATGAAAACAGAGTTTACAACTAAATTGAAAAAGTCCTAAATAGTTGCTCATTTTTTTTATTCTTTGCATTCCGAGTTTAATAATTATTCAGTGTTAAAATAATTCCTTGTTATGTAATTATGCTTGCTGATAATGCAGGAATAAATCTGATGTTTTCAAATTTTGTAAAAATTCCTAAAATAATCTTATAATATGTTAATTAAAAACAATTACATCAACGATTACTGTAAAACCACTTTAATTTGTAAAACGACTCTATTTCGCATTTTACTTCCGATAAACTGGTTTGCGACGACTAATGTTCGCGACCAATCCTAACCAGACTCATAATTATATTGTTATAACAACCATACGAGTAAGACTGCTTTGCGGCAAGAAATATTCGCGATGATGAGGCTCTCGCAAAACTCGCAAAAATTTCTCACTCTTGAATAAAAGTTAGTTTACAGTACCAAAACGTTTAACAGTTATGAAGATGTGAATGCATGGCATCATTTATGTTACCTTGCATTACTGTGGTTTCATTAATATTCAAGGGTATCAATTTTCGTGGTTAAAGTGAAAATCACAGTTTCAAGGATACGTAAATTCGTGGCCAATGACACTATCAATACAAACTGTTAGTAGAAATTGCACTTCAATGAACATTTATTTTCATGGATAAACTTAACAACAAAATCCACGAAAATTGGTATTCAACGAATATTGATGAAACCACAGTATGTACTGTAAAAATGCTTAGTTACAAAATATGAAAATAAATATTACTTTGAAAAAAAATTATTAATCATTTGCATTTAATGTTTATCCATGCAGTTGCAGCATTCCTTAAATAATTAATTCTCACTTATAAATAGAACATTTATAATGCAGCAACAAAGATACACATTGGAAATGCTGTAAACCAATTTAAATATTATATATTATGTATATCGATATATCAATGAACCTTGCAAGAGATTCTATCAATTGTTTCCGACCAATAGTGTTCATTTCTGTACCTTAAGGTCCTATGAAATAGATTACATGACTATTAAACCCTTTCATTTTGATTTTTAAGCACAAACCTGACAAACATATGAATATAATTGTTGTGCATGTTTATATCTTGTAGCCTCTATTTGCAAAGTTTAACAATTATTATGAATTAGGAAAATAAAAGAAAAATTCCAACCTTTCAACGGAATCAACATTTTCTGGTTTATCTTCACTGGATAAAGTAATGTCTACATTAGCAACTGCTCCCAAATCAGCATCATCCATCTTTGCTGGTTCTCAATTTCTAGTAAGATCTGCTCAAATTAGCAACCCTGTAAAAGTAATTAAAAAAGGTGCAAATTTTATTATTTATCAACTGATCACATGAAACACAGGTAATCATTACCTGTACAAATTTTTTAGGTGTATTCCGCCAAGAATATTGGTGGATTCTGGAGGGAATCTGTAAATTCCTGGGGTATTTGGGGTGAGGACCAAATTTTGAAAAGTAGAGTAGAAGAGGCTGTTTCCAGGCATAATTTTAAATTTCCAGACGTCATTTCAATTTATAGGCGTCATTTGGCAAGTTCAAATTTTCCTGGCGTAAAATGCTAAGAAAATTGAAACATAATTCCAACTGGACATTTAAGCAGGAATAAAATCCTCTGATTGGTCATGCGATATTATATAAATAGTGCCTGTTTGGGAGGGTACCAGTTGAAATTGACACCCGAGAAAACCATTGTCAACCGACGCGAAGCGGAGGTTGACAATGGTTTTCGAGGGGTGTCAATTTTAACTAGTACCCTCCCAAACAGGCACTATTTATTTTATTATACTGAATGTCTTAATTTTATAGCAAATTTTACTGCTTGTACATAGAAAATACGAGCGTTCTACAACGAACCGTACGCGCATAATTTACGCGCATGTAACAATTCGTTCTATCGGCCCGTTGCCACGTATGTTGCTAACGCTGAGGGTATGAGAACGGATTGTCAACTGCATCTAAACCAATCAGATTTCAGTATTTAACATGAAAGTATAATAACAGTTAATGTGTTAGGGTCATTTCACTATTAAGGTTATTATAAAGTTTGAATTCAGTTAGGAAGGAGGGAAGTAATGTACGTGGTGTGAGTGAAATGGTTAACACAGACAGGCTTTTTACTCCTATTGTCCTTAATTGCTGGATCATACAATAAATGCTGCACAATGTAATACTATGTTGGTATGTTAGATGATCAATTTAATTCCTATTCTAGTAAATTTGAATGTACATGACATTGTAGTGTTTGTCTGAATTTGTGTATTTTACTTTAAAGATAAAGTTTTCTTGAACTGAGACTAAATGTAGAGTTCAATTTGCATGTATAATTTTTAGTTGTTTATCAGATTCAGAATGTCAGTTTAAACGTTAATTCAAAGTGATCAAAATTTTAAAGCATTTCAAAACTTTATCATGTTCTTTGGAAATTAGTTAAATTTTACACTCTTGACAGTATTTGAAAATCCTAGAAATGGCCATTCAGGGTTGATATTGTATAACAATGTATAATAAATGGGACTTTCCAAGCGTAAGCCTTTTCCAAAATCTCCATCACATCATCTTTCATGATCTTTCAGGGGAAATTAAATAAAGTGGAAAATCATCCGGGGGTCAGAGCCCTGCTATGGGACCCAGAGGGATGAAATCCCCAGCTTAAAATTGCATGAATCTCAGCATTTTTATGAGCATTTAGAGTGCTTAAAATACTCACACAGTTCAAAATTTCACACAATTTACATATCGGTATTTAACCCCATTTGGAGTAGCTATAAGCAAAATAAAAATAAAACAAAAAATTTTGAGCTTTTTACTATTCAAGGAAAACCTTTTACTCATCAAAAGGGGAAAATGGAATATTCAGGGGAATTTCTCTCTAAATGGGGAAAAATACCAAATATATTCGGTAGTACATTTGCTCTAGATTAATCCCTGGTATCTAAAACTTATTACTACTTAGTATAATATATTGCATATCAATCATGTCAATAGTTATATATTAACTGTGCATATCTGAACAGGATATGCCTAGTATTTACTTTAATATGTATTAATTATCTTCAAGTCTCTAACCCACCTTGAATTGCTCTAAATATTTTAACCTTGTCAATGAGTTGCTTAATTAAATTTTTAAACCTGCTCAAGCATCTGAGTAATCAAAAAATTACTCTCTGTATGAGGATCCAAAGTGACCTCTGTATTAAGGTAGGTCGCGGGTTTGCTTTCGTCATCAAATTCTGTACGCAATTTAGACAACTCGAGTGGCCGTTTTGTGCACATTCGTTTATGACGTCATAACGGAGACATCCCAAGATTTCCCGCTTCACTCTCTCTCTCTAACGTCAAATGCTCGGTGTGATAATAACGCTATCATAATTATATAAGTATAATAACTATGGTGTAAATACAAGTAGTAGTTCATATTTATTCTTCATGTACGAATCACAAGTAGGAAATGCAGAAAGAAATCAATACATCATAATAATGACGTTAATCAGCAAGAATCGGAGCGAAAATTTTCAGTCAATGTGAAATGAGAGAGAGAGAGAGAGAGTCTGTAAAATGAAATAGTTTGGTCTTCCGCTTTGCCAAAAATTCATTAACAAAGAAAAACACGACAAGCGTTTAATTAATAGGTTATTGCGTCATGTAACTATTATGAACAAAAAATAAAGATGAGGACAGTCGGAGAAACCTATTTTCTAAATTAGTTGTGAAGATCTTGACCAGTAAATAAAAACCCAACGCTTATATGTACGAATATCATCTGGGTTTTTTTTCAGATTCGAGATTATTTACATTAAACTAGATGATAACCCGCGCAAGGGCGGGAATGAACACTTTACACATTAATTATGATATAATGCTAAATATGTTGAACCATATTTTTGTTTTGTTCATTTTTGTATATACTTTGTCCAAATTTTTCCTTATCTTATTTTTTAAAATTGAACTAAAAAACAAACTGTTTTTATTGTATTTATTTAAAACCAGTGAATAATGGGTATTTAGTTTATCTCTCTCTAAATTTTGTTCTTTAGGTCAATTTTCAAAATAATTTCTATTACTGTCCCAAATAAGAATTTCAGATTAAAAACAATCTGGAGGGGTGGGGGGATCAAACATCCCCGTTTTATGCATACATCATTAATCCATATAGACGTGTAATATGTTTATTAATGTTTACAAATTAATGTCTAACTAAGGTTTACAACCAATCTGTCGTGGTATAAAAATGTATGAAATTTAAACACGCTAGTTTATGCAATATTATCCATTTGCATGCATATTTCAAACCAAAGTTGTTAGATGCAAAGTATCTGCCCTATGGTGAACTCGCCCAACATTTTCCGCTATGATATCAATTAGTCAACCCGTTTCTGGGCACCCCACTCTAGAAAGTTGTTTCGGAACCATTAATACTATAGTCGCAATAATTGTCCCATTTTATTTATTAACTTTTTGTATTAATCGAAGTCCGATCCAAGGTATCTGCCCGCGGTGCATGATGAACTCGTCCTACACTTTTCGTTAATTAGCCAATCCGCGTTCTTGGTTACCCCGTTCTGGAACGTTCTAGAGGTCGTGCTTCGCAAGCGACTGAGTATCAAAACTAATATCGCCCACTAAAGAAACGAATTGACTCAATTTATTTATTCAACATTTGTCTAATCTTAACTTCTATGTATTCTCTAAATAGGCGCACAGTAAATATATTTACTCTTTACGTTATCATTCAATATTATTTCATTGCAAGTATATATATATTTGATCGAGACTATCCTTCACTTGGATCCGCCAAAGCGTGCCCACCACCTTACTCTCATTTTTGCTATTTCGGGATTGTTTATCGAAAATGAAAGTAGGTTTTTGATTAATTTCACAATAATAACTTATCAGTTAAAATTCAATTATACCTTACGGACATCATCACGCATGTGTTGAAATACCAAAGGTGTAAGCAAGTACTCTGGTGCAGGCATTTTGTAGTTTATTTGCAAAATGCCTTAATTTTATAAGTACTAGATGATATCCCACGCAAGCGCGGGGATTAACAATAATTCACATTAGTATAATACAATGCTTAGTTATATGTTGAACCAGGTTTTTTTGTTCATTTTTCTATGTATTGTGTCCGAAATTTTTCTTAATTGCTTTTCTTAAAATATTCTATAAAATTGAAATAAAAAGCAACTGCGTGGCTGAAATTTTAGTGGAGAGGACAGGAATGAAAATCTAAGCTGAAATGGAGTATATACACATGAACATGTACATGGCCTTGATTCTTTTTGTTGCAGCTGACTGGAAAAAAAATAGACTATTATCTTATTTCAAACCAGAGTGTGGGTGTATAGAGCGTGGTATCTCTTTTTAGAACTTTGTTCTTTATGTCAAATTTCACTTATTATTGCCCAAAATAAGAAATTTATAGATAAAACACTGTCAACAAATTAATTTATAAGGTTTACTACCAATCTGTCATGGTATAAAAAATGTGTAATTATGTTATTTAAAAAACGTGTACGCACTTTTCGCCATAGTGTTAATTAGTCAACCCCATTTTTTGGCATCCCGTTCTGTAAAGTTCTTTCCATCAAAAAAAAAAATCCCGTCTATTGGCCCATATTATTAACTTTTTTGTATTAACCAGATGTCCGATCTGCCCACAAAGCATGGTGACTCATCCTACATTCTCCAACATGACGTTAATTAGCCAAACCGCGTTCTTGGTTACCCCGTTCTGGAAAGTTCTATTCATCAAAACAAAAATCGCACATTCAAGAAACGAATTGGCTCATTTTATTTATTCAACATTTGTCAAATCTCAATTCTTATGTATACCCGAAATAGGTTACCAGGATATATATTCACTATTTACATAATCATTCAATATTATTTCATTGTAAGTATATTTTTTGATGCAAACTCCAACTGACTTGGATCCGCCAAAGCGTGTCCACCACCTTACTCACATATTTGCTATTTCGGGCTGGTTTATTGAAAATGAAAGTAGGTTTTTAATTTATCTTACAATAATTACTTATCAGGTAAAATTCAATTATATCTTACGGACATCAACTTACACATGTTGAAATGCCAAAGGTGTGAGCAGTTACTCGGGTGCAGGCATTTCGAAGTTTATTGGCAAAATGCCTTAATTTATAAGTATAGATATATAATATTCAGACCAAGCAGATATGGAAAGAGGGAACCTGATAATCTTGCAGACGCCTACAAATTTAGTACCCCCTCTTCCTCTTGATTTTAAATATGAAAATATGTTCTGCATCATCTGAATAAGAAAATAGGATAAAATTAAGGTTACCTAATAAATATTTCAAATATCGACTGAACAGATCTATTTCTATACAATTGCCGTTATATTACAAGAATCAGTTTTATACGAGCCCATAAAAACTGGAGGTACACGGGAGGCTATGCCTTCCCCATATTTATAATTTCGATTTCATAAAAAAGTATGTTTTATTTCTTTCATGTTCTCATAAAAATCACATCAATTTTTTAAAAATATACATTGTATGTGCTTACGAAAATTTATTGTGATGAGCGTTCTTAGTAATCATCAGGAAAACTTTAACAGTAAACGATGTTACGTTTGTACAAACGTGTATATATACGACCTGCATGTATATACAATGTCTTCTCATTTCTGTAATTTTGTGGACAATTTTAATGTAAAAAAAAAATCCGTGACATCCTTTAAACTTTGAATCTGAAATTTTTTTAGCTTAAGCTGTCTAAATTTTAATTATGAAGTGATTGCTATCACTAAATAAGTGGAAAATGTTCAAAACACTTTGACGTTGTACTCATGACGTCAGATACGGAAATGCGACAATTTTCGGTAGAATAATCAAAACACAAAATAAAATAGCAAAAAATCTAGCGAGAACACATATACTTTTTTTTACATCAATAATTTGTAAATCACTTTTTCTTTACGCACAGAAACAGTTGATAAATTCGTCTAAATTGTTTGAAAGTTATTTACAATTTCTTAAAACTCCATCTTAAAAAAAAGAGAAATGTGCTCATTTTCCTATATATTCATTAGGAATGCGTCAAACCAGCACCATAAACGATACTAAGTTTAAAAGAGTATTGCACTAAAATAGCGTAGGCAAATTTGATACAAATTTTATATAATGAACTGTAAAATTAATCCTAAAGAACGATTTGATAAATTTTCAGGGTATGTTTTCTCGTGAGATTTTTTATGGGGTAAACCCGCGACCCACCTTAAGGGGGAACAGTCGACTTTCATTGTAATGATCGATCGATGCCTTGATGTGCTAACTATATTATGATGTCATAATTGATTTGATTGTATGATGCTTAATGATGTCATTTATCCATTATGAGGTCAAACATGATTTGATAGATATTTTCCCCTACTTTACGGCTCTAAAGTAGTCATTTTCACAACATGAGTTGGGAAGAATTTAATTAACATTTTCAATTTTAGAAATGTAAATGTACAAAATCATACTATTAGCGGTTATTAAGATAATCATATACACAGTACCGATCAGACCCAACCTAACACCAGAGTAAACCCCAACTAAACCCTGGATTTACTTTTGGGGTTTACTTGGGGTTTACTTTTTGAAAATTTGGGTCCAGTCTCGAGGTTTACTTTGGGTTTACTCTGGAATTGCTTTTGGGGTCAACTGTACGCACTGAAGTGTGAAGCATACCGGTCTTAAGTTTTATCTTACCATCTTACTGCCTGTAATTCCTGCCCCTTGTATATTCCGAATACACATGTAGTGTCTGCTTTCAGGTGTATACTTCTGATCGGGGTTTACTCTCTGTGTCCACTGACTGGGTTTACTTTGGATACACTCTAGTAAACCTGGAGTAAACCAAGAAAGTATACCCAGGGTTTAGTTGGGGTTTACTTTCTGTTAGGTTGGGTCTAATCGATACTGTATATTCTGATTATTATTCTGTTCGTGTTAATTAAAAAATCTAAAGAATGTATTAACAGTACTATTTTGATGGTTCAAAACAGAAATTGTCACAAAAAGTCATAATTCCAGAATAAGGCCAAGGGGTAGGGGTGATTCCTATTGTCGTATCTGGAGTCCCTTGACTGCCAAGAAAGTGGCCATGAAAATTTTATAAGTTAAAGCAGATGTTAAGGTTGATATATGAATTTTTTTTTTTTTTAATTTCATTGAAATTATAATTTTTATATGCCATCACATTTTGTTAAAATTTAGAATAAACAAGAGGCCCATGGGCCACATCGCTCACCTGAGCAACAATAGGCATGATTAAATCAGCTTAATGGAGATCGACATAATACAAAATATCTGGACAATGTAGTAATACATGTAGATATTCTTGTGTTTATAATCAAGTCCCTTTTCTAACAGGATGATTTTATATTCATATCACATGTTGAGCATCGCAGTTCTCAACAAGATCCTAGACAATTGTTTATACATGGGATATAAACCTACATCAAACTCTGAACCCCTTGTGAGGCCCAAGAATTGTCCAGGGGCAAAAGTCTTAACAATTTTAAAGAATCACAAATTGGCAAAATGTTTGCATATAAGTAAAACCATATATATTATAACATTTCAGTTTTTGTGAATTAAAAATGTTTTCCTTTGTAAAATTGGATCCCGAATGTGGCCCCACCCTACTCCTCAAGATTTTTATTTTAACGAATTTGAATCTACACTACCCAAGGTTGCTTTTACTAAAGTTAAAGATTTTCTAGACAAATGGTTTTGTAGAAGATTTTTCTCCATATATTCCTATGTCTCCCTCCCCCCTCCCCGTTGTGACCCCATCCTACCCCCGGGGATCATGATTTGAACAAACTTAAATCTACCTAGTCCTTACCTGAGGATACTTCCACATAAGTTTCACCTTTCCTAGCTACTTAGTTTTAGAGATTTTAAAGATTTACTCTATTCCTACGTAAAAATTCGATCCCCATTGTGGCCCCACCCTACCCCCAGGGGTCATGATTTTCACATCTTTGAATCTACACTTATTGAGAATGCTTCCACATAAGTTTCAGCTTTCCTGGCTGATTAGTTTCTGAAAAGAAGATTTTTAAAGATTTACACTATAAATTCCTTTGTAAAAATTTGACCTCCCCCATTGTGGCCCCACCCTACTCCCGGGGGTCATGATTTGAACAAACTTTGAATCTACACTAGCTGAGGATGCTTCCACATAAGTTTCACCTTTCCTGGCTGATTACTTTCTGAGAAGAAGATTTCTTAAGATTTACTCTATATATTCCTATGTAAAAATTCAACCCCCCATTGTGGCACCACCCTACTCCCGGGGATCATGATTTGAACAAACTGTGATTCTACATGAACACTAGCTGAGGGTGCTTCCACATAAGTTTCAGCTTTCCTGGCTGTTTAGTTTCTGAGAAGAAGATTTTAAAAGATTTACTCTATATATTCCTTTGTAAAAATTCAACCCCCCATTGTGGCCCCACCCTACTCCCGGGGGTCATGATTTTCACAACTTTGATTCTACACTAGCTGAGGATGCTTCCACAAAAGTTTCAGCTTTCCTTGCTGCTTAGTTTCTGAGAAGAAGATTTTAAAAGATTTACTCTATATATTCCTATGTAAAAATTCACCCCCCCTACATTGTGGCCCCACCCTACCCTGGGGGTCATGATTTTCACAACTTTGAAACTACACTACATGAGAATGCTTCCACGTAAGTTTCAGCTTTCCTGGCTGATTAGTTTTTGAGAAGAAGATTTTTAAAGATTTACTCTACATATTCCTATGTAAAAATTAAACCCCCCATTGTGGCCCCATCCAACCCCCGGGGGTTATGATTTCACAACTTTGATTCTACACTAGCTGAGGATGCTTCCACATAAGTTTCAGCTTTCCTGGCTGATTAGTTTCTGAGAAGAAGATTTTAAAAGATTTACTCTATATATTCCTATGTAAAAATTCAATCCCCCATTGTGGCCCCACCCTACCCTGGGGGTCATGATTTTCACAACTTTGAATCTACACTAGCAGAGGATGCTTCCACATAAGTTTCAGCTTTCCTTGCTGATTAGTTTCTTAGAAGAAGATTTTAAAAGATTTACTCAATATATTCCTATGTAAAAATGAAACCCCCCATTGTGGCCCCATCCAACCCCCGGGGATCATGATTTTCACAACTTTGAATCTACACTAGCAGAAGATGCTTCCACATAAGTTTCAGCTTTCCTTGCTGATTAGTTTCTTAGAAGAAGATTTTAAAAGATTTACTCTATATATTCCTATGTAAAAATTTGACCCCCCATTGTGGCCCCACCCTACTCCCGGGGGTCATGATTTTAACAACTTTGATTCTTCACTAGCTGAGGATGCTTCCACATAAGTTTCAGCTTTCCTGGCTGATTAGTTTCTGAGAAGAAGATTTTTAAAGATTTACTCTATATATTCCTATGTAAAAATTCAACCCCCCATTGTGGCCCCATCCTACCCCCGGGGGTCATGATTTGAACAAACTTTGAATTTACACTAGCAGAGGATGCTTCCACATAAGTTTCAGCTTTCCTGGCTGATTACTTTCTTAGAAGAAGATTTTTAAAGATTTACTCTATATATTCCTATGTAAAAATTAAACCCCCCATTGTGGCCCCATCCAACCCCCGGGGGTCATGATTTTCACAACTTTGATTCTACACTAGCTGAGGATGCTTCCACAAAAGTTTCAGCTTTCCTGGCTGATTAGTTTCTGAGAAGAATATTTTAAAAGATTTACTCTATATATTCCTATGTAAAAATTCAACCCCCCCATTGTGGCCCCACCCTACCCTGGGGGTCATGATTTGAACAAACTTTGAATCTACACTAGCAGAGGATGCTTCCACATTAGTTTCAGCTTTCCTGGCTGATTAGTTTCTTAGAAGAAGATTTTTAAAGATTTACTCTATATATTCCTATGTAAAAATTAAACCCCCCATTGTGGCCCCACCCACCCCCCGGGGGTCATGATTTTCACAACTTTGAATCTACACTAGCAGAAGATGCTTCCACATAAGTTTCAGCTTTCCTTGCTGATTAGTTTCTTAGAAGAAGATTTTAAAAAATTTACTCTATATATTCCTATGTAAAAATTTGACCCCCCATTGTGGCCCCACCCTACTCCCGGGGCTCATGATTTTCACAACTTTGATTCTTAACTAGCTGAGGATGCTTCCACATAAGTTTCAGCTTTCCTGGCTGATTAGTTTCTTAGAAGAAGATTTTTAAAGATTTACTCTATATATTCCTATGTAAAAATTCAACCCCCCATTGTGGCCCCATCCTACCCCCGGGGGTCATGATTTTCACAACTTTGATTCTACACTAGCTGAGGATGATTCCACATAAGTTTCAGCTTTCCTGGCTGATTAGTTGTTGAGAAGAAGATTTTTAAAGATTTACTCTATATATTTCTTTGTAAAAATTTGACCCCCCATTGTGGCCCCACCCTACCCCCGGGGGTCATGATTTTCACAATTTTGAATCTACACTAGCTGAGGATGCTTCCACATAAGTTTCAGCTTTCCTGGTCAAATGGTTCTTGAGAAGAAGATTTTTGAAAATTTCTCAAAATTTTCCAATAATTGCCAATTATCTCCCCTTTAAAGAGAGCGTGGTCCTTAATTTTCACAACTTTGAATCCCCTTTGCCTAAGGGTGCTTTGTGCCAAGTTTGGTTGAAATCGGCCCAGTGGTTCTGGAGAAGATGTTGAAAATGTGAAAAGTTTACGGACAGACAGACGGACGGACCCACGAAATGCAGGTCATGTGACTGACAATTTATGTGACTTTTTAAAAAAAATATATGTGACTTCATAAACTGTTCTAACGAATCAATGGTAATGTGACATTTGTCCATAAGTGTGTGACATTGTATTGATTATGTAATGTCACATACCGTAACCTTATGGGTAAGTGTCACATAAATGTCTTAAACAGTTAACTGTCACTTATATGTAACAAAACTTAATTTAACTTTTTATTGTTACCTCACTTAAGCTAAGGGGTAAATGCCACATAAATATTCTGAAATTTGGGTAACTGTTGCATAACTTATCCACAAAATGCAGGTCACTGTACTGACAATTTATGTGACTTTTTTAAAAAAAAAAATGTGACATCATAAACTGCATATTCAGTCGAATTAATGCTTATGTGACTATTGTCCATAAGGGTATTTGACATTGTATTTTATTATGTCAAATAAGCTTAGGGGTAAATGTCACATAAATGTCTTGAAAATTAGTTTACTGTCACATAAATATATGTCATGTAACTTAATTTCACTATTTAATGCTATGTCACATAAGCCTAGTGGTATATAATAAAACTTAGGTAACCATTACATAACATACCCCCCCTCCCCCCCCCCAAAAAAAAAATTCTACAGGCCACTTTAAAAAGGAAAAAAAAATAATTGCACGCAATACGAGTGTAATTGAAACACAGTGACACTTAATAACTAATTATAATTTATCGGGATCTACCAGTGAAAATCTTCAAAAACATAAAATTTTCCTTTACAGTTGAAAAAGGTTATACTTTCTGTTCGTGCACCTTGTATAGATATTTTTTAAACTTAAGACTTTACATATTACCCTCACCCCCACCCCTTCCCCTGAACCTACTTGTATTTTTTTAAATTATATGATTGTTATGATTATATTTGTTCAAACTTTTTTTAGGTTGATCTTTTATTGTCTTGTTCTTATAAAATATAACATGGAATACACCAAATCAGACGTATACATGTTACTCCCAATTACATTAATAAACATCTAAATATTCAAACATGTAACTTACAAAGTACATCTAAGTAGTAATTCTGACTCTAGAACGTATTAAAAATTTTCATTACATATGTGTTTATTTTCCAACAGAAAGCATCAAAGTATGATTTCATGAGTACACACGTATATCAAATGTTTCGGCAATCGGCAACAACTAAATGTGCGATCTTACAACTAAAATAACAAGGCAGATTAATGGCGGACAAGAACTATGTACTTCTATATATGTATTATGATTTTTCACAATTACATCGGAGATATCGAGGTGTGGAACCTTTTGAGCAAAGTGAATCGTAACGTCTCAAGCCACGGTCCGGAGTTCACCTAAAGCCCTCTCCTACAAGAATGGGAGAGGGTTGTTTTGTACATTTTGGCTATGGTTTGCGACGACGAGGGAGTCGTTAATTGACATATTTAATTCATTTGAAATGCCTTGCGTAGATGTTAGGAAATAAAGTAATGTAATATAAGTTACTTTGGCAGGAAATCAAGTTCTTACAAGAAAGATGACCATTTGATTTTCAAGGAGCTAGATATATATATTTATCGCATATGTGTGGATGATACTACCCATGAGATAAGCCTATGCTTTATCCAGGGCTAGGTGCTTTATCAATAGCACTTCCGGTTTTGACACAATCCCTCGCTTCAAGATTTACATTTATCGAAAATTCGATTTGTGAAAATTCTTGCCTTAAAAGTTGAATGATTATGAACTAAAATTTCGTTAAAAGCAATAAAAAAACTCATATACGTTAGTGAATTGTCAAATTTGATCAATGTATCTGTACTGGCTAGCCTACCTGCGAGGACGGATGTTACACCCCCCCCCCCTTAAATCGTTTTCATGAGAAACCTTTGACAGTTGTTTGTCCATGCAGAGAAGTCTTATAGCCACTTTCAACAATGCTTTCTTACATTATACTGAATACATTATAACCTACCATGGATCTACAAGTAGCCTAGCACCCTGACTGGCTGAGCACATCGTCGTAGAAACAATAACTTCAGAGTAAAGTTGGAATTCATATGATCCTTCGGTCCTTACAACTTTCAGTCAATAGTTCGTTTGTAATAAATCCCCAACAGATTGCCACATATGTTTTAAAAGACGCACATATCAAAGATTTTATATTTTTTACATGATCTACTTTCTTTCGGCATGTCAACATCAACAGGTCCAAAATCAATAAAAGCGTCCAAATGATGTTGCCAAGTTCCATAGAAGTAATAGAAGTAAATAAAGCTGTTAAATATGTTTGTGTTTTCATTTAAAATAATATTGTTGTAACATACAATACAATTTGCAAGCTTCATACAAAAGCCACCAGACGTCAGAAAAATCACAGGATTCTTATTGGGTCTCTGTAGGTACTAATTATGCAAAATTCACCTTTTAATTTAGTTATTTACAATATACCGGTAATGTTACATGTGTTATAGTGCTTTTTTGTTGAACAATTTTTAGCAGCAAATATATTACTTACTTTGCATTATGATTAAAAAATATCTAAAATAAATTCTAGAATGGCCCGATTTATTTTGTCAGGAACTATCATCAAGTCATTTCCAAATTAGAGGGCATTCATGAATAATGTAATTTCGATTATAAAATATGACTATTATGGCAAGGTAACACGTGTTACATTAGCGAAAAAAATGATAAAAAGTTGTCATACTTTAAGCATTCAAAGAAAAAAAATCCATCTAATTAACTTAAGATGAATTTCGAAACTTTAAAGTACAGATATCAAGCTTCATTTTCATAATAATTTTGTTAAAATGCAATGATCTTAATTTTTACTTTAAGTACCCTCAATTGCACTGTTTTATTGATTCTGGACAAACAGTGCGACGTCATCAATAAGTTTATACGTCATTTTGGATAGAAAATCATTCATAGTTTCACCGGGGATATCTCAAAGTTTGGTCAAACACGAAAATCGTATGAGATAAATAGAACATCTATGATTGTGTGTAACATATACATTTTGTTGACAAAACTTAAGCAGAATCTCGCAATCACTTAGGAATGACGTCTCAACCGCTCAACTATGACGTCGCAGCCTATGACACTGTGTTACGAAAAGACAGAGGCAAAGGGAAAATCTAAGAAAATGTAATAAACAGAAAATTCAATGATTTAAAGATGAATATGGAATTTATTTCACTCGTGAGACAGGAATTTTTTTTTTTATATTTTCACGAGTGCGAAGCAAGAGTGAAAATATCAAAAAATCCTGCCCCACTCGTGAAATAAATTACATACTCATCTACAAAACATTGAATATCCTCTCTCTCTCTCTCTCTCTCTCTCTCTATATATATATGTTACAGTAAATATGTGTACTTGGGAATTTCATGTAGTATTCCCTGAATTTTATGAAATACATGATATTTCTATTCTGCTTAGGGAATACACGTATTTACTGATTTCAGTTAGAAATTCGTCCCGAAATTCGTAATTTCAATAATTTCCAGATAAAATATTTTTTTTTTATTATATTTCCGTGTGAAATCCTATAGCAACAAATAAGTCATAATATTAACTTCAAATCTGTGTCCATGCCCCAGTTTCAAGTGTGCAATCGGGTGTAACGAAAGCGAACGGTTTATATACCCGTCTGACAGTGCCTATTTATTAGAAGTGTTCAGCTTTAATCTGGTACCGCAGCTGAATGTAAACAAACAGGGCAGTCTGGTTCCCTCTCCTGCTTTACCTCGTTTGTGTAGAGAACTACGGTAACACTGATTATCAAAAACCCTTACGCTAATGAGCTATGTTCTTCGACTTATGAAGTTTTCAAAGTCATTACTACTAATGTTTATTTTATATAGATAAAACTTCGTTTTATTTTTGTTGCTTTATTTAGCGTTTGTATTATCTCAAAAGCGGTTGAGAGTAAGAACTATATTTTTGCACGTAACTTTAAAATGGCGACTATGGGGTCAACATCCTGCTTTGAACAGGATCACATAAGCCGGCAATTGCTCTTTGAGCAATAAGCCCGGCTAAAAAGCGTTGACTTTCTATATTTTCATTGAAAACTGAAATGATCTGTATTGCATGCAAGCTTTACAGCTTTGTATTTGTCGTCTTTCCAAATTTAGCGGCGGAGTCAGAGTTTACGGAGACAGCCGAGCGTCTGGTTGAACTTTCACATGGTACCTAAGATATGAACCCTAGGCATGACCCAGGGGCCATGAAATTCAAAATTTTGGAAGAGGTATCCTTCCTCATCATAACTATGCATTTAGTTTGTTTAATACCCAGGAGAAGAGGAGGAAATTTTTAAAGAAATAATGCATTTTCACTATATATTCAACAGAGCCCTGCCCTAGCACCAGAACGGCCATGAATTTCATAATTTTGGTAAAGGGCTCAATGCTCAATACAATCATGCAACAGTTTGACTGCTTGATATCCAGGATGAAAGATTTTTAAAGATTGCATTAATTTTAGTGGTTTTCGCCCCACCCCTCAGGACCCGGGGGTTGGGGGGACCATGAAATTCATTTTTTTGTTCCCCTTCAGCCATAGATGCTATAGGCCAAAAATGGTTGAAACCTATAAACATGCCCAGTCGCGTCCATTATCTACATTTGCCAAAATTGTTGTGTATGTATATGATGAACTAATTATAAGTTATTGCCGAATATATGGGCAATCATGGCTTTGGAAGGTATGAAATTGACATCTGAACAACTCTAGGAAGCACAAATTCATAAATATTAATGTCCATTAAAATGGTTTGCTGAATAAGAGTCCTCAAGCCTTAATCAGAAATTCTTGTAGCTTACAAGTGCAGAAACACAGCTTCTAGTCGGATATGTCTTCAGTTTTCACACAACTTTTTAGTCCCTACCATTATGAGTAGTTTTTTCTTAAATTTTCAGGAATCTCCATATAAACCTCAAAAAATAACCACAATAAAAACTTTTTAATACTTTGTATTGTAAAAAAAAAACCAACATAAAATAAAAAAAAAATAACAACCAAAACTCCTCCATTAGTCCAAGATGACCTCACATTCTAAAGGAATGTACATGTACACTGTACATCATCTGTACAATTCCAGGTATTAAAAAAAAATATTTTAACAAAATGTGGAACAAAAATCTATTGATAAACCTGGTATGTGTTTATTATACACAAAATTCATAATTCCAGGTGTTAAAAAAAAATATTTTAACAAAATGTGGAACAAAAATCTATTGATAAACCTGGTATGTGTTTATTATACACAAAATTCATGTACATATATAGTGCCAACTCATCATACTGCCACCCTTATTGCTTTTTCTGTCCACAGTAATGCAGTGTAACATGGAAGCTATAATCAAAGAGCACTATTAGACAACCAGATAAAGATAACTGCACAATATATATAAGTATCTTACACTGTTAATTCTTTAATTTTGCAGACCTCAAAATTTTTACATTTCTTACTAATTCTTTTTTAAAAAATATGCATCATCAAAAAATGTGTTTGCTGCTTTTTGTCTTACATGCATGCAATTCCATGACATGTACAAGAGAATGTGTACAGTACATACCAAACTTTATGCTATCCTAGGAATGATGCCAAAATCAATCTTGGAAAATGTTAACTGTATAAAGAGATGGTATTGATGCAGCAATTAATTTATTTAATCAATTATCCAAACAAAATGCCTCCCCCCCCCCCATTATAATTTTGATAATCGATAAATCAAAGTATTAGTTAAAAAAAAATTATTCCTAAAAAAAATTCTGATTGCCCATCACTAAGAGGTGGTGATATATTTGTTGCATTTAATCAAATCTCTGTTGAGATTGAAGCTTTTAAATAACCAATTTCCTTTAAAAATCAGTTTCAATAACATTTGATTCATTGACAAGTTGGTCACAAGTGTAAGAGGAAAAAAAAAAGGAAGACTTTCTTCATAGATAGCAGATGTTCTTTACATTTGCTTAACACATTCAACAAGTTGTCCGATACATATAAAAACAAAATACTGACACTGGAATCCAATTTTCATATTCGAACTTTCAGTTTAACAAGTACATTTGTTATAAATTCTCTTCTAGCGCAAATATTCCAATACCAAATCTTGCAGATCTTTGTTAACAGTTTGCAATGTACATATAAATCATTAATAAGAAATCTTTGCATCAAGCATTCATTACCATAAATGTATACCTTACAGTTATTCCACAAATGAACAAAAAAAAGTTAAAAACAATAGGCCCAAATTCCTTAATAGTCACCTGAGTATGATACAACTCTGTAAAGATCCACAGAAAAGCATTCTATAATTATATAATATAGCGAACTAAATTGATAAGGGAAGGTATGTTACTCACAAACAAAAGAAAATGGGCAATCAATGATTGTTTGAAGTTTTTTCTGGTAATCTAAAACTACTTCAAAAGTCATTTATTTACTTCTCTGCATGTAATAGGACAACCAGGAAATTAACAAAATTTGCTCCCCCAAAAAGTGGTTCAGCAGTTTTGTTGAAGATGAAAATGTTTAGTTTGTAACCCACAAACAAGGGACAGAAACAGATAGCAATAGGTCACCTGGGTGACTTAGGTGACCTAAAAGGCACTGACTAATGCCTAAACATCATAAAAAGCAATGGTACTTTTATGCAAGTCCCACAAACATAATAGATATCAGAATTAAAAACTATTCCTCCATTTGATTTTAGTTTTGGGGGGAAAAAAATTCTTGTCAAGTACATCCTGAAACGTGCAAGTGACTTGTGTCCATACATATACAAGTTTTTTTTTTACCAAACTATAATACAGCAATGTCTCTAGATTTTCAATCACATCATGTGGCACTGCCTATAGGCTATAGCAAAGTGTCCATACATTATGTGTCTTTACCTTAATTTCCCTTATATGTTTTTTGTTTTCATACATATTTCACAAGATACATTCACTCTGTGAAACAGCAATATTAAAAAAAGTCAAATACTGTACATAATGTATACATGTGTCAAGGAAAACATTCCCCAAATACAAATGCATAAGTACACATTTAAGGGTTTTTTCCCCCTTTTCTAAATAAATGAACTTGTAGCAATAAACTTGGATTCTTAGCTAAATCCATCCTTGAACTAGAGACCAAAAGCTGAAAAGGGGTAAGGGGGATGGGGGTGGGGGGAAGGGCCAAAGATATTAACTTATTTTTTGGAATGATTCATATTTGAAATTTTCTTTATAATTAAATGATTCTCTCTTAAGTGTATCACCCCCTTGTTGACCTTGCTTTTCTGCTTCATTCGATCTATGAACGTTGATCTGGGGGTGGTACCCGATTTCAGGAAATCTTTGAAATACTCTTTGATTTCTTTTACTTCATCATCAGTCCACCGTTGCCGCGTTGTTTTCTTCACTTTTTTCCTGGTCTGAACTTCGTCCTCCTCCTCTTCCTCCTCCTCTTCTTCTTCCAATCCTGCCTCCTCTAAATAGCAGTTTTCAGTGGCATCCACTGTATCACTTGGAAGAGCCCTGTTCAAATCAAAAAGTCCATAAACCAATGTAGGTAAGTAATATGGTACATTGTATTATAAATAGTGAATGCAAGGAAATGAACATATGCTGAATTATGATTGCCTACAGTTAATGGCTGTAACTGATGAATAACTATAAAATTTAGAAAATGAGACTAATCAGACCTTTCCTGTTCTTGAGAAGAAGATTTTTAAAAGATATTCCCTATATATTCCCATGTGAAACTTTGATCCACCATTGTAGTCCCAATCTTAGCTTTGGATCAATGATTTGAACAACCTTGAATCTACAGTACATTTTGTAATATACCACAGTATACTAAACTCTGACCCCATATTGTTGCCACATCCTACCACCTAGGGTCCTGATTTAAACAAAATCTTGACCTTACACTATTTGAGGATGCTTCTATGCTTCTTCTATATTAATATGACTATTCATGGCTTTGCTGTCCTTGAGAATGATAATTAACTAGAAACTCGTTGCGAGCAACTAGAGGTCTTCCGTCCGAATAACCATCCTAATATTATCAAAAAATACTCAAAAACAAAAAAGTTTAAAAATTTGACTTTTTAAATTCACTTCCGGTAGCGACTAGCGGAATTAGACGCACACAAAGGGGTGGTTCTGTTCACCTATAAGTCATGTACTATCATCTCCAACAAGTTTCCAGTTCATATTATTAGCCGTTCTTTAGATCGTTCGCTGACAAAAAATCATTTTAAAATCAGGAAATTGTCCATAACTTGGCACCGGAAGGGCATTTTCACATTTCCTCCCAGATGTATCAAGTTCTCATAGATGCGCATTATTCCTGAAAATTTCATTGAAAACCACTGAATAGTTACTGAGAAATCGCGTAAACAAAATTCTGGGAAAAAATAAGAAGAACTAGAGTTTCCGATTTATCAATTTGAAAACAAATCATATATTTAGCACTTTGAAAAGAGTCTCTATAAACCCTACAAATATCAAAGAAAAATATTGAAAAACAAAAAAGTTGAAAAATTCAACTTTTTAAATTCACTTCCGGTAGCGACTGGAAGTATTGATGACACACGAAAAGGTGATTCTGTTCAGAAAAAAATACAATACAATGACAATTTTTAAGTTTCTTAAAAGGTTAATCAAAGTATTTTTAATTTTTGCATAGTATGCACATTTAACTGTTAAAGGTTAATGATTCACACACTTTTCTTATCTTATTTTATATTATTTTCTCTTCAAAGTTCGTTTTCAATATTAACTTCTTTAAAAAAAAAAAAAAAATTATAGTCTTGATGCACTACTGCATGCTGATTGAATGACATGTTTATCATCATGTGTAATCTCTTAGACAGTTAATAACTACAATTTAACGGTAAAAATATGTCTGTATTCACAGCATGAATTAATCATTTGACAATAAAATGATCTAAAATTATCAACATCTTTGGCATGACATCGATAGCTGCCCGGCTGTTTTGCGTCTTGTGCATGACTTGTAACAACGGACTTTTTCATACAAAGAAGTGTAAATTCTAGAGGGGTTCTGACAGAGTATTCAATGCAGTGGTCAATTAGCAGTGAAACAGGTGCAAGTGCCCTGCTGTTTCACTTATTTCAGCAGTAATAAATCGAGATTTATAAAATAGTGACGATATAACCACATTTTCGTAATAATTTTTTTTATGATTTCCAATAAAGGGGTTGAAAATTTAAGGCAACTTAAACTTCTCTTTCGTGATAATTAACGGCAAATTTTGGAGCTCAAAAGCGACCAATTCGCCTCAGTCACCCCCTACGTTGGTCCTTGCATTAAGAATTTGAAATCATTCAACTTTTGACATCTTGAACTTGGGGGAGGGCCAAAGAACTGAGAGATATCTCAGGGTTCAATAAATGGAAGATGAAATTCATGCATAAGAAATAATCATCAATTTACTTCACCATTCACGGTAGCCTAGTGGTAGAGCGTTCGCTTCGTGATCGGGAGGCCCGGGTTCAATTCTCGTTCCCGGCGCCGCGTCAAACCTAAGACGTAAAAATAGGTAGTGACTGTTCCTTCGCCAAGCGCTCGGCATCAGAGGTGAAAGTCACGGGTCTTTCGGATATGACCTTAAAAACATAGGTCCCGTGTCACGGTAGGCGCTGGCACAATAAAGAACCCTCACTGCTCAATGGCCCTGAGTGCCGAGTATAGGTCTAAATTTGAAGCCCTTCACCGGCATACGGTGACCTCTCCATATGAGTGAAAAATTCTCAAGAGGGACGTTAAACGATATACAATCAATCAATCAATCAATTTACTTCAGCATATCTGTGATACTCAACATACCAGTGTTCAAAATGCCAGAGTTTAACTTTATATATACAAGCAACCATTTTAAATGAGCTTTAAGTCTTACAGATTTTCTTGAAAGCCTGCTTCTTCCTCATCATCTGCATCATCTTGGAAGACAATGTCTGCAATAATGATATGTCTTCTTTACATAGCTTGGACAGAATTACCACATATATACAAGTCCTAAACAAGAGGCCCACGGGCCTTATAGGTCACCTGAGCATTCTGCAACAACTTTCCAGTTATTGAATTTGATTCATGTTTTAAGCCAGATGCTATATGGCATTCACAATTTTGAAAGAGGCACCATTGATCATCATAACAATACACTTAGCAATTGCTTAGCTTGGTTTATTGATTTGAAAATGTCCAATAATAAGTTCATAGGATCTTCATGAATGTTTCATGAACATTTCATAAATAAAATTCATGAAAAATTCAAGGAAATTCATGAATTATTCATGATCACCTCGCAGGGGTACTGAATACCCATATGCAAGGTAGGGGAACAAAAATGCATTCCAACTAATCAGTAATATTCAGCAATAATCAGTAGTGCCCCTAACACTGCTAAATAAACCCCTGACCCTAGGTCCACACATTGCACAAATTTTAAAAAGGCACCCTTAAAATTGCCTATCAAAAAATAAATGTTTTATAAATACAAAGGAGCAGATTTCAAACAATTAATTCATTTTCAGTATATAAGTAGAGCCCAACCCCCACCCCTGGGGCCTTGAAATTCACAATTCTGCAAGATTAGGGCCCTTGCTCATCATAACTATATAGGTAGTTCATCTGCTTCATACCCAGAGACAGAGAAGAAAATTTTCAAAGATTTAATGTATTTGCACTATATAATCAATAGAGCCCCGCCCTAACACCAGAACCCTTGACCCTGGGACCATAAAATTCACAATTTTGGTAAAAGCACTCTTGCTCATCATAACTATGCACTTAGTTAGTTTATTTAATACCTAGGAGCAGAGAAGAAGATTTTCAAAGAATTCATGTATTTTTACTATATAATCTATAGAGCCCCGCCGTAACACCAGAACCCCTGACCCTGGGACCATAAAATTCACAATTTTGGTAAAAGCACTCTTGCTCATCTTAACTATGCACTTAGTTAGTTTATTTAATACCTAGGAGCAAAGAAGAAGATTTTCAAAGAATTCATGTATTTTTACAATATAATCTATAGAGCCCCCCCCCCCCCCCCCAACCAGAACCCTTGACCCTGGGACCATAAAATTCACAATTTTAGTAGAGGCACTCATGCTCATCATAACTATGCACTTAGTTAGTTTATTTAATATCTAGGAGTAGAGAAGAAGATTTTCAAAGAATTCATGTATTTTTACTATATAATCTATAGACCCCCCCAACACCAGAACCCTTGACCCTGGGGCCATAAAATTCACAATTTTGATAGAGGCACTCTTGCTCATCATAACTATGCACTTAAATAGTTTATTTAATACCCAGGGGCAGAGAAGAAGATTTTCAAAGAAATCATGTATTTTCACTGTATATAATCAATAGAGCCCCGCCCTAACACCAGAACCCCTGATCCTGGGGTCATAAAATTCACAATTTTGGTAGAGGCACTCTTGCTCATCATAACTATCTACTTAGTTTATTTAATACCCAGGAGCAGAGAAGAAGATTTTCAAAGAAATAATGCATTTTCACTATATATTTATTTAGCCCTGCCCTAGCACTAGAACCCCTGACCCCAGGGCCATGAATTTCACAATTTTGGTAGAGGACTCAATGCTGATTACAATCATGCAAACAGTTTGACTTCTTGATGTCCAGGAGTAAAGAAGAAGATTTTTAAAGACTGCATTAATTTTAGTGGTTTTGGCCCCACCCCCAGGCCCCAGGGATCATAAAATTCAAAATTTTTGTTCCCCTTCACCCATAGATGCTTTGTGCCAAATTTGGTTGAAATTGGTTCAGTGGTTGCAGAGAAGAAGCTGAAAATGTTCAAAAGTTTACGAATGACGTACGACGAATGACAGATGAAAACGGATAGCAATAGGTCACCTGAGTTTACTCAGGTGACCTAAAAATGAATAAATTGGTTCTCAGGCCAGTTTTCTCCAAAATAAATGAGGGAGGGAGGCTTTTTTTTTTACCTCATAAAAAACAGATGCGAGATTTGTGATTTTTTTTTTATTTCAAAGCTTAGCAACTTTTAATCAAAAGTGTTTCAACATAGTGTAGAAATCAAGAGCATTTATTTCCTGCTTCTTTCTCTTTAATTTTCTACATTCCTATGATTTGTGTAATGAAACGACGGCATTTTATCTGCCAGACATGCATTTAACTTACAGAACCTGACACTTTTAGTGATGCATCTGGTCAATTGCTTACTTATCAAAACTAATCTAAGAGTGTTTCAGCACTGTAAATAGTGCTTATGATTTTTTTTATACATTGTCAAATTTATCAGTCTTTGCTTTACCCACACTAAATGAAATTGGCAAATCTTGCCGAAGCTTTTCTGAAAACTTCTGAGGTTGAGGGAGCCGTCATTGATAGCATTATCGAGTTCTAACAACCTTCAGAAACCTACACTATGTGCCCTGGAAGTATAACAGTCATTCCCTAACGAATTTGCACTGACATCAATGCCATCATGACCAAACTTAATGTTGATGTCTTAACCTGTTAACTTGATGGCCATATTTGCGAGTTTAAACTAGGCCATTAGTCTGGATCATCTTGATGTTTGTCAAACGTTTTACTGATGGAGTATCTAAAATGCCGTCAGGGATTCCGGATTTTTCTCTTTTTTTGCACCATAGGAGCCCACGAGAGAAAACTTTTTTATTCTTTTGTGGATAAAAATGGTTAATGCTCATTGTTAAATGAGATGCGGGCAGGCCCGAGAACCAAGTTATTCATTTTAAGGCCTAAAGAACATTTGGCCACCTGAATATAATACCACACTGTAATGGATCCAGATGAAATTGACAATTTTTGTTCCCTTTCACCCTAAGATGTTATATGCCAAAAATTGGTTGAAATTGGTTTCACAGAAGAAGTTGAAAATGTTCAAATGTTAACGCACGATGGATGAGGACAGTGACAGACAAAAACAGATGGCAATAGATCACCTGAGTGACTCAGGTGACCTAAAAATTAATAATTTCCCTAATATTCGTACAATAAATTTGTTCACTTAATGTGATTTTGCCCTAACCAGGGGGTCACAATTTGAATAAACTTGAATCTTCAAGCTAGGATACTTCCATGTGAGTATGACTAATCATGACCTTGGTGTTCCCTCGAGATAATTATTTAAATATGCATAAATTTTCAGTTATTCTCAATATTTAAATCTTTTAAGAAGTTAAAACATAGGTAATCAAAGATCACCTTGACAAAGGTTGTCTATAAGGCCAAAAAAAAAAATAGTCTTGTTTCCTGCTACCCGACCTACCCTATTTTTTTGCACCCGACCCTAAAGTTTTTTTTAGCTTTTGGTGAAAAAATTCAAAATTTTAGGAATTTCATGTTTCAAAAGTGAAAAAAGTTATATATTCTCAAGTTGTATTTCATGAAGTATATGTTTAAAATATGGACTTTCATAAAATTCCACTTGAGTTGTGCATCCAAAGACATGGAATTTCATTTTGAAAGATGATATTGACCTTAGCTATCTAAGCTATGACATGTTCAATTTGGTTTTGTAGTAGTTCATATCCAAAAAAATAACGTTGGAAAAAAATAAAATTAAATTAAAAAAATAAAATAATTTTCCTACCTACCTACCCTATTTTTTTTCTGGCTGGTAGCAGGAAACAAGACTATTATTTTTTTTGGCCTAAGTAAGGTAAATCTCACATCATATTCTTTTCTAAATAGTATGCATCCAAAGATCAATATCCATGCAAGTTTGGTTTAAGTAGGGCTTATATTTGATTGGAAATGGAACTGCTTCAACAACTTTAACTTGCTCACTAATCAAGTAAATGTCACTCAGTTCCAACATCTGAAGCAAGACTGGAAGTGTCCATCCATAGATGCATCATCCATTCAAGTTTGGTCAAAGTAGAGCTAAATCAGCTAATAGTTACTTCAGAATGGAACTGCTCAAAAAACTTTAACCTGGTCACTCATCTGGAAAATGTAGGTCACATCCAGCATCTAAAGCAAGTCTGGTAGTGTCCATCCCTAGATGCATCATCCATGCAAGTTTGGTCCAGGTACGGCTTATAGTTTCTTGAGAATGGACTTGCTCCTACAACTTTTACCAGGACGTCAACGCTACCGCCGATACCGACGCCAATGCAGGGGCTATAGCTTAAGCTCATCTCAACTTTGTTGAGGTGAGCTAAAAAATGTGAAAAATTTACACAACACTTAACAGATGGATACCCTTCGATCAGAAAAACTCATTTAAGCCTTTGGCTCAGGTAAAAGCTCAGGTGACCTAATAAAATAGGTGAACAAACAATAAAAATGTACAATATTATTGTCAGTAACATTGAATTGCATACTGTCTATCAGAATTTTAATGCTGGTACCTTTAATATCCATGTCCTCTAGCTTCTTCCCTCTAAACTTTGAGGTCAAGTTCATGTCCTGAATAAGCAGCAGTTTGCTTATTTGGGTTCTTTCCACTAAACCACTCATTTGTCTGTAATGCTCTTTGTGTACACTCTTGGTGTGACCTAGATGATTACAGACCCAGTCCATTTGGAATTTGTCTAGGTTCAGCATCTGTAAATCATACTTGTGCAATTAAAGTTCACAAGTGTCTCCTGGCAATTAATGCATAAATTAATGTTAAATGCCACATAACAGAGCAAAGAAGTCATTTACAGATTCACATGTACACTTCAATAAAAAGTAACAATAAAATACCTGTGTGAGAGTGGCCATATACTTTCGCATTGAGACTGAAGTTATTCTATGAGGAGCCAACAAGCATACTTCATTGCACATTGTTTTCAGAGAGTCATATGCCCTAACATAGCCATTCACTGAAAAAGATGTATGTAATAAATGATACACTATATCGTTACGAACAATTTAGCTCACCTCTACAAACCTTGTGCATTATGAATCTTGACCAAATGCATAATTTTACCATGTTCTGATGTTTACCTACATGTAACTTAAAAAGTGGATTTTTGAAGTAATTCTTAACCAAAGATGTTTGTGAAACACTTAGCCCCCCCCCCCCCCCCCCCCCATCACCCCCCCAAAAAAAAAATACAATTGGAATTTTTCTAAGTCCAAGGGGCATAACTCTGTCAAAATAAATCTGTATATCAAATTTCATGTCATTTCTGCATAGAAAATGAACTGAAACTGCAAATAATTGGAATTGTTTTAACTTCAGGGGGCATAACTCTGTCAAAATTGCTCGGTTGTACCTAAAACAAAACTTGACCAAGATATTCTTATGATAAATCTGTATACCAAATTTCATTTCAGTATGTACAACCTCTGCGAAAAAATAAACGGAAACTGTTGGTGGACTGACCGACTGACTAACAGCAGCAAAGCAATATGCCCTCCCTTCTTAGAAGGGGGCATTAAAATTGTATTCAAAATACTATCCTTGAATAGTGCTAGGTATTGCAGCCCCAAAAACATTGCTTTTTATTGTGGTATTGAAAAACAAATTACAATACTACAAATTATTCAGCCGTCTCTCAAATAAATGGACAATAAATGATTCTTTTTAACAAGACTTTCATTAATTTCTATTTATTTTGATTTCTTCCTTAAATAGCATAGATCACCACATATATGCCTAAGCTTTTTAATTTTCCTAATCAAACTCAGTAGTGCAGAGATTATATTTGCTTTTTTGGGGGGTTGTTTTTGTCTCCTTTTTTATGCATTCATTGAATTGCAAGTCAGATTTGTAAAAATAAAATTGTCAATACCTACCAGAATTGGGGAACAAGTACAGGTTTCCCTCAGCTATTTTTGCTTTTTTTCTCTGTGCCGTGTTGGCTAGGAAAGCCAGTGCTTTTCTACAATCTGGAGGAATTAACACTGGTACAGGTCTGCCTCTCTGATGAAAAGAAAAACCACTTAGCTTTAAACAAATACACAAGCTTTTAGTAACATTCACGAACTGAAAAAAGTCATATTTACATCTATTAAAAAAAAATAATAATAATATATATATATATATATATATATATATATATATATATATATATATATATATATATATAAATATATATAAAAAATATATACAGGATTTAAATTTTTTGCTGACCTATATTGTTATATTTTTACCCTTATTGTGACAGCACTTTTGTGTTACTTCTACATGTTATAATATTTCTAAGCATAACTACATACAACAAGAGGCCCAGGTGCCACATCGCTCACCTGAGCAATTGGCTAGGAAAAGCACATATCAGAAGCGCATATCAGATCAGAACTGATCCAAGTCACACTTGCTCTCAGGTCGCAAAATGGCGACCTAAAAATTTTTTTGGTCGCCATTTCAGAATTTCTGGTCACCATAATCAAATATTTCACTCGCCATAAAAAAAATACATTTTGCGAATAAAACTTGATAATTTAAATAAGGATATGTATTATGTCTTTATCATATCATAGATTACTTATTACTGTGACTATAAAAATTTGCTAGGTTGAATGAAATATTTTCATTGAATACATGTACCCTTATGGTTGTACAGAAAAACACAAGTAATCTGATTACAGAAATAAAATTTTATCAAATGAAAATACAAGCTTGACAGCTGTTGAGACAGGACTTTGCCTGCTGTTTGTCATGTTTACTTACTACTACGTACCTAACCCATTACACAGTCATTATAAATGCCGCCAAAACACTCTTTATTAGCATGATAATACAATCATGATTCATTGTGCGATAACTGATATGCAAACAATTGATCAAATGCTTCAAAAACAAGGTCGGATCTTAAAAAGTGTACAAAGTTTGGATGCCATTCATCAGGAACATTATTTGTCCACGTCTCTGGTTCAGGTTCTATCAAACTTTGTACAGCATGCCATGTCATAACATTACGTGATCTAAGTCCATGCAACGCTTTGTAAAGTGTATTTAAGTATATGTCTTCAAACATTTTCTTGATAGAGAATTTTTACAAATGAAATCTCGATCCCGATCCTAAAAATTTAACAATTTCAGCCCAAATTTTCTCAGTCGCGAAAATGCGAGTGTGTTTTTATTTCTAGTCGCAAAATCAACATTTTGGTCGCAAATGCGACCATTTTTGTCGCAACTTGGAGCACTGAAGTTTACTGGGGGGAGAGAGAGGCTTGAATTTTAACCCCCCAGGGGGTCATAATTTGAAACTACTTTGAACAAACTAGAATCTACACTACCTGAGGATGATTCCCTATAAACATCACTAAGCATGGCTTTGAAGTACTTGAAAAGAAGATTTTAAAAGGTTTCCATATATATGCCTATGTAAAAATTTTAATTGGCCATTTGGCCCCGCTCTACCCCCGGGGGTCATAATTTGAATAAACTTGAATCTACACTACCTGGGGCTGATTCCACTTGAGTTTCATCTTTCCTGTCTCAATGGTTCTTGAGAAGAAGATTTTTCCTATATATACCTATGTAAAACTTTGATCGGCCATTTTGGCCCCACCCTACACCCGGGGGTCATAATTTGAACAAACTTGAATCTACACTGCCTGAGGATGATTCCACTTGAGTTTCATCTTTCCTGGCCCAGTGGTTCTTGAGAAGATTTTTAAAGAGTTTTCCTATATATTCCTATGTAAAACTTTGATCGGCCATTTAAGCCCAACCCTACCCCCTGGGGTCATGATTTGAACAAACTTGAATCTACACTGCCTGAGGATGATTCCACATGAGTTTCATCTTTCCTGGCCCAGTGGTTCTTGAGAAGAAGATTTTTCAAAAATGCAATTAATTTTTCTCTAATTCATAATTATCTCCCCTTGGGAAAGGGCGTGACCCTTCATTTGAACAAACTTGAATCCCCTTTACCCAAGGATACTTTGTAGCAAGTTTGGTTGAAATTGGCCCAGCGGTTCTTGAGAAGAAGATGAAAATGTGAAAAGTTTACGACACCAACGACGACTACTACAACTACGAGGACAGACAACGGACAAATTTCGATCAGAAAAGTTCACTTGAGCCTTCGGCTCAGGTGAGCTAAAAATGGCATTCAAAATCAATTTCATTTAGTTGGTGAAGTAGAAAAAACTGCCAATTTAAGTATTTCAAAGTAATCTTGTAATTATAAAATTTCCTTTCAAATATATTATGCATGTTTCTTTGGCAAAGAAAAATCATGTTTCTTTGAGTGAATACCTTCCCTCTCACTCTCATCAGATCCTGTGTTCCCATTAAATGCTTTTCAACATCTGTAAGGTCCTTAGCTAGTGATTCATCAAGTTCATCAAGCCCACAGCTTCTTGAAGCATAGCTCTGCACTCTACAATTTATCAGAACTGATTAGAAACAACAACTTTAAATTCCTTTTAATTCTACATGAAAAAAAAAAATTGTGACATTTTGTGCTAAACAAATCATTAAGGAAGTTGAATGCCCTGTTTACTAATAAATACTGTTGTCAATTTAATCAATAGTCGTATTTGAATTCCCAGAGCTTTTGTTGGCAAAATTAGGAGTGCAAGTTTAAAAAAAACAAAACAGAATACCTATGCAACACAAGCATCATCAGAAAAAATGATGGTACCGATTGATGACAAATGACTTCCAACAAATTGTAACACAAGATGCAACGATATTTATATTTTAAATTTAAACTTAATAAAACTTATTTTATGTTTTAAATTTACGATGAATTTCCAGTATTGCAATGGGATTCTCTTTAATTAACCCTCTGCGTAAGCAGGTTTTATCTCTTCATAAATTAGTCAAAATATTAAAAAAAAATTGCTAACTTACTTGATGGCTTCAAGTTCCCCTGTTCTTCTTTTATTATAAAGGAGCAACCTTGTCTGTACAATGGTTACCAGACGAGTGAAATTTTCTGATGTTAGAGATGTTTCCATGAGTTTTTTGGAAAGGTGCATTGTCATTTTTTCTATATCTTCAGGAGATGGCAGCTCTTTTTTCTCGTCAAACTTTCTGCGACTCAGCACTGCTCTTGCAATAGTAGTAACCCTTTCCTTCCATTCAATATCCATGAGGCTTGCAAGTGTTTTGCATTCTTTAGCTTCTTTAGAATTTTCACTGCCGCTGGTTTTCACAATAAGAGCCCATTTGCTGTTTACGAGTCGATATAAATCATATTTCAACTTGATGGCATTGCTTGGGGAAAGTAGATCATCATCATCATCAGCATTTGGGAATGAACATTTCAGAGCCGCAAGCACCAAATTATCGAAGTTCTGTGGCCTTAGAAAATCCCAAAGACTATCCTGCTTGGAATCTTTGTCCACATTCATCTCTGTATCAATCTCATCAACATCATATGTGGAGGAATCAACACAAGAGCCTGATTTCTGAATGGATTGTAGTTGTTGTAGTTGGATTAAAAATCTTGCACACAAACGCATTCTAGAACTTGCATAATACTTCCTTTTCTCAACATTTCCAATGTTTCTTTTAATCCAGCTTTCTCCAAGAGCCAGTATCAATCTATCATTCTGGGCAATTGTCGTCACATTATCTGACGACATAATTGGAAAGACCTCTTTCATCATCTGTGGTGACTGTCTTCCTTTTATATGCCCTGCCAATATCTGGGACTGCAACACAAGATCTTTTTTTTTCCTTCTAGTCATTTCAAGTTTCTTTGTGCATTCTCTAAAGTGATATTTAATACTTTTTAAAAGAACCCATTCTCTGCAGTCTGGACAAGGACCGAAATTAGTTATGTCAAATTCTGTTGTTGGTCTTCTCGCCAAAATGATTTCCCCTTCACCCTTTTCTAAAACCTGACGGTTATGCTTGTCGTCTCCCCTTTTTCTTAGTGAGGTAAAATCGGGATGATCCATAGCCATTATCTCCTTCACCTCTTCAGCATTTTTATGGGTTTTCAAGTGCTCCTTAATGTGGAGTACAACTTTCCCACAAAAAAAGCATGCATGTGTATTATCGTATATTCTGGTATCTTTACTCTGTCCTCTAAACTCCCTTTTTTTTTTTAATCTGTATTTTTTAATGTAAATTCCTTTTATATTCTGATCTCTTTGGAGAAACTCGGAATCATCTATTTCTTCGCCAGATTCACCATCCTTGTCAATTTTTTCACATTCCAATACATATCTATCTGATTTATTAAAGTCTTCTTGCTGTATTGTGTCAATCTTTTTATTGAGCTTTGACTTCAATTTTTGAGTCTGATCTTCAAGAGGCTTCTTTCCACTGGGGTACTTTTTTCTCTTAAGCGATTCTGTAGAAGAGTGATTTTCCATGTTTGTATCATACTCTTGCTTCTCACTGTTTTCAGCAACCAACTCTGACTGAAATTTACTTCTTTTTCCAAGGAGGCTTTTCCTTTTCCTCACATTTTCTTTTTCATATTGATCTATGTCCTCAGAATCACTGACAGGTTGTGAGTAAATCATGTTTTCAGAATGAGTCTCATGCAGGCAATCAACTCGAGTATCAATTCTTTCTTTGTCGGGCTGCAAGTACATCATGTCTTCAGAATGAGTCCGATGCAGGCCATCAAATGGAGTCCCAATACTTTCTTTGTTGTGCTGCAAGTATATCATGTCTTCAGATGGAGTCGCATTCAGTCCATCAACTCGAGTCTCAATCCTTTCGATGTAGGGCTGAGAGTTTATCATGTCTTCAGATGGAGTCCCATGCAGTCCATCAACTCGAGTCACAATGCTTTCTTTGTTTTGCGGAGAGTTTATCATGTCTTCGGAATGAGTCCCCTGCTGGCCATCAATTTGAGTCTTAATCCTTTCTTTGTTTGGCTGAGAGTTTATCATGTCTTCAGAATGAGTCCACTGCTGGCCATTAACTTGAGTCTCAATGCTTTCTTTGTTACGCGTAGAGTTTATCATGTCTTCAGAATGAGTCCTCTGCTGGCCATCAACTTGAGTTTCAATGCTTTCTTTGTTAGGCATAGAGTTTATCATGTCTTCAGAATGAGTCCCATGCAGGCCATTTACTTGAGTATCAATGCTTTCTTTGTTGTGCTGCGAGTATATCATGTCTTCAGAATGAGTCTCACGAAGGCCATCAACTTGAGTCTCCATGCTTTCTTGGTTTGGCTGAGAGTTTATCATATCTTCAGAATCAGTCGCATGCTGGCCATCAACTTGAGTCTGAATGCTTTCTTTGTTGTGCTGTAAGTATATCATGTCTTCAGAATGAGTCTCACACAGGCCATTAACTTGAGTCTCAATGCATTCTTTGTCTATCTGCGAGTAAATCCGGTCAAGCTGAGTCCTAAGAAAACTATCAAGTTGCGCCTCAGTGCAACCTTTATCAAGCTGCGAGTAAATCACGTCATAAAGCCGAGTCCCATGAAAATCATGTAGTAGAGCCTCAGTGTTTTCTTGGTTGTGCTGAAAGTATATCATGTCTTCAGAATGAGTCCCATTCAATCCACCAACTTGAGTCTTGATGCTTTCTTTGTTGTGATGCGAGTAAATCATGTCTTCAGACCGAGTCAGCTGCTGACCATCAACTTGAGTCTCAATGCTTTCTTTGTTGGGTTGCGAGAATATCATATCTTCAGAATGAGTCCCATGCAGTCCATCAACTCGAGTCTCAATGCTTTCTTTGTTTGGCTGAGAGTTTATCATGTCTTCAGAACAAGTTCCATGCAGGCCATCAACTTGAGTCTCAATACTTTCTTTGTCGGGCTGAGAGTATATCATATCTTCAGAATGAGTCCCATGCTGGCCATTAATTCGAGTCTTAATCCTTTCTTTGTTTGGCTGAGAGTTTATCATGTCTTCAGAATGAGTCCCATGCAGGCCATCAACTCGAGTCCCAATGCTTTCTTTGTTGTGCTGCAAGTATATCATGTCTTCAGAATGAGTCCCATGCAGGCCATCAACTCGAGTCTCAATCCTTTCTTTGTTGTGCTGCAAGTATATCATGTCATCAGAATGAGTCCTATTCAGTCCATCAACTCGAGTTTCAATCCTTTCGATGTGGGGCTGAGAGTTTATCATGTCTTCAGAATGAGTCCCATGCAGGCCAGTTACTTGAGTCTCAATGCTTTCTTTGATGTGCTGTGAGTATATCATGTCTTCAGAATGAGTCCCCTGCTGGCCCTCAACTTGAGTCTCAATGCTTTCTTTGATTGGCTGAGAGTTTATCATGTCTTCAGAATGAGTCCACTGCTGGCCATCAACTTGAGTCTCAATCCTTTCTTTGTTGGGCTGCGAGAATATAATACATTCAGAATGAGTCCGATGCATCCCATCAACCTGAGTCTCAATCCTTTCTTTGTTTGGCTGAGAGTTTATCATGTCTTCAGAATGAGTCCTCTGCTGGCCATCAACTTGAGTTTCAATGCTTTCTTTGTTAGGCATAGAGTTTATCATGTCTTCAGAACGAGTCCACTGCTGGCCATCAACTTGAGTCTCAATGCTTTCTTTGTCGGGCTGCGAGAATATAATATATTCAGAATGAGTCCTCTGCTGGCCATCAACCTGAGTCTCAATCCTTTCTTTGTTTGGCTGAGAGTTTATCATGTCTTCAGAATGAGTCCTCTGCTGGCCATCAACTTGAGTTTCAATGCTTTCTTTGTTAGGCGTAGAGTTTATCATGTCTTCAGAACGAGTCCACTGCTGGCCATCAACTTGAGTCTCAATGCTTTCTTTGTCGGGCTGCGAGAATATAATATATTCAGAATGAGTCCCCTGCTGGCCATCAACCTGAGTCTCAATCCTTTCTTTGTTTGGCTGAGAGTTTATCATGTCTTCAGAATGAGTCCTCTGCTGGCCATCAACTTGAGTCTCAATCCTTTCTTTGTCGGGCTGCGAGAATATAATATATTCAGAATGAGTCCCCTGCTGGCCATCAACCTGAGTCTCAATCCTTTCTTTGTTTGGCTGAGAGTTTATCATGTCTTCAGAATGAGTCCCATGCAGGCCAGTTACTTGAGTCTCAATGCTTTCTTTGATGTGCTGTGAGTATATCATGTCTTCAGAATGAGTCCCCTGCTGGCCCTCAACCTGAGTCTCAATGCTTTCTTTGTTTGGCTGAGAGTTTATCATGTCTTCAGAATGAGTCCCATGCAGGCCAGTTACTTGAGTCTCAATCCTTTCTTTGATGTGCTGTGAGTATATCATGTCTTCAGAATGAGTCTGATGCATCCCATCAACTTGAGTCTCAATGCTTTCTTTGTCAGGCAGTGCAAGAATGTCACCAGACTGAGTTCTTTGAAGGTCAACAAGTAGATTATTGTTTTCTTTATCAGGCTGTGCCCCATGTTGATCATCAAAGACTGTTTCATCTTTATCTTCATCAGACTGTGCACATATGTTTTCATGGCATGTCTCAAGCCCCTCATCCAGCTCTCTCTGGCATTCTGGAAAGGAGTAATAGTTATTATACATAGACTATTTGCAAAAGTGTGACAAACATGTCTTCCAGTATTCATTTTTATGTAGCTGCAATAATGTAGCCCTCTATGATTTTTTTTTATCTGATATTTTTTGGAGAGGGCTACAATTCCACAGCATCTCTGTAATGGTGCAAATATATTTTTAAATCAGGCGACCGCAGGCAAAATAAATTGTTTTTACATTCAACTTACTTCTAAAAAGGCAAAATTTTTATTCACTGTCAACAAAATAGCCCGTTAAATGCGAAAACCAGATAAAATAAATCTGCTTGTTTACCAGTTGCTCTCATCAGAAGCCATGACAGTTCTCGTGTGATGCACTGAGACTTACGCTTGAAAATTATAAATTACTTTGTAAAGTAGATTTTCGGGGTTACTAAATGATTGTGCTCTATGGCATCACTAAGTATTGATAAAAAAAACTATTCCATGTGACATTTTTTTTGTAAACAGCGATATTTATGCCTAAAATAAGGTAATTCCTACAGAGATCCACTCCCTAGTCTCATTGGCTGTCCCAAAATAAAATCGATCAAGGTCAGTAAACATGGCGGATAAATTTAATTTGTGATGTTGACATACTGGAAAAATAACCGATATATGGATTGTTCTGTGTATGTTTGGATTGATTTATGTTTTGCATAACTACATTTTGGAGTTCAGGTAAGAAATGTTAATTAAATAGCCATTTACTGGTAATTTAAGCCGAAATCCGTGTTGGAGTGAATCTCTGCTGCACTTGCACAATCACGGAGATCCTAAGGAGTTATAGCCCTCTCCCAAAAAAAAAAAAAAAAAAAAAAAAAAGCAACATTATTGCAGCTAATTTTTATGTAAAATTATGATTATTTTACTGCCTATTGGGTTGTTTGTGTTACATGGTTATTCTTCCGAAATGTTATTCATGTCATTCGACGCACCCTTTCCATAGAAATTCATCTGCAACAACTCTCACCTTTTTCTTATGTGAAAATAAACACAAAGTATCTTTGTTCTTTGACAGAATTAACTGTAGATATAATTGTTGCAATTTTATTTTCAAGCTATTATTCATTGTGAAGATTTTCAAAGAAATTGATGTTACAGTATTGCTATTTTCTTTTACGGATGCATCAACTGACACATTCGGTCATATAAATTCTGGTAGTGACTTTGATTGGACGCCTGCTATATGATATTCGAGCTCCAGAACTCAAAGCCATAAAAATATACATACACCAACACACACATTTATTACCTTTAGCCCAATGTAAATCCTCTTTAAAACAAGCAAGCAAGGCTTTCTTTTTCTTCTTAGCCAAGTATTCTACAAAGAACAAATTTTTAACGTCAATTTTTATTCAACTCATGTTGACAGCTGATAACCTATCTACATTAGGCCATCTTTAAAATAATATTTGCTTGCCCTCTCCCGACTCAGAGTAAAATTAATGGGTCGGTAGGTAGGTGGGAAAATCTTTTTTCCAGAAAATTTCAACGTTTGTTGACGGGATAAGAGGAATAAAAGAAAAAAAAAAATCATTCCCTAGAATGCTAAAAAAAATTTTGAGTCGGGCCATTTTTAGCCAGTTGGTCGGGAGAGGGCAACCAAACAATTTTTTAAAGACGGCCATATGTGTCTTTTTTAAAGTAAACATGACATGACAGTAACTTGAATCCTGAAGAAAGATATGCCTGTATTTAAAACTACATTGCCCTTTCAAAAAATAATTAGCAAGGCCATATAGTGGTAACCATTACAGAGTTGGCACAATTCCATCTAAAAAAAAGAAAGAAAGAAAGAAAGGCCCATGGGCCACAACACTCAACTTAGTAACTAAGGCCAAAATAAAAAAAATTCTAGATTCTCATCCCCGTCCGCCCCCATTTTTTACACCCGCTCGATTTTTTAATTTCAGTTTTTCTTTGTCTTGATTCTGATAAGTATCATTATTCAAGTACCATTCAACTTTTTTTTTCAATCTTGTGAATGTCAGCATGATTTTGACAGCTGACAAGATGGTAATTTCTGTAATATGTATTAAACAAGGATCATTGGTTGTGAAAGATTGGTGATGATGTGTAGTAAGAGATATACATATTTAAATGGACCTCTACTGTGACTTTTATTTGGGCATTATAGATAAATCTGCACCAACTGATCAGGTCAACAAAAAAGCTGCACAATGGAAGAATTAAAAAAATATAAAATAAAATCTGCCCGCATTGATTTTTCAGTAAAATCGGATGAGAATCTAGGCATTTTTTTATTATGGCCTAATGGCCGTTTTTGTTTTTCATGAGCAAAGTCTTTTTCCTATATATTTCAAAGTAAAACATAGACAACCCACTGAAGCCCCATTTTACCCTACACTACATGAGGATGCTTCCATATAAATGCCTAATCATGGCTTTCCTGTTCTTGAAAAGAGAATTTTTAAAGAAATTTTATGTATTCCCAAGTAAAACTTTTATTCCCATTGTGACCCATCCTTTCCAAGGGGCATGATTTGAACAAACTTGAATATACACTTCCTAGTGATGGGAATCGGTAAGAATTTCATAATCGATGATTGGGTTACTCTAACTGACTAATTATCGATTATAATCGGACATGTAAAAAGTACATCAATTTTAACAAATAAATCATAAGAATGGGTAAATGATGACTTTCTGTGGTGATTCAACTGGTCCTTTGTTCATTTTATAGAACCAAAAGTACGCCCAAGCCCAGACACATGCTTTGTTATACGGGTAGAAATACAAGAGTTTATTTATCTGCACCTTTAACTTACACAAATAAGTCAAAAGCAATAGCTGTGGTTGGAAAATAAGAGTTAAAAACTATTATGCTTGTAAAATAAATAATAAACCGATTAATCAGAATTTTAAAAATGCAATCGATTGCTTGGATTACGTCAGCAATCGACTGATTTTCGATTATAATCGATGATTGGAACACCACTAACACTTCCTAAGGATGAATCTAAGTAAATATGAATTAACATGGTTTTGAGAAAGATTTTTCTTGTCTTTTTGTGTATATTTATGATTGCCCATCATGACCCCACCCCATGGGGTCATGAATTGAACTTGAATCTACACTACCTCAGGATTCTTCCATATAAATATGACTGCTCACGGCTTTGCTGTTCTCAAACAGATATTTCCTGTTCATATCCAAACAAAACTCTGATCACTTAAAGTAGCCCCACGTTACCCCTGGGGGTCAAGATTGAACTTGAATCAACACTGTGTCAGTGACCCCACCCAATTTTGCTTTTCTTGATTATCTCCCCTTGGAAGAGGGTGTGGCCCTTCATTTGAACAAACTTGAATCCCCTTGAGCTAAGGATACTCTATATTGAGTTTGGTTGAAAATAGCCCAGTGGTTCTGGAGAAGGAAATGACAGGGGTTTTCCTACCATTTTTAAACTGGGTCCAGAGTCCGAAGAATTGGGAAAATTGACGCGAAATCTGTTCAAAATAGGAAAATTTTAAAAAGGACATATTTCCTTATTTTTTTCCGCATTGACAATAAATAAAAATGAAAGGGGTAAAAAATGTCTGTGTTACAACAGAGTGAACAACTTAGACAGATATAAAGACAGTAAAAAAAATTATTGGATAAAATAAAAAATTGCAGAAAAAAATTGTTTAGTTTTATTCCTATAATTTCATGACTGATGTAAAAAAAAAGTTTAAGTGGACATAATATTTTTTAATTGGATAAGGAAAAATTCCAGCAAAAATATTATTTAGTTTTATTCCATTCATGACTGATATAAAGAAAAAGTTTAACTTATTACCTACCACTGACGGATATATCAGCTTATTTTATCTTGCTTATGTTTGCAGTGACGGATAAACCCGTCAGATTTTACTACACGCTAATCCGCATTGGCGGATATAACCGCTGTAAACAAATACCTGCGCATTCGTACTGACTGAAATATCCGCATTTTTACATATGTTACGGTAAGTCTGATTGGTTAGTTTGAGGGAGGACCCCATCACAGAACCAATGAAAATCAGTTTAAGGAAAGGCTAATCTGTAAATTGATACGTAATGTTTCCATATTAGGCAGTGTTATCAATATATAGAAAGGAGATTCCCAGCGCGTTGTTTATAGTTTTGAAGCAGTTCAAAATGGCAGAAAACATACTCGACATATTTCTATCGGACAGCGATTCTGATGAATTTGAGGGATTTATAGAAGCAGATATTGAAGCAGTAGAGAGAAGAAGTATCGGTAGTGATATTTCTCTATCTGATTTTGAGGATTCATCTTCGGAAGAAGAGTCAGAGGAGGAAATAGACGACGCGACCTGGTCAAGACAGTTGCACAAACCAAACGTGACTGAATTTACGGAGGAAGTTGGCCCATCTTTTGTGCTGGACGAGGACAAGAAAGGATTGGATTTTTTCTTGAAATTCTTTTCTACAACCTTGATTGAAAAAATTCCGGTAACCGGACCCAAAAACAACCCAGGAAAACCCCTGGATGAGATTGTAAAAAGTTAACTAGGCCAATGACAGACAATGGACAAATTTTGATCAGAAAAAAAAATAAATTCCTTGAGCCTTTAGCTCAGCTGAGCTGAAAAAAAAATCTCTGCTTGCAAAACTGAAATTTCAAGTATCAATTGGTGAAAAGGCCAAAAAAAAAAGTTTCTTTCCTGTAAAATTCCCAAAAATAAAGGGTAAGTAGGTAGGGAGTTTTTTTTTTGGCTAAACTAGGATCTCACTCATGTTACAGTACAAGGCAAAAAAAAAAAAAAAAAAAAATGTGTGTTCGTGTGTGTTTGGGTTTTGCAAATTTTTTTTTATGGTAATGAGGTAGGGGTTGGAGATTTAATATCTACTGAACGTAATGAAAAAGAAATAAATCTAGGTCTTATATAGTCAAGGTTCACTAAGCCTAAAATTTATGAAGCCTTCATTTCTATCTCAAAGCAAATTAGGGAGAAGTTTTACAAATGAAGGGAGGAAGGGGGGGGGGGGTTGATACGCTTATGATTAACTACTTATACTTCTACCCTTTTTTTTCTTCTTCTTTTTTTTTTTTTTTAAAATCAATAATTATCAATATGAATTTAAATTTTGTAATTACATTCAATTTAAATCTACCCAAAGAAAAATCACTATGAAGCCAATTCTTTAACTCATCAATTATAATTGGTTATATGTTAGGTATATTTAGTTTAATAGACTTAAAGAGAGTATATTTATGAGCAAAGAATTGTTATCATTATTTTATAGAAAATTCGGGTATGAAAAAAATACCTCCCTCGTCTATTTTGAAGAAAATTGGCCTGAGAACCAGAAATTCAGATTTATGTAGCCTTATCAAACAAAATCTATAAAAAGTACTTTCAATCAAAAACTTGTGCATAATACGGAAAAAATTTGCTAGTAAACAGGTTTGCAAACTGAACTTCAAAATCAAACTGAAAATCAAACAAAAGGCCTACTGGCCAAAATGTTTCCCTTTCCTACCCCATCCACACCTTCGAGATCAAGATTTGAATCTGTATCAGTCAGCGCTTAATATTCCTTGCATTCCCAAATGACAAGCAGTATAATTTTTTTAGTGCTTTCTATCAGAATCTGAATCTTCAGATTATAATAGTGCATAAAGATGTGAATAGAGGATAATCTATCATCTGTCTTTATTTTTCAGTATAGTATAAATACAAATCATCAACACTTTCCCATTTTACCATCTTTTTTAATGTAAAATTACCAATCAAAAGGGTACAGGACCCTGAACCAGAAAGGATCAGTTAATTAAGGATATGAGGATGCATACATACTAATCTATCTTTGTGGCCTTGTTACTCTTGAGAATCATCCTTTACTAGAGCTGAAGGGCCTAACGATCACCTGAGTATAATAAAACCCTGAGCACAGGAGATTTTCAAGAAAATAATGCATTTTTTAAGTATACAATTAATAGAGCCCCTCACTAACACCAAAACTTCTGATCCAGGGGACATGAATTTAACAGATTTTTTAAGAGGCATTCATGCTCATCATAACCATGAAGATTATGCATTCTCAGGGATGGACATTAACGGTCGTCCGATTGCCCGGGACAAGTGAATTCTCAGTTCGGGCAAGTGAAATTGTCGACATACTTGTCCGATTGGGCAAGTGAACTTTTCTCATACAAATGTACATATTTATTTAGTTTACATTAATTTATAAATAAAACAATAAATTGAACACTTGATTTCCGCCATGCACCTGAACTGACAATGTTTTGCATTCGAAATTCCTTGGAAGCGTTTCTGGATTATACCGTTCCTTCATAGGAAATATGCTCTACGTCTAACAAAATTTTGTTAACTTCTTATTGGGAAATTAGATTATTCACGCACAGAATATAAGTACAGTGTAACACGTTGTATCCTGATCAAGGTAAGATGTATGTTTCGAAGCAACTATCTTCCTTAGGCCACAGTTTTTTTATCTTTCGGTTTACGGATCCGCCGACCCGATTTTTTCAAGGTCTAGAAAATAAAAATAATGGATTTTATCACCACTTTCGATAATTTCCGGAAAATTCATGCCTGATCATCAGGGTTTTAATATTTATAATGCGTCCGAGTCCCAAACATGTCATAAAACGTCTCATTCTTTCAAACGTTTCAGTGACTAGAAACATGGCGGCAAGCATGTCTATATTTTATGAAGTGCAGTTAAAATGTCTTGGAGATAACGCGTTGTCCAGAAACTTTTCAAGGAGAATGATAGAAGAACAAACTATGGGAGATGCAATATTTCTTTTCCCCAAAGAGTGATCCTGTTAAAAACGTAATCTTGTATGATTTTTATGGAAATAAAAATAACCACCAAATATCAGCTGTTTCAATGACAAAACTTCACTATTTTTTTCCATTGGTAATATTTTTCTTCCAATTCAAAAGTAAGGAATTAATATGTTGAAACTGAACAAAAATTGTAGAAATTGCACACAAAGACTATGTACGTTTTTTTTTAACTTGAATTTTATTTCCCAAACCCAGACACATGCTAAATTTTTTGATAAGTGTATGAAACAATGTAAAAATCAATATAACCAGATAAATAGATCGTTTTCATGGTTATAGGTCCCAGATACATGCCTTGTTGACATTTTACTTCGACCGCCATTGGTATGCTAAAAGGTCATGCTAATAAAAGGAAATAGGCAACAGTGTAGGGTTTCACTTAAAGATTTAAAGATAATCTGTGACTTCGTCTTCATAATTAATATAATACAGTTTACAAGATTATGAATCTAAATCAAAGTAAATTATTTGTTTTTATTTTTTTTTTTATTTATTTATTTTTTTTTTTGTAAAAAAAAATATATATCATGTTCCCAATATTCTCTGATCAACATCTTTAATTTTTTAAAAGAGATTTTTTTTAAAGATTTCAAATAAGATCTGTAGTAAACCTTCAGTAAAATCATTTGTAGTTCCTTTAATTTGATTCTCATTTTACTACAAATAATTTTTCAAATTTCAGGAAATGTTTTCTAATTTTTACTAATTCAAAAGAGGGTTGTGGTGTTTTTGGGGTTTTTTTTTAATCAGCGATGTTCCGTTTGAAAGAAGTTTTAAATTATTTTTATTTTTATTTTTTCGCCACCCAACGGACATTTTGGTTGAAAAAATCCGTAAACCTAAAGATAAAATAACTTTGGCCTTAAGCGTTGCTTCACAGTTATCGCTAATAATCACGAATCACAAAATGATCCTAACGCAAATAATTTTCAAAAATATGATTTTTTTTAAAGGAAACGGAGGATTATTGCTGCATGGCAGTGTGTGTTAACAGGTTAATTTTACAAGTACAGCTGTATACATTTATGTACAAATGCAGGATCAAATTTTTTTCAGGTACCCGGTAGCTCAACTTGCCAAATTGACAGTAGTGTATTTCGTCACATTTTTTCTTTTCATAATGTTTGCAGTAATTAATAATTTCCATCCTAATTTTGGGCAACCAAGTTTTGCATTCGGACAAGTCAAAGTGCCGAAGGGCAAGTGAATCTGAAAGTTAATGTCTATCCCTGATGCTTAATACCCAGGAGCAGAGACCTAAATTTTTCAAAGAAATAATGCATTTTCACAACATAATCAATAGAGCCCACCATAACACCAGACCCCTGATCAATAGGCCATGATTTTCACAATGTTTGAAAAGGCACCCCTTACTCATTAGCAAGGTTCATTGCTCATAATCATGCACTTACTTTTTTCTGCTAAATATAAAGGGTAAGAGAAGATTTTCGAAAAAATTATACATTTTTACTACATGATCAATAGAGCAATAACTCCAGAACCCCGGACCGTGGGGCCAGAAATTTCACAATTTTGATAAAAGACTCGACACTGCTTGTTATAATCATGTAAATATTTGACTCTTTGATGTCCTGGAGTAAAAAAAAAAAATTGAAGAAAATTGTAGTTTGATAGTTTGGCCCCACCCTAATGCCCTAGGGCAAGGACCATGAAATTCAAAATTTGTGTTCCCCTTTGCCCATATATGCTCTATACCAAAATTGGTTGAAAGTGGTAAAACAGTTTATGAGAAAAAGCTGAAAAATATATTTTAAAAAGTTTACATCCGACAACCGATGGACGACAACGGACAAAACAGATAGAAAAAGGTTACCTGAGTGACTCAGGTGACCTAAAAATTTCTTTTGAATGGGATACTACTGAGGATACTTTACATAATAATTTCACCACTTCTAGGTGTTTACTTCTCAAGATTTTAACCGATTCTTTTTGCTAATAATAGTACAAGTAATATTTTGGGGAATCAAAATTTGAACTACCGGCAAGTTGAATTTACACCACATGATGATGCTTACATATTAGTTTCAAAATTTTTGGATCAAAAACTCTTAAAAGATTTTTGAAAATAAATTTCCTTGTAAAAATTGTAGAATTCTACTACCCTTTGGCATCAATGCCATAGTTAGAATAAATAAGAGCCTACAGTGTATCATGAGGCTTCCATAATGGTGTGATTATTTCTGCCACAATAGTCCTACAGAGAAAGATTTTTCAATGACCCAACACAAAAGTACTCAAGCTGAGATTCATCAATTTCATTATTGGCAAATTCAAAATTGGTTATAGAATAACGAATAAAATACTATATCATATGATGGAAATAATTGGAAGGGAAAAAAAGCAAGCTTGGCATAGATTTGCAATCCAATTTTTCAATTATCTACCCAACACCAAAAAAGAAGAGAACCATTTATTAGAATACCTCCTAGTAAAAATGCTTTGTGCCAATCTTGCTTGAAATTAACTCAGTGATTCTGGAAAAAATGTACCGGGATAAATGAAAAATTGAAGGGGAAAAAAAAAGCTGACAGATGACAGACAGACAAACATCAATCAGAAAAGCTCAATTAAGCCTTTTGAGCCAACAACAAAAAAAATAACTAAAAAATCTTTAACCCATGCAAAATGATACAAAATATTACTTAGTCCTATATCTGCCCAATGCTCTGTGAGCAATTCATCTGTGTCGGATGTTTTTACTGTAAATCTAGATATATATATAAAAATGTAGTAAGAAAAAAATGAGTATGTGTAGATCAGCATCGGAATATATAATTTTTACTTATATGGTTATGAACATGTATGGTAGTACTTACATAGCATCATCTGCTTTACAATATACTTGTATTTCAGAGTCCATGGTGCTACCAGGTTCCCGGCGCACTGGCCACATCATTGTTTTTGGTAAACCTGGTAGCCTGGCCCAGCAAAACTGAACTCTCTTCATTCTGTAAAAACACATTTACAGTACCGTCAACGCGGATCCCGTATTTAACCGCGCTCCCCCCGCGGTTATTTAATCCTTTCCGCGTTACACCATCGCGGTCCTCGTTGCAGCCATGTTTAAACCGCGGCGGTGTGACCTACCGTTGAACAAGGTGATCGGAGATTTTTACCTGTACGCTATTAGACAATAAGACGGCCACCTAACACTGAGAGTCATTCTATACTGGCCATGTCTGATGTATTGTTTTCATTTCACATAAAATGATTACGTATTTTTAATGCACGTTTTCAAAACTTCTTATCAATTATTTTAGAGAAATTTTTATTAAAGAATCATCTGCACCCGTAATAATTTTCATGTAACTGTGGATATAGCTATTATTTCAAAAATATTTAATCATTTTTATAATATAATCTACATGAAGGAGAGGGTAAGAACTATGAAATATTAAATTTTGATTAATGATTTTAAACATTTCTGACTACAAAAATGTTTTTGATCCATATCAGTTTGTAGCTCGTTTTACGGCACAGTCTATATATGCTCATGACAATTAACCTAGTCCGTGACAAGCACATGCTACACGGAGAACGTTTACCTACGGTCAACGGCATGATATGAAAATTTTACCCAACCCCTAAAATACTAAATTATATTAATATAATTTTATGTGTGTTCAATATGAAGCTACAACACAAATGTAAATGTAGTATCAGCTGCGAGTACCGTTTTCCGTAACCGCCCCCTCCACCTCTTCAACGTTTTAATGACTGTCAAGGTACATGTAAATGTAAATACACACAAAATACAAATATAATCAATACATGTAAATGTGTACTTATTGTTTTCTATAATACGATTGCAAACTGGTTGAAAGTTTGTTGAAACTCGATCGCACGGACATACATAGATCGGCAAAAGCATTTCATCAATTCAATTTACCCGGTATGCAGTTTACGTAGATTAAATAGAAAAGTTTCAATACTTCTTCACAATTTAATAAGACTCAATAAAAAAAAAGAAATAATAATCCGACTGCTAAGCATACTTATCAATTTTTGAATAGGCTATGTCAATTTCAATGGATTGTAAAAATACATCGTCAAGTATTTAAATGAAGAAGCATTAATGAATGATTTTAAACACACTCTATTAATTTAACATTTTAAAAATATATATCGTATGTTATTCTAGATAGTTCCATTAAATAAAATGATATATACATGTAGTGTAGTGTAGCTGTCAATTATTTTTTAGTCGAGGGAGATAACTCGCGTTCCAGTTCGATACTTTTGTTCACCTGTAATTTATTGTCAAGACCGCGGCAGTGTTGATATGCTGGACAACTCTACCGCGGGGGTACGCGGTTTTACCTGAGACACCTGTTTTAAACCGCGTTGCAATTTGGACAGCGGGGGTGCGCGGAAAATACGGGATCCGCGTTGACGGTACTGTATAATTATAATTAACACATGCAGTTGTATGACCTAAGTCGTTCTAGTAAGTCAGTGGCACTTCTTCATACCTAAAATCGAAAACATGAATTTTACGATTAACGAGAGATTAAACAGTTTTGAAGATTTTGACAGTTTAAATACAATTAATTCTCAAGAAGCTTGTATATTTTTGAGAAAAATTTTCTGATTCGTATCGTATCTTGAAGGAGGCGTATCGTTTCACCCCTAATATCTTAGGGATTCTTGTCCATGCTGCACAGGAGCAATTCATAGATCTCTTTATCCCATGTTTACCCCTATATCCCATGGATATTCCTCATTGAATATTGTCTTGATATCCCCCCCTTGTGACATCACAATGGGTTTTGTGTGAGAGTGATGACGTAAAATAATGTGGCCATGGCCCTACCTTTTTGTATTTCACCAATGTGTCCTCATTGAATGGATGTGGAATAATGGCATTAAAATTTATTCAAGTACATATTTTGAAAAGTGAAATCCCAATAGATGACAAAAAAATGTACATGCAGTGAATTCAGCTGCAGAGAAAAAGCACAGAAAATTTTTTCCATTAATAAAAAGCTCTAGAACATCAAGGGAAAAATCTGAGGAGAAAGAACAAGCTTGTGAAAATTCAAAATCTGAATCAAATGCTAAAAATCCAATGGGAAGTTCGTCATCCATGTTTTCACTTCAGCTGACTCTGGTCAACATGGCTGCCCAAGACCTTCCTGTCACGTGGTTAAGGGGATATTATGTGATTTCTGTCAAGGTGTTATGTGACTATAACTTAACCCTACATATACAATGTCTAAGGATATTTTATGTGACATTTGTCCATATAACTATGTGACTTAATCTTGTCAATGCTTTCTATCTACTACTTAACCTACATAAATATACAAGTATAAGGATATTTTATGTGACATCTGTCCATATAACTATGTGACTTAATCTCGTCAATGTTTTCTATCTACTACTTAACTCTACATAAATATACAATATCTAAGGATATTTTATGTGACATCTGTCCATATAACTATGTGACTTAATCTTGTAAATGTTTTCTATCTACTACTTAACTCTACATAAATATACAATATCTAAGGATATTTTATGTGACATCTGTCCATATAACTATGTGACTTAATCTCTGTATATAACTATGTGACTTAATCTCGTCAATGTTTTCTATCTACTACTTAACCCTACATAATTATACAATATCTAAGGATATTTTATGTGACATCTGTCCATATAACTATGTGTCTTAATCTTGTCAATGCTTTCTATCTACTACTTAACTCTACATAAATATACAAGTCTAAGGATATTTTATGTGACATCTGTCCATATAACTATGTGACTTAATCTTGTCAATGCTTTCTATCTAGTACTTAAACCTACATAAATATACAAGTCTGAGGATATTTTATGTGACATCTGTCCATATAACTATATGATTCAATCCTGTCAATGCTTTCTATCTACTACTTAACTCTACATAAATATACAATGTCTATGGATATTTATGTGACATCTGTCCATATAACTATGTGACTTAATCTTGTCAATGCTTTCTATCTAGTACTTAACCTACATAAATATACAATGTCTATGGATATTTTATGTGACATCTGTCCATATAACTATGTGACTTAATCCTGTCAATGTTTTCTATCTACTACTTAACTCTACATAAATATACAATGTCTATAAGGATATTTTATGTGACATCTGTCCATATAACTATGTGACTTAATCTCGTCAATGTTTTCTATCTACTACTTAACCCTACATAAATATACAATATCTAAGGATATTTTATGTGACATCTGTCCATATAACTATGTGACTTAATCTTGTCAATGCTTTCTATCTACTACTTAACTCTACATAAATATACAAGTCTAAGGATATTTTATGTGACATCTGTCCATATAACTATGTGACTTAATCTTGTCAATGCTTTCTATCTAGTACTTAACCTACATAAATATACAAGTCTGAGGATATTTTATGTGACATCTGTCCATATAACTATATGATTCAATCCTGTCAATGCTTTCTATCTACTACTTAACTCTACATAAATATACAATGTCTATGGATATTTATGTGACATCTGTCCATATAACTATGTGACTTAATCTTGTCAATGCTTTCTATCTAGTACTTAACCTACATAAATATACAATGTCTATGGATATTTTATGTGACATCTGTCCATATAACTATGTGACTTAATCCTGTCAATGTTTTCTATCTACTACTTAACTCTACATAAATATACAATGTCTATAAGGATATTTTATGTGACATCTGTCCATATAACTATGTGACTTAATCTTGTCAATGTTTTCTATCTACTACTTAACCCAGTGATTTTTCTACATTTTTTAAAAGGGGCCTGGGCCTTTACAATTGGGAAAAATCGTCGACATTTGTATTAAATTGGGAAAAAAATTTTAAATTGTCATGTAACCTTAATTGGCAGGTAAAATAAACTATGTAAGTAAATTTAACATCATTCATCAATTCATTTGCTACAAAATAATCAATTAAACACAGTTCTATATTTTTAACCTTTTTTAAAATCTTTGAAAGTTGTTATTGTGACCAACCTATATGATCATATCAGTATACCTGTATTTCCCTTTTTGCTCTGACATTATGGTAGACATAAGGCCAAAATAAAATTATAGTTTGTTTGAAATTGCCTCCCGCCTCATTGAAATGCCCCTCCTGAAAAAATTTTATTGACCAAAAGTAGGAAGATTTTTTTTTATTTAATCAATTTTTTTGCCCATTTCATGTATCACATTCACCATACAAAACACAGAAATATTGTGTCTAATCAATGTACAATTACCGGTAGTTTTTTTGTTGATGGTAGATACTTATTTTAAAAGTCAGAAAATGTATTTATTGTTTACCGAGATTTTTATCAAAAATTTATCTTCAATTTAAAAAAAAAATAATTTTCCTCCCTCCCTCCTGTGTATGAAACCCTTCAGGCGGCAATTCCAAACAAACAATTTTTTAAGGATGGCCTAAGAGAAAATCCTTCTTGTAATAGCCATGGTTTAAGATAGAATAATCTAACATGATTTATTACAAATCATTTATTTTTCATTTAAGTAATTATTTAAACTTTCTAATTACATTAGCTAAACATAATGCTGCAATTTTTCTCTGCAATACTAGTTGCATCTGCCGAGTGTAGAAACAGTTTGATTTTCGTGGAATCAGGGATGCTTTTTGTAGAACTATTAGTACTTGGATTTGCAAATAAAGCTATGTTTTGCTGGTAATTAACATGCATCTTACACTTTCTAACGATGTATTTACACACAAGTTTGACAAGGAGGAGACCCATGTGTTTTTCTAGGTCTTATAAACACTTAAGAGTACTCTGTTGTTTCTTACTGTTATTTTAAGAGTCTTAGTGACTGAGAACAATAGTGTTCCATTTTAGATAAGTCGTACGTAAAAAATTCAATATAACAAAAATAACAACAGGTTTTGTGTTGGGAAAAAAAGCAACAGAAATTGGGAAAAAATTGGTAATTTTTGAGAGGGGAAAGGGCTGATGTTCGGACCTAATTGGGTGTAGAAAAATCACTGTAACCCTACATAAATATACAATGTCTATAAGGATATTTTATGTGACATCTGTCCATATAACTATGTGACTTAATCTTGTCAATGTTTTCTATCTACTACTTAACCCTACATAAATATACAATGTCTAAGGATATTTTATGTGACATCTGTCTATATAACTATGTGACTTAATCTTGTCAATGTTTTCTATCTACTACTTAACTCTACATAAATATACAAGTCTAAGGATATTTATGTGACATCTGTCCATATAACTATGTGATTTAATCCTGTCAATGCTTTCTATCTAGTACTTAACCTACATAAATATACAATGTCTAAGGCCTAAAATAAAAAAAATTATGTTTGTTTCCTGTAACATTCCCAAACAAGATGTGTTTGTGAAACACTATCCCCCAATGGTAACACAATTCTGGAGTGGGACGTAGACTACATTGCAATAGTTATGGCCAATGTTAAAGTTTTTCAAATGTAGGTCAAAGGTCACAGTTGAGGTCACATGATAAAAAATTTCTGTACCAATGGAAAGGTCTTGTCATAATGAACATTCATGTCAAATATTAAAGCCTTACCCTTGACAGCGCAATAGTTATGGGCTAGGTTATAGTTGATAAGAGAGAGACAGACGGACAGGACAAAAACAATATACCCCAGGGATCTTTCGATCCAGGGGCATAAAAATCAAGGGCCGATTGGTCGGGAATTTTTTTTTTTGCTTATGGATATTGGGTCAAACATCCCCGGACTTAACCAGGTGTTATATTTACAGTAGACACCCAACATGGCTGCCTAGCGACAGAAAATGATCTTCAAAAAGTTGTGGGTGGAAATTGTTGTTACAATAATGATTACTCTTTATATTTAAGGTAAATATTGACTAGGTTGACATATTTTATATCTCAAATAAAGCTACAATTAATATTTTTTGGAATCAGCTGATTGATCAAACCAAAGAGCAAACACAGATTTGGCAGGAAAAAAAAATCCACCCGGGGCAAATTTGAATGGGTCGGTCGGGTTACAGGAAACAAACGTAATTTTTTTTTATGTCTAACTATGTGACTTGTTCCTGTCAATGCTTTCTATCTACTACTTAACCCTTCATTTTTTAACTACACTTGTAAGTTCAAAATAATGTTTAGATCAAGTGATTAATAAAATGAGATTTTCAGTGTATCATATTCATAATGTAGGCATTGCAATCGATTATACTTACCTATTCACATTCAAACGGAACTTTCAGTCTAATAAGTAAACATGTTATCATTTCTGCCTCTTCTAGTGAAAATGTTCCAAAACCAAATCTTGTAGAGGCATTTTTTATTTTTGTTAGCAGTTGGCAGTGTAGATTCAATTCCAGTATAATTGCCATAATAAATCTTAACTGACAAAAGTATTCATTACCGTCAATGTATACCTCATACAACTGCATGTCATTTACTGGAGATCTCTATTCCACAAATTAAAAAGCAATGACCAACGCCTGAACATCACAAAAAGCAATGCAATTCCTGTTGCAAGTTCCACAAAAATAGATAAAAGTACAATAGATATCAGAATTTGGAACCATTCCTCCATTTTGAAAAAAAACTACAACTTTGCTTCCTGTCACATGTCTCATCCTGACATGTGTATGTGACTCTTGTCACATATATTAAGTGACTTTTTTTAATGCGTCTTAAATTTTAAATTCATGTCCATATATATGTGGCACTGGCTATAGGTCTCTAATAACTTGTGCTTTCATAACGTTTATTGAAAATAAATTTTGGAAAGTGCAACACTAACATTTCATGTATTCACTTCATATCACCAGAATTTGCTGGTTGTTAATGCACGAATGACCACAAAAAATGACTCAGATAACGAGCCCTGCACATTTGATGGATTGTTAAAAATGTACTACGAACCCATTGAGGCCCTCGATTCTAATGATGTTCAAAGTTTTACTAAAAATATCATAAATAATGTTCAGCTGTGTCATACGAATTAAGAAATCGCAAAAATGTCACATTACTTACCCCAACTGAAACTCTGCCATTTTCTTTCTCATGCCGCGCAAATTTCCGGATATGCACCACAGCGCCTGCGCAGACAGATTTCGGCAATCAGGTTCGGTTGTTTCCGGAAATGATCGGGTAAAATGGCGCGAAACATGATGCATGGGGTACGGGAGGTAACTCTCAAAACCCTTTGACGGACGTCCATATAACGGATAATATCGTCCGTATTTTTTTATGTGACACTCCTTTAGAATGATTTTTTAAGTCACATAACACTCATTTCTGCTAAAAAAAATCAAATTTGTATGTGACAGTCACATAAAACAAAAGAGTCACATAAATTTTAAATGGGCACAAAAACTGTCACTTAACCATTATTTCGTGAGAACGGACAGACAGACGGACGGACAGACAGACAGACGGACGACAGACAAAATGTGATCAGAAAAGCTCACTTGAGCTTTCAGCTCAGGTGAGCTAAAAACTACAAAACTTGAAGTGCTGATTTCAGCAATATTTTGGTAAAATTATGATATTGCTATGTAAAATACCCAATTGTGTAAATAATTTTGAAGTTTGTTTCCGTTCTTAAAATCAATGAATATACCGGTAATTTGCAAACAAATTCCATCAAACAAAATAATTATTGCAGAAAATTGTAATCGTCAAAAAAAATCATAATGCCTGCAGAAAAGGGGGACAATTCCTATCAAAATATATCCCTTGCAAGGTAAGAAAGTAGTCATGAAAATGATATATGCTGTAGAGGACATCTTATATGTTAATGTTTAACATTTAAAATTTAAAGCAAAAAAATTCATTGACAAATAATTTTACACAGCAATGCCCTAGCTGTTCCCCCTTAACTATATGAACTTTATATATATATATTGATACAGTTAAATCAACCATTCAAGTCGGAATAAGTTTGGACCAGTATTACCGGTAGTTATGTGACCTGGTGGTCCAAATACTTAAACAATATGGCTCCAAAAACCTTAACATCCAGCATCCAAAACCTATGGCTCAGATTCAGCATCCAAGCTAGCCTATCAAGTGCCTTAAACAGTTATATAAACTTAAAAGTACCGGTATAACATGCATCATTCATCAAAGTTTGGTTAAGATAGGACCTAGCTGGCATCAATAACTTAATAGATATGGCCATCAAAGAGCACTGTAACTTAAACCTGCTCCAAAAACCTTAACCTCCAGCATCTGAAATTTATGGCTCAGATTCAGCATCCTAGTTTTATAGGTTCTAAGTATCCCCAGATGCACTATACAAGCAAGTTAGGTGGAGTTGGGAGTGGACTAGTACCAACTTACATGTAGATATGGGACCTGCTCCAAAAACTTTAACGCCAACGCCATGGGTATAGCATAATTAAGCTGCCCCCAATCTAATCATTATTTAACGTTTTTTTCTGTGATAAAAAAAATTTATGCATATGCAGTGTCTTGTTATACTTGCTGTCTGGGTGAATTTTCTTATATGTTAGAGACAAGTGGATCATTGCCTGTTAGATTGACAACTGGACTATAGTCTGTCCCAATTAAGATGTTTGTGCAGCACATTTGGACGATTTTTAATAAAAATATACACACCTGTGAAAGAAGTGCAATTGAAATCTATGAAAGGGACAATTTCCAAGATATGTATCTTCATTGACACATTATCATTTTTCACACGAAAAAAAAGAAAACAGATTTCCTACAGAGATTTATAATGAATGTTTACATATTCTTTTCTCCATTCGAAAGTCACTTGAAATACCTCGCGCAATGTTTCAACGTTATATCATCTGTGCTTGTTGCAATACAAAATCCTATTCTCTTTTGAGAAGTGGATGTAGGCTAATGCCTGTCCACTTCTCAAAAGAGAATATACAAAATCCCTGTAGACATCACATTTTTTAGCCGTGTATTGAAACCTGATAAGCTAACCGGGGTGTTTCAACCGAGAAATCTTGGAAATTTCTCATACTTTTGAATGAACATCATTTGAAACCCGAGGTATTTATAAATATTGAGTAATTATATAAGCAAAATGTGATTCAAGGATATCATTGGAGTCCGACAGAGTATAGTTTTTGGCAATCAATTATGCCCATTATGTATACATAATAGGCTTTATTCAAAAAACTAGTTCAATTAGTTATCATTTGTCAATCTGATAATTATTATTAAGTCGCCAAGGATAAAAATGGCAAAATAAGGAAGCTAGGATATATCTCCAATTATTAAAGAATGAATTAAATTTAGGGAGGGGCGCAGTGATCAGGGATCAACCACCTTAATTTATTTATGATACATGTTATATATTAAATTATATTCTGAGGATTTATATAAATAACAAGAAACAATCCAACAACGTACTTGGGAGACATCTTTCTCATTCCTCTGAGAAAGTAAATTGTCCTTCCTGTTTGGTTGGGGGGGGGGTGTCAGTTGGCTACATGTAACTGCCCCCTCACCACCACACCCACACTGTGACGCACAAACATACATGTACATACATTTTATGTGGCAGTGTATAATATAAAATTATATTGAAGGTAGCGGGCCATTTTGTTAATTGATTATATATAACAATTACACATCCAACTTTAGAAAAGTTGGATTTAGCCGTAAGCGATGGCAACAAAATATTCAACCGATAAAACAACACTATTTTATAAGTACATATGCTAATTAAATCAGTACCTTAAAATTATTCAGTGTAATTCTTGTGCACCCTGAACACAATTTACATTGGCATACCTTCCTTATTCATGGTCCCCGTGCCTCAATCTGATTGCCAATGACGTACGATACCTCATTATCAGATATATATAGGCCTAGTCTTACGTACAAAGCACTGTGGTCAGCAGTTCTTAACATGCGCATGCTCTATTTTCTTTCCATGTATTCAAAGCAAAAGTGGAAATGCAACTTTTTTATTTTCTGTAAACGATTGGATCGATACGGCATTAGGGTTTATTTTATAAAGGGTATATATATAGATTTAATTACTGGTGGGTCGATGTATAAACACTACTAACAGCGTGCACGAGTGTACACCTGTGTGTACATTGCAAAACTTGATTGAATACACGGGTCCTGTTACCTGTGTACGTACCAAAATATCGTGTTACTTGAAATATTTAAATAGCATTTCTTTTGTGGTTCATATTCTATAAAAAGTTATATATGCAAGTTAGTATTACCCCCGTCTAGGAATGTACGTTTAAACTGATGTACAGTTATATATAATATAGAACATGCATGTAGAAAGCGGTCGATTCGGTCACACAGTTTTAAAGCTGACATGAATTCATAAAAGCATTTGGTGGCCATATTAGGTTCGATCGCTCCTCTATCTACGGTCGGTTGCTTTCCGATCGAGACATTCAGATTGCACGGACTTATAAATGCATGAACTACACATTGTAGTAAAATGTTTGTAATAAAGAATAAAGGAAACTACAATCAATAAAACATAGATATATTAATTCTTTGAAAGAATTTTCAAGGAATCCGTATTATTTGACACAAATAGGGCTGTCTTACTTCACATGCACATCGAACACGTGTGTCGTTCATACAGAGGGCATAACAACTGCATCTTTTTTGAAGACCCCCGCGGCACTACATCCAACACTGTAGATAAATGATAGTAAATCCAAGAAAGTAACAACGTAACATCGTTTCCATCGGTTTTTACAAAAAAACTCCGTTACAAAATCCATGCTGTCATTGTCATTACTCGATCTGTCACAGTGTGTGGATTGCGCATGTGCGATGTGGTCAAACACACAGGAAAACGTTCTGCAATTATCGAAGATATTTGAAAGATGTGTGCCTGGATTTCAGTATGTCTTGTTTCGTCGTTCATTGGATATTCCTTACCAGTGCAGTGGCTGTATTATTTTTGTTCAAAACGCGTTTTTACAAGTCTTTTCGTCCAATGTAACGTGTTCGGGTGAATGAAATACCTGAATGCGGTGAAGCATGAATAGTGCTTTCGGCCTTATATAGGGGATGTGAAGCGATGAACAGAACAATAGAAATCGACAACTAATATGGCGGTAGTCGGAGATAAAAGGGAAATAATGCGTATTTATGAATTCATGTCAGCTTTAAGTTAAGAGGAAAACTACAGATGTATTGATATTTATATCATAATAATGTTTATATATAGAGCCATTTTAACAAGACCTTGGACTTTCGATAAAACGTAACTATCTATTTCTTGCGTCAAACAAGTTGAAATGACGCTGGTTTCAAGTGAAATATACACAGATTGCGAAGTCTTGGCTCAAAAGCCAGAAAATTTTTGTTGATTTTACAGAGCCTTATGTACGAAAGACGAATAGGGCCACATAAAAAAATATTTTTATCTCGTAATTACGAGATCTTTTCTCGTAATTTCGAGATAATTATCTCGTTATTACGAGAAAAGATCTCGTAATTACGAGAAAAGATCTCGTTATTACGAGTTAATTATCTCGTTATAACGAGATAATTATTTCGTAATTACGAGAAAAGATCTCGTTATTACGAGATAATTATCTCGTTATTACGAGAAAAGATCTCGTAATTACGAGAAAAGATCTCGTTATTACGAGTTAATTATCTCGTTATTACGAGAAAAGATCTCGTAATTTCGAGATAATTATCTCGTTATTACGAGTTAATTATCTCGTTATTACGAGAAAATATATTGTTATAATAAAAAACATAACAGTTGTTATTTGATTTATAATTGTGAAAAAATACATACACAATAAGTGTTCCTCGTTTACCAGAATCCTAGCTTCCAAGTCGATTGGTTCAGCCTTTCAGTCTATTTTGGATTTTTTTTCCAGAAACGTTAATTCAATTTTTATTATTTTTAAATAACAACGATCATAATCTATTGATTTCCACATAAAACAATCGGATTTGATATTTTATTTTATATGAATAAGTGGAAAGAATTTCGTGTTATTTTCAACGTATATTACAACTCGACTCCGAAGTAAATACCAAGTAGTCCTAGTCATAAAAACACAATTCCATTAGTTACAGAGAACTATTAGTCATTTAATTTATTTATCAATCTGCTTTGCTCCTTCTTTTGAATTTTTTCTTTTAACAAATTTAATGAATTTCTTAATATATGTTCATTCATTTTAGATAAAGAGACTTAGACAGTACATGTAGAACAATGAAATGCATCATTTTATATAGATCTTTTCTCGTAATAACGAGATCTTTTCTCGTAATAACGAGATAATTAACTCGTAATAACGAGATCTTTTCTCGTAATAACGAGATCTTTTCTCGTAATTACGAGATAATTAACTCGTAATAACGAGATCTTTTCTCGTAATTACGAGATCTTTTCTCGTAATAACGAGATCTTTTCTCGTAATAACAAGATAATTAACTCGTAATAACGAGATAATAACTCGTAATAACGAGATCTTTTCTCGTAATTACGAGATCTTTTCTCGTAATTACGAGATAATTAACTCGTAATAACGAGATCTTTTCTCGTAATTACGAGATCTTTTCTCGTAATAACGAGATAATTAACTCGTAATAACGAGATCTTTTCTCGTAATTACGAGATAAAAATATTTTTTTATGTGGCCCTATTCGTCTTTCGTACTTATGGCTGAGTGGAAAACAAAAAAATAGACAGGCCTCCGTACGTCGCATTGATGTTTGGCACAACTACCCAAAGTCCAAGCTCTTGTTAAAATGGTTCTAAAGTAGGCATTCAGAAGTTGGATTTCTATTCGCTTTTCGCTATTCACTACTGTGGTTTCATTAATATTCAAGGGTATCAAATTTCGTGGATAAAGTGAAAATCACAGTTTCAAGGATACGTAAATTCGTGGCCAATGACCCTATCAATACAATATGTTAATATAAATTGCACTTCAATGAACATTAATTTCGTGGATCAAGTTAACAACGAAATCCACGAAAATTGGTATTCAACGAATATTGATGAAACCACAGTATTCGAATAGCGAATAGAATTATGTGGTCGGTTCGCTATTCAAATTACCGTAAACATGCTAATAAACGTAAATTCAAAATTCCATATCAACTTCATTTTTTAACGGAAAGAAACAATAATATATTAAAAATTATATCTTGCTGACCTGACCTAAACAGTGACATAATTAACTAGCCTGGCTAATAGGTAAGAAGTTTATCATATTGCAATGTGGATATCTCTCAAGGGCCTGGCTTATACCCTGTATCACATATTTGGGCCTTCATATTTGGAGGAGGTGGGGCCTCAGGAATGCCCAGTCGACCCTCAAAAGGAATTAGGTTTACACGACCGTTAACAGGCTTAGCTAATCTGCCGAAAATAGGAAATTTCGTATAATACAGTTATAATGGGATATCTTTCAAGGGGCTGGCTAGCCCCCTGTATCCCATATTTGGGCCTTCATATTTGGTGAGGATTGGGCCCCGGGAATGTCCAGGAGACCCTCAAAAGGAATTGAGTTTACACGACCATTAACAGGCTTAGTTAGCCCCGCGAACATATGACATTTCGTATAATACAGTTATAATTAGATTTCTTTCAAGGGGCTGGCTAACACCCTGTATCCCATATTTGGACCTTTATATTTGGTGAGGATGGGGCCCCTGGAAAGCCCAGTCGACCCTCAAAAGGAATTGGGTTTACACGGCCATTAACAGGCTGAGCTAGCCTGGCGAAAATAGGAAATTTCGTATAATACAGTTGTAACAGGGTTATCCGTTGATGTTTAAATAACAAACCAACACTCCTGTTGAGGTTCGTTAAACGGGCCTTTATTAACACCAGTTATAGAAATAGATATGACCCTGTAATTACAATATAACAAATATAAATATACGGCATAAAACACATAAGCTTCAAGTAATTACGTATTGATGTACAATCAATATATTGAAGTATTTTATCTTTATAAAGGGAGATAACTCATACAAGTAAACTACAGTTTACATAGTATCTCCTTTATATCAATTGGCATGTATTTACTCTTGAATCATAAAACCATTGCCATAATTATATAATGCATACATTACATTATGATATTCTAGGCATCAAAACATACACATATCATTCTATGGGAATAGGCCCCATGTACAAGTTGCAAGTTCAATATGACGACTCAGTTTGCATGTGCATTCTGTAATTAATTATGCAACTATTACACTATCATAAAAGTGGTTTTAATTAAAACACATATAGGGAGACTTCAGTTATTATAACTATTTACATTTTAACTTATTATTTCAAATGTCTCTCTCTCACTATCCATTCAATCAGAGAAAGTGCAAAAGAATTATAAATATGATTAAATACTGATTTGACATTTAGTAGATATATTAGAAATGATATTAATATTAGTGATTAAAAATTAACTTACCAAGAAGAGATGTAACTGTCAAAAATGTCTCTAAACTTATATTAGATCTACTCTCTTCAAACTCTTGACAAAGATTGAACTAAAACCCAAAGAACTTTTGGAGGGAAATCCACCAACCAATAGACAAACAAGAAACAAACTAAAACACCAATGAAATTAAAAGACACAACTTAACTTTGACCATAATATAATTATTGCCCTAAAGGCAACTCTGAACCTTTCTACAAATTAAGTTGTCATGAATGAATCCACACTAATATATTTTAAGATCAATTGAATAATTATAGAATTCAATATATATGCATTCAGAAAATCACAAAAATATCAAAATGAAATGATGGATATGTAATACACATGTAATTAAATCATAAAAATATGAGACTGCTACAGAGTTATAATGGGATATCTTTCAAGGGGCTGGCTATCCCCCTGTATCCCATATTTGGGCCTTCATATTTGGTGAGGATGGGGCTCCGGAAAGCCCAGACGACATTCAAAAGAAATTGGATTTACACGACCATTAACAGGCTAAGCTAGCCTGGCGAAAATAGGAAATTTCGTATAATACAGTTAAAATGGGATATCTTTCAAGGCGCTGGCTTACACCGTGTATCCAATATTTGGGCCTTCATATTTGGTGAGGATGGGGAACCGGAAAAGCCCAGTCGATTCTCAAAAGGAATTGGGATTACACGGCCATTAACATGCTTAGCTAGCCTGGCGAAAATAGGAAATTTCGTATAATACAGTTATAATGGGATATCTTTCAAGGGGCTGGCAAACCCCCTGTATCCCATATTTGGGCCTTCGTATTTGGTGAGGATAGGGCCACGTGGAAACCAAGTCGATCCTCAATAGGAATTGGGTTTACACGAACGTTAACAGGCTTAGCTAGCATGGCGAAAATAGGAAATTTCGTATAATACAGTTATAATGGGATATTTTTCAAGGGGCTGGCTAAGCCCCTGTATCCCATATTTGGGCCTTCATATTTGGTGAGGATGGGACCCTGGGAATGTCCAGACGACCCTCAAAAGGAATTCGGTTTACACGGCCATTAACAGGTTTAGCTAGCCTGGCGAAAATAAGAAATTTCGTATAATACAGTTATAAAGGGATATCTTTCAAGGGGCTGACTAACTACCGGTATCCAATATTTGCGCCTTCGTATTTGGTGAGGATGGGACCCTGGGAATGTCCAGACGACCCTCAAAAGAAATTGGGTTTACACGGCCATTAACAGGCTGAGCTAGCCTGGCGAAAATAAGACATTTCGTATAATACAGTTATAATGGGATATATTTCAAGGGGCTGGCTTACACCGTGTATCCCATATTTGGGCCTTCATATTTGGAGGAGGGTGGGGAACCGGGAAAACCCAGTCGACTCTCAAAAGGAATTGGGTTTACACGGCCATTAAGATGCTTAGCTAGCCTGGCGAAAATAGGAAATTTCGTATAATACAGTTATAATGGGATATCTTTCAAGGGGCTGGCTAACCCCCTGTATCCCATATTTAGGCCTTCATGTTTAGTAAGAATGGGTCCCCTGGAATGTCCAGGCGACCCTCAAAAGAAATTGGGTTAACATGACCATTAACAAGCTTAGCTAGTCTGGCGAAAATAGGAAATTTCGTATAATACAGTTATAATGGGATATCTTCAGGGGGCTGGCTAACTCCCTGTATCCCATATTTGGGCCTTCATATTTAATCAGTCGACCCTCAAAAGGAATTGGGTTTACACGACCTGTGTATCCATGGTTTATATGTTGGTATAACAGAGAGAGAGAGAGAGAGAGAGAGAGAGAGAGAGAGAGAGAGACACACACACACAGAGATAGAGAGAGAGAGAGAGAGAGAGAGAGAGAGAGAGAAAGAGAGAGGATGCCTTCAAGATCAAGAAAAATTCACCCAAAAGGAGGGGGGTGAAATATAACTTTGTTTGCCGGGGGAGGGGTCCGACCCCCTCCATCTAGATCTACGCATATACTGTAGACGTGGAAAACATTACGGTGTGTTTAATTTCACTATGTTTACGGTCAGACAATTTTCCGCAAACATTAAGCCACCGTGAATATTGAGCTGTGCATTCACCATCTCCGTGTAGGCCGCCATTACAGATGCCTGTGTGCATGAGCGGGGCCTAAATTACCACTTGCAATTGTTTATCGTAATCATAGTTTATATACAATTCGTTAAAAATAGCAAGCATGAGAATTACGTTAATTAAATAAAATTGATATTATAATTAAACAACTAGTCTATAACGGAAGATTCGTTTCACCTTTATCGATGCGGCCCTATCGAAGCCATGTGAACACGGGTGCTAATTGTACCTTATTATCTCGGACATCTCCTTAGGGCAAATACCCCTGTGTTGTCTGCGATCGGCATTCATATTGAGCAGTTCATTTTAAGATTTATTGATTTTAAAGGTGTACTTCTTTTGAACAGATTACATGTACGTTTTCCACCTTATTTTCAGGCCTAAAATATCAAATGCGCATTATACACCAGTACTTATATTTTATATTCTATGTTTTATCATTCTCATAGCACATAAAACGTGAATAAGACTTTAGATTTTACGATATTTAAAAGAAAATAACGTAAATGCATGATGCAGGTTCATCCCTCTTCAGATTTTTTACAATCAGGATTTACTTTTCTATGATAAGATAAGATAAGATGATATCCGTGAAATTAAAAACACCGTGAAAGATACTAACACAGGAAATCGTGAAATTTTAGACACGTGGAATTAAAGACTTTTACAGTAGTTGCCCACTCTAGGTACACTGATTTTTTCTTTGGTATATATACAGATATAAATATAATGTCAATTGACAAAGTCATATACACATCGCCTCCTTTACATGGAAAAGTTGTTAAAATATTGAGCAATTGGTCGAAGCAAAGACATATTTCAGATGTGTGTGGGGGGGGGGGGGGAGGGGGGGGGGTTATTGCTGATAATTAACTATTTGGAAGCATAGTGTTGATTACCTGTTAAGAAATATACAAGACTAGTCAATTTTTTGTCGTGCGCGGTTATTTTTACATATTAAAGGCTACATTGACTTTCATGTCAACAAACTGATATAGTATTTTGGTAGGTGGCATGGGACAGTTTCGCAGGAAAGAAATTTTACAAAAAGGCGTAAATGTGAGGTTTTGGTGGTTACTTGAGGGGCATAAATTGGTATAATATTTATTCATTTACTTTTTGGAGAGATTCAGCCCTTTTTATCAGATATGAATAGAAAATGCGAAAATGTGGCCTAAATTTTCACTTTCGATTTTATAATGGAACGGGGGGTGACAGAACATAAAATCTCACTCGAGGGGAAAGTGATCGATGTTTCCAATACTTGAAAACCAAGTTTAAACATATTTAAAACAAAACTGCATCTCGTATTTCAGCAAAGACAGAAGAAATAATAAGACATAAATATAAAAGAAATTTAGATAACAAAGCGAAGTGTAAAATAAGGTGTATATAATTTATTTACAATTCATTATTAATCGCTACACCAACAAAAGACAGGGCATTCCCGGGGCCCCACCTCCTCCAAATATGAAGGCCCAAATATGGGATACAGAGTGTTAGCCAGCTCCTTGAAAGATATCCCATTATAACTGTATTATACGAAATTTCCTATTTTCTCCAAGCTAGCTAAGCCTGTTAACGGTCGTGTAAACCCAATTCCTTTTGAGGGTCGACTGGGCATTCCCGGGGCCCCATCTCCTCCAAATATGAAGGCCCAAATATGGGATACAGAGTGTTAGCCAGCTCCTTGAAAGATATCCCATTATAACTGTATTATACGAAATTTCCTATTTTCTCCAAGCTAGCTAAGCCTGTTAACGGTCGTGTAAACCCAATTCCTTTTGAGGGTCGACTGGGCATTCCCGGGGCCCCATCTCCTCCAAATATGAAGGCCCAATTATGGGATACAGGGTGTTAGCCAGCCCCTTGAAAGATATCCCATTATAACTGTATTATACGAAATTTATATTTTCGCCAGGCTAGCTAAGCCTGTTAACTGTCGTATAAACCCAATTCCTTTTGAGGGTCGACTGGGCATTCCCGGGGCCCAATCTCCTCCAAATATGAAAGTCCAAATATGGGATACAGGGTGTAAGCCAGTCCCTTGAAAGCTATCCCATTGCAAAAGTATGATGAATTTCTTACCTTTTCGCCAGGCTAGCTAATTATGTCAATGTTCAGGTCTGGTCAGCAAGATATGATTTTTAATATATAACTGTTTCTTAACATTAAGAAAGGGAATTTTATGTGGAATTTTAATTGACGTTTATTAGCATGTTTACGGTAATTTGAATAGCGAACCGACCACAGAATTCTATTCGCTATTCGAATAGTGAATAGCGAATACAACTCCAACTTCTGAATGCCTCTAAAGTAAGAGCTTAATTTCACCACAGAAAGTGGTAGTAAAATTTTAGTACAATAGATATTTTGTTTTCGAAAGAAAATCTTTATAAATTAAAAGAACATGCAAGCATTGCTCATGATGTTATGTGTATAACAATATGTAGGCCTACAAGTATACCGGGTACTATGGCAGGGCAAATTCACAAAATTGAGCTAGTGTCAGAGTCGATAAACTACATGTATAGGTTGAATCGGTTGTAAGCTGCATATGCATGTAGTTTACGGACAGTAAACTATAGTTAACGCAATATATACATTTGATCACGCCCCGACCGAAATTATCACCTCATAATACTCAAAGAATGATTCCTTATTCCTTAAATATCATTTGATTTAAATAAACGTATACATGTATAAGAAATTAAAGTGATGATTTGAATAATCACAAGAAAGCGAATTGCAAATTAAAATAACACGCACCGGACGCATCCGTCCATTAACTTTTGACTATAATTTCTTCCAGATTACTGGTTCAATTTTAACACGATTGTTAAAATAATTTTTATCTGAGATTCGTTCGATGTTGCATGGGATTTAATTAAATGACGTCATGACTAAATTAATATCGACCAAAACCCGGCGTCGTTTTGAAAAAAATTAAAGACCACGCCCTTTTTCAAGGGGAGAGAAATGGCAAATTTTGGAAAATTTTGAGAAATTTTCAAAAATCTTCTTCTCAAGAACCATTTGGCCAGAAAAGCTGAAACTTATGTGGAAGCATCCTCAGCTAGTGTAGAATCAAAGTTGTGAAATCATGACCCCTGGCAGTAGGGTGGGGCCACAATGGGGGGGTCGAATTTTTACATAGGAATATATAGAGTAAATCTTTAAAAATCTTCTTCTCAGAAACTAATCAGCCAGGAAAGCTGAAACTTATGTGGAAACATCCTCAGCTAGTGTAGAATCAAAGTTTTGAAAATCTTACCCCCGGGGGTAGGATGGTGCCACAATGGGGGTCGAATTTTTACACAGGAATATGTAGAGTAGATCTTTAAAAACCTTCTTCTCAGAAACTAATCAGCCTGGAAAGCTTAAACTTTTGTGGAAGCATTCTCGGTAAGTGTAGATTCAAAGATGTGAAAATCATTACCCCTGGGGGTAGGGTGGGGCCACAATGGGGATCGAATTTTTACATAGGAATATATAGAGTAAATCTTTAAAATCTCCAAAACTAAGTAGCTAGGAAAATTGAAACATATGTGGAAGCATCCTCAGGTAAGGACTAGGTAGATTTAAGTTTGTTCAAATCATGATCCCCGGGGGTAGAATGGGGTCACAACGGGGAGGGGGAAGGGAGACAAATTTTTGACATAGGAATACATGTATATGGATAAAAATCTTCTACAAAACCATTTGTCTAGAAAATCTGTAACTTTAGTAAAAGCAACCTTGGGTAGTGTAGATTCAAATTCGTTAAAATAAAAATGTTGAGGAGTAGGGTGGGGCCACATTCGGGATCCAATTTTACAAAGGAAAACATTTTTAATTCACAAAAACTGAATTGTTATAATATATGGTTTTACTTATATGCAAACATTTTGCCAATTTGTGATTCTTTAAAATTGTTAAGACTTTTGCCCCTGGACGATTCTTGGGTCTCACAAGGGGTTCAGAGTTTGATGTAGGTTTATATCCTATGTATAAACAATTGTCTAGGGTCTTGTTGAGAACTGCGATGCTCAACATGTGATATGAATATAAAATCACCCTGTTAGAAAAGGAACTTGATTATAAACATATGTCCAGATATTTTGTATTATGTCTCCATTAAGCTGATTTTATCATGCCTATTGTTGCTCAGGTGAGGGATGTGGCCCATGGGCCTCTTGTTATTTATCAAATATTAAAAATTTATTAGACTAAAACTTTGTAAGATTTTTTAAAGTTTTTAAAGAGTAATACGGTCCTTTTGATTTTCTAAAAGATCTTTAACCTCCACCCCCATCCCCACCCTCCACCCCGTGTCGCGCACAGGCACTTGTTTACTAGATAAAGATTACCCCATACATGTAATTAATAAAATAATAACGCGTATTATTATTACTTTATGTAATACGTGTAGCTGTATACTTAACAGATAAGGCGTAAAACTCAACGCAGAAAGAGTGCATTTGATATCGCAGTGGCATAGTATACAGTTGTTAACTTGTTGTAAGAGCAATATATGATTGAACATATGCATGACTGATACCCAGCGAATAATTGTATACTATACCTACGCGATAGCACATTCAACAATACGCTTTGTCTGTTATATATGCCGCAAAAACACTTTCATTTTTAATTAAATTACTCCATCTATTTGAATCTCATTAGCATTTATTAGCGGTGAAAATCATCAAATTCTTTATAGATTGACTGATGTGATGGAACAAAATTGATCTTCCTCACAAAACTTAATAATATCTTTTGATATCAGACGTTTTATTTATGCCATTTTGAACCTGTATAGTCACAATTGGATCTGAAAATCTCAACCATTTTTTACATTTTTTTTTTTTACAAAGAAAGTAATGTAAGGAAAATTCAATATATTCTGAATAAAATGACCAGTATCAACTATTTGTCCGATGATAAATTTGCAAAATAGAAAACAAAAATGATTTGAGTTTATTTCAAGTGGTTTGTCATAAATAAATATTGCTTAAATATAATTGTGTTGCAAATGAACAGCATGAAACGTATGTATCTTAAATACAAACAATATATTAATTACAACTTCGTGCATAAAAACAGAACTCAATTTTTTTTTTTTTAAAGATTTGAATCATTATTTTATTTGATCTGCTACTAAATACACCTCCCCAAGGTTTAAACCTTCCAGGCACCCTACATATACATGTAATTGAACAATCTGTTAACATATTTTTTTTTAAATTTCTTTGATAAAGAAGCAGTTCCAAAAACACCGATGTACAATATGCATCTCACGTATATTTCATTAAATCCTATCACCTGTGACTAATTTAGTTCGAGAGATAATTCTTGTTTAAGCATAGATGGAAGAGGCAAACTACTTATGACTGAGATAATGTTAAAGTCAGTCTGTTTCTTCACCATACACATTTTAATTCGGTATCGTATATATTTACAAGTTAGTATTTTCAGCGACGAAGGTGTCGATGATATCTGTTTTAAAGCATCACAGATTTGAGGTTGGTCCAAAAATATCTGCAAATTTTCATGCTGTTTCCATTCGGTTAACTCCGTATCAAGAACACAAGCACCTGCACTTATAAGTAGGTCAAAAATACGTAAGTCTTGCAAAGTTGGAGGGTTGTGCAAAAATTTAGAAAGCGGCGTCACACCATATATGCTCCCGGTGTTAACTTTTCCACCGTAGAGAAGGAGTTGATGTACGGACTCATAGGAGTTGGCTTTGCATGCCATTATAAGCGGGGTGTTTCCAAACACGTGCAACGCATTAGGGTTAGCCCCCTTTCTAAGTAAGTGGGTGACGATTTTTCCATTTCCATGAAGGGCAGCAACATGTAAAGGACGCAGATAAGTCATATCAGGTAATTCAATATTTACTGACGGAGATTCTAAAATCGTATCCACCATTTCACAATTTCCGGAGTCAACTGCGTGCCATAATGATGAACACTGTCGCATGTCCTGTAAATTCACATCAAATCCTGCCTTTACTAGTATACTTGCTATTTCTACATCTCCACGTACTAGACAAGAGTACATGCATGTATTCTGTAACGAAAAGGAGCCAATAAGCTCCGTTGTGGCTCCTGGCCAGTTACGTGATCTTTTAACATCTGCGCCATTGTCTACAAGAAATTGCACGACCTCTTTTCGTCTTGCCGACACCGCAACATCAAGCAAAGTGTATCCGCTGATCTCATTATTTATGCTATTCTCCTTAAATGTAAAGTCAACATTAAGCCCATTGTTTAGTTCCTTTTCAATGGCCTTCGTGTCGCCTTTCTGGATCAACTCATTGAGAGACTTTTCGTCCATTTTGACATTTTAGCATCATAATTCCCAAGGACAATTCTAACTTCAAATACAAAAGAGTTCTATTGAAATAAATAAAATCGGGTTCGTATTGTTATAATGTATATGAAAAATGTGCTAATCTTTGTCGTTTTTCGAACTGAAATTAAAATCAGTTGTGTTAAGAAATGCTTATTTATTCTTTATTTAAATTCTTTATTATTTTAAATATAATTAGATTATTATAAAAGATCGGGTTCGGGGTTCATTAAATATAGTTTATATCAACAGATAAAATGATTTGAATGAAGAAATTCAAAATGTACTCAAGCAAGGTAAATAAGTAACAATTGATAATTATATAGCCACTTTTTGATAAAACTAGTTTAGATTTTTAATACAAATTTCAGGGATTCCAATCTCATAATGTAATAAAGTAATTCGTTTTGCAGTTCAGATGGTACCGCATATAAACAATTTTAATTTTCGAAAACATTTATGTCTTTGATCATAAAATGTAGCGGAAAGAACTTTTCATACCGTATAGAACAGAGTCAGACACTCTTCTGACACTCACATCCATATGTTTATGTATGTATGGTGTGCACAGGTGAAGTCAGGCTTATAGGGAAAAGACTACCAATTATTTTCCCATAGAACTCTATACAAACCTTAGGACCTCTCAGTACTTTACTATGATACTAGCAGCCAAATCTTTGGTATCATTTGAAACTTCATTTTATGCACTTTCAGAAATTACCCCAAAAAATATATGGTCCCGTGGCGTTTATAGGTCAAATTTGCACTTGTTTACAACTTACAGCAATCCGCAGTAAATGGCACCCTGCATAAAAAATTAACCCCCACTCCTACAATCTCCCCTGGCATTTCTGTATTTTCTGCAATATTTCCTCATCCCATCATTTCTTTCAAACATTTATAATTTGGCTTTAAAATGAAAATAATTACATACCTGAATTCAGCCAATCGCCTAACGCCTATCCATCTATTCCGTGTTACAATGTTCTATAACTTTTCTCTGATGTAAACATCCGGGGATTTGGTACTCTTATTCCTATAGGGGAGACAGGACACGTTTCACGTGACTTTCATTGCAATGCTACTTTGATGTGCTAACTCTATTATGACGTCATAATTCATTTGATTGTATGATGCTATGATGTCATTTATCCATTTTGACGTCATACAGGATTTGATAGATCTTTTTCCCGTACTCAACGGCTCTAAAGTAGTCATTTTCACAACATAAGATGGGGGAAATTTAAAATTTTAGTTTTAGAAATGTAAATGTATAAAATCATAAGCAGTTAACATAATCAGGTTTATATTCTGATAATGATCCGTTCATGTTAATTGATAAATCTAAATAATGCATTACTTTTTTGATAGTTTAAAACAGAAATTGTCACAAAAGGTCATATAATTCCAGAATAAGGGGTATGGGTGATTCCTATTGTAGTATCTTTCTTGAATGGCAAGAAAGTGGCCATGAAAATGTTATAAGTAATAAAGCGCATGCTAAGGTTGATATATGAAATTTTGTTCAAAAATTCATTGACAGTTTTTTTTGTGCCATCACATTTTGTTCAAATTTAGAATCAAAAACTTCAAAATTTGAAGTGCTGATTTGAGCAGTATTTTGATAAAATTATGATATTGCTATATAAAAAGGCCAATGTTGTAATTGATTTTGAAATTTGTTTCCATTCTTAAAATTAATGAACATAATTTGCAAAGAAATTCCATCAAATAAAATACCGGTAATTATTGCAGAAAATTGAAATTGTTAAAAAAATTCATAATGACAGACAAGGGGGATAATTCCTATTAAAATATCTCCCTTGCAAGGTAAGAAAGTAGTCATGAAAATAATACATGTTGTAGTGGACATCTTAAATTAAACGTGCTAAGAAAAGCAAAAAATTTTATTGACAAATAATTTTACACTGCAACGTCCTGTTCCCCCTTAAACAGCTGTTAGAGCAAAATGTGTTCACCATGGAATCACTGGAGTAATAACACTCAAGTTGAGTACACTCCATTAAGGGAAGGAGAAGACATGTACAATATATGTATGTCTTTCACCACCAGATGTCTTTGTACTTACTAAACTATTCGGAACTGGTCAAAGGACTGTACCAGGCTTGTATAATATCAACATCGTTAAAAAAGATAGGAAAACATCAGATATATTCGTACTCTGTTCCTAGTTTTTGCTTCCACCACTTTTTGCTAGACATGTTGATAATCATGAATATCTTTGTGCTCAAACTAAGTTTATCCACTTATATGAAAAATGTCCAGATTATCTGTTTTGAAAAGCCCCTCAACCGCTTTAGGTTTCAATACACAACCCAAAATAGAAAGTCAACTGGGATTTTACATTGTATCAGCCATGAAATAGCCCTGATGATAATGTGGAAAAATTGTGCGAGGTATTCTGAGTACAAGGATAGTTCTGAATGGAGAAAAGATGTAAACATTTCCCATTAGAAATCTCCATAAGAAATATTTTTTGTGTGATGGAAGCAGTAACTTGGGACAGACTATTAGTAACACAACGTTGCTTATTCATCCATCTTGATATACATGTAGTAATGTGAGCGAATTGCTAATGAAAAGCAGTAGTTTTGTTCCGATAAAAATTGAAAGATGTTCTGGTGGTCATTGATCTGTGTGTCTTATCATGAGAATATCCAATTACCTGTCAAATTCAAGCAATATTATGCTTGCATGATGGTCAGTCCAGTTCAATCAGGTACTGGCGCCAGATACAGATAACTGGTAGAATTCCTGACTAGAGATATAGGGGGCACTGGGTTTAAATCCTTTTTTGGTCCATCATTTCTTCTATCCTTCAGCCACATTTATCAACCAATTAATCCCTGAAATTTTTCAAGTTAACTATTGCCAAGGGAATTAAAGAACCCGGGATCTTGATATTCAACATGTTCAAGGACAAAGGCTATTTTAGGGTGGCATAATATGACAGTCAGACTGGTTGAATGGATGGCATCAGATTGCTTAGTTGGCAGAGCACTTGACTATAGATTCAGGGGGCTCAGGTTTGAATACCAGTTTGGTCTCATTCTGTCTTTATTTCTCCCTGTCCGGATACTCTATGTAATCTTATTACTTGCATTAGATTTCTATACTTTATTTAGTTAGGGATATTGCCCTGCTGATGACGAGACACTCTACATGCTCTAATAGATGACACCTTGCATGTAAATTGTTGCAGAGATGATAATGTGATTTAGCTAATAAATAAAAATGTCAGTGATTACTACCATTCCAATTGCTCTGGATCATTTGGTCTTGTGACAAAGCCCATAACGATGACTCAGCAGATGCAGGTGCTGGCTCATTGCACTCCTTATTTTTTTTACATGGACATATATATATTTTTGTTGATGAATGTATAAGAAGTATATTTGTCAGTTTCTTGTTTCAGGAGTCTCATAACCATACTGGCAGGGATAGACATTTGTGGGGATATAATACTTTAGAAGAAATTCAAAGACTGGGGCAGCAAACATATCAGCGTGCACTGAGAAATCATGCAGCATGGACAGCTTCTCAAGGACAGCCAACACTCGATCCAGTGCATTCTAAAAAATCTCAACAAAGAACTGCAGCATGTCCTATCTGTGGAGTAATTTTGATTTATTTTTTTCTTCTCATTCTAGCTTATAATGTTTAGAGTCCTACTTAATCTAGACTGTTTAGTATATAAGGTTAGTACATTAGTAACATTACCAAATAAATGTATAGTTATTTGTTGTACATATTTTATTACGGTAATAGGTACTTATCATTAAGTAGAGTTTTGAAAGGTTAGGAATGATATAAACATTAAAAAAAAAATTACAGCCTGTTTAAATCTCTCTTAATGACATGCTAAGGAATTAACTGCAGGTCTGAAGAAAAAAAACAAAACAGATGGATGACCTGGGAGCTACAGTTTCTTGTGTATTAAAAGTTGCAGTTTATGGTGCACAAAAACTTAGCCTTATTTCCACACTAATTCTTCTAAGAAAAAAATTTTGAACGTCCAAAGATTCAAATAAAATATTGACACTAAACATGATAATTAAAGTACAAAAATTAGATATTGACATTAATTACCATAAGAGATACTCAACTAAAACTTCACTGTATATACTGGTATATGTACTCTTTATGTGCTCAAGTGATACATCTTATGGCATTTTAAACAATTATAGAAACATAATGTGTAAGTAGATACATAATTCCTATACAGTCATTTATGGTATGGTAAAATGTATTAAAGGTATTAAGAAATAGAAGTATAACAGAATATTTTTAAGATATCATTCTTTCTTATTCAACTGAATTATTTGAATTATTATATTTGTATCAAGTTAATTTATCAACTTTATTTCCAGAAATCAGTTGAGCCGAACCAACTTGATTCTGCTTTTTCTGATGTGATGAAAATGATGGGTCAAATTTCACAAACTTGTCAGGTTGGTACTTTTGTTGTAATTAATTAAATCAATCTGTTAAGGAAGTTATCCATTGACATCAGGTGTATGTGTTGACAGAGGCTAAATGATAAAATAATGTTTTCTTTTATATCTCTTTTAAATACCTGAAGAGTTTTAGATCAAGCTCATCACTCGTAATATTTTTGTCATCATTTGAACTGGATCTTCCATGATCTTGATATTGTATGTATTATAAATGCATGAGGTCCACCAATGTCTGCTCCCCTCCCCCTCCTCCCCCATTGCAGTGCAGTACTGAGTAGCCATATGAATCATTGTTTGTACATACGTTGTATTTATGTTGTAGAAATATTACTGCACTTCAGAAGGAGAGCCTTTAAATATTCACGATAAAAAGCACTGCCTTAGATATCACACAACCAAACACATCAGAACGTCAGATGCTGCAGGAAGGAGGAAGGTAAAGTAACTGAAGACATGAAAGTTAATTTTATTTTATATATCATACAATGTCATGTACTGGTGCACACTTTCAAAAGTTTTTTTTTATATATATATGTACGTTGTCATTTCAACATTCTATGTGTGGGGGATTTTGTAGACCTTGTATGCTTTTAAGCTTGTCCTTTGTATATGTTTTATATGTTTTGAATAAAAAAGAGCAAAAAAAGTGAGATATCTTGTAATTTTTAATAATTTTTCAAAATACTTTAATTTCTTTACAGACAAATCTGAGAGATACCAACAGGTCATTCTCAGTGCATGGTGGACCATCACCATCAGCCAAGTCTGCAATGGAGGGCATCAAGTGTAAAAGGCACACAACATTTGATGTGGCCGCTTCCCTACCTAACACTAGGAAAGCTAAACATGTGAGATTTTCTCCAGGAGAAACAGTAGAAGTCCAATTCTGTGCTTAGATTGCTGAATCTGATTGCTATCTAAAAACATTAATTTTTTTAATTAATGTACTTTTTAATAAAAAATGTTATACAAAAATGATTTCATAACTTTCAGGTGCAATTGATTTTTGAATTTTATTTTTATTTTTACTTTTAGTGCTTCCATGAAAACAATTTTTAACCATTTTTTGTATTTAAGCTTTTCTAAGAAAAAAATTTAGTAGCATATATACCAAAATTTTTTTTCAAAATTCTCTCTTTCTTTATGATTTACAAGACAAGCATAAACTATTTTAAATTAATTTTTTTCTTAAGAAATGCCGTCTATTACAGGCATATACATGTATCAGATATTTATATTGTTAATATGTAGAAGAAAAAATCTGCATATCAAATGGGTTTATCTTGCTACACTTTCGTGTATTTCAAAAATTGATATCTATCTCAGCATAATCCTGTTACATCTATATTATTAAAATGTGTGGTTTTTAGGAGTTATTGCGTTTAGTGGCCTTTTTTATACCACTGGATGTTCACTCTATTTTTCCACTTGGTGTTCACCTGTTTTATCACTGGTTCATGTTCTGCTCAGATTGTTTACCACTGTGTGTTCACATTGTTTACTACTGGATATTTTCATGTTTAGCAGTGTTTTGATATGCAGTGCCAAAATATGCATTTTAATTTTCTAACTAAGGCAAAATACATGTGCATGTACCTCACTGTGATATTAACATGTTCATGTGTGCAAGTTGACTCCTGTATAAATGGATGTGATATTGAAAAAGCTTTTTATATATTGTTATAAAATTGAAGCCTTTTCTAGTCAATAAATTTCGGATTATATTCACTACTGTTCTCTTGTAAATCTTTCTTGAATCTTGTACGTTTATGCATCAAGAGTTTTGTGATTTAATAGCATACAGATTTATTTTTGTCGACCCTCGTTAATTTCGTTTCTTCTGTGTTACAATGCTTCTGTTTGTGACATTTCATATGCAAATATACCTTAAGTGTTAACACTAATTTGTTCACCCTCTCCCCAACACAACCAATAATGAAAACTGAACTAGAAATGTTCGAAAGACTTAAATTAGCACTTATACAATGTAGATCACAACACTTTCCCCCCTTTTTTGCATCACCCTGACAAGAAATTTCTAACACGCAGGTGTGCAGTAATGCCAAATCATTATACCCATTTGCCAAAGCCTAAATTAAAAAAACCTAGCTACTATTACAATGTAACAATACTCGTACAACTAAAAAGTCAATCCTGATTATATAAACATCTTTTATTTTCCTAAGTCACAACATGTGAAGCACAATGATATTGTAAAAGCAAACAATTGGTCCGAATGTAAGTATAAATGTTGTAAATAAAAAGACTGCTGGCTGGAAAATATTAAACAAAATTCAACAATTTAGAAAGAACCAAAACATGATACATTAAATTCTGAAAAATGTTGTGTTTGTGTCACTTAATTTATATAGTTCAAGCAATTTAAAAGCAGACAGATTTTGAAAATATTTAAAAAAATATACAAATGATTCAAAATAAATATAAATACAACCATTTTAAAAGACATGTGAATGCAATTACAATGAGATAACATATAAAGTATACACACAATTTTTAAATATTTCAGTGTAAGTTGGAATGTATTCTAATCACAAAATTAATGTATAACTATGAAGGTTACCCAAATGCCAACTGTTTATGTATACATATTTAACTGTAAATATAAATGGTAAAAATTTGTTTATTATTATTGAATCAATCTCCTTCCATTAAAAAAAAAAAAATCAAATACCATGTATTTCTCATAGATTTTTCATGTGTATTATTTGAATTTGTTTCCTTTAAATGCTAATTAAATATAATAGTTATATGGTTGAATAAATTGTAAGAAAACAATATATATATATAATATATATATATATATATATATATATATATATATATATATATATATATATATATATATATACATACACACACACACACGTGTGTACCGGTACATTTTTCAAACTTAAAGAATGCCGAATTTAACATAAATGCATTGTATACATACACGTGTATAATAAAATGTGAGATCAACTTGTTACATATAACACTGCATGCGTGTAAAATGTTTGAAACATTTTTAAGAAGAGGTTGTCTTTTAAGTGAGGAAGTGTTTGTGCTATTTTCTCATACATGTGGTACATTTAAAAAAGAGTGTAAAGATACACATATTGCTGCAATTACTCAAAGAGCACACAGAAACCATGTATTAGCTGTATTAGTACAGTAATTAATAGAAAATGAAATCGCCTTATAGCAGCTTGAGCTTTTAAAGAATTAACAAATGCCTAATATACATGTAATATGTTACATAAAAGAACACATATACAATGACAAAGAAAAGCCAACAAGATGAGATGATTCACAACTTTTGGTTTTACATCTAAAAAATCATCAAAACAACCGTTACCATACTCTTTTCATTCAAATCTGGAGATTTTCATTCCCCTTTTCATAATATCACAAGTTTAACACCAGTATCTCTTTCATGATATGCAGATGTCTCTAAAAAGATGTCAAAACATATATATAAATAAAATGTAATGCACAAAATGAGCAAAAGCACTAAATCTTTAAATAAATAAAACTAACTCATACTTCTCTACAGAACACAAAAAAGCTCTCAATATTCAGACAAAATGTCCACAAACAAAAAAATTAAATAAATTTAAATCACTTACAATGTATAAATGTCTCACAGTACGGTAATAAATATGGTACAATGTACTGCTTTAATTATACATCTTTCCTCCATTTCTGTTTTTTCATGCACTCTTTGAGCCACTTTATTTTTAAAGCAAATCAGCATTTTAATTTCTGGAAATTCCTTTCGTATACATGTACTTCTTCTCAATGATCAATTTCATTATTCATTGCATGCATTGGGGAAAAATTCCCTTTCAAACTGCATGAGCACTAATATTTTGACAACAAATTAATAAAGTATACTAAATGGTCAAATGAAAAAACCTTAAAATTAATAAATAAAAAAGTTTCAGTTAGAATTACACTGAATCTCTCTCTCACAATACATCTTTCTGCAGTATATTTTTCCCATTCTGTTGCTGTAGTGTAGTGCTAGCAATTCTAAATTGATGTTTCAACAAAACATGGTCTTTTGTCATTGCTCTAATGGAAGATGGTAAGCTAGCAATAGATACATATTTACATGTGTATGCATTGAATATTAATGAATGAAAGGTTTAAATGCCAAATTGCTGTACCTGTAAAAAACCTACTATATGGCTATAGCTTGTTCATAAATATATATAAAAAGAACAAAAAGTAAGCTTAATACTCAAAATGGAGTTCAAATAAATGATGATTTAATTTGCAGTAGAAGAATTTTACCTTGCACCATTTCTTGCAAAAAGATTATAAAAACATGAATCTTTAAAACTGTTTCAAAAATATTCAAGGCCTTGCATGTTAACTATTTTTTTTCAAACATAAAACAATCTTTAAAAGCTTTGATTTGGGTGTTGCAGCTTGAATGCAATGTTGCACTGATGAAATAAATTGAAATCACAAATTAATTGAGCTGGACTATTACTTTGGTATTGCAGCTACATAAACATGCATGCAGATATCCATTTATTACTCTGACAAACAGAAAAGTCTCTTTGAAGTCAACATTCAACATGAAGACACTCTCTCCATTTCTTTTACATGCTAAAAACTTCAAAGGGGAAAAAAAGAGAAACGTAAGTGTTGACATAACACTAAACATTGAATGAACACCTATTTGTATAACATGACATAAAATCAAAACAGAAATGCACCAATATGTTCATTGCAGTTGTAACAAAAACACTTGTAAAGGTTCAGTCCTGTATAAACATATTACATGTAATTTTCAGCTGGATGCTTGGCTTCCAAAACCTTCAATTACATGTAATTTCTTCCATGTAAACATTCACCTCACCAACGTTAACATATTGGCATGGTATATGTAATGTGTATTAACAGAAAGTGTAGCACTTCTCTTTTCAGATAAATATTGATCACATTTGTGAAGGAATTCTCAAACTAAACTAAAACTGCTCGTTAACAGGGCATGCAAATTAACACAAGCTAATTAACCTAAATTGCTACTTAAGCAAATTCTACAGAATTTGGAAAAAATGCACAAACCATTGCTGTACATACAATGTACATGTACTACATGTATGTCAAGAGCCTTTATAAGGCTCAATAACGATATTAACTAAAATAAAATTGAAAAAAAAAATGAACAATTCTATCACCTGCATCTGATAAATTATCACATATTAGGCAATGAAAAACAATAAACAATCAACTTGTACAGGAAAGAATTTGTAATGGTCAACAATTATACATGTATAAGCAATATTCTTCTCAGATTCTTTTTTCAATGTATAAATCATATTTCTCTCTGAGAATATAAAACTCAGTACAACCTAATGCATAACAAAGATATACTATATACTATGTACAGTACTATGTACATGTATCTGCATTTGACATTATGTACAGTATGTATTTTTTTAAAACTGAAATAGGAAGAATCAGTCATACATGTATTCTCTTACTGCAAGCTAATGGTGCATGCTGAGATGAAGTTCAAACATTTTAAATATGATCGATCAATACAGATATAAAATTCTTTATTGTACAACATGTACAATATTACTTAGCCAATATCTTGTAGATCCATGGAGTACTCTCATGTAGTTATTTCCATGGTTTAAACATATGTTAAAGGAGCCAAGTGCAGTATGTAAGTGTGAGTGCAGTGACAGTGTGTTCGATTGGCTTTCGATCTTCTGGAGTGTCATACTTGAGTGCTCAGTTGAGACACGGCCCGAATCAGTGCATTGTTCTCTAGTTGTAGTTTCTGAGCTTCGTCATCCATGTCTTCCAGATCCTGAAAAATCATCAAAAACAATTGAATGTAGAATTCCACTATAAATTGTATCTATATTACTGTAAAGTTCATAATTACTGTAAAGTAAAGTTCATAATTACTGTAAAGATCATAATTACTGATATGTACTGCTACTATTGAGCACTTCTACACAGTATATTATATTTTTTAAAATATGTTTATCGGTTTGTGCTAATACAAGTAAATACATGTAGTACCGGTATTGATTTTATTATACATGTATTATCAATGTGTTATCAATTATCATCATATACATGACTGTATAATCAAATGAATGTAGAAATATATAATATGTAAACAAATTATATAAACATGTTAAAGGGACTTTATAGATACGATCTGAGCTCAAAATTTGAAAGTCAAATATTGAATTAAATGCAATTGAAGATACATAGTTTAAAATTCTCTGTTTTGTAAACAAAGCTTCTAGCTTGATTGAGTCTTGTTATTGTTTACATATGTGTTTTTAATATTGGTATAGGTGGGTTTCAATCAAATGTTGATTTTTCTTTTGATAATATTATTTATGAACTGATTAAATTTATTTAGTTTATCTTGTTTATCACAAGTCATTCTGTCAAAGAAATGATAATTCCTTACTCTTCATTATTTGTAAACAAATATAAGACTCGAGCTTTGTTTACATAACAATAAATTCTAACCTCGGTACATGTATCTCTCTTATTACTTGACTTCTAACATTCAAACTTTAGTCAACTATTTAAAATGCACTACTAAACCATTTTACATAAAGAATAAAAAATAAAAATATGATCTCAAATTGTGTCTATAGGTCCCTTTAATGTTGGTTCTATTTTTTTTATTAATATTTTTTATTTCCATAGCACCAATTTTATTATTAACCACCTTGGATTCTACCACACTGACACAAACATTCTAATGACCTAGCTAATATGTGTCATTCACTGACACTACTGAAAGTTTAGTTCCCAAATCAACATGATCAAAAATGATGAACTACTCGAGTTTTTTAATGTTTAGTGGATACAATCATGTGTTATTATCTATAAGGCAAAAAAAAATAATTAAAAATAAATAGAACACCATTAAAAAAAAATCAAAATAAGCTTCCAATTGCATAAATAAATTTAAAGTATTTTTTCAGATGCTATAACAAGCATAAATATACATCATTGTACATGTAGCAATTTAACATGTAGGAATCAAAAATGTCATACTGATAAAAATTCTTTTAAAAGATCTGAACATAAAACAATGTATACAACACTTAAGCTACAGGTATTACAACATGTACAACAAACAGGATACAAAAAACTTTCTATCAAAATAATTTTCTAAAAACATGAAAAATAATACTTGAATTTGACTCAAAAGAAATGCAAATTAAGTAAAAATTACTGGAAAATATTGCATCCAAATCATTCATGATCTACAATAGTACATGTACACATATATACCTGTAGGTGTCATTTTTCCTACAAGAAAAACCAGTCTTTGATACAGGCCATATCCCTGATGCATAAAATATTATGTGTATGACCAATATATACCGGTATTGTTATAACAGTAAATTGATCCGGAGGGTCGGATCACTTCGAGTTGCCAGGTGCGGATCATCAGATCAAACGAGATGCGAAGTGTCGAGTTTGATCATATGATCCTTGCCTAGTAGCGAGACGTGATCCGATCCTTTGGATCAAGTTACTGTTGTAATGATAAATTTATTATATACCCTTGTCTATTAAAAAGTTATAATTACAAAACTTTCTTTTTAAAATCAACTGTATGACATATACTTAATATATAACAGCTATTTTAAAATGAACTCTTTTAAATTAATGCGTACTAGCTACGTCATCAGTTTCAGAGAGTGGTGATACGGAATCAGAAAACCACAGCGTGGTCATCCGGAAAATCGGATCACACTCTGTAAAATCGACAGTGTCAAGAAGGGAAAATTGATGGGTATATAATAAGTCTGATTATCCCCCACCCCTCCTTTGACTCGTCAGGGTCTAACAGGTATTGGAATGAGGTCATCTTCACACAACTTTTATTTCTGACCAATCAGGGAAAGGCTTTCACTGCTTTAGAAAGGGGGGGCGAATATTTCCCTGTACCGGTATATAGTAATTCAAGCTTGTTTTTTTTCTGTGTTACCTCCATAAACATGCACCTCTCATAAAACAGATAAAAGCATGTTATATTTAGACTGTATATATTCAAATGTAGAGGTCATCTGCATGAAGATGACCCCCTATCAATACCTGTCAGACCCTGAGGAGTGTATAATGAGAAGGTTGATGGTTTCAATTGACTGATGTAAATATGACAAACTCAATCTCAAATCACATACCTGTAAATGGGCATTATAATTAGAATACTGGAATTTTTTATATATGCGTATACTAACTGGTACATACTTGTGTGCTCCATCATTTGTTTTGACTTTCCTTTATCACTTCAATTACCTTGTTGAGCAGGTAGACCTCTCTCTCTAGCTCCGCTATCCGTCTGTCCTTATCCTCCAACATCTGCTTCATCTTCCTATTCTCCTCTTGTTCTTTCTCCAGCATCTGTGACGACAATGGGTTAAAACTGTATATATTTATATTCATGCATGTACAAGAACCCAATGAATTTCAACAGCATGTCCTTGTGCTCTACTGTCAACATAATGGATAGTTATATCTACATATAACTGATGATATTCAAGGTTTTGAAAGGAATACAATCATCAACAGTGTGACCATAAATAACTCATAACTGCGTCTAACATCTTCATTATCAATAGCTTGTCATTTGTCTATCATACATGTACATGAATATGCATGATACATGTGATATGCTAAACAATAATGGAATAATCGATTAAACAAATTAAGTCCAGTTATCACACCTTTCTGAGATTGATTTTTTCAGTGTCTTCCCTCATTGTTGGAGCAGCGACACTTCGGAACTGGCTCTGAAATGGACTGTCCTTTCGAAATCTATCTCCGAAATTCCTGTAACTAGAAGACCCAAATCCTGGGCTGGAATTTGTATCCACTTCGGTGGTTTTTTTGTCATATCTGGAGATAATGGAAGATATTCCAGGACCAGCACTGGCTGGTTCCCTCTCCTGATTTAACACCTCCGGACTGCGCCATTTGTAACGATTCAGTATGGAGGATGGAGAGGAAGAATTAGAGGAATACGACGGCGAAGTCTTTGTCTCGTTTTCACTAGTGTAGGGGGAGAAATTTTTGAAAGACTTGGGTATTTCTGGGGGGTAAGTTGACCTTCCATATGTCTGACCATGTCCCAGTTTTGGACTAGCATTTTGATTGGACGACTCCCTCGTGGTGTCTGACTTTCCGATGAGGGTAAGATTGGTTTCTGATTGGCTGACAGTGCTGTCGTAATCCTGGTTATCTTCTAAATCGGCCTCTAGGTCAGATGGACTGGAAATACAGATGAACAAGAAAATTCAGCTAGCATACCGGTACTAGTATACAACAAATGGTCTCCAAATAAGTGCACGCTTGTCTAAGAGATTCCATCTTGTTACGCTAAGGTATTCCATCAAGCTACACATATACAACTCTATACATCTGCATTAGTTAGAATAACTATTAATTATTAATTGTACTTCTATACCTCGCCTATTTGAATTGAATGGTTTTAAAATTTATTATTTCTATACAATATTCACTAATGATTATAAATGGTTGATCGGAACTTAACCTATCACTGAAACTGAAGGCCTTACCTTTTATTGGATCTCCTAGAAGAGAATGGTCTTGGTACTCTACTCTGTTAAAAAAATTAATTAATGCATGTATAAAAATTCAGCTGCAACAAACACAGTCATGGATCTTACATTCAAATGAAATACTGTTAACCAACTTTTATTCACGACGACTCTATTTTGCGAATAACTTGAGATAAACTTGGCCTCAGGCAACTTATTTTTACCATCAAGCCTTATCTACAACCATGTTGTTAATACATTTATAAGGAAAAGGACTGGTTCACATCGAGAATTATTCTCAACAAAAAGGATCTTGTGAATCTTGTGAACCTTGCGTAAATTTATCGCACGTGAATAGAAGTTGGTTTACAGTAGACATTGCTAATGAACATATTATGTCGACCTGCATAACAAGAGCAATTTTTCTTTGTTGGGGGGGGGGGGGGGGGGAAGGAATGGAGACTGACTTTGCATGTGAATACAAATATGGTATTATCTGGCACTACAAATATGGTATTATCTGGCACATTTGCATGTATAAACAAGAAAGTACAATTTAATTGGCATGACATGTGTTGATAACGAACAGTGTTCAAATTCAAAAGTCCAAAAGGAAAATTACAAAACAGGAGCAGAGCGAACACGGACCTCTTAAAAAAAAAAAAAAGAGGTAGGATCAGGTGCCATGGAGGAGTGAGCATCCTCATGTTTTTTTACTTGAACAGACCTCTGCAGGTGTCTGGGGGTTATCGGCGTCAATGACCTCGTTGTAGGATGTGTTCTTTTTTGCCTCCAGTAACTCCTCGTCATCTTCGTCGTCTAGAGAATCCCCCGTACTCTGCAACAGATAATTTTACATCAGTTTGTTTATAATCATTTAATCAATAAAATATAGTTACTAACAACATGAGTATTAAGTTTCCCTTGGAGTTCATGAAGTTAACCAAAGTACAACAGAGCAGAGGAATTAGAAATTCAACTGTCAGTAGGAATTTGTCATAGAAGTACATGTAAATTACACAATCATGAATTTCATTGCATGTTCATGCTAAACCAATAAGTCGCAATTGTACATAAGTAGTAATTGTACAATTAAAAGTCCGTTTTCAAACACTATTAAATTAACAAAATTGTTTGTCGATCCACGAGACTCATAATTAAGGCCACTGCTTATCCCATTTTTGTGGTGCTATACATATGAGAGTCATTGATGACTCCCAGGCCCTGGACGGGACAATCGCTGGCTAGTCTTTAACCCCCAGGGTAAGCAGGTTACATGTACCCATTGCTACTGGTTAGACTGAGAAAATGCAAATACAAGGACACAATCAACACTTTACATTATGTGACAACAGTGTGGCTCAAACCAGCTAATTCTGGACCTTATAACCACTGAGTCATGTGCTCCACATATGTATGTGTCAAGATTTGAAAGTGCTAACTTTCCTTATGTAATATGATGAAATGTCAGTTATGATTAAGCTAATTCATATGTAATTGGAGGATTTTTTTTATTGGAAATGCATTTATATTCAATTGTGAATATGTTGAATGTACAATTTGATGAACTTTGAAATTATATATTCATACATGTATATATATATAACTTTATAAAATCATGAAAATAAATAAACCTCTCTCTCTCTCTCTCTCTTATATATATAACTTCCTAATCTACTAGAATCTAAAATTTGAAGTATTTCAAGATTGTAAACTTTGTACACTGTTGTATGCAGACTTTCAAGGTTTCAAGATGCATGTTTCAAGTACTTGTTTCACTTAATGTAAACACCATTTTAATCCAAAGTAAACATCTCTCAATCACCGCCTTATACAACTTCCTCCTACATATTGAGAAATTTGGTGAAAAGTCTAATCAATTTCACCCTTTAAATTTGAATAGACTTAAATCTAGCCCATCTTTAAATTTTTGAAATACCTGAGGTAATAGACAGAAATAAACAGATATCTATTCCTTAGCTTTTGTGCATACAGATTTTGATTTCCGTTAAAATCATATAGAGTTGAACTGGGATTTCGCATATTTTGTTTGTAATACTGGGTAGTTTTATATAACATGAACACATTACAGTCAAACAAAGCTTTCAAAGGTTACTTAAAGAGCATACAGTTTCTTGAACTTCATCGATACATGATGTCAACATTATTATATCATTGTTAACTAACAGAACTCAAACTTCGACGAATACCAGTACATCATGTACATACTCAGGTATACAGTAAACTGTTGGAATTATAATTTGAATGTCAAATCTTCTGAGAAGCTACTTTGGCTGCAAATGATTTGACCACAAGACAAAATGACTTTGTTTCCTGCCCCGGTGAAACTTTTACGGGTAATTTGTACTTCTCATACCAGTCAAAAATTTGAGGTCATGATCCTTACATTAAAAGTTAACGTATCATTTATTATCGATACATGCATAAACTGTATATTATATCTAAATTGTTGGTTAAAATCCCTCTCTGTGCCATGATTAGGTCTTTAAGGTAGGTGCTTATCCCCAGTTAGTGTGGTACGTGCTAAGCAGATTAGAGTCATTGATTCCCCTTGGACAGGACACCATTCCCTCACAGGTTAACTCTCAGCCGGTACCCATTGCAGCTGGGTGGACTGAGGCAATGTAGATAATGTTCCCTGTCTAAGGGCACAGCAACTTTTTGACATCAAGTGACCACAGTGGGGCTTGAACAAGCGTCTTTTGGGTTACTGGCCTAATGCATATATGTCAGACCACTGGGTGATCCATGATGTGCTCCACAAATTGATGGTAGCAGTATTGAATTCACATACATGTTGGAAGTATATATACATATATTAGGGCATGCAGAATCAAAAATCAAAAGAAAACACGAATTGGGTGTGGATGCAACATATCGGGTTATCTATTCTTTTGTCATGTTTATAGATTTTTATAAATGCTAACTTTTGATGTGTCTTAACAAGGTTAAATCATTGATAGACTAGCTGTTCTATTGTTGAAGTGTGTAGTTCAATGGACGGGGTGTAAATATCAAAGATTAACTAGGCAAATTAAAATGTGATGCTTTAAAATCTTGAAACAGAGCTAGTACATGTATATAGCTGCATCTATTTTAATTGCAATTCTTTCACATAAAAATCGTCCAAATGTGCTGCATATATATATCTTGGAACAGGCTATAGTCTTATACGCTTACTGAATGTGCATGAGACAACATCATATTGAACTTTTCTTGTTTTCATTACATTTTTTAATTCCAATCCACCATGAACAGGTACGAAAATGAAGATCATGTTGAAACGAAAACCTGCAGCTCAGTCTGATAATTACCTGCCTCAGCAATTAATGAACAGAACTGAGGAGATTTCTGTCACAATACATGTAGTATGAAGGAGCATTTCAGAATATCCAAGAGTAGGACATGATTTATTCCTGAGGAAGTGAATACATCAGTGTGTTGGCCATGTTCATGATAAGTAAATGTAAGCGTTGATTGAAACTATTATTGGATATTTATTCTAAGATGTCCATGCAGAACAATGTATATGCTCAGTTGACTTTTTCCAAACCACTGTCTTTAAATGTCTTTAATTTAACCATGTTAACTCAAGAAAAATGAACTAATGTTCTATACCCCCTTGGAAGGACGTTTAATTGCAACACGGATGTATAACGTTACACAGAGGAATCATGCATGTATGCACACCAAAGTCTCAATTGAACTTTAGTCCATTTCATAGGTCAAACTACATAATTATTATATCTAGGTGCAGTTTGTAGTTATAAATAACAAGAGTCAGCTATCTGAATGGTCTTAACTAAAAATACCATTATGAGTTATATGCTATCAAAGATCATAACTGACCACGAGTTTAATAAACTGCAGACACTGACCATGCTGACTACAGTAGCGTAAATAAACATTTAACAGCTGACATAGATAAGTGTGATTATTTCCTATATACCTCTGTGGATTGTAGATTGACAACACCAGTGCTTCGTCTCTTTTCTCTCAGTTTACGTTTATCTTTAGGAAGTTTTCCTTTATGCAGGTGGTTTGGTCGTCTTTTATCTCGGGCTCGAGATGCAGCAGTTGTGGAACGGGAGGGGGACTCGTGTTCAGGAATGACATCACAGTCACTATCCCCATCCCCGTTCCGTGGGGCTTCTCGATCTTCGATGGGTTTTGGCATCATGGCTCGGGCACGCCTTACTCTGCTTTGACGTGAACTTATCGCTTCATAATCTTCAATATCCAAACTTTCTTGACTGACAGAACTTGACGCCATCTTTTACTCCACACAAAAAATCGCGATAGCGGTGAATAAGTCCTTTGGTGTTATTTATGAGCGGTCATTACATCGTTGTCCTCCCTCTGTTGGCTCCTATTTAGGACAGATTTCATAAAACACAGTCTTTTGTTAAAATTTCTAATCCGACATAATTATCCCTTTTATATACAAAAACACCGGCAGTATCAATACAAATTAAGCCTCGTTCTGAGATTGCACCTTTCGAAAATCAATATTACGTCATCCCTGCAGTTATTTCTACTTTCACTTTTTCGCCAAGGGAGAGAGAGACTGATAACAAGTTATAATCAACCTTTTTTTGCAGTAGCAGTGAAACCCCGAAACCATTTTATTTTTACCGTAATGTATATTTCCGATTTAATATGTTAATGCGCGGATCTAGAGGAGGTCCGACCCCGGCCTCATTCTCCTTGTAAAATCAAAATTATAGCACATTGTCCAAAAAGGCATCGGAACCTCCTCTCCCTTCTGGCAAAGAACATTTTCCCTCGAATACCCCCCCCCCCCCCTCCTGCCTTTTCTTACAAGTTTCAGAATTTAGCAGAGCTATATTTGCCGTTTTAAAATAAATTCAATTCATTTATTGACAATTGCCATGTCGGCACACAGTCATGAATATATGAGTTACATAAAACAACACATTAAATATAGCATGCAAAAGTTAAACATTAACTAATAAATCTACAATGGAAAAAAACATTGGGTGAACAAAACTTCATATATGCTTGTGCATGCAAAGATCATAAAATTGCATAATTAAGTGTTCATTGTTGACTTTCCTTTCTAGCGTTGAAACAGCTTTTTGGAAAACAACACATCCTTTTATAGCAGCTGTAGTGTTTTTTAAGATTGACAAGTTCCTTAATGGGATTGACATTTGTATATATGTGTTCACATTAAATATATCATTATAATTTACTACATTAGTCATATTTTGAACAATACAATACTGACAGTGTTTCTCGTCTTCAATAAACAATTTGCAAAATTACACAGACGTACGTTTTTCTCTTGGAATAGGAGGTTTAGAATATCTACCAGTTTCAATAAATAATGAATGAGCACTGATTCTTAGTTTTGTTAGGACAGATCTGTCACATTTTTTTAAAGGTAGTTTTAAGTATTGTTGTAGTTCATATTCATTTTGGTTTACAATTTTTCTATAAAAGACAATTTTACAGAGTCAGCTTTACATATATTGTTTAGTTGTTCATGTATTTTGTTTTGATAATGTTCTTTTAACTCATTCTTTAAAATTTTGTGACAGATACTCAAACAATTGATATTTAATTTTTGTATCAATGAAGACAGATTTTTTTGCCAACTTAACTGATACTCTAGAAGACAATTTTTTGTAAGTAATTATTATAGTCATTTTTGTATTCCATATCTTCCAGTCTCTTATAAAATTTGAACATATTTTCAATACATAGATAATACAGAGGAAATTGTCCTATTTCACATAAAACAGCAAGATTTGATGCCTTAAATTTCTGTGTACCCCTAAGATGTCTAAATAAGATAAATAAAAATTAAAAACATGTACATTGTATATACATGTATAGGAGGACACTTTGAACTTAAATTTCCATTGTATATTTTTCTTTCGTTAAGGAACTAAAATACTACAATGAAAACAAACATGTACAAAAAAGTAATTAAAAAACTAAATACAAATTGTATGTTTATTTTTTTTCTGTGAATAGAGATGCACGCAAGCACTTGTAAAATTTTGTGTTATAATCTTAGTGCAGAGTAATACATGTAACTTGCAATAGTTAATCTATTATCTTTTGAGAAGTGGCCAGGCATAGCCTACATCCACGTAGGCTATGCCTGTCCACTACTCTAACGAGAATATAGTTATAATCGAACATATTACATGTATATGACTCTATTTTAAATAAACAAATTGCCACTAAAAGTTTACGCTGCTTAGTCAACTTGAAAATAAATAAATAAAAAGAAATGAGAGGGAGATTAAAAATTACGTACTATATTCAAGCTTAAAATATCACCAACAGGAAACAATGTCTTGATTAACGCACGATGTCTTCGTACATGTATAAGTATACTCTATTTTAACCACTTGACCTTCAAAGCTGTGTGTAAATGACTTTCAAATTTTGACAGAGCATTAAAAACATCCATATTGACCATTCTAGACATTAAAAATGAAAAATAAATTTTGAAAAAATTTAGCTCAAATCATGTCCAAGTCCCTTTAAGAAGGGGGTTTAGAGTTTGATTTAAAGTGTAAAACGTCCGATGAAAGCTCTTGTTGCTCTCAGCTAGATAAAGTGTTGTCGTTTTTCCTCCTGCTTAATAAACACTGTAATACCACAACAGTAAAAAAAACCGATTAATTAACAACACAGTTAATTTCATACAGCACCTAACGAATGAATTCTTGTGATAATTTTTTATAAGTGTTTGTTGTGGAAGTGTCAATTCAAATCTACACCATGTACATTTCGCAATACTGTGAAACGTAATGTTCATCAGATATATGCATATATTTTGGAAAAACCTTTTTTTTCACGTGACCACGCATACACTCCCTCCTATAACTGCGTGAGCAATGCAGATAAAAAGCACTTGTTTTGCAGTTAGTCCTTTTGTTTAATTTCCAGAAGTCCTGATTGTTGAAAGAGCTAAGGTATGTACATCATTTTATTTTTTTAAGCATGCATCCAATTTAAAACATAAAACAGGTAGAAAAAATTTTGAATTAATTATAATTAATTCTAGTCATGGCTGTGTTTTTATATGATCAAGTGAAGTGGGTTTTTTATTCATTTGTTATAACTTTGTTTATATTTATACATAAACATAGGCTACTTGTACTAAATGGTGCTGTTTTAATGTATACACATGTCCCACCGTGGGTAGACATCAGGGTAACGTTACCAGGTTGGCAAATTGTGGATTCTGGAGACATATTTCGTACAAATCGGCAACCAGTTCAAAGTTCCCCGCCTGTTGTTTATACTCGTGCATTAATTTTGGATGTTTTCAGTACATTTCATAATATTAAATATTTTTCTTTGCCGAAGTTAATATATTTGAGGTACTTTTTCCCTAAAGGATTGAGAGAGAATCACCCCGCCCCTCCAGATTATTTTGAATTTAATTTCCAGTTAACATTGATCATTTTCATTAAACGAATTTTTAACATTCATATTTGATTAAAGGTACACTACATGTCTACAAAATTGTCATGCAAACCTTATTATAAACACCATTAAACATCCACCATTGACTTAAGTGTTTAACCTCCCCGGCCCGCCATTTGCCGTATTTGTATGTAAAGTTTATTTATAGTCGAACGCTATTGGGTCACATAATTATGCACAAATGTCATACTGTTCTTATACACAATGACGTAAGCATTAATTGATGGATGCCGTCGAATGCTCATGCGCTTAAAATGTAATTGGTCTTTTTCTTTATATAAATATAATTGGATAAGTAGTTATACAAACAAGTGTGTTAAGGGGAAAACAGATAGGAACCAAATGAAAAAATTGAAAAGATAATTATGAGCCGGAAACGTTTCATAATACATGCAGTTTACATCCTTATATTTACACTTTTCAGCGTCTTCGTCTGTGATAACACTACTGCTCGATTTTGTACTGTATAGCCCAATAAATTCAAATGACATATTTTTAAAAGAAATGAAATTCACACATATATGTCAATATTCTAAATAAATATTTAATCGTACAATTGCTGAAAATCATATTAATACAAGTAATAATTAAGGAATCATTAATTATATATTATATTAAGGTGATAATTTCGGTCGGAGCGTGATCAAATATATGATAAAACCTCTTGGGCTTGACAAATATTGGATTTGACCACGCCCCGACTAAAATTATCACTTCATAATATTCAAAGAATGATTCCACATTCATTAAAAAAAAGCGCCTATTATTTAGACCATTCACATACATGCATGTACTACAACAACGCAACCCATGCGTTACATCAGATGATGTATTAAAGACAGAAGTTGAATATTTAAACAAATAGTCTCCTATAGATAAATCATTTACGCTTTGCAATTTTTTTTTTGCGTAACAAGTTATGCATTTTCAAAAAAGAAAAAAAACAAAAACAAAAACCAAATACAAAAACAAAAACAAAACACCCCCCCCAAACCCCCCCCCCCCCCCAGATAGGTTGGTTAACTGTTTAGTCATGCATGTTTAAATATTGTAGCATGTATTCCTCATTCGAGATCTAATTAATGCATATTTTCCATAATTAAATGCAAAATTTCCTCAAAATAATTTTAGTTTACTTGTAAACTAATAAACTTTGCACGAGGAAAAAGGGTCGAGGTACATATTAAGATGTAAAGCTTAATACCCCCGCGCATTTTGAGGGATCGATAAAAATATATATTTAATCCAGAACAGATGACCATAATCCTCTTGTGTAGTGCATCTGTAGCTTGACACGATTATTTTAGTGGCGGTTGTGTTTGGAAGGGGGGGTGCTTATTGTTTAAATAAGTGCTTGTTTGACACATCATCAAAAACCACGGTCTAAAAATACAGGGGGCACTTTTATTTCGTGAGTTTTTATTTCCATGTGAATACGACTACACATACGATTATATCGTATAATTATAGATTAAACGTAACACAAAAATTAATACAAATCGCTGATCTTTATAGTGTTTTAGTTTTGCAAATAATGTTGTGAGATTGCCACTGTTCATTTTAGCATTGAATGCTTATTTTTCGATACAAATGTCTTTTCCATTACCTCTGTAGCCTCTTGAAATTAGAAAGGGACTTCAACTTATTGATAAATAAGATACAGTTCGTTTATCACTGCTTCACTTGCACTTGGCCATATTGACATTAAGGCCGATATAACTTTAACCCTTCTCTCGCCTACTTGATATGAACTTTGAAAACACTGACATTTATATAGGTTCCTCAAACCAACCTTTTTAACTACTTCAAAGCCTACTGTTACATTTTAATGCCCATTAACATGATCTTTAATATAGCAAAGCCTACTGTAAGGTTCCTAACGCTTTTGACTATGTCCTGGCAAACTTCAACATTTTTCACACACTGAGTTAGGAGGCTGAATGTTCAACTATTTACCCATCAGATTTGCCATAAACTTTTAAATATGATATTTTTGGTCATAAACTGTTATTAAGAAAAGAAAAAAAAATATCAACATATTTTAGCTTTAAAATTTGAATATGTTTTAGAGAGTTCTTTGTATAAAGGAGGTAAATACACTTCGACATGGCCACCACTGTGATTGTCCAGCAGCCGACAGGGGGCACTGGGAACCCCCTGATGGTCTCGACGATTGAGGGTCACAGAAACTGGACCACTGGACTGTTTGACTGTTTCACCGACATCAAGTCATGTAGGTTACTACTATTCCTGTACACTTAAGTTAAATATGACATACACTATATGTTTTTTCTCCACGTTATCTAAAGAATAATTCAGGCTTTGACTAAGAAAATAATGATTAATATCAAACGCTATACATGTACCTTTCATAAGAATCTTTAAGGAGGCTCGCTGGTCAACAAGACCTACGTACTTTAAAATTTAAGATATATGTTATTATTGGTCATAGAATATCTTTTGATTTACATTTTTTCAAATTCAAACATACGAAATCTCTATCAACATAATGTTATTTTTTTTATGTATAATCACTTTCTTTCCATAACACTTTTATTCACGCACTCATTCAAAAACCCAAAATAAATGGCAGTTCTTGGCATGAGGTTTTATTTAAGGAATAAGGAATCATTCTTTGAGTATTATGAGGTGATAATTTTGGTCAGGGCGTGATCAAATCTAATAAAGCCCGAAGGGCTTTATGATAGATTTGATCACGCCCCGACCGAAATTATCACCTCATAATATTCAAAGAATGATTCCTTATTACTTATATTTGCATAATTTTAAGCCATCGTACGATTAAATATTAAATATAAATAAGCAAACCCCGCTGGCGCCTCAATTTGGCGTCATTGGAAGTTATGGGTTATATAGTACAAAATCGATACGTAGTGTTATCACAGGCAAGACACTGGAAAATGTAAATATATCAAAATAAATAGAAAAAAAAAACAATTAAAGAAAAAAATGCAATAATAATATTAATAGAAAATTCCACTTCTGTATACTTAGTTACACAATAAATATTATAGACACAACAAAACTTCCCATTGTGACCAGCATTTTTCAAGTTTCCTAAGCTGATTTTTTTGAACTGACGCATATTTCTCTATCTTGTATTTTAAACTGAAATGAGTCAAGATAGTTTGAAATCTTTTTCTGCTTCAAACATATAATTATTTTGTATATAAAATTATGAAGTTCGCAGGATTATCTACATTTAGAGAATTTTCTCCAAACAGTATATTGATAACATTGAAAGCAACCCTTTTCCTTGTTTTTCTATGTATAGACATACATGTACTAAGATTATTTCACAACGGTAAAACATTAGTAAAACTAAACAATACATGTTGTATTGTTTCTATTTCTTCTTTACAAAATGTACAGCAATCATTTGCAATAATCTTGATTTTTTTTTTCAAATAATAGTTCACAGGAAGAATTCTGTGTAGAACTCTGTACTGTAGCCATTGAACAGATGTATCATTAGTTGTCATAAAACATATTTTGAAACAGTCTTGTACGCACAAATTTTGTCCATGTGGTATTTCATCGTTCCATCTTGATATTGCATTTGGGACCACATCAGTATAGTTCAAAGTTTTATAAATTGCCTTGTTACATTTTTCATTCAATAAAATCACTTCAAAATACATTGGTAAAAATGGAGTATATTTTTTTTTCAATATTTACTCTTTCCACATAAAGTGATTTTAAAAATATGTACCTTGCATAAGTATCTTTAAGGGGGCTCGATGGTCAACAAATTACCCACCAGATCTACGTACTTTAACATTTAAGATATTTGTCATAGAATATTATTAAGGAAAGAAACAATCCGAGTATTTTAGCTTTAATACAGTGTAATTAAAGGATATTTTCCTGTATATTCTTTATACAGAGCTCTTCTTATTAAAAAGATGAATATAGTGTTAAAATGGCCACGGCCATCCGGACCTCTCAAGATTTATCACTTTTGATTAGCTGACCGTGTGAATTTTAAGCTAAACGTTTAGATATAAAATGATTAAAAATATTGCACTATTACGTACTATATAGTGTTATATATATATATATATATATATATATATATATATATATATATATATATATATATATATATATATATATATATACTAACACAGGTATCCTTGGATATTTCTGCCTGCCTTGCACTGTATGTAACGTGGCCACCAGGACAGGAGAGTGTTGCTGTATGCCATTCTTTGTCCCCGGAGGCACAGTGGTGATGAGGACCAGAATTAGGACCCTCGGGGGCATCCAGGTATATTATTTACTGTCGTCAATTGTAAAATCACTGATTAGCACGCCGGCCATTTAATTGCATTTCTTTTACCATTTTTGATGTGGTTGTTTTTAAAGTTTGGAATTATTGAAAAAGATATTGTCAAGTTTCAAGTTCTTTATTCCAAGAGACAAATATCTCGTAGGTTATACATGTAAACATATACATATTAAATACAATAGGATAACAATATACAAAGTGTACACAATCAATTTTGATTATTGACAACTTACACCTTGAAACAAAAATACTGGTAGTTAATACAAAGATTTAAAATCTTTATTTTTAAGTTTAAGGTTTTAGTTTGCTAAGTTTTGCTGTAGTCATTTTCTGTAAACATGTATCATACGTATAATAGTACATTGTATTCACAATATATCGATGCATTGTTTCATATTTCGTCTGAAATAGAGTAACTTGAAAACAATCAAATTCGCTCTCATTTCAGGGCTCTGCCTGCAACGACTTCTGTGCGTTGGCATGCTGTGGTCCGTGTGCAGTTTGCCAGATGCAAAGGGAGCTGGATAACATGGGGGTCCCCTGAACCCCGCGTCAGATAATCGTAGAAGGGATCAAACAACCTGTCAACGATGACGCTTTCTCTATATGCTTTCATGTAGCTACAGTGTATGAACTCTTGCATGCAATATTATTGAATCCTGTTGAAATGTATGGACAAAGACAGTCAATAAAATTTATTTGCAATCACATAATTATGTCTCTTGTTTATTTAGATTTACGCTTTATGCACAAAATATATTTTGAGTGACGAGCTTTTTAAAGAGAATTTATTATTATTTTGCAAAAATAAATGTTCAAATGGGTTATTCAAATGAGTGCTTACCCGCTACGTAGAAGCTTTCAATCGGCGTAATAACTCCAGAAAAGTTTCAACGAAATGTTTTGACGGATCAGATCGTAGAAGGCGTCTTGCTTGAATGAGAGAGAAAGAGAGAGATACGAGTTAAGTATCAATAGTTATAAAGTGACAAATCAAGGTCTAGTATATCCTTTGAATTTATGTATAAGTTTTAAATGTTATAAATTTCTTCTAACGGGAACGATGTCGACAGTGACGGATTCAAGGAGGGGGCGCACCCGGCGCGCTCCCCCCCCCCCTTAAAATTGTAAAAATAAAGTTAAATCATGCTCCTTCTGGCAAAGAAAATGTACTACTTGAAAGTCTTAATTATCAACTTTTTGGAAACTCATGGGATTTCTCTACATTAGACTTTCAACTGAGTAGTATAAGAAAATTCGTGGGTTCAATTGTGTAACGTACATAGAAAGCCCATTTTAGTTACGCTCTCCTTGGGTTCAAATGTGACCAGTCACCCACCTTTAAGTAATTGGTTATACTACATGTAGCTAGTGTTTTTACGACTCTTCCATGCTTATTATGATACAATTGATTTACAACTATTCGTTTACAAGAAAAAAAAGGAAATGTTTCTTATATTTCTGCAAGTCAAATGGTTTTGATGGAATTTCTTTAGGTAAAAATCTACAAACCTGTAAAATTATAAATAAGTATTATCACGAGAAGAAATATCACAAAAGTTTTAATATGAAAACTTCAATTTTACCCTACAAAATCTCTAGAATCCAGGAGCTTCAGGGGGCTTACAACCAATTCAACCAAACCGGTGCATTACACCTGTCATTAATAAAAATCACCCCCCCCTCAATCTAGGGCAGATCTAAGGCAGTAGATGCAGATTAAGGGGTGAGTTTTATTAATGACAGTTGTAATGCACCGTTTTGGTTGAATTGTTTGTAAGTTTAGATGTTGAATGACCGATCGGGAGACGGAGAGGATCGCAAAATAATTTTACCGATGAGTTTCAAGCAAAACTTCCAGCTGATGTTACAGCTTGAAATAAATCCAAGATGGCGGCGATGGGTACCTTGTGTATTATTGGATATATATAGGGTATTTATTTTTATTATGAGAAAAATATATAACGTCAGGTGCCTGTGCTAAGTATCGACGAATATGTCCGTCATTACTAGTATTTTATATTTTCCATCAAGCTTCCGCTTGTTCTGTGTTGCCTTTCCGTTTAACCATATCTCAATTCATAAATGGTCATTCTTTCGCTGCATCCCTTTAATCATCGTCGGAACCCACGGGTTTTCTATCCGTTACACTGCTTGTTTTTTCACAAGCAGTGTAACGGATAGAAAACCCGTGGGTTCCGACGATGCCCTTTAATTCACTCCATTAACTTTCTCTCTTTCTTCTCTTTCTCATTCAAGTCAAGAGCGGAAATGTCTTAACCCCGTCCTACTGCGATCTGATTGGACAAAGGTCATGAAGTCAATATTGAAACTTTTTTGGAGTCAACGAAAGCTTCTACGTAGTTCACTGTAGAATATCAGAAAAACCAAAGACCTTTACTTATTAAGTTAGTTTTTTAGTACAAATAGCTCAAATATTTAACTAAAACTAGCTAAAAGACTATAAGTTATTCGTTTGATTATTAAACCAAAAAATCATAATGTCAAAAGCTCTATACAGTTTGATTGTTTGTAAATTTTCTATTCAAATAATATGACATACTTTTATTCAAGTAAGCTCTTATGGTATAAGAAACTTAACTCTTTGATATAAAATAGATTAATTATATATATATTTTTTTTATATAAAAAAGGTTTTTTTTCCTCCCAAGATATATAAATTGATTCTTTAATTTAGAGGTGTTTACAAAAATCATTATCTAATGCAGCCATGGTGTTGGTACATTGTAAGCATTATCATTTGTTTTAACCAACATTACACTGAATAGAGGGAACTAACTCTAAATGTCTTAATAAATATTAATAATAAATACAGAAGATTTATATATCTGATGAAACTCTATTATATTTCAGCAACTCATTTTTAAAAATCAACCAGAAATCTGATAATTATAAAACTTACAGTTGCGAATAATAATGACTCCTTTTGAACAGTGTTAGTAGTTTGAATTGAGAATTTTTATGGAGATTGTTGCATTTGCCTATGCTGTTAACTGTGATTTTGTTTATTTTTATATAAAAGTTAATATGTATTACAATGAATGCCGTTTATGCTAAATTATTTAATGCTCGTTTATCATTACTGCAATAAATTGATCAATTTTCGAAAACTGATGTGATATTGGGGAAAATTATCATTCAATTGAGATAAGCAAATAAAGCTAGAATAATGCCCATAAAAGAACGGATGTGAAATTAAAAAACAAAAAGAAAAAATAACCAATTAAACGAAGGGGCCAAATCGCTCACCAGAGCAACAATAGCCAACAAAAGCTTTAGTGTATCAAATACAAAATACCTTGACAAATTACCAAAAAATATATCTCATTTTCAAACTTTCAAATTTTTTTTCAGCATATTTTCAAGTTAAACGTTAAGCTTCTTTTAGTTTTTGAAAATAAATCAATAAAGATTTTTTTCTATTTATTCACTGCATTGTGTCCCCATTAACCATGGGGGTCATGGTTTGAACAAATTTTAATCTACACTACCAGAGGATGCTTCCACACAAGTTCAGCTTTCTGGTTAATCGGTTTTAGAGAAGAGGATTATTAAATATTTTTCTCTATATTATATATTCTTATGTAAAAATGTTACACCCCAACTTAAGGCCTTTCGCTACCCAATGGGGTGATGATTTGAACAAACTTAAATCTACACTACCCGAGGCTCTACAATTAAGGAAAGTTAAAAGCTTTTCTGACTAATCGGTTTTTGAAAGGAAGATTTTTAAAGATTTTCTCTATATATTTGACCCCCCCCCACCCATTACGGCTCTACCCTACCCTTGGATATGTTGATTTGAACAAACTTTATTCTACACTATGGTTTTTAAGAAGACGATTTTGTAAAGGAGTTTTCTGTTTAAATTTATGCTTAAATTAAGACATTTTGCCAATAAACTACGAAATGCCTGTACCAGAGTAACTGCTTACACCGTTTGTATTTCAACACATGTAAGTTGATGTCCGTAAACTATAATTGAATTTTACCTGATAAGTAATTATTGAAAAATAAATAAAAAATCTACTTTCATTCTCGATAAACCAGCCCGAAATAGCAAAAATGAGAGTAAGGTGGTTGACACCCTTTGGCGGATACAAATATACTTGTAATGAAATGTTGAATGATTACGTAAAGAGTAAATATATATTTATTGGGAACTTATTTAGGCTATACATAGAAATAGATATTTGACGACATTTTGAATAAATAAAATGAGCCAATTCGTTTTTTTGAATGCGCGATTTTAGTTTTGCTGGATAGAACTTTCCAGAACGGGGTAACCAAGAACGCGGGTTGACTAATTAACGTTACGGCGGAGAGTGTAAGATGAGTACATCTTTGGTTAATGCAAAAAGTTAATAAATAAGATGTGCCAATTTGATGCAATTTTAGTTTTGATGGAACGGGGTGGTGGAAAAAACGCGGGTTGACTAATTAACATCATGGTCGAAATTGTAGGGCGAGTTACATGTAATCATCGGGTTGATACTTTGGATTACAACTTCGGTTTAAAGTATGCAAATAAATATCCATACACGTTTAAAATAAATTACATAAAATATAATACCACGACAGGTTGGTAGTAAAACTTATAATATGAAACATGTGAAACGTCAATATAAATAAATAATGCATGCATGAAACGGGGAAGCTGAATTCGGGGATGGTTTTTTAATCTGAAATTCTTATATGGAACAGTGATAAAAATTATATAGTGACTAGATGATACCCCGCGCAAGCGCGGGGATTAACAATAATTCACATATTATATTATATTCACATATTATATTATAATACAATGCTTAATATGTTGAACCATTTTTTTTTGGTTCATTTTTCTATGTATTGTGTCCGAAATTTTTCTTAATTGCTTTTCTTAAAATATTCTAAAAAATGAAATAAAAAAGCAACTGCGTGGCTGAAAATTTAGAGGAGAAGACAGGGATAAAAATCTAAGCTGAAATGGAGTATATACACATGAACATGTACATTGCCTTGATTCTTTTTGTTGCAGCTGACTGGAAAAAAATAGACTATTATCTTATTTCAAACCAGAGTGTGGGTGTATAGAGCGTGGTATCTCTTTTTAGAACTTTGTTCTTTATGTCAAATTCCACTTATTATTGCCCAAAAAAAGAAATTTAGATAAAACACTGTCAACAAATTAATTTATAAGGTCTACTATTAATCTGTCGTGGTATAAAAATGTATATGTTATTAAAAACGTGTACGCACTTTTCGCCATAGTGTTAATTAGTCAACCCCTTTTTTTGGCATCCCGTTCTGTAAAGTTCTTTCCATCAAAAATAAAATCGCGTCTATTGGCCCATTTTATTTATTAACTTTTTTGTATTAGCCAGATGTCCGATCTGCCCACAAAGCATGGTGACTCATCCTACATTCTCCAACATGACGTTAATTAGCCAAACCGCGTTCTTGGTTACCCCGTTCTGGAAAGTTCTATTCATCAAAACAAAAATCGCACATTCAAGAAACGAATTGGCTCATTTTATTTATTCAACATTTGTCAAATCTCAATTCTTATGAATACCCGAAATAGGTTCCCAGGATATATATTCACTCTTTACATAATCATTCAATATTATTTCATTGTAAGTATATTTTTTTGATGCAAACTCCCACTGACTTGGATCCGCCAAAGCGTGTCCACCACCTTACTCACATATTTGCTATTTCGGGCTGGTTTATCGAAAATGAAAGTAGGTTTTTAATTTATCTTACAATAATTACTTATCAGGTAAAATTCAATTATAGCTTACGGACATCAACTCACACATGTTGAAATGCCAAAGGTGTGAGCAGTTACTCGGGTGCAGGCATTTCGAAGTTTATTGGCAAAATGCCTTAATTTATAAGTATAGATATTTGACCTAAAAGAGAAACAACACACTATACACCCACTCTTTGAAATAAAATTAAAAAAAAAACCCCGTAATTTCTTCCAGTCAGCTGCAACAAAAGGAATTAAGGCCATGTACATGTGTATGCATATATAATCAATTTCAGTTTAGATTTTCATCACTGCCCGCTCCTCTAAATATCCAGCCATGCAGTTGTTTTTTTATTTCAATTTTATAGAATAACTTAAGAAAACCAGGTAAGAAAAAATTCCAACACAAAACATACAAAAAAAAAAGAACAAAAATATCTGGTTTAACATATCAAGCATCGTATCATATTAACGTGAATAAGTATTAATTTCCACGCTTGCGCGGGATATCATCAAGTTCCTATATAATCATTCGACCCCCATTGTGGCCACACCCTACCTCCAAAGATCACAATTTTAACAAACTTGAATCTTCACTACCTGATGATGTTTCCACACAAGTTACAGAATTTCTGACCAAATGGTTTGGAGAAGAAGATTTTTGAATGATACAAATATTAAATAATTCAAAATTATCTCCCCTTTTAAGGGACGTGACCCTTCATTTAAACAAACTTGAATCCCTGGCCTTTTCCCAATAATACACTAACGTTCCAAAAGTGTGTAAACTTTTCTTTTACCCCTATATATTTCATCGTCGAAAAAAGACTTACATTTAAAAGGGATTTTGTCGGTATTTTTTGTCAGATTTTGAAGAAATTTATACATGTATATTTATACATGTATATAAAACTTAAATAAATGAAAACACAAAGATCGAGTAAAACATAAGCGCTTTCATTTTCTTCAGATGTTTTACAATACTAACATGGTAACGTTTACTGTTTTTCCGTTCTATAAAATGTACAATTCTAATACTGTTGAAAGGCGTGATAAAGAAAAACATTTTATAAGAACTTTTAAACCTAAATTGAATAGCTTAATGTAACCTCTGAGTATTCTAAATGTTTCATTCATGTTTTAACTGTGTTATATAATCTGTTATTATTAGTATTGTGATATCTAAAAATACGGGAAAATATGACGTCATTCAGAGACTTGAAGACGCCGTTAAACTATTATGACGTCATAACAAACGTTACCATGTTAGTATTGTTAAACATCTGAAGAAAATGAAAGCGCTTATGTTTTACTCGATCTTTGTGTTTTCATTTATTTAAGTTTTATATATACATGTATTTCACCGACCACTGAGGTTATTCTTGGATATAGATATATATATATATATATATATATATATATATATATATATATATATATATATATATATATATATAAACTTTATATATATATAAAGAATGTCAGGATAAAGTTTCTAAACGCTTGCAAAATTAATTTAATATTTTCCATGCGTGTTTAATTTTTCAACATAACTTACTACTGTGGTTTCATTAATATTCAAGGGTATCAATTTTCGTGGAAAAAGTGAAAGTCACAGTTTCAAGGATACATAAATTCGTGGCCAATGACGCTATCAATACGAAATGTTAATAGAAATTATTTTCATATCCATTGTTCTTTCCCACTATAAGCCCATTTGGAGTAGCTGCAATCATTTTTCTATAATTGAAATTGCTCTGGCTGTATGCGCGATGCCCCCACAGACTCTCAGATAGCGAATTCTCAACAATTATATAATTATTTTTACTCATATATATAGTGAATATTTCGAATAACAAAAATATTTGGTGTTTAATATAAATTATCTAAAGTTTAAAATAAAATAAAAGATATTTTAGTTTTATTCATATTTAATTTTAATCAATTACAAATGTCATTTATTATTGTATAATAAAAATGTACCCCCCAAAAACTAAAGTGTTTGATTTTTATATTTACATGTACAAAATTCAATGTACAAGGAAAGATAACTCTTCCTTACTATACCATGATTAATGTACCTTACTGTTGGCGTACTATGACGTCATAAAGGTGTGACGTCATATACTTTTCCATGACGAAATAGATTTAAACCACTAAACGATACATCATGTGTTTTTCTCCAACTCCCTAAAATATTGGTGTATTTAAAACATGTCTTATATTAACATTTTAAAGGAAATACTGTTATACATGTAACATATTATTTATTCTGTTAACAAATCTATGTGAGATTAAAAAATACATTACAGTCTGAACGTTATTTTTGATGCAATAGCTAACGTTAAATGTCAAGGTCTAGGCTAAAACAGGGTATTTGCAAGTGGTAAAATTTGCAAGTGGTAATAATTTCCATGATGCGCTATCGCGCATCATGGAATATGCCAGCACAGCAATTGCTATTCATAACGCCATGTTCACTAAATAAAGTTGTTTATTTCTTAAATATTTACATTTGCAAATATGTTACCTTATATGAACTTATAGAATAGCGAAAACGTTCAATTATTGTAAACATAAAATCTCGGTTATTTTTACAGTTCTGAACGATTTGTCTTTTCAAACGTAAATATAAGTAATAAACAGCAATGTTAAAAAGTTCACCGGGATATGAAGTTGGTTGGTACCTGATCAAATCTACTGAGAAGCCCTTCGGGCTTCACAGGATTTGATCACGTGACCAACCAACTTCATATCCCGGTGAACTTTTTAAATTGCTGTTTATTTCTTAATTGCACTTCAATGAAAATTTAATTTCATGGATCAACTTAATAACGAAATCCACGAAAATTGGTATTCAACGAATATTGATGAAACCACAGTATGTAAAGCCCCAGTTATATACTTGAGTTATAAACATTTCCTTCTGAACATGGAATTAAAAAAAAAAACCCAAAAACTCAATGTTTGCAACGATGTGGAACGTTTTTTTTCCCTTTTTATGAAATAATGGGATATATCCTTTTTAGATATACATGCCCAGATTGTTAAAAGCAAAAAATTAAAAAGAAAAAAATAGTATAAATAGGTGATGATGGAATATGTAAATGAAGATATGTAGTACGGATAAATTTGTTCCACCTTTTTATCCAGACTAGGCGTCTATCTAGGTACTATAGAAACATCCGATGATTATAATAACTCTGATTGTTTTGAAGATTATTAGATTATTATAAGATGTAATATTTTAGACACGCTGATGGACAGAAAAAATCAAATTGATATATGTTAACATTAAAATACAGAATATAGGACCATCTTCCTAACTGTATTCATGAAAATCAAAGGGTGGTTACCGTGTTCGATATAAATGCGCGTAAAATGTTTGAATATTTTGCATGCATCGAGAACATTATCCGCTATGTAAATAGAATGATTGTCGTCTAAGTGTCTACATCTAGATATGACTCTTAAAGCGATACGGATTTTTAAAGGTCCCTTTCACGTTAGGTAATAAACCGACTTTTTTTCGACACCCTCTTTTAGGAAAGTGATTTTCTTTGAGTTTGTAAAATTATTCTTCCTGGCTAGAGTCAGAAACTTTCGTGGGAAATTGTCTTAAAATAGACTGGTTTTTAAAAAAAATGCTACCCTTCATTCACAATTAGCAATTTAAAATGCATCGTATTTAATCAGGTACGGGTATCCGTAGTTTCGGTTTCGTATTGATTAATGGCGAAACTATTCCAGGTAGGTAAGTTATCACTTAGTGCCATAATTTCCAAATAAATAATGTTTTGTAATTAATAATGAATAAGAATTTACATATTTTAAGATTGATAAATCTCTCATGAAAACGGTACATTAACAATTTGCTGAAGGTAGAGAATAGGTAGACAAACATAAGGAGGAATTTGTTTTTATCTTTTTTTTCTACATACATTAAGGTATAAAACAAAAGTAGATTTTTTTCATAAACAGGAGTTTTGTATATTCCCATTATCCATATATCGTGTTCTTATAAAAGACCTTGTTAAAGAAGTTTTTCTTGTTTTATCAATTGCTATTTAAATAATAGACCAGAAAGCTAAAATGAAAGTAAAACAGATAAATAACGTAATAGATTTAATTAAGGTAAGGTTTGCGGTTACAGGGAGATAACCCCGTATTTTCATTGTGACGTAACACCAACAACCCTTCATTTCAGCTATGACGTCCAAAATTATGTGACGTCATAATTGATTTCAGGTTCTTTTTATTTCGCAGGGTTTTGAAGTTTCATTGAATAAATAACGAGACAAGCGTTTTATTAATTAATTAAGTCCGCATCATATGGTTTTGAATAGTGTTTTAGACACACCAGATTACACATATACTAAGATACATTTTTCCTGAAATCGGTGGACTTGGAAAGGTTTCAAATAAGATGTTTTTGTTTACATAACAGTAGTTAAAAATTAAGACTTTTGTTGCATTTTATTCTATTTTTAAATATTTCATTAGAAATAAAAAAAAAGTGACATTAATTTTTATCAATTAAAGCATAAATAATCCCCATAATAGTAACATATAAAATGTATATATTTTCACGAAATTATTTACATTTCATCAACATGAAAATTTGAAATCATGAACTTTGACCTTTTGTAGCTATAAAACAGGTCCGGCGAAATGATTGGAATTTCATGAGAAAAAAGACTTAAGTATAGTGAACAAAATGGTATGTAACTTTGGTACAATTCCTAAAAATTGCAAGCCGCAAACCTTACCTTAAGCTGTAGTATCTAGATCATTGTGTTTTTTACCATTAAATATTGCAATAACGAAAGAAACTTATGATACTATATTTTGCTTGCATTTGTTTCAGTAAATACGAAGCTGCAGTTTAATAAATACAGTGAACATTGTCAGCAAAATGAGAAAACAGCGAACGAGGTCGTAGATATTTAGGATGAGACTTTGAGCATTAATTCTTTTGGGGCTTTTGAGTTTTTGTGTGAAGATTTTAAGAGGAGGCTCATGCGACAAGTTAAGAGTATGGAGAAATTTTTGTTTATTTTTAGCTTCCTATGGCAGGTAAGTTAAATAAATTAAACTGTTTGTCCAATTTATCTTTGGCAGTATCATCTATACAATTAATTAATGCACTAGAGAATATTTACATTGTACTAATCGCATCAAATTTGATATTATTATTTTTACTGTGTGTTTTTTTGTGTGAAAGTCTTCCTTCCTGATTACGTTCAAAAGTAATATTTTTAATCTTTCAATCAAAACTCATTATGATTCCCTTTTGAATCTTCAAATAATTCAAAAATTATTTTAAATCTATTTGTATAACAACAGCATGAACTTAGATAAACTTAAATTTATCTTTTATGAACACTTCTATATTCAATACATTTAAAGGAAGAAATTGTAAAAATGATTAATTTTTGTTAGCAATATGAGAGAAAAAAAATGTTACAGCACTATAACCACATGTTTTAGGAAATTGAAATTTTGTACTGACATAATTATTTATACCAATAGTTCTCCGCTTGTGTTGGAGGATGCTCCGACATGAAACAAACATTTAAAACTGTATCGGGATGTCCTCGCACGGAAACTGAATGGAATGTTAGGGCAACGCAGAAGAACTGTGGTGCAATGTGTTCAGATTTTAGTTATCATTGTCTAATAACTAAAGAAATGAATGCAACGATAGAAGTGTGCGCGGAGCCAAAATATATTCAAGGTAAATATATTTAAAATGTGTGAACTTCAATATGACTATCATTTTGCTTGTCGACTTTTCTAATTAAAAAACAAAATTTGTATTTAGGACACAGACATATATCACAAACAAGATTTTTTTTGGTATAAAAATAACATCATAGCTGCTATTTTCGTCGCATAATGTACCTCTTACCTTAGCTGCAGGTCTGTAGCTCCCGGTCTGAAAAAATCTAATGGACGATATGGAAGCTACAGTGCCTTCCATAGTAAAAATACTGCAATTTACGGCACACAAAAATGCGCTAGTTTTGGTACTCTTAAGATATGTAAAAATCTAAGAGCGTTATGCAGTATACCACATACAATTTACTATGCTCTGTTTACACTTGTTACAGGGTACTGTACATACTTTGATACCGCCGACGACAGAATCAAAGGCCTCTATGCTGCTGACTGTTCCAAGTACAAAAACCCATGTCCAACAAGATACCATTCTACACAAGCATATTTATGTTTGTCAACTTTCTCTTTCTATTTGTATTGAATATGTATTTAAACGCATACATATATAAGTGATTGTACCTTTGAATGAAAAAGCATATAACATACATTGAAAACACATAACAGACATTTGTATGGCATTTTGTTTTAAAAAATGGAATACTCCTTTTTCTCAGATCAAGCATGTTATGACTTGGTAAGAGCATACGCCACTGTTAATCCATTATCTACAAGTTCTACATCAGTGAGTACTAACATTAAAGATTCGGCAGGAAACAGTTCAAATAACACCTCTGAAGACACGTAAGTAGTAAAACCTTTCAACATGTAGCTTACTTTTCTCTTGTTCAATTTACTCTCAATTAGGTCACGCCCCATTTGAATTGTGAAACAGACTAATATGATTAAATATTAGAAATATAATATTTGAAATATAAATATAATTTAATATTGAATATCACGAATATTTTAAATGATTATCTATCTTGCACTGTGTTATTGAAATGTGATACCGAAAAATGTGTTTGACGCCACATAATTCCCATATTAGTTACTAGTATTATATTTTATATTCAGGATCACAACAACAACTGTTATAGTGATTGTAGTAGTAGTAATAGTCATTATAGTGGTGAGTATTGGAGTGGTAATATTCATCAGACGAGGAAAATGTTCATTGTTTAAGAAGGACGCTGAAACAGAAGATTTTAATGAAATGACAGACACAGGTTGCTCGATTTCTTTCTTTCTTTCTTTCTTTTTTTTTCTTTCTTTCGTTATGTATTTCTCATGGTAATGTTAAAGGAGAAAACATTTTAGTTTAGAAAAGTTTTCACTTAATATAAAATAATTATATGCAATTGACAATTGATCATGGTATTTTAATAGCAAGTGAAATCATTTATTTGATGTACTGCATGCATTGCTTGCTCAATGGGCACTGCGTAATTCTTTAATAATTGGTTAAAGCAATATGTATAATTTAAATACAAATCATGGTAATCAACTTTTATTTGCATTTTGATTAGGAGGTGCGGATTTGGAGGAAAAGAAAAATCTATTAGGTAGGCATTAAACAATAAATAATGTATGAATTGGATTATTGAATAACTGCAAAACTATCCATATTGGATAAGGTTACTTGATGTATAGTTACACGGTAATTTATCTTGCATTTCAGTATCGAAAGTCGAAGATGAGGCACCTGACCTCACTGCTGAAATAAGAAGACTTAAAGAAGAATGTTAGAATAATAATAATGCATCTATGTTTTATTTCTGATTGAAGTAGAAATTGATTCTATATTGATAAAACAAATCTTTATTTTGATTGGAAAACAATTAAATGATCTAATATTTGTATTCTAGATGAAAAAAAATTAGCAGAATATAATAAAGAAATTGAAATTTTAAAAAGTCAGACTGAGAAGGATGTAGACGAAAAGGAAAAATTAAAGCGACAAGTGTTGGAGAAAAACAAAGAATGCAAAACTCTAAACAATAGGTTACAAGAAGCAAAGGTAAATATCTAAATTTATTCATAACAAAACACTTTTGATGAATTTTGCAGATTTGCAATATAAAAAGTACAAAAATAATTATTTTTTTAAAAAAGCTGAACATTCTTAGAACTAAACAATCTGACATATTTTATTAAAATGATGATAAAATTGTATTGTTAAGGGAAACATTCGAGTACTTTGCCGCATTAGGAAAAGTGAAAGCATCAGCTGTTGTCTATCATCCACAAAAACGACTGTTACAATTGACAGGAGCTCAAATCAAGACTCGCCGGTACTTTTATTTTCAATGCTATTAAAAAAATATTTTAACAATACGATTATTAAAATCAATTTTAAGAATTGTTACTCATTAAAAAATCCTTCTTTTTGTTGATGCTAATAATACGTCATACGTCACATATGATAACGTGTGTGTCACCATTATAGAAAAATTTCCCATTTGAAAGAGTCTTCGATGCAGACAGTAACCAGGAAGTAGTTTATGAAGAAATCAGCGAATTGATAAGAGTAAGTTCTATTTGATACATGTATATTAAATTGGACATAATCACAAAGATTTTCATTTTTAAATTAACATGTTAAATAATTTGCATGTTATAATTGTCTGCATATTTAAGAAAAATCTCAAGCAAACAGAAAGACAAAAGTTGATCTAATTTGATGAGGCAAACAAACTGAATTAGAAACCTTTGGTTGTTTAAATTATACTTTTTAGAGTTTCCTAGATGGATACAATTTATGCATTTTTGCTTATGGTCAAACGGGGTCTGGTAAAACGTACACTATGGAGGGACCTCCAGGAAATGCTGAGAAAATGAAGCAGCAAGGGATAATACCAAGAGCAATGAAACAAGTTTTTAGGAGTGTTGAAGACTTCCAAGTGTGTGGATGGACGGTACGTAAATGTTTGAAGATTTCGTTGTTCCTTCAGTAAATATTAAATGCTATTAATTTAATATTGATAATTATTCTTTAAGTCAATGTTTCGCATAATGCTTTGATAAACTGCGGAAAAGTTTATTCTCTAATTTGACAAAGCTTTATGACTTAAAGATGGAATGTCATGGAGGCATTTTACATCTGGCACTCAAATAAACAAAAGTTTGATTGATATAACGATAAATAACATTGAATTCTCTTTCAACCAGAATTGTATACGTTTGCTGTATATTACAATAGATTTTTTTGTTTAATACAGTATCAGTTTCGTGCATCATATTTTGAACTCTACAACGAAGAGATACGAGACTTGGCAAAGGGATCGAACGATGAAGGAAAATATGCGACTAAGGGCGCACCTGAAAATGTTAGAGCATCGAAACCAATTATTACTGAAAAGGAAGTGAAAACCACAGAAGAGGTAAGGGAAAAGATCATCGTTTAAATTTGAAGACTTTCTGACCCGAACGATATTATTTTTGTCATGATTACATGTGGTATTGTTATTTTGACCGAATTGACCTATTTTTACGTCATGATTAGTATTGTTATTTTGAAAATCATAGAGTTTTGCAAATGAAATTCTACAACGTTATCATGATTCAGGTAATGAAGTTCTACATAGAATCGTCGACACATAGAACAACTGCTAAAACTGCACGCAATGAGAAATCATCTAGAAGTCATGCAATTTTTCAGCTCAAAATGAATGGAAGAGTTGAAAAAATGAAAACCACATGTTCTGGTATGAATAATGATATACATTTGGTTAACAAAGTATAAAGCCGTAGCTACAGACATTGATATTAACATGTTTTTAAGAAAGAAAAATTATCACCCCCTCCAAGAACAAAAGTGGAAAACAGACGAATTTTATAACTTCTGTAGTACTTAAAAAAAGGTCATAAGCAAGTTAAAAAAAAGGTTTTTGGCCGTTGAAGTTCTTGGAACAATGTAAAGTCAGTAATAAAAGAGCTACATTAATTTACAATTCAGATCATGTTTTTGTTGGTCGTCGTTCGTCGTTTGGCGTACGTTGGTCGTAAACTTGTAAACATTATTTAGCATTTTCTCGGAACCACTGAACCAATTTCAACCAAATTTGGATAAAGCATCAATGGATGGGTGGGTATGGTGAAATTCATGGAGGACTCTAATGATTATATAGTAAAAATACATTAATTTTTTTAAAAATCTTCTCCTCTGCTCCGGAATATTAAGCCCGTGATCTTATTACAAAGTTAATATGAGGAATAATGCCTCTTTCAAAATTGCGAATTCCATGGCCCTGGGTCAGAGGTTTTGTCGTTAGGCCAGGGCTCTAAGGATTATGTAGAGAAAATGCATTAATTCTTCAAAACTTTTCATCTCTGTTCATAGATAATATGTTTTACGGTGCGACCTTTGGGGCGAGCGCAGCCTATGATTAAATATGTATATACTATATATGTATCATTATAATAAAATTAAAAATAGTATGGTTTTACAAATATATCTTCTTTTCATTATTTATACTTTTACGCTACAGTATACAAGTAATACTTCGTGTTTTTATTAATTTATGACTTTATGAGTACTGTAGAACTAGAAAATAGTTTAATCTAGGATACAATGTCGTTGAATAATAAAGATATTTTAACATAAAGTTAAATTAAGAGTTTTTTCCTTTTTAAAAGTGATTGTAACGTCAGTTTACCTTGGCATATTAAAATCAATTATAGTGTTGTCTGGTAGGCTTGATTTGTAAAAACTCCCCCCGAAAATCAAGGGTCAGGAATACCCGAAATTTGCGGAAATCACCAGAATCCTCTTAAAATCTATTAAATATGAGCATTAAAATGATTTCAAATTACAATTGTTTCATATCTCTGAATAAATGTTCTTATTCGTAAGCTCTTGCAAGATTTTGAGAGGATTTCAGATTTCGGTTATTCAATTTACAGTAATTACAGTTAGAGTGATTTCCCCTTATTTAAGCGTGATTGTGGCGTCAGAGTTCGCGTCGGTTTAGTGTCGTCTGGCTCTTCAAAATTTCCCCTGATAATTAAAACTACGCGTTGTATACTGTTTTATTTACCTACAAAAGCATGACGTTCTTGAAATTACACACTATGTCTAGTTCTCAAAAGTTTTACTTTCATTCTCGCGAGAACGTGAAAACGCCATTTGCAATGCTTGGAATTGCATTGTGGGTCGAAATTTACTGACGCCGAAACATTCTGTCGGATCAATGTGCAAGAAAACCATTGTAAAGTCACATGTGTGCATAGTTTAAAGGGCAATAACTCCGTTAGTCTTATGTAATTGAATTACGTTGTGTCTGCAGTATATTTACAATGCATATACATAGTCTTTAATTATTTTTATCTGGCTTGTTCTCGTGATAGCGTAAAATAGGAAACCATATTAACAGGGAACTGCTGGTCCGATAAAAACAGGGCATTCCTGGTCCGAGTAGCTGACGCCAAAAAAAAAATCGTAGAATGAATGTGCCACTGATGCGCGCCGGCGAGCTGCGCTCGCTATTAAGCAGATAAACTAAGTACATAGTAATGATGAGGAAAAATGCCTCTTCCAAATTTTGAAATTCATGGCTCCTGGGTAAGGGGTTCGTGTGTTGGGGCGGGGCTCTAGTGAAAATACATTTAATCTTTGAAAATCTCCTTCTCTGCTCCTGGGTATTATGCCCATGAATTAAGTACATAGCACATGTAGTGATAAGGAAGGGGTCAGGGGTTCTGGTGCTAGGGTGGGGGAGAAGCTCTAAATGAATGCAGTGCATGTAATTCTTTGACAATCTTCTCCTCTGTTGCTGGGTGTAAATCCGATGTATTATGTTCATGGTTAGGATGAGAAAGAGTGCTTATTCTAAAACCATGAATTTCATGGCCCCTGGATAAGGGGTTCTGGTGTTAGGCCAAGGCTCTAATGATCATATAGGGAAGTGTGAGGTAATTTAGATCGATTATTGTTTTTTACTTAAGATTTGCTTAATTATGTCACTTTATGTTTTGCTACAATTTTAATTTTTTTTTTTAGAATTTAAAACGTTTTTTAGATTTAACAATACCGGATTATAAAAAAAATGATTTCATTAGCCCTGCAATTATAACGCACATAAATTTTACATTGTAAAAGTCATACTGCAATTACTCATTACTCAGGTGACCGATAACGCTCATGGGCCTCTGGTGTCATAATGAAATAACTGTTATTATGCGGATATTTCATGTTATCAAAGGAGTCTCGTTCTTTGCACAGCAAATTTAAACATATTGAAAATGATTTTTGAAATCTGCTATTTTTTTCATTCTATAATTGTCAAATACTGAAATGCATTTTTTGAATGTCAGCATTGTTATTTCTTTATCCGTTTTAGAATTTAATGATTGCACAAACGAAGTAACATTATTATACAAACATACACATTATTTGTTATGACGGTCACTATAGTTGATAACTTTGTTAAATTTTTTTTCTATTTAGAATACTCTTCAATAGTCTGTAATCAACTGAAATATTATTTTTTGAATATATACGCATTGATGGAATTTATAGTGTTTAATGGACATTTCTTTATAGGGACATTGACTCTGGTAGATTTAGCCGGAAGTGAACGATTGGACGATTCTGCGAACAGTAGCACAAATACAGAAACGAAAAAGATAAACTTGAGTTTGCTGGAACTAAAGAAAGTTCTTCGCTCTCTTCGGAGAAAGGCAATGATATTTAAAAACAAATGGGCTCAACTACTGCATTAAATAAGATGGTTTAAATCCCCAATTCAAATTACTAGTAAAATTCCTCTTTAATTATCTATTAAAATATCTATAATTTTCCAGGAAAACCCAGTGTATCGCAATTCAAAACTGACGCTCTTGCTGCAAGATTCTTTAGGAGGGAACAGTAAAACACTCATGATCGTTAATGTTTCTCCATCAGAAGAATGTCTAAAGGAAACCGAGAGAACGTTGGAGTTTGGAAGAGAGGTCCGTGTAAATTATCTTTTTTATCTCTTTTTATTAAATTGACTGCAAATACTCCATTTATTCGTATATTACATTTACATTATCTTTTTTACAGGTCAGCGAAGTGGTGCTTAAAAACGTTGCGCGGAAAAATAAATAATACAGTGTTACTTAAGAAAATTTTACAATGTTATTATCTTGTGTCATTTGCTTTACTTTAAACTTATTATTTGTTGTATATTGCTTTGTAAATTGATACAATATGTGATTTTAATACTTAACAACAGATACATTCTGTTGAATGTAACTGCAAGTTCGCAAATATTTCTAGTTTATTTATTCTGTAATCAGTTTGTCACTATTTTATACATTGTATTCAGTTAAGTGAAAGTAAATACCATGTAAATTTATTCCTGTCATTTACTTAGCATTCTAAAGCTTTTGTGTCAGCTTTGTAGATAATATTCTCGCTCTTTTAATTCTTTAAAAGGTGACGAAGCTTTTTTTTTTTTTTACCAATTTACAATGTTCATAAAGATTTTAAAACATATTGTTTAATGCAATTATGATATTGTCTACTTGATTGAAAAAGCAGTGTTAAAACGTTCTAATGATCACTATTTTTGTAGTTTGTAGTTATTAGTTGTAAAATTAAGAAAAATGATGTAAATATTTAAAATATTATCCATGCGTCGATGAGTAAAACAATTTACATTAAGGAATTTGAAATAAGTATTTGAAATGAATGACTTTATTTAAGTCAAAATTTTGCTTACAGGTACATGTAAATATTGCCTCATAAAAAACTTGATCAATATGATTCGCTTCTTGCAATTTTTCGTAAAAGTTTTCTTTACCTTTTTTCCCCCTGCTAAAAGTTTGGGTTCAGTTCGTTCTGTTCAAATTTCTTTTTTTTATATTTGAATATATTAAATGTCGCCTTCAAAAAAAAAATTGGGACCCAGCACCGCCTCCCTTGTTGCTACATGCCTAAATAATTGTGAGTTAACAGAAACAAAGCGAGATTATTTTCTATAGAAGTTGACTCTCTTATCAAAGGGATATTCCACCTTAAATAGATTTTGATATGGATATCTACAGTCATGTATGCTTGTACTGCATTCAACCAGTTTCAAGATTTCTTCATCTAGTTTATTTTTGATGTATTTGTATTCTTTGTGGCAATGCTTTGAGAGTAGATCGACTCGAAATAAAAATCGTATTTTGTTTGATTTATGTCTCGTTTTTGGATCTCCTTTTGTATATTCCATGTACTACATTCATTTTATCATCAGTTGATCATCGTGTTTGCTACTTTATTAGCATATATAGCAAATGTGTCTTTCTCATGAACTGATTCTCCTTTACTGTCAGTTCATATTTGAGGAAAATATCTTTATAAGCGTGTTATAAGCGAGAATATTGAAAACATAACAAACACCCATATAAGTTTATTTTGTGTGTCCCTTAAAATGAAAAAAAAAATGATTTTGTTTTGCGATACATCTTAAAATGCAATAAAAAGCAATCATCAGAGGGGTAATTATACACATGATGACTACAAAAAAACTTTATTTGATAATTTTTCGAAAGAAAATGTATATAACATTAATCATGATATTAATAGTCATCATTTTCCATTAGCTGCTTCGTTTTGACGTCAATGCCCGTATGTGAATATTCAATGTATTCTTATTTTCTTCATAATTGTCCGTTTAAAGTATACATCGCATAGCTGCTCAGATGCCATTTACATATATGTTTATAATATATATAAAAAAACACTCAACAAAATTTCTCAGTAAGCACCCTAATAAATAGAAAAAATAGAAAAATACTGAATTAAAAAATGGAAACATTTTAATATTTCATAATCAATATGTCTTCCCATCAATAGCACAGATACAATAAGACAACAACGATTGAAATCAATTAACCGTGACGAAACATTAAATTTGTTTTTATTTACGCGTGTTTAATATGATTGGCATTTTATTGTGATTGATAAAAGTCGTTGGTGATCGTTTAAAAAAAATACTTAACATGGCCGAAATAATCATTGAAAAAACGGCCAGAGCCTTTGGCATATTGGTGTCTGCCTTGTTTTTACGAAAGATTGTTCTCAGTTTAGATTTGCTGTTTTTTTTTTCCTCGACATTGATTTGAAAATATTAAACAATCCGAAGAAAATGTTATTTTGATAATTGTTCTCATCCATAAGTGTAACGTCATTTCCATCGGTAATCTAACACTATCCAAATGATTTCAACAAAGACCAATCAACCGGAAGTGTTCGTGATATTTAGCTAAGTTTCAAGCTCTCTGGTCGTAACTAGAGGTCAAGGTCAATGCATTTTTCGTAACTATCTAACAGCTAAGTAGAATTCAATAACCCCGACGACATGGCAAACAAATGCGCTTATTTTATAAATACATTATACATGTACTGTGTGAACACTTAGAACTTTGGCTCAGTGTATATCTTGGTAAAAACAGTTTTGAGCAAGCACGCGCTCTATGTTTTCAAGTCGAAAACCAATCAAGAAACACACCATTTTTATTCAAAACATACCTTTGTTAAACCAAAATAATTTTTTCGATGTCATAGAGATATTTTATCGTCATTAGGATAACATGCTCTTAAAAAATTGCTCTCTAAAAATTAAACTAATTAGTCTTATGTTTACAAATCTCGTTAGAACTTTGATAATTGGGGACAAAGATCTCATAGTTATAACATATGTAATCTTTTTTAAAATTTGAACCCCCAAAATAAATAGAGTATGCTGGTTATTGACTCTCTAATTGTTACAAATTGACAATGCTAATCAGCTAATAAGATCTATATAAACTTGGAAATCCTTTTTATTATCTTTAAAAAATATCTTTAACAAAAACTTTAATAGAATGAAACGCATTAATCATTAAATAATTAGAGTGATTACGTTGAGAAATATAAAAGAATGGTTTTTAACCAATTAATGAATATTTTTTCTCAACATTACCAGTGATTTTCAATGCTGATTTGGTATGTGAATTATTACTTCACTCAAGTATCGGTTATTAGCATTTATTAAAAAAATGTTTCCCAAGTCAAACATAAAGTGTTTGATTATAAGGGAAGTAATAAAAGATGAAAATATCACTATCTGACTATTTATAAAACAATTAAATTAATTTAGATAGTGAAGATTAATATGCTTGAGATGAATAGGTTTAAGGAAATATTTGATAAAACCCGATCTATTTCCTTTCCAGGAAGCACTTTGCCGCATATCTTTTGCATGTACATATATACAAGTACTTTCAATGGCATTGGACTTTTGTGTCAATTGTAAATTTAGTTCAATTAAAATCATCCCATACATAACAAGAAATGATCCAACATGTTTACTTATGACTTCAAACTAAGAAGCTGTGATTATTTCAACTGCTCTGTTTGCAAATAAGGATTTTATGCTTAGTGTAACGTATCTTATTTTTCTTATGTTCTATATTGTCTGTAAACAGTATGACTGTATATTCTTTCAAAGATATTCATTTCCTAGTTTCAATTAATTTCTTATAAAAATCTTCTGATATTTGATTTAGTCGTTGAACGATGCAGTGTCCAGTTGATAAATACTTCGATCCTGAGATGAAAATCTGCACAGGTATGTATATAAATACATTGTATATTTATCGATTTAATGGTCAATTACTTGCTTGCAAATTGTTGATATAAGTCAGTTAATAAAACCGATATGACATATATATATATATATATATATATATATATATATATATATATATATATATATATATAGGTAGGTAGATAGAGAATACATACAATAATGCGTGCATTTTTGAATAGTTAATTAATGTAAAAAAAATTGCAGGTATACCAGCATATATAAAAAGAGGACCCCATCTGTTAATTAATACGTTACGTATTACGCTTAATCTAATCTTGATGTTAAGTTAATGGAAAATACGGAGGATAAGTTAATCGACTCTATTGCATGTATATGATAGTTGATAGTTGCATATTTTCTAGATGAATGACACACACTCATAATGACAGTTATGTGATCAATTGGATGATATCACATGGTAAATAGTACCAAGAGTCGACAAAACATACAGTATAATTCTTTGTTTTGAAATGTTTCAAAGTTCTCTCAAGAGGTTAAAACAATGTCCACATTTTCCCGGTCGGATTGCTGAAAAAAAACCATACAATGTATAGGAATCTCGGTATTCATGATAATAAATTTTTGATTTTAATACTAGTACATGCTCTTATTAGATCTCATCATAGCAAATCTAATTTTTTTATCTGTTTATTGTTATTACCCCTAAAAGGCTCCGGCATATTGGTAAACCAATATCGAGTATTTTACGCCGTAATTCACGAGACTTTCTATATGAAAAGTGTAAAACTAATATTTATTGATTGCCCAATAATAAAACAGAGTAGACGCACGCAATGAAATTTGTTAAATATGAAGGTTGCAGCTATTTTTAACTTCCGGTAAGGCACGTACGTGTATAACAATTTTGGAAATTCATGAATTTCCCCGATTGTATACTACATAGTCTGGCATTTGTTACCTCAACCAGATTTCTTGCATATATTGTACGTTGATACAAAATCAATTGAGTGGGTTCCAGGTTACAACTTACTTTTGATATAAAACTTTTAGTGAGATCAAGGATATTACTTTTGTCTTTGTCATTATTGTGATTATTGAAATACACAGAATAGCTATCAGGATAGGAAAATAATAGAATTGCCATTGCGTGTCTGTAATATAACTGTAAAACTATAAACTTCATTTAACAATATTGACAGCAAATGCTTTATAAGAAATTTGTTTGTTGAAATTTCTTTCTGTATTATCAACAATGATAAAATGTAGAATACAACATCATTATATATTAGTCCATAATTTTGATAGGCATTTGATAAACTAAATTTTTGTATCTTTCTTGAAGATTGTACGGCTGGATATTATGGACCTAACTGCTCGCAGCCCTGTCGTTATCCTGGGTACGGGTCATGGTGTCAAGAGGAATGTAACTGTAATATATCAGTCTGCAGTCACGTCAATGGATGTTCTGAATATGATTTAGATGGTACACATTTGAAATATAATGCAAAAGAATGAAATAAATAGTAAAAGAAAATAGATCTAGATTCATTCCAACTGTAAGCATTGTGTATATCTATCTTCTAGTTGGTGTTTAAAAAGTCTCTGAATTTTGAGTAGTGTGTAAAGATTTATTTTTACGGAGGTGGGATTTTTAAACTACATTGTGATGGCTTATTTGTAGATATTCTTTTCTATCCTTAGGACATGTGAGTGAAACAAACAACCCTGACCTTCCGATGATCATAAGTCTCTCTCTGGGGTTTCTCATTGTATTGATTATTGTTGCCTTAGTTGTTTTCACTGGGGCGAACCGAAAGTTCTACACCAGGCATATACGAGAAAATGCCCATTACGTTGGATCGGTCGTGTCTGAGCAAAGTATAACAAGTACTTTGTATAGACCCGTTGATATATGCACTGGTAATTGCAGTGCCGGGGATTCATCGGACAGCGGTATTTACATGTTAGCAAGTACCATTGGATATCAAAATGTGAAGCTATAATCAAAATGAAAACATTTTTGTGACGTCATCTTTTGTTAAACCGAGTCCAGTAAATATCTTATTGTCCTGCATCCCTCCAATACATTTACTGTCCAATAAGTATCTACTTATTAGACGGCTACAGGTGACTAACTGGCCATGGACTGCTGCAGATAATTGGGGGTGAACACAAACTCTCAGAAACATAATAGGAGAGAAAAACTCGACTATTGTTTGCTCCAATCTCAGGGGAATATATCAGTTTTCACGTGCAAACTGCACATAATATCAATGAGAATTGCAATTATTGATCCAAAAACGAAGAGAAAATTCTGGCAAAATCAAAATAACTTATTGAACGAATTTTAATAACATAAATTTTCTCAGTTGGAAGTGCTCGAATGAAGTCGTCTTTTTGTATGAAATAAGATCAGAAACGAATTTTAAATGAAATCGGACATTCATTTATATAAAAGTTTAATCCTACGGAACCACACTATCCTCTATCGTTGTTTGTACAAAAATGACCATCAGCGGGAATTTCAAGTGCATGGTTTTTCATGACGCAATGTGAACTAAAAGGACAAATACACAACACTTTTTTGTTAAGCTAAACATGGTTCATTGTCTTGACAAGTGTAACTTTATTCAATATTTAATTTATTTACATACCCAAACGCAAAATTATCTGTTTTAGCCTAATGCTTATTATTTACTTATTGGAAAAAGCCAGGTAAATGAAATGAAGCAGAACGATCGTTAAAACTGTTCACAAGCAACGAAGAGACAAAATGTTTTAAGTAAGTTATAAGCCTTAAGCTGCACATACTGTCAGATCGTGTACTGTCATCGGCGCTGACGCGCCTCGGACTGTACAATATCTGACATAATGGACAGTTTTGGGCTTAAACCATTACGTTAAAGCATTTTATTTTTAAATACTTGATTTCATTATCATTAGTTAATGAAGAAAAAAGGTACATAATCACACTTAAATGAAATTTTCAAAGTGCATGGTGATGCTGTGAACAATTATATTTTTGATATTTAAGCATTGAATGCTTGTTTTTGGATGTCGTCGGTCCTATAACGCACCAAGCCATGAAGACAAATTCAGTATGGCGCGTTAGCGCAGTATAATAATTTGTCTGCATGGCCTGGTGTATTATGGTTCTGATGTCATCCAAAATTAAGCCTTCAATGCTTATTTTTTCATTCATATTGATAATTATTAAATTTGTGTATCGTCGCTTAAAAGGTATTTTATTAGTCAGAGATATGAAAAATACAAGGAACAGCTATACAAACATGTAATATAGTGCCAGAACCTGTCGAGAAAAAACTGTTTCTATTAACGAATAGATATGATTTCACGATTATTGTTCATAAGTACATATCAAATTGGTTATGTAAGTTTGAACGTCTCATTAAATCTTACAATAATAAATATATTAAAAACGCGTGATGACGTTTATACTTGTGCTCTTGCGCCATGGCAAGGCTAAGTGTGTTTACAGGAAATGGAACGTCGCAGATTTCCAATTCAAACATAATGGGAAATATACACTGAATGTAATTATATTTTGTTGAAGTTCTAATATTTTCAATTAAATTGGTGTATAGTAACAATTAAACAAATGTACTTTTCCTTAATAATACACTTGAAATTGTACAGTGATTAAAACATTTATTCCATGTTTTATTTATTAGTAATATCTCCGGCATATATAAAAGAAGAGTTATGTTTGGGATAAAATCATCAACTCATTTTGTACAATTTGTCGCGCACTTAGATGCTGAAACACATAGAGAAAAAAAATGGCATCAGAACTGTTTTCAAACCAAAAATATAGGCATAAAAAATATATATTATGGATAAAAGGGGGTGATAATAACAAGTCATATATATTAAAAACAATCAACACATTAATAACAATTAAAGCTAAAGCACGGACTATATGCAATAAACAGAAAGCCAAATTAAGCAAGCGTAATGCATTAAAATCCACCCGAAAATGTTGCAGAGGTAGAACGCTGCTAGAAATCATTCTGCACGAAGGCAGCCTATAAACTATAGCTACTTACTAGCTGTGAATATGCATGGAGGGTTATGGGCGGCAGAACTATGCCTTGCCGTGGAAATGTTATGCTTACCTTATACCTCTGATATAGATACCTTAATGAGGATTGTAGTTCAATACCAGGATCTTTATTCGTATGTTTTAGGTGAACTTTTACAGTGGTTTTCGCCAGCATTATTTTGTTTTTGTTCTAAAGATTCATATCATATTCGGAATCTGTAAATGAAAGTTTATCATTTTTTTTAGAACAATGGGATGGACATCTTTCAAAAGTAATCAAATAAAATAGTTATATCTAATAATCAGATCATTGTAGTTGACTGGTTAATAGCGTTAGCAACCATTCAAAGTCAACGACGTGTTGTTTATAAAGCATTCAATAACCGACGAATTTTTAAAAAAAATAAGTTGTCATTGCGAAAAAAGATATTTCTTTTCTTTACTTATATGATTTTTTTGTTCGCTGATTTCAGAAGAGTCTAAATGGATATCTTTTTAATATAAAATCCAATAATGAAGTACATGTACGCACAAAGTCAAACGACAGCATACACTTGTTCTTGAATACAGAGAAAATTAAATAAGAGATGATAAATAAACTCTTGGTATTTGTATCTAATGATTTGCAATTATAATATTTTATGTCAATGTTATCTTTGAAATATATTGTTTAGAAGTTAGTTACTAATTTGTTTGTTTGTTTTGGTTTTGTTTTTCTTTTTGTTTTTGTTTGTTTTTTTTTTCTTTATGTGATTTTGAATTAAGAACTTCAGGATAACTGAACAAATTCGGTATTTTTAAATTTAGCATACTATGAATACCGACAATTGTTTCCCTATGCAATAACAGGAAACAAGTTCACGATAAGTATCCAAATACTATGCCTACGTTGACTTCCGCTATGTAAAACTCAGAGAAAAACAAACAACAAAATGATTTCACACATCCAATTTGATTTTAATAATTGCAAGAACCAAAAATGGACGGAAAAGGAAATGTTTACTACATGTAACACCTAAACATTTCAAACCAAAGATAATTAAAATGAAATACCAATTTATCTTCGAAGTTTTTCTGATTTTCAGCTCTGTAAATTCGAAAGGTAGGGCACATAAATGTATTTTTTTCTAGACGTTTAAGAACGTAAACTCCCTAATAAGATATAATGAAATGAATTTGATTCAGTATTCCGTCTCTTCGTTTTAAATGATTCGCCCATGTTTGTTTTATCACTGCTTATTCTACGTTTACTTCGTTTATATGGTAAGTAATTAAAAATCGTAGTTAAAATATTTCTTGATACATGTTTTTTTTATAGTTACTTTAAAAAAATGGACAAGTAATGGTGTCCAAGTAACGTAGTGTGCAATGCACTCGCTTCTCACCGCTGCGACCCGAGTTCGATCCCCGTGATCGACAGTGGTTGTATGTGATAGGGTATGGCGGTCGCCCGCTTGGACACGTGGGTTCTCTCCGGGTACTCCGGCTTCTTCCCACACCAATGACCCCCTCGCGCTAACATCCGTGCCAACGAGAGATATTAAGGATGACGTTTACTCAGAATGAAAAAAAATTCCACTGATGATAATGAAAACCCATCTATTTTATGTTATAGACCTTTGATTGTAGTATTATTTTTCACTTTCAAAAAAGTAGGTCAATGACCTACTTCTTGAGTTAATGGCTAATGAATATATTTCAAAAAATCAAGAAAAATCCATAAAAATTTTAAACTACGATTGAGAATTTCTTAATTGTGAAAATATTAGAAATAATTAAACACTTTAAAAAATGAAATACAGTTTAAGAATGGTAGTGGCACTTAATAGATACAAAGCATTAAAATTTCAGCAACACTTTAAAAAAAAATATTCTAGTCCGAATTTCCTCTATCAGTTTTTAAAACCCTACCTATTTTTGATCAAACTTTACAAAATATTGAATGATGATAACAAAAAATTGTTTATAGTATTAAACTACGTATATTGACCTTATTCTGTTGGCATAAAATTTATATGAGGTCAATGATCAACATTTTGAGATATGGTGTCTTTTATCGTTTTTAAGCATTTTTCAATATTTTTGCAATTCGTGCCATACGATAATTCTACTGATTAAGTAAGGTAAACCCAACAGAAAATATTCAAAATTATAAAGACTAAAATATAAAATATTAACTTTTAATATTAGAGTACTGCCAAAAATATTTGAGCGGAAAACAAAATCTGCAAAATTTAGTCCGAATTTCCTCTGTTTGGCGAGAAGTCAATTTTTATTTGAGCCTAATTCCATAATATAGTAGAAAAATCGAATGTTATGTCAATAATAATTCATTTCATAAATATTTTTTGTGTTTAGAACAAATTTTACTCATGACTTTGAACTTTATAACAATCCGAATTTGAGAACTCAAACCCTGAGTAAACGACACCCTTAATATAAGTTGTAAAACTTGTTTAATAATCGTTGTAAAATAAATAAAGTTCAGATTTAAACAAAAATTGAATATGTCATAGGAATAAGATGACAAAATGAGTTTTTGGTAATGGTTGGATTTAATACCATATGAAATAAAGTACGTCATGCTTCTTACTTATGACCATTGCTTTTGTGTTGTCAAACTAGTTTTAACAGTTATATGTACCCACCCACCCCCCCCCACCCCAAAAAAATAAAATTAAAAAATGCCATCGAAATGTCTTGATGTTGTTTCAATTAAATTTAAAAGTATATGGAAAAGAAACATAAAAATTAAATAACTGCATATAATTAAGATAATTTCTTAAAGCAATGAAAGCTATGTTAAAAAAGGAATATAAGCAATGCGTTAAAATTTATCAAAAAATATCTACTATGGATTAAGTACAAACCTTTGAAGTGTTACTCATATTGTGTTTAACATAAGTTTAATTGTATAGGCTGTCGGGTTGGTTATTTTGGAACCAACTGTTCGATGCAATGCAGATATCCAAATTATGGACGAAATTGCCAACAAGACTGTTCTCACTGTAAACAAGAAGAATGTGATAGAAAAATCGGCTGCTTTACAACTGATATAACTCCCAAAGGTAGACAAAAATATTTGAGAAAAAAATGAATGACAATGTCAATAAATGTTTACAGTGTGATCAAACGTAGACTAAAACATTAAAATAAATGATTAATTTTATAATATTGTCGACACATTTCTTTAACACAACATGTTTTATCATTTAGTTTTACCATATACTACTGCTAAAGAGGAAATCTCGGAAGGTTCAATTCCTCTCATTTATGTCACTATAGGGATGATGTCTTTGGGATTTTTCGTGATGTTTGTTTCTATTTCCTGTGTCTTTCTGCGAAGAGCACTTTCCGTCAGATTTGGGAGAAGATAATCCAATTATGTAGACAGACTTAGTTTAATCGAGATTAATACTTTTTTTTTTTAAAAATGAGGATGAACATTTACTAGTATTTTAAGAATTGGTTTATAACTTTATATTGTAGTGTATATTTGTCTTAGTTGGTTGTTGAGTTTAAGTGATTAATATATTTTAATTTTGTTTAACAATAAGATATGGAAACCGATTTCAACGCTAATTATTTCCATTAATATAATTCAAACAACATGAATGTTTTGACAAAGTTTCCTATGTCAAAATGATTAATTGCAAAAAAATAATAAAATAAAAATATAAATAACTTCGATTAGAGCTGACTTGAACCTATAAATGCACTTTATTTCCCTTTCATCTCCGACTTAGTGGATCTACGAAGACTTATTGACCAAAATAGATTACAAAGCTGGTGCACGATTTTATGTTACCTTTTGAGCTGAGCTTTTAGATCACTTTATTCAACAAATGGTTGAAATATTATTTAAATGATACATTTATTTTTGAGATACATCTGTATTTGTTTTAACGTTAAAAGTGGTTTTGATTTGGAAACAAATTCCAGAATTCTCAGTATGTCGACATACTTTGATGTCAAAGAAAGAACATCCTTTTTATGGAAATATATTTTCAGAAATGTAATATGTAAGGTAAAATATACAACAAAGTAAAAGCAGGAGGCAAAACACATTTTATCAAAGAATATGTATGTAATTATGCAGTTTTTCCAGTGAAAAACGTTTTTCAAAAACAATTTAAGAAATACGGAATATTTTATATATTTTTATTCTACACATCCATGGACGTCAAATTGTACTAATTTTGAAAAATAATTGCTAAGTAAAAGGAAGTATATATAACTAAAAACTTCAAGTTTTCAAACACTGTCCGTACGTTATACCAGTTATTTTACTGTACAAAACGATTCGACAAAATCCGACACAAAAGGGTATTTTGGTTTGCTATAATATTTTATTAATTGTCATACTGATTTTTAATTCTCAATCTATGTCGTCTAGTTCAATCTGCACTCCTTTTAAACACAGAATTACAGAAATTTACATGTTTCACGATTGTGATAATTTTCAAGTGAAAGTGAAGAAAAAGGACACATCTTGATTTGGGTAAATAGATTGAATCTTTTTTGTTTCACAATGAATTACGTATTATCGATGATTTTGTACATCCTGTACCATTGAATTTTGTTCTAGTTTGTAATCCTGTCCTTTCAATGAATAAACATGAATAAAATGAGTGGGCTTTTGTTCAGAAGAGGACATGTACATAAGGAAATTAGACAGATCGGACAACTCCCGTTTACATAACGTGACATTGTTTATCGCCAAAATCTCACCAGTTGAGGGAATGCTTAGCGATCAGAAATAATCCCCGTTGAAAATACATTTTCAAAATAAACTGTATATTCATTGCATATATAGCCACATCGAACACGCTTACCAAATTGTATGTCATGTGACATGCGTGTTTCATACGAGTAACATTATGAAAGTTTAAGCGATTTCACAACAGGTAAACAAAATCAAACTATAATGGGAAAGATCAACTTAAAGTTTGCATTTTTTAAAAAGTTACATATAAGCGCAGTGAAATACATTTTTGTCCTTTCACAAATAAAACTTTGTTGGTACAATTAAATGTTTTAAATACATTTTTTTCTTAATTTCTTTAACCGACTTTTATATACTTTTTCTACACCACTAATTATCCCTTCGAGTACCTCTAACACTGACAAGCGTGCTGAAACTGACCAATCTAAATCTTAATTATTCACAGACATTTTTCTTTATTGTCTTGATGCTCCGTCTGGTTCTTTCTAGTCTTTATTTTGACCACAGCAAAGCATATTTCGGGGAACGTAACAAACACCATTTTCTTCTCATATTGTGTACATTTAACAACATGGATCCTTCAATTACTTATCAGCTTTCGCACCAGAAAGTCGACGATCTTATTTATTGGTGCTGGATTCTATTTTTAGACTTTTTAAACACCTCAAAGTCATTTTCCTATCCATGCTCCCTTATCTTCATTTCCAATTTTATTTGTAATCTTCATCTTCAAAATTATACTGCCTCCATGGTTGCTGTATGTTTTAGATATTACTTATATTCATAAACTTCATGTGCATATCAATCTCAAATATTTTAAACACATGAAACCATTTTTTTTTTTTTTTTTTTTTTTTACTTGAATTTTTCACTTTCACAACACATACATGTATACATGTGACATATCTCGTACATTAGTTTATACAATCATATAAGAAGATTTTTAACTATTTTGTTATTTTATACTGTACAGTTCATGTATAGTGAAAGTATATTTTGGAAAGGAGAACGTTTACAAAGTTAGAATACCCGAATATGTCCTGCGGAAACTTTGTACGCTTACTCAAGCAATTTTCATCACAGATGATGTCCATCTATTTTACTTTCAATCTGGTGTTCCAATAACTCAGACACGTTTTTGTATCATTAAACTTTAGATCACCCTTACATTTTGAGGTTTTGACCCAACGGTCTTCAAAGGTCAGAATTTTAGAAATGGTGCTGCTACAGAAGCTGTGCGATTAGGTTTTTCAGAAACCTATAAACCTATATTAAACAACTATGTCGTTGACATTCAAATTCAATCCAACTGTATAAATAAAAATGAACTCTTTTGTCTTGTAAACAATAATTCACAAGTATTTAGTTTTTTCGTATTTCTTTGTAGAAACAGGTCAGCAGTCAACTGTTTCTCCTAACAACCCAGTTAATGTACATAACGTAAGTTTATTGAGTGTTCTGAGAAAACGCATCAAGGTTTTTAAGGATGTTATACATTATTTTTTAAAAAGATTCTTTAAGTCTTTTAATGTTATCTTAATAATTGTTGTTTCTATTTTTCAATGTTTAGTTTATATACGTGTTGACCTGCCCTCATCTCATTCTGGTATGCATGCGGAGTAGATTTTTTATGTGCTACTAAATGTTTAAAGTTATCACTTTTGCCGTGATAATAGATTTTTGGGTGGCGCAGCAAGTCGTATGCTAAGCTAAATACAACATGTTTCTTTGCTTTGTGGCTTTTTTGTGCATTACCTTTTTGCCATGTTTAGTGGTTTTTTTAATCATGTGTATTATTGGCTTCTTAATCTGTTGTCCTGTGACCTAACAGTTTTTTTTACTTAAACTAGTCAATCTGTACCGTAAGTACATTTTGTAATTAAGCCCAGCCAATTTAATTATTATGTTATGTTATGTTCATACAATTGTAAGATTACATAGTCATTTACATGTTGTAGTAAATGACAATTACATATTTGCAGAGTATGCTTTTTTAAAATTATCATTGAATTAATAGTATCTTTTTCCCGTGAACTGGAGAACATTTGTGGATATAAAAAGATATATTTTGAAAAAATACATTGATCAGCAGAAGGAGAAAAATGTATCTAATTGCGCTCGTGTATTTTTAACTTTTAAAATATTGGGCGGAGCGAAAAGAAAATTGGAAAATTAATGTGAATAATGTACCCTAGCATGAATAACGAAGCTTTAAAATGAATTTTACATCGTGGATAAAAAGGGACTTTAAGAGGGTTTGTATATTAAACATAGAGTACATAGAAACTAAATGTAAATTCCGATACTGTAGAATCATTTTTATTCGTGGGGGTCAATGTTCGTGGGTAGCCAAAATTTCCCTGATTCCTGATGACAAAATGTCGTTGTTAGTGTAATCGGGATAATTTTAATAAAAATAAAACAAATGATTGTATATAAGTTCGTGGGGATGTAAATTCGTGGGCAATGGTTACCCACGAAAGCCATGAAGATTGGTCCCCGACGAACCATGATGATTCCACAGTATTTATTTTGTTGCCAGTTTACATAGTTAATTTACTTACATATTTGAGACCAATTTCTTGATTTGCTTCGATTCTGTATGTAAACATTGCAATTTTTAACAAGTTTGTGAAAAAGTACATGTACATGGTTTGAAACCCTCAGACATCCGACATTTGATTTTCTGAACAAAGACACAGAAAAGGCGTGAAATTTCATGGTACTTCATGGTAAATGTTTCAGTTTATTCAAATGAAAGGATATGTCAATGTCCAGCCTTTCCTTGTAGCCACACTACCTGTCCAGTGTGTTACTCGAGTCAGTCCAATTGGTTTAAAAGCTTAGATCTTAATTAGATAATCTGAGAGTATGAAGGACAAAAATCGATCAGCAATGCACCTAATGAATCGTTAAGATACTATCAATGTTCAATTATATTTAATATCCTGATCAAAGTAAAATTCAAATGTTTAATTAATAGTGTCATATTTTAGGATTCTTACAAATCATATGTAGAGAAACAAGTCACCCGATTTTATTTTATTTATACTGACAATGGCATGGCAGTCAAAATACAATATACGATATACAATAACATTATGCAAATATGTATATACATTAAAACATTATATTCGTGTAATCAATTGAAAAGACTGTGTTGAAACCAACGCCTCTAGAAATATTAATGTCGGTACATTAATTTGTCGTGCGCTTCTATATTGTCCTTTTGTAACAGTTATTACACTTTTCAAACGGTGTCATCATTTCTCTCTTGTTCATCTAATGAGTTTCGTAGAACAGTATCGGTAGGTGAACGGACGTCAAAAATTATGGATTCATATCTTCTTTGTGTAGACTGACGGTTTAATTTTTGTCTGATTTTTAAGTACCCCTTGTAGGATGGGATCATTTTTAGCACTTTTTAGGTGACAAGAACAACCAGGAGACATAAAATACAACCTAGTAAGAAATTAGTCGTAGGAAATCGTTCTATCCTTTAACCACTACCTGTTAATTAAGATTAATGTAGTCCATAATATAGAGAACACAGAAATTCATATCTTTATAAACTTTATGTGTTAATAATTTTGATTTGAAAATTTTTAATTTCTTCAGATGAGAAAATGAAACAACCAGGATTCTTATACATATTTGATTCATAAAACTGTAGATTGGAATATCAATAAACATTTTATCAATTTAGCTTAAACTCAGGACCTATAGAACCCTCTTTCTTAGCAGTAAGTGGCCACCGCGCTAACCACTCGGCTATCAAGGCAAAAATCGTGCTTTCGATGACGACCAGAACCCAGCGCGCTGGTCGTTTGAGAAACAGGTGGAATACAGTTTATATATATATTATATATATATATATATATATATATATATATATATATATATATATATATATATATAGTGCATTTGAATTGAAAGTGTCATATATTATTTGATTTACATTTTATAGTTTTAACTTTTTACTCTGATAAAAAGAGTCTTTTTATACTTAGATTGTGTGGACAATTGAAATTATTCGAAAGATTTAAAGAGAGGAATAACATTTTCTTTTTGGAATGTCAGGGATATCATTTTTACAAACTTTATTTCAGTTTAATTGACAAAAAGCATTGTGGTCCAGCAAAGACGTAAAAATGAAAGGTTTTGTTACTGACATACGACCCATGTCCAAAGAAACCTAATTGTCCTGAATTTTCATTTCAAAAGAGTTTGAAATAGATAAACATAGCAAAAATGTAATATTTAATTACTTACGGACGCATTTTCCTATTTCCTCGTTCCAAATGTAATCAGCACAGAAAGGCTGAGATGTTGATCTAAATATTCATTCAATGCTTATTAATTATTTAATATAAATCATACTACTGCACGCGAATGAGTAAACCTTCACAAAAGTAAATATAAAGAAACTCACCCAACACATTTACCATTGGCAAAAATTCTACAATAGAACATGATAAGAAAAACTTGTATCACACATAGAATAACTGACATTTTTTTTTCAGTTGCCGTCGTGTATGTTGTATAATTCTAAAATAACCAAACCTTCCTATTCCGGTTTACACCAGAACTTTAAATTTACCAAGTATAGCACAATAATGTAAACAAATAGTAAAAATTGCATGTAGATAGATACACTATGTTAAAATTTTGCATCCATGGGAATTTTGATCGCATCAATCATGTGGTTTATATGCAAGTTATGAGAACACGTATGTTTTGAAGAAGATTTTGAATAAGACTAATTAAAAAACATCAGTTATCTGGCAAATAAGACATATAGAATGTTTATGACTTTATTTTTTAGCTATTGATATTAAAAAGTTAAAGCACATAGAAATAATTTACTTACAGAAATATTTCGTCGACGACAATATAAATGACTGGTTGGTACTTGAAAATGTTTGGTTTATGTCCTATCTATACAAAAAAAAATTAGAATTAAGCGCGTTTTTTTCAAATGTGCAATATTTTCTTTACGTTTTAAAACATAATAACAAAGTCTGGAATTGGCTCTTTGTGTATGCGTGAATACAGTTACTCAGCTTACTCTGTCTAATGATATGAGGAAAAATAAAGATAACTAGCAACAACATTTTAAAAGAACACATGAAGCGAACGTAAACTCACATATCTATATTGTTACGCATAATCAACAGGAAAAAGTCACACTCATTCTCTTCATCATTTTCAGGGATTTTTTTTAGATATTGGTCACTTTATATAAAACATAAAAATATTCATAAAATGTTAAACTTGTTTAATAGTCATTTTTAGAATACTGTTTTGTTCATTTTCGTTGACCAGTCAAAACGACACAACGATGTGAACTTAAATTGACCCAGTTTAAGGATTAGTGGTTAAACGTATGAATTCATTAAATTGCTTGTGCATGCACTTTATCTTTAATTGAGTAGACATTTCTACCCTTGCTTTAAATCTTTGAACACATATTACTTTAAATTATTTTATAAATAAGCTTTAAATGTTAAAGGTAGCGAACTTTAAAGTTTGCTATCGTCAAAATAAAATTTAACGTATAATCATTTCCATTGAAGAAATAAATTTAAATTCATTTCTTATCATTTAATAAAACATTTTCAAGTCATAAAATGTGAAGTGTCATTGATCAAAAATGTGAATAATGTAAATGAAGCAGCGCGTTTGAATACAAAACAATAGCAGCAACAATATTCAAACTGGATGCGACTTCAGCTGATGCAGGGCTATTGTGCTGAATTGAATGGATTAAACACAAAAAGAAAGTTGAAATCTGAACCGGCTGAATTAAAATCGAAAGGAAAATACATGCGATGGCTTGTGATACTATTCGCTGTGCATCAAGATTCGTTTAAACTGGTTTTAATGTGAGTTAGATCGCTGGAATATGCAACTGCCGAACTGGGCATAACCATGCAAGGAGAAGCGATCGTAGACGAAAATAATTGATATGTCGACAAATAATAGTAGGAATGTGCGACTTTTGTAAATGTTGTGGTAAGTACATGTAGATAGCCTGTGAGGTACTGTGAGGTATAATATATCTGCCGCTTGGAATACGCCGAAGGAGTTGCACTACTCATAGCTTTGCTTTACGATCCTTATTCTGATGAACGATCATGTACGTGTGTTAATTTAAAACTCATCGTTACCAAATTTGAACAGTAGTGTTACAGTGAAAGTGTATAGGCCTATATGTCCGTTATAACTATTCCTGGAAATGGAACAGCCAGCCTCGCCGTAAATGTTGATCGTTGATCGCAAGCTGACGAAATCTTGAGAAGACGCTTAATTTTCTATTTAGTGAATTGAATCTTGTGTATTGTTTATTTTTTAAGGTTAATCTTTTAATTTTTTATATTCGTAAAGTTGTATTTTGTTTGCTGACAATTAAACAGACACAACATTATATTTTGTTTACAGTGTTTATTTTGGAAATTTCCGTTCAATAAATAGTGTTAAATCAGAACAGTTGAGAAAAGTAGATCCGGGAAAATTTTATTGATGCAGGTTTCAAAGAAATTTTTCAACCAATCAGAAGCGCCAATATCTTACGAAACTAACAAATATTAAATGAGACATGTATATGCATACCATTAAATACCACATGCTGATTACTTCTTGTTTTATTTATGATGATTAAAATTATTTTGGTATTATTCCTGTTAGAATTATGATCCTGGTATCAAAGTGCGTTTAACGGCAAAGCAGTCCATATTCCATATATGTATTTGAAATAACGTCACTTGTGTTGATCAATTTGCCGTGTGTATGATATAATATCATAATAACCATATAGACTACTCGCAGGGAAAATTTAGAAATAAACATTTGAAACCAATCCATCCGTATGATTATTTTATTGAGCAAATTGTAGGATCCCTTTTTGAGGTAAAATAGCATCATTGTTGTCCTATACAAAAACTTAATTGCTATATATTCCTAAGGGGTGAAATCTTTCTTCTGATACTATTTACTGATTTATTTACATCTTATATGTATATATCTTAACGGTGAATGTTAAATACAGAATTGTCATAATAGCAAGTTTTAGCAAAAATACAGTTCATATTGCCTTAAAAGAATACACCAATGGCTTCGATTTTAAAATATGAATACAAAAGTTGCAGTAATTATGCTCTATTTAAGTTGAAGGTGATGAGCTGTAAGACAAACAAGGAAAGATAAATTTCATCAAAAATATCTTAAAGGGATCTTACATATACACTGTATAATATTATTTGCTCTGGTATATTTTAGTGCATACAGCCTGCCTTAAAACAATACACTCAAAACACATTCCCTTTATTTGTGTTTTATTGAATTTACTACATACTCAATACACATGAAATTGATTGCCTATATGAAGTTGGTGAAATTTCGATTCATTAAATTGTATAAACTTTACGCGGGTATGATGAGGCAACTCCTAGCAATCGATAGAGTAAAGATATCTCTGATAATATGACGTCAAAATAAGCAGCATGATGTCATATTTTACTCAAGAAACCTGCCATTTTTAACTTTATTTCTTGTCCAAATACTAAAAAACTACAAGCATAAAATGTCACAAGGAACTCATCTAAATGAATATATTCTCATTTTTTCTGTCTTGTGTGTCATATTCGATTCATTGATGTCGTCACAAGAATGTTTAATAGATATGAACAATGTCGGAAGATAAACCATCGGAATGCAGTGTAAAAATTGTCGAAATATTTAAGACTTATTTTAATACAGATACCCTAGATTTAGATGAGTGTCAGTTCGGATATAATCATTAAAATACAGGCATATATATTTTGTTTTATAATCAAGTGTTATGATAAGGTAAGCAGACATTTATATGGTTTGACCGGCCTTTCCTCTGTCAGTGAGTACAAAAAAGGCAAAAGTGTAACACTACCCAGAATATTATGAAATATGGATTTGGCAAATATCAAAAGCACATGACCTAATATACTTAAAAGTGTTGCTTAAAACTAGCGTAATAATTTCAATTTACCTGAACAAGTTGAGAGAGTTTGCGATAAATAATGACAATATTTATTTGATGCGATTAGCAATAGAATTCTAGCAGTAATACTAATTAACATGAAATAATTGCCGATTGTCGAATTATTGTATATTACCTACAAATAAAGGGGTAGTGTTACACTTAAGTTTTTGATTTTTTGTTAAGGTAAAAAAGTGATCTACTTTTAATTGTCACGTGATACCCTGGCAAGACAGCTTTAAAAGGCGACTCGATTCTGAAGTATAAATATTAATCCCTAGTGAACATACTCACTTGATATTAATATTTAGTATTGTTTTCCTAAAATAAACAATTTTTAAAATGACCATATCTACGATCAATTAAGGAGTTGCTTTAGCCTACCCGCGTAATCTATTTAGTTTAATTAATAATACAATAATAAATTTTTAAAAAAATTAAAATCAAATGTTTTGAAATAATGTTATATATTATGCTTATGCATTACAATTTTCATCTTAATAAAATCATCTTTCAATGAACAAAATAAAAATCTTTTTAATCTAGCATAACTCGACTCTAGATTATACAATGAAGTAATTGTTTCACTCTTATTTGATCAATGGACGTTACAGAGATTCACAGATACTAAGAGTTTCATATTTTTTTCCATCAAAGATTATGCTTTTATCAAATGAGGTTTTCCTACCGGGTACTTCATCACATACCGGCAATTGATATCTTATAATACATTAAAAAAACATATCATTTATAAATGTTTCTCCAGGGGATATACTGTAAAAGTATTATATTAAGAGTGTACTACAAATATATTTGGCGGAAATTGACTTTTTAACAAGCTTAAGTAATCGTGAATTTGAATTAGAGTATTTCTAAATACATCTATTATTATTTATTTACAAATATGAATGCCATTTAACAATAAACTTGATTAATGGAACCCGCTTTTCATAAAAGCTAAATAATACACAAAATATAATCCATTTACATTTTTGTCACAGCGTAATTTTAAGAAAAGCTGTAAAATTTGGAAAATTTTAAAAAAGGGGGAAAATTCCACCTATTAACCTCAATCCGTGGAAATAAACGTTGCGCTATTTAATTGCATATCTTTAGATTACTACCGTCCAATTTAGAATAATAATGTGACATGCCATTAAACGTAAGATATAACTTCTTGAAGGAAGTTATTTTAAAAAAAGGCTGCTGTTTTTGCCCCTTAATTAAAGATAAACATTTAGAAGCGATATGGCATATCTACATGACATTTTCGTCTGTGAATCCCAAATGATTATAAGTTTCTTCCTGAATGGTTAAGTATTTATTCAATCATTCTATAAAATTTTATCAAACGACCATCACGTTTTAATTACTGAAACATTTCCTTATGATAATTGTGTTTGAACAAATACTTCAACAATCAATTTAGAATCGTTTTTTTAACTAAAATAAAACACTAAGTAATACCATACACTATGTAAAGAGGTTTGAAAATAAATTTAAAAATTTGGAAAAAATTGTTCAGAGCCATCGAGTAATGCTAAACTAAACCAGTTACATTGTGCATGTACATTTTTGTAGTTACATTTATTCAAAGGAATCATATGGTAATCAGATATGATACGTGTTATAGTTGCTTTCATTTGAAAGCGTCCTTCGACCACATTGCTCTCTTATCAATTGGCTTACAATTATGATGACAAGTAGAGATCCGGTTATTACTGTTGTTAATATGCCAATATTCATATTTATTGAAGAATCCATGGAAGAATCCATCAAAGAATTTTCAAGTTCTCCTTTTCCTTTGAAATAGTTAATTTGAATTGAATACGTATTTTTGTAATATTAGTTTCTATTTTCCAATTATAAAGATGTGCTGAATTCTTTAAGAAATTTATAAAATATAGCAAAGTACCTATTTGTTCCTCTTCTGTTACAAATTTGGTGGAGATATCAAAGAGGCATCCCATTACATTGCTACAGTTTGTTTCGTTGCAATCACACTTGTATTGACAAAGAGGACCATAGCTAGTATATCGACATGGCTTTGAACAGTTGGGCCCATAAAAACCAACATTTCATACTATTCGCATTTGCAAAATATAAAAAAATGAAATAAGAATTTAGAAGGATTGCATCTTCGCTAGCCAAGGTTTTTGGTCCACTCTGCTCACCATAAACCCTTGGCAGATTTCATTACGAAAACTCGGTGACAAGGATTGATATTGATAAGGATTGATAAACAATGTAATAAACAAAGTGTAAAAATTGACTTGTGTTCCAAAACCTAATGTTAAGTTTTGAAGAAAAAAATTGAATCAAACAAGAAATTCACGTTTTTGACTTTATGACATACGCTTCTATAGTTCAGACTTATAGACAAAAGAAGGCTGCATGGATGGTCAATTACCCATCAAATCGGCCTTTCGGTCTTAAATATGATAATATTTGCCATAAGTATTTATAAGTGAAAAATATCCAATTATATTAACTTTAAAATTTTGTATATTTTTTATATCTTCATACAGAGCTTTTGATCTAAAAAGATTATTTTTGTATAAAATTGGTCATGACCATATAGCGTTCTTAATCTAGTTCAATCCTCAAAGATTTTATACTTATTAAAAATAGTTAATCTAGGAAAATGGAAACATGTACATGATAAATATGTTAAAAATTCAAACACTGCAATTTGGGCATGTTGGGGTACGAAAATGTCGCTTTATTCTTATACCAATATTGTTGCATACCTTGAGACCTCTCTTGACAGGTTTATTTGGCATATATTGTCTTGCAAAATATCTTCCCTTGTATTTAACCATTCCCTCATCAATGCTTTGATGCTTAGGTGGATTCATCTGTCCTCTGAATGTCTTTCTTGTCTCATCAAGGATTGGTCTTATCATATGTAGTCTATTTGAGGCAAGCAAAAAAAAATAATAAAACATACAGCAAGTAATATTTATTTTCACTGAAAATTTTTAATGTGCAATTACAGAATGAAATAATTTTACCTATCAATTTCAGTTGTCCCTCTGGGTCCTTGAGTTTGGTTGTCATTTAGATGAAAATAACGACTAAGCTTTTCGAATCTTTTCAAACTCATTGTCTCTGGAAAACCAACATTGCCTGAAAATAATTTTAATTTCAATTATCATGACTATCATTCAAAATAAAAATGACTTTAGGAATGAATTTAACTTTTTTAATAGTAACAACAAAAATACTCAAATACATGCAACCTGAAGAGAACAACTTACACTAAAATTCCACAGTAACACTGGCAGTTATCAGTTGTCGGTTATATATGAATATATTCCGCAACTTTATTATTGAGTGTGAGCGGACACTGTGTTGTGGCTTTGGAAAAGCTTGAGTTTTCAAAATATTAAAAAAAATATTAGATTTTCACAATAAATGTTTCAGTACAATTATAAAACAGAAAACTTGAAAGCCATGAATGTTTCCAGCAATTCTAAGGTTAAAAAAATGCATGAGTACACAAAATTGTGACATATGTCTAAAGTCTGTCCATAGTTATTGCTTGCATCGCTTTTTGATGATTTTTAATAAAAATACACATATCTGTGAAAGAAATGCTGTTGAAATCGATAAAAGGGAAAGTATCTAAGATATCTTCATTGACAAATTATCATTTTTCACTCATAAAAGCTAGTTCACAGGAATGAAAACAAATTTCTTACGGAGATTTGTAATGGGAAATGTTTACACCTTTTTCCCATTCGGAAGTACTCGGGACACCTCGCATAAGTTTTCAACATTATCATCCGGGCTTAAAAATGGCTGATGCAATGCAAAATTCCAATAGACCTTCTATTTTGGGATGTGTATTGAAACCTGAAGCGGTAGAGACATTTCAAAACAGATAATCTGGACATTTTTCATAATAGTGGATGAATGTACATTTAGCACAACAGTATTTATGATTATCGAAATATCAAGCAAAAATTAGTGGAAGCAAAAACTCTGGAGAAAGTATATGTAAATTTTATTTTATACCATACAATTTTTTAAACACAATACCATATCCATGGTCAATTTTAAATATTTTGAAACTGGAAACAAATGACTGACCAATATTTTTTCAATGAAAACAATGAACAGAAAATACTGAATATTAACAACACTTGTAACGTTTGATCCTGGTATAACTTACCCATAAACTTGTTTGATGACCAATACATAGTATATCTAGGCAGCTGAATAATTCCCATCTGGATCTGTAATCCAAGGAAAGCCTTCATTTCGTCGATAGTAGTATCCACCCATCCCTGAGCTACACTCTGAGCGGCGTACAGGTTATTATTGTCCACAAGAATCTGTACCAAAGCAAGGGGGAATACTAGCATGAAAAACTGCAAAGGATTCGCATCGGAAGGCAGCTGGTGTGTCGGTCCTGAAGATTCAACAAACTCCGGAACGTCAATGTCTTCCACAATCTCGCTCCAAAAATCATTCTGATCAAAGTCTTACCCAGAATCAGAAGACTCTTCATCAAATTCCCTGCCAGAATCACTTTCGGAGGATGAGTAAATATCGCAAGAAGCCATGTTGTTTACACGTGGTAACACGTAAGGAGCTCGATCCCGATTGAGTTAGTAATTATCGTAATGGGATTTTTATGTAAATTAGTGCAAAGTTTTTTTTTAAAGCTATTTTAAGCATTAATAATAAAAAATCGAATGACATATATATATTTGAAGCAGTTTGTTTTCTTTGACAGATGTCTCAACATTTTTTCATCCACATTGTTTGACGAACGTAACATGTTATAGGAATCTGTCAATTTTAAATGACATTTTCTTCCAATATAAAACGTGATTATTTTTCTTAAAAACAAAAATTAATTTTTATAATATCTGGTTGGATTATTCATGTAGTTCCAAATTTTTTAAAGCCTGTTTTAAAATGTTGTGCTTTGAAAACAAAATATATGTTACCTCCGCGTGGATTTCGATCACGCTAAAAATCGCTAAAAAATTTAACTCACGATACCAAAAATTTGGTGTATCAAACAAAAAAATTGTCGGTACCAATTTTTTTCACAAAAATTCCCTCTTTTTATCGGTGCAAAGTTTATTTCGATATTCACAGGATTAACAAAGATATGAGACTTTGTTTACACTATACCCGTTTTTTACGCATGACGCGTAGAAATGCGTATATGCCATGAAAATCAAAGCTCACGCTTGTGGCTGTTACTGTGGCTCTTCCATTAATATTAACTTACCCTTAGGATAAGATAGGAATTTTAAGGTATGAATCACATTTGCAGACAAGGCAAGAAGTTAAAAAATGTAAATATAAGCATTAAATCATGATTTTTTGAAGTATACACTCTCATAACTGCAGCGGTGTGTGCATACAAATTTTCATAACGCGCTAACGCACGTTACTCAATTTGTATGCACACACTGCTGCAGTTATGAGAGTGTATACTTCAAAAAATCATGATTCAATGCTATAGTAAAGATGTGCACTTGAATTTCATTTGCTTTGCATGACCTTTATGGTCACAATTTAACAACTACTCAACTGCATGCGCGGATCCAGAAAATTTTTCCAGGGGGGTCCGAAGGATAATTGTGTTTGCCAGGGAGGGTCCGAGGCATATTTGCTATAGTTTTACTATGTAAATTTAATAAATTTTCATTTTCCAGGGGGGGGGGGTCGGGACCAGTAGCTGCCTACCAAAAATACATGAGTGGAGTAGACAGATGTATGCAACACCGTGTGCTAAAAATCCTGTCGGCAGACCATCCAAAAAATATTGGAAGTTTTTCTTTAACTTTATTATGGAAGTGTACCTTATAAATGCCTTTGAAATTTTCACCAGAACCCCTAATAAAGACATTCGGCTGAAAACAAGATATGACCTGCTGGATTTCAGGATGGAAGTGGCCCAGCAGCTAATTGGAGGCTACAGAGGTAGAAAGCGTGGACATGCAGCACAGGATGCTTTGGACACACCCCATATTTTCTGCAAATTGGAACGACCCAGATCAACTTGCAAGTGGTGTACAAAACATGGTGATAGGAAAAAAAAGGAGACAGTATATGGTTGTAAAAATTGTAATTAACATCTGTGTAGTGAACAGTGTTTCAGGGCATTTCATTTAGATATCAACTTATAAGATAACTTTGTTTCACATGAAAGAAAACATGTTAGTACATGTAGTTCAATGTTTACATTTCGTATTGTGAACATAATATGTTCAATATGTACATTTTGTCAGATTCAGGTGTCATTTTTGTGTACATAAACAGACACTAGCATTGACTTAGTTGGTGTCAACCTTTGCAGCAGGTTAAGAACTTTGTTTATTTATTAAGTATTAAGTCTACTTCATTGCTATGTTTATACATTTATGAACACAGCCAAGTGTGGTTTATTACCAAAAAAACTTTTTCCATGTCAGGGGCACGTCCTGTCTTTTGCAGATAACTTTTTCATGGATATTCAGGTCATCTTGAACTTTAATTTTGAAGTTGTAATTTGAAAGGTAAATAATAATCAAGTTTCGGAAGTTTGTGTCATGTTCTTGACAAGGACCCAATGTCATTCAAGGTCATAAGATGAATAGAAAATGCAAGTTACTTTGTTTTTCATTTTGAATTTGAAAAATGTGTAGCCTGCTATGAATTGCAATTTCAAGGTTTATTGAATTTCTAGTGAATATTATTTGATTCCTTTGCCATAGTGACAAAGTATTATATATGCATCGTTTGGGTCATTTTGACATCCATTTTTGAAGTAATATTTTTTTCAGACCCTATTTGAACATGATGCCAAAATGGGTTTTATTTATTAAAAAAGTTGTAAAGTATTTATAGTTTGTGTTCAGTCATTGACTTTATTTCAAGGTAATTCTTATTTACGAGCCCGCCAAATTTCATTAGAAAAGGTTCATCAGAGGATTGTCTTTTGTTTCTATTCTATATACATGATAATGGAAATACTCAATTTGAATAAGGTTGCCATGGCAACAGGGTGATATTTAGATATTTTACCAAATTATAAACAATAAAAACACTGTATATTACCATTAGTGTATTGATATGTTACAAGTGATGGTCAAAGAAAAAAGAAATTTCTCATTTGATATTTGCATCTATTTACATGCCTTTGATCATTATAACAATTATTATATGGTCAATAAAATTGATGAAATTTTGCAAAAATGAAATGAAAATGGGCAAAATGGGATGAAAACATTTGAAGTAGAAATTGGAAATAAATTTTAAAATCAAATTATAATTTTTATTTACTTTGAAGAACTAAAAATTCTTATATTTAATAAAAATAAAGATATGATAAAGATTTTCTTTGATTTGGGCATAGATCGTTGCCATGGTTACTCAAAAAATATTTTTTTTTATCATTTTCAAAAATTTGAAGATGTACTCTTTCAGAATATATATACATTGGTATACACAACATTGCTGGAAATAATAGAAAAATGACATCAAAAAACTGATGTCAAAAGTATCAGAAATGCTTAAAATCTTTGCCATGGAAGGGGTTAAATTGTAGATAAATCGTAGTTATCGTATCAAATTTCACTAGATCTTGAGGGTTGTCCCGGCAATAGTGTTGATCGTGGAAAAATGTTTGACTGTTAAAACTTTTCTATGATTAACACAATTAATTTTCAATCGAAATCAATACTTATCATCTTATCAGATCGCACTTTATCTATACAAAGCGCAACATGTCGCATTTAATTGTGCCACTCTAATTGTGAAGATCAGGGTCAATCTTGGAAGAGACATAATATGTCATATATCAAGCTTCGCTGCGTTAAGGCGTTATGCGATAATATAGATATACCCGTCGGAAGGTCCATTCGTAGCTCAAAACATGATAACTTTCTAACATAATCTTGAACAGAATCGCCGTCATTATCTTGCCTAATCGCAACAGAGGACATCGGTTCATGATGAATAAATCGTAACTTATACAAACGTATACGTATCTGCACCTACGCAAGCGTCCCAAACCAGAGACTAAAGTTACGATGTTCGGATCAGATCGAGATCCAATCGAGAATTCTTTTTGAACAATCTTATCTGAACGTATGTTATTGTATCTCAGCGGGAAATGAGATCAATACAGATCTTGTTACCTGAAATATTTTAATCGTGACCTTAACATACCAAACCTCAACTAACGCATAAGAACGTATCAACCAGTATCACCTCGTAACCAAGCCTAAGATTATAGAGAAGTTTCACGACTACCTACGCATTGTCAATCGTGGTGTTCGTAACAGCTCGCACGACAGAGTATAGTATGGCACGCATTCACTAAGGTATTTCAAATGGTCAGCCAGATTTCAACTTTATTATTCACGTGTCAAGCACGATACATGTACACATCGAAATTTATTGTTATGCAAACAATGTTGAAGACATATTTTTGTATGCATAAATTGTGCATACTAGGAAATCTTCATTTTTTATATGATATGCACACAATTAACCAGTTCTTCATGTTTAATACTACTTTTTCAAGTATGTCTCAAGTTGTTGTTTACATCACTTTTTCGATGATTTTTGATTAAAATACACATACCTGTGAAAGAAATACAGTTAAAATTGAGAAAAGGGAAAATATCAAAGATATCTCCACTGACACATTAATATTTTTCACCCATGAAAGTCACACAAACGAAAACAAATCTCTTACGGAGATCTATAAAGGGAAATGTTTACACCTTTTCACCATTCGGAACTCAATCCGAATACTTCGCACAATTTTCCAACGTTATCATCCGGGCTATTTCATGGTTAATGCAATGCAAAATGCCCGTAGACTTTCTATTTTGAATTGTGTGAAACCTGAAGCGGTAGAGGGGGCGTTTCAAAACAGATAACCTGTACATTTTTCATATTAGTGGATGAACGTAGTTGGAGCACAAAAGAATTTATGATTATTGAAATATCAAGCGAAAAGTGATGGAAGCAAAAACTCGGGACAGAGCATACTTGGCTCACTATTTCAAGTATCTTAATTATGTTTTGTAGACACAAAAATGGAATTTAAAAAATTGAAAAAATTCCAAGTTTATATCGTAACAATAACTTTACAGCACCTAAATTAATATTAATAAGACATTTCAAATAAAATCCAAAATGTAATGTTTTGCATCCAATGTCAGATCAAAATAACTACCCAAGGTGTGAATTGTAGATAGGGTCCTAATGTTAAATGTTTAATTTTAAAGACAAGTTTCTTATATACCTGTTTGTGCCGATTCGTATTCCACCTTGGAGACATAATTCATAATTAAAACATCCAATAATATTACTACAGATCTTTTCACTGCAGTTGCACTTGTTTCTACATTCAAAACCATAGCTTGGAAATTGACATGGCTTTGAACAATTGAGACGATTAAATCCAAATCTACATTCTACAGAAAAAGGAACAAAGTAATTCTAATTTTAAAAAGTAGTGAAATGTACGTAAATGTAATACATAAACGCATAGCATACGGCATACAGTTTGATGACTGTGATGAAGAAATGTATGATCTCACAAAACGTTTTTGTGTCAACCAAAGTTGTGTTGATTGACAAGGGGCATTTCTTAGTTAACTTTTATGTTCAATTTTTTCTTTGAAATGTTGTCCTTTCTGCTCTTGCCGGATACATTTTAATTAGTATATGAGGGACAAAAATGTAGATTGTTTATCTCAAATGTTAAATTCGAATGATATTTTTTTCTTCAAAATAGACATTTTTAAATATAAAATTAACGTCACATGCATTTAATAAATCGTTATCAACATTATTCCTATCATCGAACTATACGTCAGTTTTACTTGTAAATGATCTGTCACGTGTAACTTTTGTCATTTTAAGCTGTTTTAGGCCAATGAGGAGGCATACGATATGTAATCGAAAATACATATATTTTAATATATTTTCGAAAAAATATCTCTCATCATAATTTTACCAATTCAAACGTTTTTTCACCTGAAGTCTTCACCAGAGTTTATAAAATGGAGACACATTTATGTGGTACCATAATGTATACATCCACAAATGCGAAAACATTCTGAGTGTTTTCATGGGGCCATTTTACGATATAGAATAACAAGTCGTATAACCTTAATTTCTTTTTAAGTAGGATTTTAAATTAAATTGTGTTTTCTCTCTATATCAAATTCAGGTACATTTATAAAATATCCATCAAGCGATGTTTCTTATATACCCTTAATATGTTGCAAAACATTAAATATTTTTAAAACATTGAACTAAAGATTTATATGATTTATATATGAGAACAATAACTATTATATGAATGGAATATATTTAATAAATAAATAAAAACGAAGCTTCAACTACTGTTCATCTTTTAGTCTCTAGATATTTTCTTGTTCAAAGGAACCACTTCCTATTTTATTTACTACATACCTACTGTTCATTAGTGAAAATAAGGTTGTTAGTCAACAAAATCGTGGGAATCGCACAAACATAAGAAGAGTAAACTAATGTAAGTATTTTACATTTAATCTAGACCAGTATTTTCTTTTATTCCGACGAAATTTTTGATTGCCATATTCCGTGCTATGGTCTGTGTGTCCTTATAATTATGCATTTTGAATCATATCTATGTCACCAGTTGAGTGTAACACTAAAAGCAAGTTCTTTGCGGGATTCAAACGGACCCATTATATTATTAAATGTATGAATACATGCATAGTAATGCAAAATACATCAACGCAGCTAGTATTTGCGTTGATTTGTTCTTACTCCTACCAAATTGATTCGTCGTATTTTCTATGTATAACATTGGTTGGATTGGTTAGTATATCAGTGTTGTGAGGTATACTTTTAGTGAAATTGTGTACACTTAGTATCCAAGGTTTTGGTTTTAAGTCGCCAAGACCTTCATCTTATAATACAAATTCGAATAGATTTGACTTCAACTCAAATTTTCGCGGGAAAAAATATTCTACCGATCTATGAAGATCGGCACTTATCTATCCATAAGAGGTGAACCGTCAAGATCTATTCCTAGGACCACGCGATCATATGATGTTGGTTAGTGTTAATATAATGCATTTCCATCATATGTGCTTGTTGCATGTTTCAATTAGAAATATATTGAAAAAAACACTTTAAACATTTCTAATATTTAGTTCTTGTAAACAGATGACGGTTTTAATTTTATGTTTGTTTCTTAGTTTGATTTGTTTGTTGGTTTGTGAATTGACGAAGCAAGTGATCATTTAATACAGTTAATGGTTCTTTATGTGTAAATAGCATTCACACAAATTTCATATGATATTTTCACACAGAATTTACTCACATGAATTCTCAGCAAATGGTTTTCCGTCGATATGATTTATTGCAAACTCACTTCACATAAATTCCTAATATATTATTATGAAACTAAATGTGAATGAGTGTTCGAGGAGGCTATTTAAAGTTTATAACAAATTTGTTATCTTTATGATGTTTATTTAAAATGACAACCCAACTGTTAAAAATTGGGCATACATTAGAGAAATAATCTAATAAAGTCGAAATAAAGTATTCTATTAATACCCCTATTGAAACTGTTAGGATATAATAAAAATGAAAATAGCTTAATATGCGATACTAAACATAAAAAATATATTTAGCAAAAAACCCATTATTTCTGAACTATCTGATTCTAATCACTAATTTTATATTAAGAAAAAACCCACAATGTTCTTGCTTCAAATAAAACATAAAGATTATAAGAGAGTTTCAATGCATTTAAAGTCTCACATAAAATGATATCCCTAGACTACACGTATATGTGTACTTCTGGGAAATTCTCTTAAAAAGGTATACCATTTCATCTAGATGTAGCAGTTGTTAAACTTTAGCGTTTTCATCTCTTGTGCTGCAAGACATTTACTCGAACTAATAATATACATAAAGAAGCTAAACTTCAATACCGGTTTATCACCGAATGTTTATAATGGCTTATCAAACAAGGATCCTTAATTTTTGGAATTTGAACAGACAATTGTAAATATTTGATTTAACGTTTGTGTAGTCTGACGTTTCCCTATAAATACATTTTAATTATAGAACACCTAAGGAAATACTAAAAGCATTATAATAGCTTGTATTGTATTATGTTTTGTTCAAATATAGTTCAATTCTAAAAAAACAATCTGTCATTGAAGCTGACCAACCTCGAAATAATGAAGTTATTTAATTCCAGAGATGAATTAGTTCCGTTTACCCACAATTGAATATTTTCCGGTTAGATGTATTTCCTTTAACCATAAAATAGAACCTGTTTGAAAATTGTTTTGAAAAAAATGTAAAGATGCTGAACATGTTTCTGATGCTTTATTTTTCATTTTCCTCTTCGACGGGTTATACTATTTTCCAATCATCGTAATGTTATATAATTTCACTCGAATATTTTTTTTATTATCATCATGTTTACTTAGTATTTTTTTTTCAGGAAAATGTTTACATTTTGTCGATCTGATAGATATTGGGGTAATACGATGGAAATTTGCAGAGGTACATTGTATAACTACATGTAACAACTGTTACTTCATAAATATTATTTTGCATTAATACTTTGTGACTTAATAAAACTTATTAATCGTTTTTAAGAAATACAACAACACAAAACTATAACATTTGTGAATATATTTCTATCCGTATACAAAACTGGATTGATTTTTGGATTTCCCAATTTTTAATGATTTGTCGCTTCAAGATTATTAATTACTGATGGAAAATTGATTAGATTAGATAACGGTAGTTGTTTCATCACAAAGAAGAATCAAACAATTATATCTTAGAAATGTACTTGTGTAAACCAATTAAAAGTAATGCCTGTAGCAAACATTTTGCATTTAAAATGTTTTAATGAGTCATTTGGTCTTAATTAAAAGTAGCAAAACCTTTTCCTAGAACAATTCAATGCAATTATTCAAAAGAAACTTCTCAGATTTCAAAACTTATCTAGCGGGTTAATAAAATTAACATTTCGTAAGTTTTATTCACGTATATCCCTCTAACTATTTTTAGAATCGGTAGGACAACAAAGTAGTGCCTTTAAGCAAAATAGTTCCTATTCTTGCAGAGTGTATATACATTTATTGTGACATTTTAAATCAGAATGCTTGACACATGTCAGAAAAGAGGATTTGCAATTTTAAAAGCAAGTGTCAAAATTAAATTATCATTTGAAGGAAAGAATTGAAATTGTGTGATATACACCCTTTCCAAAACTGTGAAATTCCCTATTTTTACTTTCATTTTCAGAGTTTTTCAATACAGACGCATATTGCCGGAAAACAAATCTGACTTCACACCACAAAATTTTAACAGGAGAGAGACAATTTGATGAGCTTTTATTCAGGAGGTCCCTCGTTGCTGAACGAAAATTAGGGCCGGAGCTATGAGCCCGAACGTTAACATTACCGCCTATGAATAATGCATTAGTGGACTATACCTATATTATGTTGTTTATTTAGTTGGTATTAAGCAAGAAATGAATTAGGGAATAAGGGTTGGATTATGTGTGTATTGATTGAAATTTTATGACATTAGTGTAAAATTATGTTTCAAAACTATAGACTGCTTTAAATATTTCACCTGTGTTTTTGCCTCCTCATAGAATGTAGTTCTGGATTTTACGGAAAAAAATGCTCTAGGCCTTGTAGATATCCTAACTATGGGTTTAACTGTCAAAACTATTGCAAATGCAGTTAAGAGTTTTGCAGCAATGTATCGGGATGCCACAGTTATAATATCAATGCCTTTAATATGGTTAGAAGACCTATAAAACAAGGTAATTATGGACGTTTTCTTTCATTTCAAATAATACACAACAAATTATTACTGTAATAGATTGAAGAGCAACACATACAACTTCTGACATGAAGGAATCTTGGGAAAATTTATTTTTTTTGTTCGTGTTACATATTATGTTTCTCTTTCATTTTTGCGATAAAACAATTTTGTTATTTTTAATTTTAATATGCATAGAATGTCCTATTGGTTTTTATGGACCCAATTGTTCAAAACCTTGTCGGTTTCCAAATTATGGTTCTGGGTGTAAAAGAATGTGTAGATGCAATGAAACGGACTGCAATAATCTAATAGGATGCACTGTTAGAATGGATACAACTGTAGTTACAGAGCCTTACAAAATAGGTTATACTTTTATTTATTGTTTATTTTGAATATTTTCCAAGAAGTAAACATGTCATTATACATGTATATATGGTGGCATATTTCTGCCCCATACATGCAAGATAAATTATGTCAACATGCCAGAAAATTATGTCAACATGCAAGATAATTATGTTTACATGCAAGATAATTATGTTGACATGCAAGTTACAAATCTTTTTAGATAATTTGATTTTTATATGGGTACAATGACTTACAAATGCCGTACTCTGACATCATAGATGCAAGATGTAACATAATTATGACAACATGCGACTTATTTATGTTGACAAACGACATGGTTATGTAGGCATGCAACATATTTATGTCGACATGCGACTTATTTATGTCCTATATGGAAATTGAAGTCTGACATCATCATGATTATTTTGTGCAGTCCGTGATTTTTTTAGGCTGCTGAAGGTTTCGACTGATCGATAAACTGGCTAGAACTGCATCGTGTAGATTTCAGTTCTGTCAGTTTCTAGACTGATATCGTCAGTATGATCTAGTATGATAGATGGAATCATACTAAGTGGATGTAAATATATATTCATGCTTTTGAAATTATAATTCGACATATAATTAACTGTGTATTTAGTCTTTCTGTCATAAGTCATAACATGCAGTATATACATTTTTTTTTATCAACCATTCAACAAGCATACAATTCAAAATAATTTTTAAGAAAGACAACGTTTGATATTATACAATAAAGTTTTTTTTTGTATATCTAATGATTCAATTCATATTTTTGTCTAAACAGTTTCTTTTTAACAGTTACACTGCTCAAGGTTTGTATTTTGACCATCACCAAAAACCAAGTCATCAATTTTCGTTTTTTTCCCTATTATGACATTTTCCCGATTTTGACGTTGAACTCGATCATGACATGCCCATTGGTAACAAGGAGCACCCGGCGGGTGCAACCGGTCAACAGGGGATATTGCCCTTTGTGTATGAAATGCTTGTTTTCGCTACAAATCTAAAACCATAAGAGATAGAGGCTTAAAGTTTTTACCAATGTCTTTAGATTTCAATTTATAAATTCCCGAAAGGGCCCGAAGCCGCCTTATAGCATGCATTTATTGTTCCTTAAAGTTTCTAAAGTTCAATAAAAACACTAACAACTTTTAACTCATTTATGCATAGAGACATCAGGCCACCTGGTTTTAAAGCGACTATATTGGCTGATCAACATTACATAAAGGTCAAAGCTTAAGGTCAATTGAATTTCCGTGAATTATTGGTTTTTCATACCCCCTTTGTATATGATGATATGGAAAAAGAAACTTTTTCATAAATGTAGTTGAATTTCTTAAGATAATTCAAAATAAAACCATACAGACCTTACCTTGAAATGTTTTAGAGTTATTGCCTCTATCATATGAATTGTTTTTTTTATCTCTACTTTTTTAAACCACAGATTTATGAAACTTGAAACTTTATCCAATATGTCTTTAGTTTACTTTAAGGATAATTCAATCTATTCAAAAGGATTCTATGCCACCTTTAAGCAGTAAATGCCCCTGACAGTTTCTTAATTTCTTAAAACAAATACTACTTTTGATCTATACATTGTAGTCTGAACGTCCAAAAATAAAGCGAGAGTATACTAGTTTTTGCCTCTTTCATTGTTACTCATTGACTATGTTAATCAATTTTATATAAACATAGAAATACTTTTCTTTTTTTCAAAATCCTTTTGAACCAATACATATATAGAATGAAGTGTATTTATTTAAAATAATTAATTACACGTCAAACGAAATTACATTGGAATATCAGTGCCGATTTTGAGTTTGAATTATTACTTCACTCAAGCATCGGTTGTAAGCGTGCTTGAAAAATGAGTGTTTCCAAATTCAAACATAAAGTGTTCAATTATTAGGGAAGTAATTAATGTAAAATTATTACTATCTGACTATATATATATATATATATATATATACATATATACATATATACATATATACATATATATATATATATATATATATATATATATATATATATATATATATATATATATATATATATACAATTAAATTGATCTTAGATAGTGAAGTTCAGTTGCTTGAGATGAATAGTTTTAAGGAGTGAAGTTCAATTGCTTGAGATGAATAGTTTTAAGGAAAAAATTGATTTTTATTTCCTGGTTTTGGTATTTTACTCAATTTGTCGCATATCATTTAGTCTATTAATAGCATTAGACATATGTATCAAGTGTCAATTTAAATTAAAAGATATATATAATATATAAAAATATATAAATATTATCCCATGCATAATATGAAGTGATACCAATGGTTGATTTACTAATTACGTCAAACTATGAACCTAAGCATGTTTCAACTGTTCCGCTTTCAGTTAAGGATTTTATGCTTAGTGTAACGTATCATTTCCTTATTCAAATCAATTCCTTTTAACAAACCAGGAATAAGATCGCATTAGATCTAGGAGCTCGGAAATGCTGTGTCCAGATGATAAATACTTTCATCCAAAAACGAAAAACTGCACAGGTTTGAATTTACAAATACATTATATATTTACCTTTATAATGTTTAATTGTGTCTGCTATTTTTGCCATAATTCAATTTAAAAACATCAAAAATGCGAAAAGGGGTTGTCATTCATTCCAAAGAAACGGCTAATATTACATGTAACAGAAATAATTAGAAAATTTACGAGCTCAGTAAATAGGAACTGGAAGCAGTTTAAAGTTCTTCACTATTTAATGGTCTGAAAAGGGGTTAAATAACACGAGTAAAATCTTTTGAACTCATTTTTGTTGCTTATTAATTACAATACAAACAAATCAATATTTGGATAAAATTAATTTTTTGTTTAACAAACTACCGAATATATAGCAAACCCGTATACTTATTTATTCATGCGATGATACATGCATGTCTAAATAGTCAAATAATGTCACATATTTGCAGGCATAAACATGTATTTAAAATAAAGGGGATCCCATCCGTTTATCAAATATTTTAATGAAAAGTGATATTAGGACGAATTGAATCTAGGTGTAAAGTCAATAAAAAAATACAGAGGCTAAGTTTAATAACTTAAGGTCGTTAGCCCAACGTAAAACAAAATATATATATTTTAAAATGTACATTATTGAATTTATATGGTTGTTTATAGGTGCATGTTTTCAGATAATTGTCACCCAATGACAGTTATGTGATCTGGTGGATGAAACCACGTGTCAAATAGTTCATAGAGTTCACAAACCTCACAGTACATATATATATATACTTCTTTTATTGAAATGTTAGTTCTCTTACGATAAAAAGGTTTACATTTTCCCGGTCGGATTGCTTGAAAATCAGGCTTTAGATAGAAATACCGATGTTCATGATAATACGTTTTGGAGTTAAACATGATTCAACATTACCTCATGAAAACAAACGTAAATAATTTGTCTTTATCTGTTTCATTTATCTTTTGTTTAACTCTTAGATACTTTCTTGCATTGTCACGTTGTTTTTTAAGTTGCAATGCATGAAAAAATCATTTCAAAAAATTTTCCTAATAGAAAAGTGTAGAACTAATATTTATCGATTGCACAATTAAAAGCAGAGTTTACATTAAACATTGTTTAAAATGAAGGCTACAGCTACTTAATGTACATACTTTTAATTCCGGTCAGGCACATAGCATCGTTTTTAAAAGGGGCAAACAAAAATATATTTACAAGCACATTAAAATTGTTACCTACCACCAATCCGTATATTTATAGTTCTTGAGGTGGGGGGATTTGCATTGGGTCTGAAAATTGAAAATGTAAAGTTCCGTTAATTTTTAAAACGTTCAAAATTTATATTTTAACGTGTCTTCCATTGCTGCAAAAACAATCAATTGTTTTCGAGCACACAATTTACTCCTTTGTGTAGTTAGATCAACGATATTATCACGTTCTTGTTTGTCATTATTGTCATTGATTAAGATAATCTTTTAGAATATGAGAAATAATAGAACTGCCATAACGTGCCTGTAATATAGCTGTATAACTATGAATAAAGAATATCAACTGCAACATCTTTATATGAATTGAGGAATTTACATGTCGAAATTGCTTTCGGTATACTTAACAATAAAATAATGTTGATCACAACATATATCCCAGTCCATAAAATTTGATTGACATTTGAAAAAAACTTCAGTTTTATATCTCTCATGTAGATTGTACGCCTGGTTATTATGGACCTAACTGCGTGAAGCCCTGTCGTTATCCTGGATATGGGTCAGGGTGTCAAAAGGAATGTAGCTGTAATATGACAGTCTGCAATCACGTCAATGGATGTTTTGAACATGATTTAGATGGTAAAAACTTGAAATATAATAAAAAAGAATGAACGAGTTACGTTAAAGAAAAATAGATCTAGATTCATTCCATCTTTAAGCTTTGTGTATATATATCTTCTAGTCGATGTTAAAAGAGTCTCAGAAGTTTGAGTAGTCTTTAAAGATATATTTTTACTAAGATAGGATTTTTAAAACTACCTTGTGGTGGCTTATTTGTAGATATTTTTTTCTATCCTTAGGACATGAGGGTGCAACAATTAACAACCATGACCTTCCGATGATCATAGGTCTTTCTTTGGGGTTTGTCATTCTATTGATGATTGTTGTCTTCGTTGTTTTCACTGTAGCGAACCGAAGGTTCTACACCAGGCATATACGAGAAAATGCCCATTATGTTGGATCGGTCGTGACTGAACACAGTATAGCAAGTACTTTGTATAGACCCGCTGTTAGTTGCACTGGTCATCGCAATGCCGGAGATTCATCAGACAGCGGTATTTACATGTTAGCAAGTACCATTAGATATCAAAATGTTAGGCTGTAATCAAAATTAAAGCATTTTGTGACGTCATCTTTTGTTAACCCGAGTTCAGTAAATCTCTTATTCTCCTGCATCCCTTCAATAAGTTAGCTGTTCCAAAAGTATCTACTTATTAGACGGCTACAGGTGACTTACTGGACTGCTGCAGATAGTTTGGGTGAACACAAACTCTCAGAAACACAATAGGAGAGAAAAACTTAACTATTGTTTGCTCCAATCTCATGGGAATATATCAGCTTCCACGTGCAAACTGCACAAAATATCCATGAGAATTGCAATTACAGATCCAAAAATGAAGAGAAAATTCTGGCAAAATCGAAATAACCTATTGAAAGAATTTTAAAAACATAACTTTTCTCAGTTGGAAGTGCCCGATTGACGTCGTCCTTTAGTATGAAATAGGATCGGAAAAGAATTTTAAATTAAAATGGACATTCATATATCTAAGCAGTAACTGTTTAATTCCTACAGATTTACACTATCCTCTACCGTTGTTTGTACAAAAATTACAAATGAGCGGTGTAACAACCGTTAATGATACAACGCCGCTTAATGATATAAATAGCATTAAGCGTTGCAATTGCAAAGCTTAATGCTATAAATTCTTGCATTAACAGTTGACATCTTTAACCGTTAATGATAAATCGCCGCTTAATGATAGAATTGTATCATTAAGCGTTACAAATGCACTGCAGCCTTAACGCTTAATGAAACAAGCAAATATCGACACCCTCAACCGCTAATGATACAAACTTTATATCATTAAGCGTTGCAGTTGCACCCTCTAATGATACAAAATTGTAAAAAAATGAATGAAATAACACTGTTGTTAATAAAGCAATAATATGTATATCTTGCGCAAATAAAGAATATTAATAAATGACTTAGTTGTGTTTCCATACTGTATTCATACTAGATAAGAAAATCATATATGTAGACACAATATAATCTAATCATTTTACGTAAAGCGTTTAAACAAGAATGATCTAATATTTCAACAAACATTTTTCCTAAATTTACATGAAAAAGTAAATTATGATGTTAACTGAAACATAAGTACCCCTATTAATATTTTAAACAGTTTTCAACAAACTGACTGAACAAACTTTTGAATAAAAAAGCAGATGGTGCTGTTATCAAACAACAGAATAGGGATTGTACTGTTTATTAAGGTCTTCCGTTTCCAACGGAATAACTTAAAGGGATTGTACTGTTTATTAAGGTCTTCCGTAACTTAAAGGGATTGCACTGTTTATTAAGGTATTCCGTTTCCAACGGAATAAATTATAGGGATTGTACTGTTTATTAAGGTCTTCCGTTTCCAACGGAATAACTTATAGGGATTGCACTGTTTATTAAGGTCTTATGTTCCAACGGAATAACTTATAAGGATTGTACTGTTTATTAAAGTTTTCCGTTTCCAATGGAATAAATTATAAGGATTGTACTGTTTATTAAGGTCTTCCGTTTCCAACGGAATAACTAATAGGAATTGTACTGTTTATTAATGTCTTCCGTTTTCAATGGAAGACATAATAGTGATTGTAATGTTTTTCTTTCTTTCTCTTTAAGGTTGTCCGTTTCTAACACGTGCACTTTGTGAGATAATAGACCTATGTCTGTAGATGTGTTTAAACTATTTTGTTTTCTTCGTTGTAACTTCCGTTCGTCACCGGCAACACTTCAAAAATATTTTACGTATTTTATTTAATAGGTAATGTATTTTGCTTAAAATGAAAACATTAGTATAAATCTTTACGTATGTCATCTATGTGATGTTAAATAAACAAAAAAATATATTTCCGGTGAGATATCTCAATTAGCTTAGGTAGCTTTTTAAAAACAAATTTTGTACCCGCAAGATCCCAGAAACTGTAAGTGATCGAGATGCGCGAAACTTACATGGACAATAGACATTTGATTGAAGATGTGATAAACGGTTTTCATTTTGTCGAAGGCTTCATACAAAATGAAATTGTAAATGAGTTTAACTGTTTTTCTTTGATAGTTTTATTTAGTCTGATAAACAATAATGTGCGTTAGCAAATGTTAAGGAATCACTTTTATTTTCAACAAACACCCTTTTGTTCGTTTCCTGTCCCGAGACAAAAAAAAACCTTGTCTCCACATAATCTCAAAAACGGTAAATACTTATACAACTAATCTCAGTGGGATACTTGACCTATGCATGTACATATGTTTACACTATTTTGTTTCATTCGGCGTAACTTCCGGTTGTCACAGGAAGAACTCCGAAATTTGATTTTTTTTAAATTGTGATGAAGAGAATACTGTAGTAACAGAAGTATGTACTGATGTTGCAGAATGGATTTTGAGACAGTTTTATTTGTAAATAACACTTGATAAACAATCAGTTTTCCTTTGAAAATATAAAAATAGACACATTTATATATATATATATTTTTTAACTTGGTAGTTCTTATTGTGAAGCAATATATTTTTTCTTGTAAATATAAAAGTAACGCAAATCCAAATATACATGAATTAAATTATGTTATAATAATAAGGTCTTTGACCGAAAAATATCATAAAAAAACTGTAGATATAACGAGTATGAAAGCTATTGCCAACATTATGTGATAAGCTGTAGTACTGTAGTATATATGGTAAAATTGTTTCTTTTTTGAGCTTTTTTTCTATTTTATTTTGAACTGTAATGGGTTTTTTTTTAATTTTGTTTTATCCTCTTTAAAGTATGTAAAACAGGGACACGTCACGTGTCTCACATATCTCTCTCAATTTACTTTCACTACATAAGGACTGTACTGTATAAATATCAATATAGTCAAAAGTTTTCCAATATGATTGTGTCATTTAATCTAGGAGATACTGTAAACGTATTATATTTAGCGTGTACGATATTTGGCGGAAATTAGTTTTTGAACACGTTGGCGTGGATTTGAATTAGCCTACTCCTGAATGTGACTATTCTAATACATAATTATATGAATGGCATATAGCGGTGTACTTGATTTAGCGGAAGCCACATTCCACCAAAAGCGCTAAATAGAATACACAACCAAATGTAGTACGTTTACAGTATGTCACATATATACATGTATGTGTTGTGGAGGTTGAAAAGTAAAAAAGCGAAGTCATCATCAGCATAATGCATCTTGCATACAGAAAGTCGGGAAGGGGGTTCTTTACAGTATTGCAGTGTACTTGTTGGTTCGTTATAAATCTTATTAGTTATTAAGTTTATTTTAGACAAAATGCATCTGTCAGGTAAACAGCATTCGGTTTAATATGACGTCATTTGTGAATGTATGCAACATTGCATCCTCCAATAACTTGATTCAGCGATGCCATTTATCATTACCTTTTAATTAGAGTAGAGTTTCATGCATGGATGTTTTTTGTATATTTAGGAAACAATTTAGGAACTTCAATATCTAAAGAACAACGCAAAACGTATTGTGTCCTTTAATGTTGGTTGGAATAAAACAAATTGGTCTCTGCAATTATTTTTTTTTTCTCAAACAAGTATTCAATATAGGTGTTGGCCGATAATGAGAGCAGTCTGAGTTTAAGTACAATGTACATTGGAAAAAAACATGATAATACAATGGCAGTATTATATTCTTAAATTACTTTGGGGTTTAAAAGGAGACTTGATCAAAGTTTATTAGAATCAATGACTCATACATGTACCTGTTGTCATAAATGTCATAAATATGTTTCAATAAAATTATCACTATAAGAGACTAAAAGCCATTTAGTGTGATGTTTCATGTGTATTGCACTTCAATCAGTAAAATTCAATAAAATTATCAAATATGTAAATAAATATGAAAACAAAATAGAGGCCAACAACTTTTGTAGAGGCCAAATTTTTGGAAACAGAGAAAAAAAATATAGGAAAAAATCCAACAACCCCCCACCCCCACCCCCTAATTAGGATTTTGAAAACTGGCGAAAATGTTTTCCTTTTTTTCTTTTCGATTGTCCTGATTTCGGATTAAGCTGTCCTATCCTCTTTAAACAAACGATGCTACGTGCCTGTACTTGCACAATTTAATTGACATATAATGGCGGCGATACAGAGTTATCATACATAAATTTAGTTAATCGTGATAAATCCAAAATTCCGAATTTACACGCATTTACATGTGTACCTGTAAGATTAATCAGATAGTGTGACGGTGTAATGTTTGGTTGTCAGACATTCATTGTAGCTATTAAACAATCCGCTTTATTTGTCGAAGTCTTGGTTTTTTCTTTTAAAATTTTGCAATACGTAGTCATTAAGTTAGGTTTGTCATTATCTGCTATAATAATGGGGCCTATTTAGCAAAGCGGGGCATAATGCAAAAAGGAAGCGCATGCGAGCACATCATAATGCATATACATCGGGGGGGGGGGGGTGGGGTGGGGGTGGGGGCACAACCCTAAAAAGGTTTAGCGAAGGGGCTCCAAAGGCAAGCTGACAAGTACTTCAAGATAAACACAGACATCGCTTTGTTCAAAGTGATGTTATATATGTAAAAGGGTAAATCGGGAGGCTCATTCTTAGTTCTGTCTAATTTTCCATATGCTTTCGCTATCCCCTCCCCCTCCCCCCCTTTCCCGGACATTCGCAAAACATGAATACTACACGTATCGCCTTTAATTTCTATAATTTCTGTGTAGTTTATAAGTGAGTCAAAATTCTATGGGGGTCAGTTTTCAGCGTGTGGGGGGTTGTAGATATGCAGGTCTGGAATGGTTTTTTTTACTGTAGAAAAAGGACTCTACTTGTCATAGAATATTGACCCTGGGTCAGTTTTCTCCGTAGAAATTCGACCCCGGGTCAATATTCTACGGGGAACACTTTTCGTCGTTACACCGGAAATCCTATATACAATTTTGATTTTTACATAGAATTCATCTTAAAAACTACAATTATGATTTTTGAGCAAATTAAAAAAAAAAATGAAAAGATTCATTTTCAATCATTCATACAATTTTGTATCATTAGAGGGTGCAACTGCAACGCTTAATGATATAAAGTTTGTATCATTAGCGGTTGAGGGTGTCGATATTTGCTTGTTTCATTAAGCGTTAAGGCTGCTGTGCATTTGTAACGCCTAATGATACAATTCTATCATTAAGCGGCGATTTATCATTAACGGTTAAAGATGTCAACTGTTAATGCAAGAATTTATAGCATTAAGCGTTGCAATTGCAACGCTTAATGCTATTTATATCATTAAGCGGCGTTGTATCATTAACGGTTGTTACAGAGCGGGAATTTCAATGCTCACACTAGTGCATGCTTTTTCATGACGCAATGTCGACTAAAAGGACCAATACCAAAAAAAATTCGTTTATCTAAATATGCTTCATCTTCTCGACAAGTCTGCCTTTATTCAATATTTAATTTATTTACATACCCAAAGGCAAAATGATCTGTTTTTGGTCTAATGCGAATTGTATACTTATTAGATAGTGCCAGGTATATGAAATGAAGTAGAACGATCGTAAAAACTGTTCACAAACAATGAAGAGACAAAGTGTTTTAAGTAAGTTATAAGCCTCAAACTGCCCATACTGTCAGATATTGTACTGTCATCGGCGCTGACGCGCCTTGGACTGTACAATATCCGACAGGATGGACAATTTTGGGCTTATTAACATTACATAAAAGCATTTTATTCAGAAACTTCTTCATTTCAAAATCATAACTTAATGAAGAAAAAATGTACATATTCACAGGTAAATGAAATTTTCAAAGTGCATGGTGACACTGTGAACAATTATGTTTATGTTATTTAAGCATTGAATGCTTATTTTTGGATGTCGTCGGTCCTATAACACACCAGGCGATGCAGACAAATTGAATATCGAGCGTTAGCGCGGAATGATAATTTGTCTGCATGGCCTGGTGTGTTATGGGTCTGACGACATCCAAAAATAAGCCTTCAATGCTTATATTGTTATTCATATTGATAATTATAATATTTGTGTATTGTCGCTTTAAAGCTTTTATATGCGCTCTTAGCCAGAGATATGAAAAATATATGGAACAACCATATTAACATGTTATATAATTCGGTTCCGCGACTGAAAGTTTAGTACCAGAAACTTTGTCGAGAAAAATCTTTTTTTTTTTGATTTATGAATAGATATGATTTAACGATTATTTCTTATAAGTACATATCAAATTAGTTATGTAAGTTTGAACGTTCTATTTAATCGTACAAAAATAAATATATTGAAAACGCATGATGACGTTTATACTTGTGCTCTTGTGCCTTGACAAGGCTAAGTTTGTTTACATGAAATTCAACGTCGCAGATTTCTAATGCAAACAGAAGGGGAAATATACACTGAATGTAAATATATTTTGTTAAAGTTTTTATGTTTTCATTCAAATTGGTGTATAGTAAAATTGAACAAATGTACTTTTCCTTAATAATACACTTAAAAGTGTATAGTGATTAAACATTTATTCAATGTTTAATTTATTAGTAAAATCTCCGGCATGTATAAAAGAAAAGTTATGTTTGGAAAAAAATCATCAACTCATTTAGTACAATTTGTCGCGCATATAGATGCCAAAAAACATAGAGAAAAAAAAATACGGTATCAGAACTGTTTTCAAACCAAAAATATAGATACAACTAGAAACGAGTTCGTTGCAAAGCAACGAAGAGGTCTTCCGTTGCAGGATTGTCAATCAGTCTGATTAAAAGCACCCTCTTCTCCTTACAGGGTCTGACGGGTATTGGTAGGGGGTCATCTTCACCCGACCTAAAATTCTGACCAATCAGGGCTTTAGAAAATGTATTGGAATTTTTAAAATGGAGACAGGCAAATTATTTTAATCCTGCTTTCTATGTAACCCCCAGACTGAGTATTGAAGAGTTGCACCTCTCATTAACAGATAAAGTCATGTATTTGGTAAATGAGATATATATTTAGGTTGTGTGCAAATATAGAGGTTAAGTGAAGATGAATTGTTATCGATACATATCAGACCCTGATGGGTGTAGGCAGAAGGGTGGTGATTTTAATCAGACAGGATTGTCAATATGATAAGAGTTCAGAAAATCAAAAATAAATGATGACGGCTTCTCCAACCTGAGGGTGCGCTGTACGAGAGGTGCTCAGTGGGAGGGACAACTCTCCGTATAACGTTTGGCCGTGCAAACACTCAGCATCGTTTTTGCTTCGGGGAACAAATTCATCCGAAATGCATTAACAAGCCAATAAAATAAAAAAATAATCTTCAAAATCTAATCCGTGGTAGTGGTAGGGGAGGGGGGGGGGGGGTTGTGAGGCAGCTATAACTTATTTTGTTTAATATAATTTGTTTTCAATTTGCCATAAAAATTTATATTGCCTTCTACTTAAATGTGGGTTGGGGGAGGGGGAACAATGCCCCAAAATTCAATATCCTTTAAGTTAATTTAAGGTGAATTTTGGTTACGAGAAAGGGGGAGAGTGCTCTCAGTGGACTAACTGGCGGTTCTGTGAGCAACCTCACAAATAATTCCCCCCTTCCCACTAAGAAAAACAAAATCATAACTAAAGTATTTATCTACAGACAAAACTTATGAAATTTCCTCCAATGACCTTGAACTTCACAAAATAACCTTGAAACAAAATCATAACACACACTTAGGTCATAGGCAATCTTTGTGTAAAGTAAGATCTTTCGATGTTTGGAGGGCGCCTTGTTTAGAACGCTACATTACAGAAATAATTTGTTCACTTAAGGTCTACTCCGCGCCTTGCCGCCGGAAATCGGTGTCACTAGTGCTTAATTTGGCGCCGGAATCCTCAAGGGATTACCCGTCCCCCGAGAAATCCGGGCTCACCTAATGAGCACAAGTCAACACTTAGGTCATAAGCAATCATTTTGTGAAGTAAGAACTTTCAATGTTTGGAGGACGTCTTGTTTAGAACGCTACATTTCAGAAATAATTTGTTCATTTCAGGTCTACTCCGCGCCATGGCGCCGGAAATCGGTGTCACTAGTGCTTAATTTGGCGCCGGAATCCTCAAGGGATTACCCGTCCCCCGAGGAATCCGGGTTCATCTAATGAGCACAAGTCCTAGTTTGGGCGCAGGGCGCCATGTTTAGAACGCTAAATTACAGAAATAATTTGTTCACTTAAGGTCTACTTCGCGCCCTGGCGCCGGAAATCGGTGTCACTAGTGCCTAATTTGGCGCCGGAATCCTCAAGGGATTACCCTTCCCCCGAGGAATCCGGGCTCACCTAATGAGCAGAAGTCCTTGTTTGGGGACAGGGCGCCTTGTTTAGAACGCTACATTACAGAAATAATTTATAATTTGTTTTCTTAAGGTCTACTCCGCGCCCTGGCGCCGGACATCGTTGTCACTAGTGCCTATTTTGGCGCCGGAATCCTCGAGGGTACACCCGTTCTCGAGGAATCCGGGCTCACCTTATGAGCACAAGTCCTAGTGTGGGTGCAAGGCGGCCTAATAATTTCAGTTGTTTAACATCGGGATCGGAAAACGCTTGAAAAATAGTCGATAATTTTAACTTATTGTGATCGGCTTCGGTCGATCACTGTTGTGTCCATATGAGGCATCCGGCAAATGCTTCCACGTGCGCACACATTCCGCTTGCATAAGTAGTTCTTTTAAAAACTTGAAGTTTGGTTTAGTATTCATATAACATTTTACTCGGTTTTATTTCAATTCATTTACCTTAAGAGATGCAAACATACATAAAATACAGTTCGACCTGTTAATTCAAGAATGCACATTTTGTCTCACGCGTAAGAATTTCGATCGAAAGATTCATTCAGTAATGCAGTTGACCTCGATGAACTGACCTCAATCATAAGAAGATGCTCCATGAACTGACCTCGATCTATTGATGTTGCATAATAGTAGCTAGGAAGACGGCTTGATTTATAAACAAGGTTACGTTATAATGCGACCTCAATAGCAAGTTATGATGGCATTCAATGTTTTTCAGCCGCATTAAATTATTTTAATACATCTCTTTCTTTGTATACGTGTTAATGCTCTTTGAAGAGCCCTACTCAGTATTCTGAAGAAGAAGAAGAAGATACATTATCATTTAATAATTACGTTAAAAATATAAAATTAGACAAGGAGTTTACGAACGGCTTTTCCCAAATTTATTTAAAAATTAAATTTGTTGACGGTTTATAATAATGAAATTATGGTGTACAGATTCAAAATATTCTATATTTTGTAAAAATGAAGTACTTATTTTATTATTTTACATCAAACTGATCATGTTGATTGCTTCTAGCTATCAATATATCATTATTGCCGATCATTCCTTTAAAAGGAATACTTGTTTTTTGTTAGGGCGTTGGAGTTAGTGCTGGCTAGCTTTACTCTGGTAGTGAGCTATCATGGTACATGTATTTCAAAGAAACAAGAAATCTGTCGACACTTGCAGTACTTTGATGATTTCTATGCCGACCGACTGCGTTGCATAATGTAGTCGTATTTCATAACTTCTTAATCCAAGAACAATTTTCCTTTGACTTAAAACTTTTAAGTATAATATATTATTCCGTTCATATCTGTAGAAGTTTAGCGTGTTCAACAGGTTGATTTATTAGCAACATTATCCGATTACGATTTCGCACCTACATGTATAATGTGAAGATGATTGACTTCGAATAATAGCCTTATTGTTTAACAATTGACCACTGTAGTGAAAGCACACTTCGATACTCAATAATATTCGATAACCTTCGATACATTGTTACTCAATTACATAACAATTGATGATCTGCAGCCATATAAACATAAACCGAATGGGGCTATAGATGTTCTCAGCTGTGTGCGCTGAAGCGACACAAGATTTTCGGTCGCACGCTGCTATTGAATTAACACAGACTGACCGAATAAACAAACGGGTGGGAAAGTGAAAATGTTACACGTAAGAAGAAGTCGCCAAAAAATGATTTTCGTCAAATCTGATTATCTTTTTGCCAATTAAAAAAAATCCGAATGCCTCAATTCAGGATACCTTTTATCGTGCCAGCACCTACCGCAAACATGAAACATGGAACTTTGATTATAATAAACTACCTTGTGCGCAATCGTATTAATCATTGCTAAATTAACTGTACATGTAAAATAGATTTATCTTTTCATCTTAAACAAATATCATAGTTGAAATCATAATAAAAGACAATAGTTGTGTTCGTACAAAAGTCAGAAAACATGCACTCGCGCGGGATCTCCTCGGGCCAGGTGCGAGGGATGATCATCATTTTAAAGTTTTAATATTTGTGGGTTGTTTGTTGATTAAAAAACAATATTTGTACAGATTTATAAACATTTTAAACCTACAAACCAACCATTAATTTAAGACTGACGAAGTTTTCGATTTGTAGTAATATCGCCTTTATAAATTTTCAGAACGTAATCTTACACTCTATTGTTTAATTAAATAAAAGCAAGATGGACAAACTCTTATAACATGAAGAAATTAAAACAGATCTTGTATTTTATTTACGGGTATATAAACTAAAACAATTCTATAGTGCGCGGCTAAATAAACTCATATATGAGAGACGCAACTCTCGTGTATTAGATAACCGCTGACCGCTAGTTAGCCCCGTCGCGACCATGGTGACCGATTTTCTAGGCCGCGGGTGAGGGATAGCTTACGTAACGGTACACACACAGCTCTTATTCAAGGTAGATTTTAAATGCATGCAGTATGAAAACTCAAATGTAATACAAAGATTTATTTTAAATCCGTAGTTTGTGTTTTACTACAAAGGAAGAAGAATGTTTTGTTTTCCGATTCTCGTTTTAGGGATTGTGCACTATAAGAACTTAACAAAACTGACATAAACTTAAAAAAAAAATCTATTCTAAAAAAAATTTCCTGTATAAACCAGCATACTTTCTGTGGTTACTTTTATGCCAGTTGCACGCACATAGACTTTCGTTAACCTGCCAAATTAAACGTTAACATTAAATGTTAACATGTACAGCTTTTTACACTCATACAACACAAATCACCAACAAAATAGCATTGTAACGACCTTTATGAGATCCCAACAAACAACTTTTCCAGCGACAGCCATATCGAAATCCTAACCGTTTTTGAGTTATTAAGCAAAAACTTTCAAGCGCTATTGGCCCTTAATTTTAGGGGCAGCCCTTTTTTATTGGTGTCAAATGAAAGCCCTTAACATTCTGCACAACTTTTATTCTACATGTCTTAACAAAATATTTATCGTTTAAAAGATACAAAGCAAAATATGTCTAAATTTTCGCACTTTTTGGAATCCGATTTTTTGACCCCCTACCTTTTTCTAAATAACAAACGTAATCGAAAAACAAAAATCGCTGTGCACAACTTCAATGTCTCTGTTATTCAAATTCGCTGGATTCCCATTCCCTGCTATCATAGTCTCGGAGCCTTTGTCTGGAAACCAAAGGCCCTAAAAAATTTTAAAAGGAGAATAACTCGTTAACGAAAGAGGAATTTTAAAGTTTATGAAATGTTTTAGATAGTGTTTTGTAATGTCTATAAGCCCTGAAAATTTGAGCAAAAACCGTTCAGAAATGAGCAAGATATGAAGCCTCAAAGTTCGCGTCTAGGAAGAAAAAAAAAAAAAAGAAAAACTAGACACGATCTCGTTGCGAGCAACGAGGAGGTCTTCCGTCCGATTTTAAGAAGGTGATATGACATCATCGACTTAGATTTTCGACAAGAAAACATGATCTTTAAAAAGGAGTGGAGTACTAATGCTTTTCTGCATCGCTTTTTAAAGGTCTCTTACGCTGCTATTTTAAAAATTAGCATTTCTTCCAATTGAGATAGACACGATTTAAGTTTTTACCTCTGACTCCTAAAACACCTAGTTAGGTAACGCATGAGTAAATAATGATATTGTTAGGATATATAAACGTATTATAACTAATTTTCCTTTTATAACCCTCACAAAATATCTCTCAGTAAACAGCTACAGATAAAAGATTTTAGGGCCCTCTGGTTCCCTAATTTGAGGGACCAGCCCCTTTTTCTTATATATCACATAAAAGGTCATTTAACTCTAAACACATTTTGTTCAGCAAGTGTTTAGAAATCCGTTACCGTTTTAAAGATATACGGCAAAGATCGTTTTAGGAGCCGATTTCTTATCTCCTTAGAGGGTCGTTTAACGAAATTTTGAAAATTGCATATTGTTTAGTACATCATTTTGAGTATCTTTCCTTCTATACTGCATTTCAAAATATTTTTCCTTTCTGAGATATGGGTGATCAAAATTTTGGATTTTTGACCCCTAAAAACCACTAATTTCGTAGCACATGATAAAATCATTATATTGATTGGATACCTAACTGTAAGACAAACATATTTGCTTCTATAACCTTATACAAAATATCCCTCAGTAAAGGGCTATAAATAAAAGACTTTAGAGCCCTCTGGTCCCCTAATTTAAGGATCCAGCCCCCTTTTTTTTTATATCAAATGAAAGGTCATTTAACTCTAAACACATTTTGTTCTACAAATGTTTAGAAATTCGTTACCGTTCTTGAATATATGGGACAAAACATTTCAGGGGCTGACCCCTAATCTCCTTATAGGGGCCGTTTAACGAGATTTTTAAGGTTGCATATTGTTACATGTAAGTGCATCATTTTGAGCAACTTTCCGTCTATACTACATTTCAAAATACTTTTCCTTTCTAAGATATGGGTGATCAAAATTTTGGACTTTTGGCACCTAAAAACCCCTAATTACATAACACATGATAAAATCATTTCATTGTTTGGATGAATAACTGTAAGATAAACATATTTGCTTCTATAACCTTTCACAAAATATCTCTAAGTAAAGTGCTACAGATAAAAGACTTTAGAGCCCTCTGGTCCCCTAATTTGAGGGGCCAGCCCCTTTTTTCTTGATATCAATCTCAAGGTCCTTTAATTCTAAACACATTTTGTTCAACAAGTGTTTAGAAATTCGTTACCGTTCTTGAGTTACATGGGAAAAAATATTTAAGGGGCCGACCCCTAATCTCCTTATAGGGGCCGTTTAACGAAATTTTGAAGGTTGCATTTTGTGAAGTACATCATTTTGAGCAACTTTCCTTCTATACTGCATTTCAAAATATTTTTCCTTTCTGAGATATGGGTGATCAAAATTTTGGACTTTTGGCCCCTAAAAACCCCTAATTACGTAACAAATGATAAAATCATTACATTTCTTGGATAAATAACTGTGAGATAAACATATTTGCTTCTATAACCTTTCACAAAATATCTCTCAGTAAAGTGCTAAAGATAAAATACTTTAGAGCCCTCTGGACCCCTAATTTAAGGAGCCAGCCCCTTTTTCTTGATATCAAATGAAAGGTCGTTTAACTTTAAACACATTTTGTTCAACAAGTGTATAGAAAATCGTTACCGTTCTTGAAATATTTGGAAAATAACGTTTTAGGGGCCGATTTCTAATCTCCTTATAGGGGCCGTTAAATGAAATTTTGAAGGTTGGATATTGTTAAGGAGATCATTTTGAAATCTTTTCTTCTGTACTGCATTTCAAAATACTTTTCCTTTTTGAGATATGGGTGATCAAAATTTTGGTCTTTTGGCCCCTAAAAACCCCTGATTACGTAATGCATGATAAAATCATTTCATTGCTTGGATACATAAATGTAAGATAAACATATTTGTTTCTATAACCTTTCACAAAATATCTCTCAGTAAAGGACTACAGATAAAAAACTTTAGAGACCTTTAGCCCCCTAATTTTAGGGGCCAACCCCTTTTTCTTGATATCGAATGAAAGCTCTTGTAAATATAAACTTTTTTTTACATTACATGTCTTAACAAAATATTTCTCAGAAAAGAGATTAACAAAGAAAACCAGAAAAATTTACGACGTTTTTTTAGTCTCAATTTTCGGGACCAGGCGAGCTTTAACGCTTTTTGAGCATGACAATTATGAATGCCAAATGACACATCTACCGTCTCTTGTCTACAATCCCTGAAAGTTTAAACTCCATATCTTTTACCGTTTAGGAGTAGATCTATGGACAAGCCAACCCTCTGAAAATCGCTAAAACGTCATTATCTCAAGAACGGAAATGACGTCATCAAAACAAAAAAATGTATATTAAGTTAAGATCAATATCTAGCAGATCTGAAATTTTCATAAAAATCGACCGAGCCGTTTTTGAGAAATCGCGGGCACAAAATTTGTAAGAAAAAAAAGAAAAATAACTAGACATGATCTCGTTGCGAGCAACATGGAGGTCTTCCGTCCGATTTTTAGAAAAGGAAATGAAATTGCCTTTGATCTTCATCAATGAAACATATCAGGAAATGCGGGGGGATGTAAAGGAGCGATGGATGAAGGATTATATACCCGTTATATACACACTGGATCTTGAATTTGAAGAGCCAGCCCCTTTTTCTTAATATCAAAATAAAGTTCATATTATGTCAAACAGATTTTGTTCAACAAATGTTTAGAAATTATATATCTGGAAGAGATCATTTTAGGGGCCGGCCCTATAATTCGTTTTAGGGACCGGGTAACAAAACAATGATCGTTGCATATTGTTAAGCATATTATTTTGAGCATCTTTTGTTCAATTATTGAATTACAATTATATTACTTTTCGAAAATTTTCTCCATTTTAAAATATTGAAAATCAAACTTTCGGACTTCTGGCCCCTTAAACCCTATAATTACGTAACAAAGGAGTAAACAATTGTCATTTATAGGTGTATAGTGTATCAATGAATATAATTGCTTCTATAATGTATTACAAAATATTTCACAATTAAAAGTTATTATCAAAAGACTTTTATCCCCTTAAATCCCCTAATTACGTAACATATGAGAATTTTTTTATCATATATGGATGCATAACTGTAAGATGAACATTTTTGCTTTTTAAACATATTACAAATTTCTTCTCAGTAAAGTGATATGGAAGAAAGACTTCAGAGCCCTTTTGGCCCCTAATTTGAGGGGCCAGCCCCTTTTTTTGATGTCAAATGAAAGGTCTTTTGATATTACACATATTTTGTTCAACAAGTGTTTAGAAATTCGTTACCGTTCTTGAGCTATCTGGGAAAGAGCGTTTTAGGGGCCGACCCCTTATCTCCTTATTGGGGCCCCAGAACGAAATTTTGATGGTTGAATATTGTTTAGAACATCATTCTAAGCATCTTTTATTCTATATTGCTTTTCAAAATATTTGTAAATTTTGTGATATAAGTGATCGAAATTTTGGACTTCTGGCCCCTTAAAACCCCTAATTACGTAACGCCTGAAATTGTTTCTATAATGAAAAGTTACATAACTGTAAGATAAACATTTTTGCCTCTAAACATATAACAAATAATTTCTCAGTAAAGTGCTATGGAAGAAAGACTTCAGAGCCCTTTTGGCCCCTAATTTGAGGGGCCAGCCCCCTTTTTTTGATGTCAAATGAAAGGTCTTTTGATATTACACATATTTTGTTCAACAAGTGTTTAGAAATTCGTTACCGTTCTTGAGCTATATGGGAAAGAGCGTTTTAGGGGCCGACCCCTTATCTCCTTTTGGGGCCCCAGAACGAAATTTTGATGGTTGAATATTGTTTAGAACATCATTCTAAGCATCTTTTATTCTATATTGCTTTTCAAAATATTTGTACGTTTTGTGATATAAGTGATCGAAATTTTGGACTTCTGGCCCCTTAAAACCCCTAATTACGTAACGCCTGAAATTGTTTCTATAATGAAAAGTTACATAACTGTAAGATAAACATTTTTGCCTCTAAACATATAACAAATAATTTCTCAGTAAAGTGCTATGGAAGAAAGACTTCAGAGCCCTTTTGGCCCCTAATTTGAGGGGCCAGCCCCCTTTTTTGATGTCAAATGAAAGGTCTTTTGATATTACACATATTTTGTTCAACAAGTGTTTAGAAATTCGCTACCGTTCTTGAGCTATATGGGAAAGAGCGTTTTAGGGGCCGACCCCTTATCTTCTTTTGGGGCCCCAGAACGAAATTTTGATGGTTAAATATTGTTTAGAACATCATTCTAAGCATCTTTTATTCTATATTGCTTTTCAAAATATTTGTACGTTTTGTGATATAAGTGATCGAAATTTTGGACTTCTGGCCCCTTAAAACCCCTAATTACGTAACGCCTGAAATTGTTTCTATAATGAAAAGTTACATAACTGTAAGATAAACATTTTTGCCTCTAAACATATAACAAATAATTTCTCAGTAAAGTGCTATGGAAGAAAGACTTCAGAGACGTTTTGGCCCCTAAGTTGAGGGGCCAGCCCCTTTTTCTTGATGTCGAATAAAAGCTCTTGTAAAAATAAATTTTAATTGCTCTACATGTCTTAACAAAATATTTTCGAGTTAAGAGATACATAAAGAAAACCGAGAAAAATCACTACATTTTTTATATCTCAATTTTTGGGTCCAGGCGAGCTTCGGCGCCTAATGCGCCAGACATAAATGGCTCACTTTAGACAAAACTACAATCATTCGTCTACAATTCCTGAAAATTTGAATTTGATATCTTTTATCGTTTAGGAGGAGTTCGACGGACAAGCTGACCCTCTAAAAATCGCTAAAACGTCAATATCTCTGAAACGGAAATGAGGTCATCAAAATAAAAAAATTCCAATAAGGTTCAGATCAATATCTATTAGATCTGAAAGTTTCATGGAAATCGGACGAGCCATTTCCGAGAACTCGCGTGCACAAAATTTGTAAGAAAAAAAAAGAAAAATAACTAGAGCAAAGCTCGTTGCAAAGCAACGAGTGGGTCTTCCGTTTATGTCGAAAGTAAAGCTAAAAGTTTCTCTAAGAAGCAGAGTTCTTAAACCAATCAACATAACTAAATAAAACAAAAAGTAAAAAATCGAATTATTTTTCGTACGAGTTAACAAAATCCGAATGATTCTAAGTACGAATTAACAAAAACATTATCAATTTCAGGAACAACTTAGCAAATACAGATCCGAATGTGTTTAAGTACGATTTAACAATTATCGAATTATTTTAGGTCGAGTTAATTTAACTTTGAACATAACACTATTTTCCTTACCAAGAATGAGGAATCAAAATTTCTGGAAAAGTCAATTTTTAAATACCTATATCTCTGTAATGCATCAGCCGATTTTAAAACGGATTTCAGTTTTAAATTAAGCTTAATAAGCTCTTATTTTTGCTTTTATGATTAATAACAAATTATCGCTCTAAAAAAGGTTACTATAAAGACTTTGTACCCTCCCGGCCCCTAATTTGAGGGGTCAGCCCCTTTTTCTTGATATCAAATGAAAGGTCTCGTAAATATAAACATATTTTGTTCAGCAAGTGTTCACGAATTGTTAACCGTTATAGAGATATCGGAACAACTGTATTTTAGGGGCCGACCCTTCAATCCTTACTGGGACCACCAACGAAAAATTTTTAGGTATCACATTGTTAAGAACATTATTTTGAGCAACTTTTGATCTACAATGCTTTTCAAAATATTTCTTCTTTTCAAGATAATAATGATCAAATTTTGGAATTCTGGCCCCTTGAAACCCCTAATTACGTAACATATGACTTTGGTATGGTTCTGTATAGATGAACAGCTGTACGATGAACATTTTTGCTTCTATAATTATTAACAAATTATTTTTCAGTAAAGAGTTATAATAAAAAGACTTTAGAGCGCTCTTGGCCCCTAATTTGAGGGGCCAGCCCCTTTTTCTTAATATTTAATAAAAGATCTCATTATTATAAACATATTTTGTTCATTAAGTGTTCAGAAATTGTTGACCGATTTAGAGATATCTTAACAACAGTGTTTTAGGGGCCGACACTTAAACTCCTTACTGGGGCCATAAACCATAAATTTTAATGTCCCATGTTCTTTAGAACATTATTTTAAGCAACTTTTATTCAACATTGCCTTTCAAAATAGTTCTCCTTTTCAAGATATTAATGATCAAAGTTTTGGTCTTCTGGCCCCTTGGAACCCCTAATTACGTAACAAATGTTTAAAATAAGGTACTGTGTAGATAAACAACTGTACAATAAACATTTTTGCTTCATAAATAATAACAAATTATTGCTCAGTAAAGAGTTAAAATTAAAAGACTTTAGAGCCCTCCTGGCCCCTAATTAAAGGGGCCAGCCCCTTTTTATTAAAACAAAACAAAAGCTCGTGTAAATCTAAACAACTTTTGCATTACATGTTTTAACAAGTTATCTACAGGTTAAAAGATATTTTGCAAAACGTGTTAAAATTTTGCCCAAAATTTTGGTGCTAATTTTCGACCTCGGGCGAGCTTCGGCGCCGTGCGCATTTTTCACAATAATATCAAATACAGAGGATCATCTACAGACATCCACCTACATATTCCTAAAAGTTTCACGTTTCTATACCCCTTAGTTTCGGAGGAGTTACGTGGACAAAATGGTCCTTAAAAATTTACAAAATCTTCAAATTCTCAAACCGGAAGTGACGTCATCAGCTCAAAATTTAATAATCGCAAGCACGTTTTATGTTCATTTAGTCCTGTAAATTTGGTGTAAAACGACCAAAAAGTTTTTGAGTTATAGCTCTCGAACAATGTCAGAGGAAAAATAATATAAAATAATAATAACTAGAGCAAAGCTCGTTGCAAAGCTACGAGTGGGTCTTCCGTTAATGTCGAAAGTAAAGCTAGAAGTTCCTTTAAGAAGCAGAATTCTTAAACCAATATACATGAAAAACTAAAAAAAAAATCGAATTATTCTTGGTACGATTTAACAAAATCCGAATGATTCTAAGTACGAATTAACAAAAACCTTTTCAATATCAAGAACGACTTTGCAAATAAAAATCCCGAATGTGTTTAAGTACATTTAACAATCATCGAATTATTTTAGGTACGAGTTAATTTAACTTTGAATATAACACAATTTTCTTAACCAAGAATGTGGAATCAAAATTTCCGGAAAAATCAATTTTTTAAACCCCTATATCTCTGTAATGCATCGTCCGATTTTAAAACGGATTTCAGATTTAAATTAAGCCTTATGAGTTGAACAATTTTGCTTCTATAGTTATTTACAAATTATTTTTCAGTAAAAAGTTATTATTTAAAGACTTTGTAGCCCTCCTGGCCCCTAATTTGAGGGGTCAGCCCCTTTTTTTTGATATCAAATGAAAGGTCTTGCAAATATAAACATATTTTGTACAACAACTGTTCACGAATTGTTAACCGTTCTAGAGATATCTGAACAACTGTGTTTTAGGGGCCGACCCTTCAACTCCTTACTGGGGCCACCAACAAAAATGTTTTAGGTATCATAATGTTAAAAACATTATTTTGAGCAACTTTCCTTCTACAATGCTTTTCAAAATATTTCTCCTTTTATAGATATTAATGATCAGAGTTTTGGACTTCTGGCCCCTTGAAACCCCTAATTACGTAACATATGACTTAGGTATGGTACTGTATAGATAAATAACTGTACAAAGAATATTTTTGCTTCTAAAATATAAAACAAATTATTTTTCAGTAAAAAGTTATTATAAATAGACTTAAGAGCCCTCTCGGCCCCTAATTTAAGGGACCAGCCCTTTTTTCTTGATATCAAATAAAAGGTCTCGTAATAATAAACACATTTTGTTCAACAAGTGTTCACGAATTGTTGACCGTTTTAAAGATATCTGAACTAATGTGTTTTAGGGGCCGACCCTTAAACTCCCTACTGGGGCCACAAACAATATATTTTTAGGTAGCATATTGTTGAGAACATTATTGTTAGCATTTTTTGTTCTTCAATGCTTTTTAAAATATTTCTCCTTTTCTAGATATTAATGATCAAAGTTTTGGACTTCTGGCCCCTTGAAACCCCTAATTACGTAACATATGATTAAGGTGTGGTCCTGTATTGATAAACAGCTGTACAATAAACATTTTTGCTTCTATAATTGATAACAAATTATTGTTCAGTAAAGAGTTATTGCAAAAAGACTTTAGAGCCCTCTTGGCCCCTAATTTGAGGGGCCAGTCCTTTTTTCTTGATATCAAATGAAAGCCCGTGGAAATTGAAACAACTTTTGCATTACATGTTTTAACAAAATATTTACAGGTTTAAAAATATTTCAGAAAATGTGCAAAATTTTTGTGAAAAAAATTGGTGCCAATTTTCGACCTCAGGCGAGCTTCAACGCCTTGCGTATTATCCATATTTTAAAACAATGAGGTACATCTACAGACTTTCATCTACAATCCCTGAAAATTTCAACTTTCTATCGTAAATAGTTTCAGAGTAGTTGCGTGGACAAAATGACCCTTAAAATTTCATTAAATCGTCAATATCTTAAACCGGAAGTGACGTCATCAAAAAATTTAACTAAAAACATTTATCCCCTTCGATGCTCTATAAGTTCTGAAAATTTGGTGTAAATCGGATGAATAGTTTTCGAGAAATAAAGCTTTAAAGAAGGCAGAAAAAGAATATTAAGAATAACTAGATCGTTCTCGTTGCGAGCAACGAGTGGGTCTTCCGTCCGTTTTTTTGAGTAAATGAGATAAAACTAATCGTTTTAAAGATAAAATTGTGAGTCTACGCAAAAAAAACGAAAAAAAATTTTTGCGGCACTCGGGGCTTGAACCCGGGTCGCCTGGGCACTGTCCACGACTCTAACGACTGAGCTACTCGGACTCTCGCTTCAGGACTTTGACGCTTAATATCTCGAGAATGCGTTGATTGTTTTTAAAACAAATTACATATTCTGAATCAGTAAAAGAGTCACTATCAAAACTACAAAAAAATATTAAAAAACAAAAAAGTTGAAAAATTCGATTTTTTTAATTTCCTTCCGGTGACGACCGGAAGTGATGGATGACGTTTTTATGACCATGTTGCACCAGAAAAACGGTATATCTATCATCACTGAAAATATCAGCCCTCTATCTTTACTCGATTTTGAGAAACGTCGCAGACAAAATTGACTTTAAAAAATCGTTTAACGACGATAACTTCCGACCGGAAGTAAAATTTGAAAATTTTTCACGGAGGTACAAACTTCAGATAAGGAGGCATCAGCCCTAAAAATTTGAAGGAAATTGAACGAGGCATCTCTGAGAAATTGCCTGCACAAAATTTGCGAGGAAAAAAAGAATAATAATAAGAAAATTGAAAAAGAAACAATAGAATAATAGTAGGGTCTTCCGCTGAAGACGGAAGACCCTAATAATAATAATAGAAAGAAACAGTAGAATAACAAGAGGGTCTTCCGTTGGAAACGGAAGACCCTAATAATAATAAAAAGAAACCGTAGAATAACAAGAGGGTCTTCCGTTGGAAACGGAAGACCCTAAAAAGAAACCGAAGAATAACAATAAGGTCTTCCGTTGGAAACGGAAGACCTTAATAATAATAGGGAAAAAGAAACCGTACGAAAACAACGGAAGACCTTAATAAGAATAATCTTACAAGCACAATAATAGTAAGGTCTCCCGTTGGAAACGAAAGACCTTAAAAATAATTTTCTTATAGATAAAAGGGGGAGATAATAAAAAATCATATATATTAAAAACGATCTACACATTGATCAGAATTATATCTAAATGACGGAATATATGCAATACACAGAATGCCAAATTAATCAAAAGTATTGCATAAACTCCACTAGAAAATGTTGCAGAGGTAGGACGCTGCTAGAAATAATTCTGCACGAGGGCTGTATGTTACCTTTACAGTAGTTTTAGACAACATTATTTTATTTTTCTTCTAAAGATTCTCATCATCTTGAGAATCTGAAAACGGAACTTAACCGTTCATTTTTGTTTAAGAAAATGGTAAAAAGAAAAAAAGAAGTAAAATAAAATAGGTTTATCTAATATTCACATAATTGTACTCAGCTATGTTAAGGAATGTATCAGTTTCTAGCAGCACGTGTTATTTAGGAAAATTTGCATATTCCCCGCTCCTTATTCATGAGATTTTACGAGATATTAGCCCCTTCACGGTAACAGCGGTACTGCTCTTTTGCAGGGCAAAATGACATAATTTGATGAAATATGATGTAACGGCAATTGTTTCATTTACGTCATTTAATTATCTACCTACTAAAATTCCGGCAAAGTATATCAATTTGCCCTGCAAGAGAGCAGTACCGCACTTATCGTAAAAGGGTCTATTGTATTTCGGTATTTAACAGACATCTACCAAAATAAATATGATTAATTATTGGGTTTGACTGTATCAAGAAAGGTGTACTGAAATAAAAACTTCAGCTATTCTTTATATCTTGCGAAATTATGAAATTCCTAAGTCGTCTAATGACGTGTCGAGGTTGATTACGTCACATCGGCACGCGCAGCTGTGATCAGAATAAACATGTGGACTTCAGTGATATATCTGGGAATTTAACTCATTTACAACCAGCCTAGACGGAAATCGGTAGAGGATCCAACTGAACAAGGTAGGATTTATCTGTACTTTACCTAGATATTGTTTTATATTGTCTAATACTGTAGGATGAAACAGAAACGAAGGGAAATTCCTCGGCTTCGATATTGTTTACTTGTTTACATTTGTCTTTTATGTAATATTCTGTTTAAACATCAGTTTGGTGACGCGATTAAGCAAAGCAAATGTTCTGCAATTCGCTAATTTTGATCATAAAAAGTATTGAGGCTCATTGTAGGTTTTTACTGGTATCTTATTTCGCAATAATATTAGCTCGCATTTCCTCCGTGTTCAAAGAAAATTTAAACAATGGAAAGTTCAAACACTGTGATAGCACTACAAAGATTACTGTGAGAATCTGGATTAAATATAGACAAGATTGTAATGTTGTTTATGTAAATCGAAATGTGTTATTTAATTTAGCCTTTTTAAAAGGAAGATTACATGTTTGAACTAGTAGACTAATTGTTCTTGAACAATTAGAGGTCTTTTCACCCTACTATTTTTTTAATAAATTGCTAGATTGCTCAGTAAGGTATACAAAAATAGTATACCTGTGTTATATGTTGTACTAGAAAATTAGAATACTGCAAAGCCATAAATGAGTTTTAAGAGATTATTTTGTATTTCAAGCCATGATTGCTTTAAGAATTCCGTTGTTTATCGTAGATATCTTTTGAATTACTTTTTCTGAATTTTTTTCCCATTTACTCTGAACAAAATTGATGTGCTCGCCAAGTGAATATTCTTTACACAAGCATATAAACAGAAAACCTAACAATAGAAGAGCGTGTTCTAGAGGCTAGCTGTCTTTGTACAATATGAATGGGTTTACTGTAAAACAATTTCCACTTGAGTAACCACAGGACTTGATGCGATACCTGGCTGACCTAATTGAATACCTTATTGCGCAATCCAGCAAGCTATTGAAACCCTTACTAAAATTCTGTATCAAATGATATGATAATTCATTAATTAACTGATTTCCAAATGACCTTGACCTTTGACCTTTATGTCATTTTGTTCGGCCAAGGTAGACGCTTCCATTCCAAGTGGTCCGACGTCTTTATGATAAATAATATAAAAGTTGAAAGTGATTTAATGGAAATGTAAATACTTTCAGGGGCAATAACTGTTAGAAGGGGGCCTCAGATCCTTTTGGTATGAATAGATTGAACAACCCTCTAAGTGTACTGAAGACATTGCTAAAAGTTCCAAGTCTCCATCTCTTATTGTTTCAGAGGAGTAGCGATAACAAGCATTTCGTACACTAGGGACAATAACTCTGTAATTATTCAAAGGTATGAGCCAAGGGGCTGTATTTTAAAATGTCTTAAGATGTCCTACTACATCCATGAAAAAATTTTTCTCTACCACCCTAAACAAAAGAGATCTGAAAAATCATTAATAAACAGATTTCTAAATGACCTTGACCTTTGACCTTTATGTCATTTTGTTCGGCCAAGGTAGACGCTTCTATCCCAAGTGGTCCGACGTCTTTATGATAAATAATAAAAAAGTTGGAAGTGATTTTATGGAAATTCAAATACTTTCAGGGGCAATAACTGCTAGAAGAGGGCCCCAGATCCTTTCGTTATGAATAGATTGAAGAACCCTCTAAGTGTACTAAAGACATTGGTAAAAGTTCCAAGTCTCTATCTCTTATGGTTTTAGAGGAGTAGTGATAACAGGCATTTCCTTCTCAAAGGGCAATAACTCTGTAAGTTCTGGGAGTTTTTTGACACAGGGTCAATTGGTACCATAACTTTTAAGGAACAATTACATAAAGTTTAATTTGTTTGGATAACCCTAATAACAAAAAAGTCACTCCGAGCTAAATAGAAAAAAAGAAGAATAAACTAGTAGACTAATTGTTCTCGAACAATTAGAGGTCTTTCCACCTTATTATTTTTTATGTTTTGTTTCAATATAATTAATAAAACATTTTGTCTGCGTTACTTTATAAAAAAAAGTCAAAAAATTAGATATGTAATTTTTTTTGGTTGACCTTGATCTTTGCCCTTGATGTCCAATTGACTGGTAAAGGTCAACATTTTAATTTGAAGTGGTCTGATGGCCCTACGATGTTAGGTTTAAAAGATGTAAGTGTTTTTAACAAAATTAAGAAACTTTGAGGGGCGATAACTGGTAGAAGGGGGCCTCGGACCCTTTCGGTATGAATAGATTGAAGGAGCCCCTATATGTACCGAATATATTAGTAAAAGTTTCAAGTCTCTACCTCTAACGGTTTATGAGAAGTAGCAATAACAAGCATTTTGTAAAATAGGGGCAATAACTCTATAATTGTTTCAATGTAAGGGTTAAAGGGTTATATTTTGAAATGTCTCAAGAAGCTCTACTATATCCATGAGAAAGTTTTTCTGTACCACCCTAAACAAAAGAGATCTAAAAACTCATTAATTAACAGATTTCCAAATGACCTTGACCTTTGACCTTGATGTCATTTTGTTCGGCCGAGGTAGACGCTTCTATCACAAGTGGTCCGAAGTCTCAACGATAAATAATCAAAAATTTGGAAGTCATTTTAAATAAATTCAAATACTTTCAGGGGCAATAACTACTAGAAGGGGGCCTCGGATCATTTCGGTATGAATAGATTGAAGAACCCTCTAAGTGTATTGAAGACAATGGTAAAATTTCAAATCTTTATCTCTTATGGTTTCAGAGGAGTAGCGATAACAAGCATTTCGTACAATAGGGGCGATAACTCTGTAATTATTCAAAGGTATGAGCCAAGGGGCTATATTTTAAAATGTCTTAAGATGTCCTACTAAAGCCATGAAAAAGTTTTTCTCTACCACCCTTAACAAAAGAGATATAAAAACTCATTAATTAACAGATTTACAAATGACCTTGACCTTTGACCTTTATGTCATTTTCTTTGGCCAAGGTAGACGCTTCCATCCCAAGTGGCCCGAAGTCTCTATGATAAATAATAAAAAAGTTGGAAGTGATTTAATGAAAATTCAAATACTTTCAGGGGCAATAACTGATAGAAGGGTGTCTCGGATCCTTTCGGTATTAGTAGACTGAAGAACCCTCTAAGTGTACTGAAGACATTGGTAAAAGTTCCAAGTCTCTATCTCTTATGGTTTCAGAGGAGTAGCGATAACAAGCTTTTCGTATACAAGGGCAATAACTTTTTAAGTTCTTGGGGTCATTAGGCACACGGTCATTTGGTATCATAACTTTTAATGTTCAATCACATAAAGAAAAATTTGTTTCAATATCTCTTGAAATAAAAAAGTTTTCTCGTGGAAAATAGAGGAGAAAAATAATAATAACTAGTAGACTAATTGTTCTCGAACAATTAGAGGTCTTTCCACCTCATTATTTTTTATGTTTTGTTTCAATATAATTAATAAAACATTTTCTCTGCGTTACTTTATTAAAAAAAGTCAAAAACTGAAATATGCAATTTTTTTGTTTGACCTTGACCTTTGACCTTTTATGTCATATTGACTGGTAAAGGTCAACATTTCAATTTCAAGTGGTCCGATGGTCCTACGATGTAAGGTTCAAAAGTTGTAAGTGTTTTTAACAAAATTTAGAAACTTTCAGGGGCGATAACTGCTACAAGGGGGGCTCGGGCCCTTTCGGTATGAATAGATTGAAGGAGCCCCTAGATGTACTGAATACATTAGTAAAAGTTTCAGGTCTCTACTTCTTATGGTTTATGAGAAGTAGCGATAACAAGCATTTTTTACTATAGGGGCAATAACTCTATAATTGTTTCAATGTAGGGGCTGAAGGGTTATATTTTGAAATATCTTTAGAAGCCCTACTATATCCATGAAAAAGTTTTTCTCTACCACCCTAAACAAAAGAGATCTAAAAACTCATTAATTAACAGATTTCCAAATGACCTTGACCTTTGACCTTTATATCATTTTGTTCGGCCAAGGTAGACGCTTCCATCCCAAGTGGTCCGAAGCCTTTACGATAAATAATAAAAAAGTTGGAAGCGATTTTATAGAAATTGAAATAATTTCAGGGGCAATAACTACTATAAGGGGGCCTCAGATCCTTTCGGTATGAATAGATTGAAGAACCCTCTAAGTTTACTGAAGACATTGGTAAAAGTTCCAAGTCTCTATCTCTTATGGTTTCAGAGGAGTAGTGATAACAAACATTTCTTACACAAGGGCAATAACTTTGTAAGTTCTGGGAGTTATTAAGCAAAGGGTCATTTGGTACCATAACTTTTTATGGTCAATAACATAAAGAAAAAAGTTTTTCAATATCTCTTGAAATAAAAAAGCTGTCCCTGGAAAAAAAGAGAAGAAAAAAAATAATAACTAGTAGACTAATTGTTCTCGAACAATTAGAGGTCTTTCCACCTCATTATTTTTTATGTTTTGTTTCAATATAATTAATAAAACATTTTCTCTGCGTTACTTTATAAAAAAAGTCAAAAACTGAAATATGTAACTTTTTTTTTGTTTGACCTTGACCTTTGACCTTTATGTCATATTGACTGATAAAGGTCAACATTTCAATTTCAAGTGGTCTGATGGCCCTACGATGTAAGGTTCAAAAGTTGTAAGTGTTTTTAACGAAATTAAGAAACTTTCAGGGGCGATAACTGCTACAAGGGGGGCTCGGGCCCTTTCGGTATGCATAGATTGAAGGAGCCCCTAGATGTACTGAATACATTAGTAAAAGTTTCAAGTCTCTACCTCATATGGTTTATGAGAAGTAGCGATAACAAGCATTTCGTACAATAGGGGCAATAACTCTTTAATTGTTTCAATGTAGGGGCTGAAGGGTTATATTTTGAAATGTCTTAAGAAGCCCTACTATATCCATGAAAAAGTTTTTCTCTACCACCCTTAACAAAAAAGATATAAAAACTCATTAATTAAGAGATTTCCAAATGACCTTGACCTTTGACCTTTATATCATTTTGTTCGGCCAAGGTAGACGCTTCCATCCCAAGTGGTCCGAAGTCTATACAATAAATAATAAAAAAGTTGGAAGCGATTTTATAGAAATTGAAATACTTTCAGGGGCAATAACTACTATAAGGGGGCCTCAGATCCTTTCGGTATGAATTGATTGAAGAACCCTCTAAGTTTACTGAAGACATTGGTAAAAGTTCCAAGTCTCTATCTCTTATGGTTTCAGAGGAGTAGTGATAACAAGCATTTCGTACACAAGGGCAATAACTTTGTAAGTTCTGGGAGTTATTAAGCAAAGGGTCATTTGGTACCATAACTTTTCATGGTCAATAACATAAAGAAAAAATTGTTTCAATATCTCTTATAATAAAAAAGCTGTCCCTGGAAAAAAAGAGAAGAAAAAAAATAATAATAATAATAATAATAAAAAACATAAGAAATACAAAAGGTCTTTCACCTGAAAGGTGGAAAGACCTAAAAAACATAAGAAATACAAAAGGTCTTTCACCTGAAAGGTGGAAAGACCTAAAAACATAAAGAAAACTAGTAGACTAATTGTTCTCGAACAATTAGAGGTCTTTCCGCCTCATTTTTTTATGTTTTGTTTCAATATAACTAATAAAACATTTTCTCTGCGTTACATTAAAAAAAAAAGTCAAAGAACTTAAATATGCAAATTTTATTTTGTTTGACCTTGACCTTTGACCTTTATGTCATATTGACTTATAGAAGGTCAACATTTTAATTTGAAGAAGTCTGATAGCCCTTCGATGTAAGATTCAAAAGTTGTAAGTGTTTTTAACGAAATTAAGAAACTTTCAGGGGCGATAACTGCTAGAATGGGGCATCAGGCCCTTTCTGTATGGTAGACTGAAGGAGCCCCTTAATGTACTGAATAGATTAGTAAAAGTTTCAAGTCTCTGTCTCTAACGGTTTATGAGAAGTAGCGATAACAAGCATTTTGTACAATAGGGGCAATAACTCTATAATTGTTTAAATATAGGTGCTGAAGGGTTATATTTGAAATATCCTAAAGAAAACCTACTACATCAGTGAAAAAGTTTTTCTCTACCACCCTAAACAAAAGAAATATAAAAACTCATTAATTAACAGATTTAAAAATGACCTTGACTTTTGACCTTTAGTCATTTTTTTCGGCCATGGTAGACACTTTCATCCCAAGTGGTCCGAAGTCTCTACCATAAATAATAAAAAAGTTGTAAGTGAATTTATGGAAATTTAAATTCTCTCAGGGGCAATAACTACTAGAAGGGGGCCTCGGATCATTTTGGTATGAATAGATTGAAAAACCCTCTAAGTGTACTGAAGACATTGGTAAAAGTTCCAAGTGTCTATCTCTTATGGTTTTAGAGGAGTAGCGATAACAAGCATTTCGTACAATAGGGGCAATAACTCTGTAATAATTCAAAGGTATGAGCTAAGGGGCTATATATTAAAATGTCTTAAGATGTCCTACTACATCCATGAAAAAGTTTTTCTCTACCACCCTTAACATAAGAGATCTAAAAACTCATTAATTAACAGATTTCCAAATGACCTTGACCTTTGACCTTTATATCATTTTGTTCGGCCAAGGTAGACGCTTATATCCCAAGTGGTCCGAAGTCTTTACGATAAATAATAAAAAAGTTGAAAGTGATTTTATAAAAATTGAAATACTTTCAGGGGCAATAACTACTATAAGAGGGCCTCAGATCCTCTCGGTATGAATAGATTGAAGAACCCTCTAAGTGTACTGAAGACATTGGTAAAAGTTCCAAGTCTCTATCTCTTATGGTTTCAGAGGAGTAGTGATAACAAGCATTTCGTACACAAGGGCAATAACTTTGTAAGTTCTGGGAGTTATTAAGCAAAGGGTCATTTGGTACTATAAATTTTTATGGTCAATTACATAAAGAAAAAATTGTTTCAATATCTCGTATAATAAAAAAGCTGTCCCTGGAAATAAAGAGAAGAAAAAAAAACTAGTAGACTAATTGTTCTTGAACAATTAGAGGTCTTTCCACCCTACTATTTTTTTAATAAATTGATAGTTTGCTAAGTAAGGTATACAAAAATAGTATACCTGTGCTATATGTTGTACTAGAAAATTAGAATACTGCAAAGCCATAAATGAGTTTTAAGAGATTATTTTGTATTTCAAGCCATGATTGCTTTAAGAATTCCGTTGTTTATCGTAGATATCTTTTGAATTACTTTTTCTGAATTTTTTCCCATTTACTCTGAACAAAATTGATGTCCTCGCCAAGTGAATATTCTTTACACAAGCATATAAACAGAAAACCTAACAATAGAAGAGCGTGTTCTAGAGGCTAGCTGTCTTTGTACAATATAATTGGGTTGACTGTAAAACAATTTCCACTTGAGTAACCACAGGACTTGATGCGATACCTGGCTGACCTAATTGAATACCTTATTGCGCAATCCAGCAAGCTATTGAAACCCTTACTAAAATTCTGTATCAAATGATATGATAATTCATTAATTAACAGATTTCCAAATGACCTTGACCTTTGACCTTTATGTCATTTTGTTCGGCCAAGGTAGACGCTTCCATCCCAAGTGGTCCGATGCTCTACGATTAATAATAAAAAAGTTGGAAGTGATTTTATACAAATTGAAATACTTTCAGGGGCAATAACTACTAGAAGGAGGCCTCAGATCCTTTCGGTATGAAAAGATTGAAGAACCCTCTAAGTGTACTGAAGACATTGGTGAAAGTTCCAAGTATCTATCTCTTATGGTTTCAGAGGAGTAGAGATAACAAGCATTTCGTACAATAGGGGCAATAACTCTGTAATTATTCAAAGGTATGAGACAAGGGGCTATATTTTAAAATGTCTTAAGATGTCCTACTACATCCATGAAAAAGTTTTTCTCTACCATCCTTAACAAAAGAGATATAAAAACTCATTAATTAACAGATTTCCAAATGACCTTGACCTTTGACCTTTATGTCATTATGTTTGGCCAAGGTAGACGCTTCCATCCCAAGTGGTCCGAAGTCTCTATGATAAATAATAAAAAAGTTGGAAGTGATTTTATGAAAATTCAAATAATTTCAGGGGCAATAACTGATAGAAGGGGGTCACGGACCCTTTGGGTATTAGTAGATTGAAGAACCCTCTAAGTGTACTGAAGACATTGGTAAAAGTTCCAATTTTCTATCTCTTATGGTTTTAGAGGAGTAGCGATAACAAGCTTTTCGTATACAAGGGCAACAACTTTTTTAAGTTCTTGGGGTCATTAGGCACAGGGTCACTTGGTATCATAAGTTTTAATGTTCAATCAGATAAAGAAAAAATTGTTTCAATATCTCTTGAAATAAAAAAGTTTTCCCGTGGAAAATAGAAAATAAAAATAAAAATAATAAAAAACATAAAGAAAACAAAAGGTCTTTCACCTGAAAGGTGGAAAGACCTAATAAAAAACATTAAGAAAACAAAAGGTCTTTCACCTGAAAGGTGGAAAGACCTAATAATAATAAAAAACATAAGAAATACAAAAGGTCTTTCACCTGAAAGGTGGAAAGACCTAATAAAAAACATAAGAAATACAAAAGGTCTTTCACCTGAAAGGTGGAAAGACCTAATAAGAAATACAAAAGGTCTTTCACCTGAAAGGTGGAAAGACCTAACAAGAGGTCTTTCACCTGAAAGGTGGAAAGACCTAATAAACAAAATTTCAGTGTTTAACTGAATTACCACACATGTTAAAGAATAAACATTTGATTTTGCCTGTTATAATATTAATGAAATTAAAACTGCCATTAGTATGCACTGTTGCAACCACTATTGAAATAAAACCACTATTGAAATAAATTATGTCAATAGTGGTTGGGAATGTATTTCATTAGTAGAATCACTTTGCAACCACGATTGAAATAAAACCACTATTGAAATAAATTATTTCAATAGTGGTTGGGAATGTATTTCATTAGTAGAATCACTTTGCAACCACTATTGAAATAAAACCACTATTGAAATAAATTATTTCAATAGTGGTTGGGGATTTTTTCATTAAAAAAATCACTTTGCAACCACTATTGAAATGCAACCTCTATTGAACTTATTATTTCAATAGTCGTTGTGGATGTATTTCATTATAAGAATCACATTGCAACCACTATTGAAATACAACTACAAATAATTCAAACGCCCTGTATATTAAACATACAATTAAATATGTTCAAACCAATTAAAACACAACTACTATAGAAATAAATATTGTCGTTCACTTTTATTCAGAATCGGGAACATTAAATTGAATTTGACCATATGACTGACCGTCTTCAGTCTATTATTTTGTTTTGTTTCTTTCATTAATCACTACAGAAACAAATTATTTCAATAGTCGTTGGTGTGTATTTCATTATGAGAATTACTTTGCAAACACTATTGAAATACAAACACTATTGAAATAAATTATTTCAATAGTGGTTGGTGATGCATTTTATTACGACCACTATTGAAATAAATTATTTCAGTAGTGGTTGGTGATGCATCTTATTACGACCACTATTAAAATAAATTATTTCAATAGTTGTTAGTGATGAATTTTATTACGACCACTATTGAAATAAATTATTTCAGTAGGTTTGGTTATAAATTTTATTATAAGAAATAATTTGCAATCACTATTGAAATAAAACCACCATTCAAAATAATTTATAATGTATTTCATTATAATTATCATTATAGAAATAGATTATTTCAGTAGTGGCTAGGGACGCGGGGATGTTAAGAAAGCATATGGAATCTGAGTTACATGTAATTTCGTGAGATCACAAATCTCAATTATTATGTACATTCTCAAATATTTAAGACCAAAAACAAATAAAAAATATTTGAAACAATTTTTATCACAAACTAGATTGTATTACGTAGATTTACACATTGATGACGTCATGACTGAAAGTTGAATGTCGTGTAAATTTGATCGGAAAGCGTTGTAAAAAGATTCAAAATATAAGTAATCCAAGAATTCTAAAAAAGTATTTGGGTGTGATTTATTGAGAATGCAACCAAAAAAATACTGGGAGAGATGTTAGTTTTAATTATTCGCTAAAAGGTATGTAAATTTGCTTTTATTTCTCGGCAAGGCTTTCCTATGTCGTTGTTTATGATATAAAAATCAGACTAGAACAGCACTACCCCGTATATATTGAACTTTAAATTTTACATGTATCGATGGATTGATCAATACTTAAATTCAAAAGTGCTGCTAGAATCCTGTGTTATGTGTTGTTTTGATGCAACATACCGTTTTCTGTGCAAACCGAATAAAAGTTGGAAAGGTTTTTTGAGAACCGGTTGAATAACTATTTAATCAACGAGAATAAAGGATTCTAGCAGCGATTTTTTATAAAATTAAGATGTTTCGCCTTCGGTTTATATATATATATATATATATATATATATATATATATATATATATATATATATATATATATATATATATATATATATATATATATGTTTATTGTTTTGTGGAAATCGCAGGGTAGTGTTGTTCTATCTCATTGTATGTTGAGGAATATACGTAAGCTATTTATAGCTGTCACGTGATAATGCACCGATGTGGTAGTGATGTACTACCCGATTTTATTGCATGGACATCTATTTCAAAGGATAATACTAAGTTTTTGATCTGATTCAAAACAGTTTTTAAATCTCACGATTTTGAATATAACAGTCTAAAAAGACGCTAAATTGCCCATATGCTTCCTTAACACCCCCGCGGATGTATTTCATTATTAGAATCACTGTGCAGCCACAATGGTGATAGGGAAATTTCTTAATATAAGAAGTACTACATGATAACCCGCGTGAGAGCAAGAATCAACACTTAACAAATGAATGACATAATGCAATAACGTTGAATCATATTTTTTCCCGTAAATATTGTGTCCGAATTATTTCTTTATAGTTTTCTTAACCTATTCTTTAAAATTGAAATAAAAAAACTGCATAGCTGGATATTTAGAAAATGGATGAAAAAAATTTAAACTGAATTGGATGATACAAGATAAAATCCAGACTTTTTGATATCATCGACAGTTGTTTCTTCAATAAAAATGGAAGTCGTAAAAATGCTTACCTTGTCATTGGAAATCTAAAAAACCATTTTGTTAAAAACCATTCTGATTGCACACACAAGTACTCTGAAGTTGACATTAAAAAGATGCTTGAATTTCTGATAGACAACATCTATGTAGTTTTCGGAAATCAAGTCTTTCAACAATCTGTTGGAATTCCCATTGGTACCAATTGTGCCCCATTGTTAGCAGACCTATTTTTGTATTCATATGAAGCAGAATTTATTCAAAAACTTGTACGTGAAAAAAATAAATCACTCGCTGTAGCCTTTAACTCAACATATAGGTATATCGACGACGTATTATCAATTAACAATTGTTATTTCCATACTTACGTCGACTCGATATATCCCAGTGAACTTGAAATAAAAGATACCACAGAGTCAGCGTCATCTGTTTCATATTTGGATATTTTTCTGGAAATGGACATTGATGGTAACCTAACAACGAAACTTTATGATAAACGCGATGACTTCAATTTTTCTATAGTCAACTTTCCTTACTTATGTTGCAATATACCTTCATTACCTGCATATGGTGTTTTTGTCTCTCAGTTAATTCGATACGTAAGGGCATGCTCTTCGTATGAACAGTTTCTAAGACGAGGCAAGCTACTGACAAACAAGTTGATAAAACAGGACTATCAACAGTCTCGTTTAAAGCCATCTTTTCGTAAGTTCTATGGTCGATACAACGACCTTGTCAGCAAAAACAATCTTCCACTGAGTCGCATGCTGACTGACGTTTTTCATACTAATTGTTAGACCATAAGTAATTACCTAATTGTCTACGGGCATTTGCGGTTTTTATTTTCCCGATTACGACAAAGAGCACACGGCGGGTGTGACCGGTCAGCAGAGGATGCTCACTCCTCCTAGGCACCTGATCCTACCTCTATCTTGGAGGTCCGTGTTGCTCTGCTTTGAATTTGTATTTCGTTTTATGGATTTTTGAGATGGTTGACGGTTTGTTATTGTCATTTTTTCATACATGAACTTGGCCTTAATTCTGAGTTGAAAATGATTACAATGATTTTTTTTAAACCAGTAAGTGGGTATTTAGGACGTCATATGTCTAAATTTTGTTCTTTAGGTCAAATTTCACAAATATTTTTATCCCTGTCCCAATTGTGAAGTTCAGATAAAAGACTGTTTCGAAAAAAAAATTGGGTAGGGTAATCCCCCCCCTCCAATTTAATTCCCCGTTTGATGACACAATTAATGTATAAAGTTCACTACCAATCTATCGTGGTATTAAAATGTATGAAACTAAAAAAAAACCCGCTAGTGTATGCATATTTATTTGCATTTTTTAAAACCAAAGTTGTCATTTTCAAAGTATCTCGCTCTACACTTTCCGCCATAGTGTAAATTAGTCAAACTGCGTTCCTGGGCACCCCGTTCTGGGAAAAAATTCTTTCGATCAAAACTAAAATCGCATCAAATTTTTCCATTTCATTTATTAACTTTTTTAGCTCACCTGAGCTGAAAGCTCAAGTGAGCTTTTCTGATCACATTTTGTCCGTCGTCCGTCCGTCCGTCTGTAAACTTTTACATTTTGAACTTCTTCTCTAAAACCACCTGGCCAATTTCAACCAAATTTGGCACAAAGCATCCTTATGGTAAGACGAATATAAATTGCAGAAATGAAAGACCGATCTTTATTCAAAACGGAGAAAACCTCGAAACTGTAAAAAAAAGGGGGTGCATTTTTAAAAATCTTCTCAAGAACTACTGAGTCAAATTCAACGTAATTTAGCCTACATAATCCTTATAGAAAGGAAAATATAAATTGCAAAACTCATTGGCTAATTCTGTTTCAAATTTGAGTAATTTACGAAAATAATAACAAAGAAATTGGGGGGGGGGGGGCGATCAGTTTATAACTTCGGGTTCGGTCTTTCGCATATCGAAAACGAGGTTTTGTTTAGAGCAGCCATGTTTCACGCACGGAAACTGGTCAAACTGACAAAGATGAATTTGCTTGTAGTGCAACAGTTTACGGGCGAAGGGAATATTTGAAACTTGCAAAAACTATTTGTGCCGATTTTTTGAAGTAAATTGAGGTTTAATGTTTCAATGCGTTGACATGTTCGCTTGTCACGATGGTTTTAGCTTGTTTTGATTTTAGTTTCATTTTCGTTAATTATGCCTTTTAACTTGAGGAGAACTATCGTCTGTATTTTATAATATTTACGTATCAAATCAAACATAGACTTCGGTAAATCAGACAGCTGATTGTTTACCTGCGCAAAATGAGCAAAATCTGATGCATTAACAACATATCGTAAAATAAAATTCATTTGTACTATTCATTTTATTCGTATTTCGGTACGATCTCTACGTAATGGTTAAATAATGCAACGTGATTTGTTAAGATGCTCAGCATTTTCAGTTTAAAGGGAGATTATTTTCGCTGATACAAATATATACTGGTAGGTATTTTTATGATGAAAAATAAATTTTGCTCCTTCTTTGTTTACGGTGCATTTTTCTTGTTTTCATTGTTTACAATGTTCTATAATTTACTGACCTATCTAAGAGTCAAGTTTCGAGTTATAAGCAAGATACAGAGCTTTGTACACAATGCTATGTTTGTACAAAGAGCTGAGGTGATGCTTTAATTTCTTTATATTTTAAATGCTGAATAGGAAATGCCAAGTTTAAAAATCTTAAGTTGAATGTAATACATGTACATTCATGCATGTAAACAAAAACATGACTCAAAACAAGGTCTGTATCTTCCTAATAATTCTATGATTCACGCTGAAATTTTGGTTAATCATTAGAAATGTCTTGCTAAAAGGATGATATGCAGTAACTACTTTCTGGTGCCCCTTCTTATAGGATGAATTATATATATATATATATATATATATATATATATATATATATATATATATATATATATATATATATTTATATTTATATATATATATATATATATATATATATATATATATATATATATATATATATAATCTTCACTAATTTTGATAGTTTTTTTAAACACAAGTAAATAAAAACGAAGTCTTTTAAACAGTTGCCATAGTTCTGACACATTATTATGAGGATAAAAGCATCGTTTATACATTGATTATAATTATCATGTTACAACATAATTCAGTTTTATAGTTTATTCATCAGTCAAGTAAGGTTATGAAACGTCATACGAGATGAATTCACGCTAGGTAAATGACAATCATTTATAATGGAGAAGACCATTTTAATTTTTTAATATTTTTGATTCGAGAATGAGCGCATTGAGGTACAATTTTCTTTCACGTATAGGAAAGTGGGGGGGGGGGGGCTAAAATAAAGGGAACTGGAGGTTAATCGTGAACCCCTACATAAAATTTAGTTAAATATCTTGCATATGATCTTATTTTCGGTAAAATTTGGATACTTTATGAGTTTTTTTTGGTTATTCTACCGAAGGGGCAGATGGCACAATATTCTTTGAATGCCCAAATAAAGTCATTTTTGCTCAGGTGAGCGATGTGGCCCCATAGGCCTCTTGTTGTATTAACCAAAAATGTCCCATTCAAGGTATGAATATCTACCCGCGATGCATGATGTACCCGTCCTACACTTTTCGCCAAGACGTCAAACCGCGTTCTTGGTTACCCCGTTCTGGAAAGTTCTATTCCATTCTTTCGCTAGAGATCGCGCTTCGCTAGCTTATATCTATCAAAACTAAAATCACTCACTCAAGAAACGAATTACCTTGTTTCATTTATTCAACATTTGTCAAATCTTAACTTCTATGTGTAATCCAGTTAAGTTCCTAATAAATATATTTGCTGTTTACGTAATCATTCCATATTATTTCATTGCAAGCATATATTTTGATGCAAACGATCCCTGTCTTGGATCCGCCAAAGCGTGTCCACCACCTTACTCTCATGTTTGCTATTTCGGGCTTGTTTATCGAAAATGAAATTAGGTTTTTGATTAATTTCACAATAATAACTTATCTGTTAAAATTCAATTATATCTTACGGACATCATCACGCATGTGTTGAAATACCAAAGGTGTAAGCAAGTACTCTGGTACGGGCATTTTGTAGTTTATTTGCAAAATGCCTTAATTTATAAGTATAGATGTCTTATAAGACGAAGAATTACTTCTTTATTACGATGTACTTTGATTCACCTGTATATCGTCATGTTTCCCATACCACCTGTCATCCAGAATCAAAAGTGTTATATACAGACGGAATAATAGACATAAAAATGACATGCATTCCAAACATAAAATACTTATTTCAATAGTGGTTGTAATAAAACGCATTCCCGACCACTATTGAAATACTTTATTTCAATAGTGGTCGTAATAAAATGCATCACCAACCACTATTAAAATAATTTATTTCAATAGTGGTCGTAATGAAATAAATCCCCAAACACTATTGAAATAATTCATTTCATTAGTGTTTGTATTTCAATAGTGTTTGCAAAGTGATTCTCTTAATGAAATACATCCTAACTACTACTGAAATAATTTATTTCTATAGTGATTAACAAAAGTGTTACGTTACACAGAAACAAAATAATAGACAAAAGTGTTACATACAGACGGAATAATAGACATAAAAATGACATGCATCACAACCATGAAATACTTTTTTTCAATAGTGGTTGTAATGAAACGCATCCCCAATCACTATTGAAATAATTTATTTCAATAGTGGTCGTATTTAAATGCATCACCAACCACTATTGTAATAATTTATTTCAATAGCGGTCGTAGTGAAATACATCCCCAACCACTATTGAAATAATTTATTTGGTCCACTGGAGACACTTTGTTGGGGTGTTGATAAAAACAGTACTCGATAAATATTTCTTTTACCCACTAACTTCATGTATATTTGGTCTGGGTTTCTTTTTTTTAATCATATTACTATAATGAAACATATCATAATATCTTTCATTGATATTTATTGAAATTAAATTTGAAATTGATAATTATTTATCATTTCAGGCATTGGTTTTCTTATCAACTGCACTGCCTCCTTACAATGTACATCAAAAAGACAAGAGGAGAAGTACATGTAGTGTGCAAGAATACGGTCAATTGCCATAGATTCCACACCATGACTGAATAATACTAAAAAATCAGAAAACGCTAGTCTTGTTGAACAGTTTGTCACAGAAAAGCAATCTCTATAGTACATTGTAGTATTGTAGTTGTCAAGTTGATTATTATAATAAATTCTAGATAAAGTTTGATTTTTGTTGCTTTCTTTAATTAATACAAAAATATTAATTATAATTACAAGTAACCATGATCATATATTAAAGGTATTTCTTATTTATTTACCAGCAGAGTGACATAAACTATTATAAAAAATAAATGTGTAAATTACTAACTTACACTTAACCGCCCCCGCCCTTATACCAATAGTTATTGGTAAGGGCAACAGATGAATTAATTTTTCCTATGTCAACAATTTGGTAATGATGACTGGTGTGAACAGAGACAATATTCTAACATTATTTTAATGAAATTAACAGCGTTTAATTATTTTAATTGTTTTATGAATGAAAATTAAAATCATAATCTTAGTCATTGTTTCGTTTGAATTTCACGCAAATGACGCCGAAAGTGAAATGGGTAAGATAAAATGCAATAGTGCAAGGGCATACGCTTTATCAAATATATTGAAATTTTACATGTGTTACCATTATATCCCAATTATATCAAAAAGTTCTGGGAGTTGTATGAAATTGCTACGCATTTTACATAATTTAGCGTTAATTGTGGGAACTCCCTGCAAATTTCTGTTCATACACTGTTTATGTTGAATTTAATAATTGTTCTTACTTGAATATTTCAAGCTTCCAGCACTTTCCGAAATTTTAGATGTTCATTTTACAAGTTAGAAACAGAAATAATTATATTTGTTAATTTTAAGCCCTTGTACTATGCATTTTTTCGTATTATTCTTGGTTCATCTAGTTTTAGCATTATCACGTGACAGGATAATCCCAAGAGACTAAAAAATTGCTAATGGGATAGCGAATTATCTAATTTGTATATTGATAAAAAAAATCACTGTGTGTAACATTTTTGGGGGATATAATATCAAGATTATTCAAAGGCTAATATTTTATGTGATAAATACCGCTGTTATTTTATGGACTCCCTTAACATACCTGAGTAGTTAACTGGTTTATACCTTTAGCAATAATTCAAAGTGAACAACGTGGTTGTTTTTAAGGCATTAACTAACCAATGTAATTTCAAAAAAAAAGTTATCATTGAGAAAAAAGATATATTATTTTGCTATATGATTTTTTGTTCGCTGATTTCAAAAGAGTTTGAATGAATATTTTTTTAATATAAGATCTAATAATGAAGTATGCACACAGTCAAATTACAGTATACACTTGTTCTTTAATGCAAAGAATATTGAATAAGAGAGTGATAAATAAGCTCATAGTATTTGTATCTAATTATTTGCAATAATAATATTTTATATCAATTTTATCTTTGATACATATTCGTTAGAAGTTAGTGATTAATTTTTTTGTTTGGTTTACTTTTTGGTTTAGTTTTTTTTCTTTCTTTATGTGAATATGAATTAAGAAGTTCAGAATAAATGAACAAATTGGGTATTTCTAAATTTAGCATACTATGAATACCTACAATTGCTTCCCTATGCAATAACAGGAAACAAGTCCACGATGTGTATCCAAATATCATGCCTACTTTGGCTTCCGCTATGCAATACTAACAATAAAACGATTTCACACTTCCAGTTTGATTATAATAATTGCAAGCACCAAAAATGGAAGGAAAAGGGAAATGTTTACTTACACCTAATCATTTCAAACCAAAGATAATTAAAATGAAACACCAATTTATCTTGGAAGTTTTTCTGATTTTCAGCTCTGTAAATTCGAAAGGTAGGGCACATTAATGTATTTTTATCAAGATTTTTAGGAACATAAACCCCCTAATAAGATATAATGAAATGAACTTGATTAAGTATTTCGTCTCTACGTTTTAAATGATTCGCCCATGTTTGTTTTATCACTGCTAATTCTACGTTTACCTCGTTTATATGGTTAGTAATTAAAAATCGTAGTTAACATATTTCTTGATACATTTTTTGTTTATAGTGACTTTAAAAAAATGGACAAGTAATAGTGTCCAAGTAGCGTAGTGGGCAATGCACTCGCTTCTCACCGCTGCGACCCGAGTTCGATCCCCGCGATAGACAATGGTTGTATGTGATAGGGTATGGCGGTCGCCCGCTTGGACACGTGGGTTCTCTCCGGGTACTCCGGCTTCTTTCCACACTAATGACCCCCTCGCGCTAACATCCGTGCCAACGAGAGATATTAATATAAGTTGTAAAACTTGTTTATCAATCGTTGTAAAATAAATAAAGTTCAGATTTTAAAAAAAAATGAATATGTCATAGGAATAAGATAACAAAATGAGTTTTTGGTAATGGTTGGATTTAATACCATATGAAATAAAGTACATGCTTCTAATGACCATTGTTTATTTGTTGTCAAACTATTTTTAACAGTTATCTGTACCCCCCCCCCCCCCAAAAAAAAAGTGTCATCGAAATGTCTTGATGTTGTTTCAATTAAATTTAAAAGTATATGAAAAAGAAACATAAAAATTAAATAACTGCATATAATAAAGATAATCTCTTAAAGCAATGAAAGCCATGTTTAAAAAGGATTAGCAATGCTTAAAATTTATCAAAAAATATCTACTATGGATTAAGTACAAACCTTTGCAGTGTAATCATATTGTCTTTAACATAAGTTTAATTTTATAGGCTGTCGGGTTGGTTATTTTGGAACCAACTGTTCGATGCAATGCAGATATCCAAATTATGGACAAAATTGCCAACAAGACTGTTCTCACTGTAAACAAGAAGAATGTGATATAAAAATCGGCTGCTTTACAACTGATATAACTCCCAAAGGTAGACAAAAACATTTGAGAAAAAAAAATGAATGACAATGTCAATAAATGTTTACAGTGTGATCAAACGTAGACTAAAACATTAAAATAAATGATTAATTTTATAATATTGTCGACACATTTTTTTAACACAACATGTGTTATCATTTAGTTTTACCATATACTTCTGTTACAGAGGAAATCTCAGAAGGTTCAATTCCTCTCATTTATGTCACTATAGGGATGATGTCTTTGGGATTTTTCGTGATGTGTGTTTCTATTTCCTGTGTCTTTCTGAGAAGAGCACTTTCTGTCAGATGTGAAAGAAGATAAATGAATTATGTAGACAGACTTCCTTTAATCGAGATTAATACTTCTTTTTTTTTAAAATGAGGATGAACATTTAATAGTATTTTAAGAATTGGTTTATAACTTTATATAGTAGTGTATATTTGTCTTAGTTGTTGGGTTTAAGTGATTAATATATTTTAAATTTGTTTAACAATAAGATATGCAAACCGATTTCAACGCTAATTATTTCCATTAATATAATTCAAGCAACATGAATGTTTTGACAAAGTTTCCTATGTCAAAATGATTAAATGCAATTTAATTAATTAATTTAATTTAATTGCAGATTAATTTTTCAGATACATCTGTATTTGTTTAAACGTTAAAGGCAGTTATAATTTGGGAACAAATTCCAGAATTCTCAGTATGTCAACATACTTTGATGTCAATATGTCAACATTTACAAGTTTACGTTTGCTTATGGTACCCCTTTTTAATTTTTTCAAAAGTATTTAAAAAAAAAGATTTACAGCCGACTTTGACTTTCAACAGAAAATGTTTCTTGTTGTTTTTTATTTAGGGGAAAGGATACCACTATAATATACACTGTTGAAAAATTTGCTGTTCTGACATTTTCACATTTGTTGTGAAAAGAAACTCCTCGATTATTGCAGAATATTTCCATGATTTTACTGTTATAATATCACGCATGCATAAACTATAAAATGTAGAAGATCACGACATTCATCATTCTGAAAAAAAGAACAACCTTTTATGGAAATATATTTTCAGCAATGTAATATGTCAAATAAAATATACAACAAAGTAAAAACAGGAGGCAAACAACCATTTTATCAAAGAATATGTATGTAATTATGCAGTTTTTCCAGTGAAAAACGTTTTTCAAAAACAATTAAAAAAATACGGAAGAAATTGTATATTTTTAATCTGCACATCCATGTACGTCAAATTGTACTAATTTTGTAAAATAATTGCTAAGTAAAAGGAAGTATATACAACTAAAAACTTCAGGTTTTCAAACACTTTATTTTAATTTTACTGTACAAAGCGAGTCGACAATATCCGACACAAAAGGGTATTTTGGTTTGCTACAACATTTTATTAATTGTCATACTGATTTTTAATTCTCAATCTTTGTCGTCTAGTTCGATCTGAACTCCTTTCAAACACAGAATTACAGAAATTTACATGTTTCACGATTGTGATAATTTTCAAGTGAAAGTAGAGAAAAAGGACACATCTTGATTTGGGTAAATAGATTGAATCTTTTTTGTTTCATAGTGAATTACTTATTATTGATGATTTTGTACATCCTGTGCCATTGAATTTTGTTCTAGTTTGAAATCCTGTCCTTTCAATGAATAAACATGAATATAATGAGAGGGCTTTTGTTCAGAAGAGGACATGTAAATGAAGAAATTAGACAGATCGGACAACTCCTGTTTACATCACGTGACATTGTTTATCGCCAAAATCTCACCAGTTGAGGGAATGCTTAGCGATCAGAAATAATCCCCGTTGAAAATACATTTTCAAAAAAAACCTGTATATTCATTGCATATATAGCCACATCGAACACGCTTACCAAATTGTATGTCATGTGACACGCGTGTTTCATACGAGTAACATTATGAAAGTTTAAGCGATTTCACAACAGATAAACAAAATCAGGCTAATGGGAAAAATCAACTTAAAGTTTGCATTTTTTAAAAAGTTACATATAAGCGCAGTGAAGCACATTTTTGTCCTTTCACAAATAAAACTTTGTAGGGACAATAATATGTATTACATACATTTCTTTTTTATATACTTGGATGCTTATGCTAATTATCCCTTCGGCTATTAGGCCAGAAAAGCTCAAATTGGAGTGACAGCATCCTCAGATAGTGTAGATTCAAGTTTGTTTAAATTATGGTCCCCGGGGATAGGGTGGGGCCACAACGGTGGATGAATTTTTACATAGGAATATATAGAGAAAATCTTTAAAAATCTTCTTCTCAAAAACTATTAGTCCAAAAAAGCTGAAATTGGAATGGAAGCATCCACAGATAGTGGAGATTCAAGTTTGTTTAAATCTTGGTCCCCGGAGGTAGGGTGGGGCCACAATGGCGGATGAATTTTTATATAGGAATATAAAGAGAAAATCTTAAAAAATCTTCTTCTCAAAAACTATTAGTCCAAAAAAGCTCAAATTGGAGTGGAAGCATCCACAGATAGTGGAGATTCAAGTTTGTTTAAATCTTGGTCCCCGGGGGTAGGGTGGGGCCACAATGGGGGATGAATTTTTACATAGGAATATATTGAGAAAATCTTTAAAAATCTTCTTCTCAAAAACAATAAGGCCAGGAAAGCTCAAATTGGAGTGGAAGCATCCACAGATAGTGGAGATTCAAGTTTGTTAAAATCATGGTCCCCAGGGGTAGGGTAGGGCCACAATGGGGGATGAATTTTTACATAGGAATATATAGAGAAAATCTTTAAAAATCTTCTTCTCAAAAATTATTAGGCCAGAAATGCTTCAATTTGAGCGGAAGCATCCTCAGATAATGAAGATTCAAGTTTGTTTAAATCATGGTCCCCGGGGGTAGGGTGGGGGCACAATGGGGGATGCATTTGTACATAGGAATATATAGAGAAAATTTATTAAAATCCTCTTCTCAAAAATTATTTGACCAGAAAAGTTCAAATTGGAGTGGAAGCATCCTCAGATAGTGTAGATTCAAGTTTGTTTAAATCATGGTCCCCGCGGTTAGGGTTGGGCCACAATGGGGGATGAATTTTTACATAGGAATATATAGAGAAAATCTTTAAAAATCTTCTTCTCAAAAACTTTTAGGCCAGAGAAGCTGAAATTGGAGTGGAAGCATCCACAGATAGTGGAGATTCAAGTTTGTTAAAATAATGGTCCTCAGGGGTAGTGTAGGGCCACAATGAGGTGGATGAATTTTTAAAAAGGAATATATAGAGAAAATCTGTAATAATCTTCTTCTCAAAAACAATTAGGCCAGGAAAGCGCAAATTGGAGTGGAAGCATCCTCAGATAGTGTAGATTCAAGTTTGTATAAATTATGGTCCCCAGGGGAAGGTTGGGGCCACAATGGGGGGATGAATTTTTACATAGAAATATATAAAGAAAATCTTTAAAAATCTTCTTCTCAAAAATTATTAGGCCAGGAATGCCTCAATTTGAGCGGAAGCATCCTCAGATAGTGTAGATTCAAGTTTGTTTAAATCATGATCCCCGGGAGTAGGGTGGGGGCACAATGGGGGGTGCATTTTTACATAGGAATATATAAAGAAAATTTTTAAAAATCCTCTACTCAAAAATTATTTGACCAGAAAAGTTCAAATTGGAGAGGAAGCATCCTTAGATAGTGTAGATTCAAGTTTGTTTAAATCATGTCCCCGCGGTTAGGGTTAGGCCACAATGGGGGATGAATTTTTACGTAGGAATATATAGAGAAAATCTTTAAAAATCTTCTTCTCAAAAACTATTAGTCCAAAAATCATGGTCCCCAGGGGTAGGGTAGGGCCACAATGGGGGATGAATTTTTACATAGGAATATATAGAGAAAATCTGTAATAATCTTCTTATCAAAAACAATTAGGCCAGGAAAGCTCAAATTGGAGTGGAAGCATCCTCAGATAATGTAGATTCAAGTTTGTATAAATTATGGTCTACAGGGGAAAGTTGGGGCCACAATGGGGGGATGAATTTTCACATAGGAATATATAGAGAAAATCTTTAAAAATCTTCTTCTCAAAAACTTTTAGGCCAGAGAAGCTGAAATTGGAGTGGAAGCATCCACAGATAGTGGAGATTCAAGTTTGTTAAAATAATGGTCCCCAGGGGTAGTGTAGGGCCACAATGAGGTGGATGAATTTTTAAAAAGGAATATATAGAGAAAATCTGTAATAATCTTCTTCTCAAAAACAATTAGGCCAGGAAAGCGCAAATTGGAGTGGAAGCATCCTCAGATAGTGTAGATTCAAGTTTGTATAAATTATGGTCCCCAGGGGAAGGTTGGGGCCACAATGGGGGGATGAATTTTTACATAGAAATATATAAAGAAAATCTTTAAAAATCTTCTTCTCAAAAATTATTAGGCCAGAAATGCCTCAATTTGAGCGGAAGCATCCTCAGATAGTGTAGATTCAAGTTTGTTTAAATCATGATCCCCGGGGGTAGGGTGGGGGCACAATGGGGGGTGCATTTTTACATAGGAATATATAGAGAAAATTTATAAAAATCCTCTACTCAAAAATTATTTGACCAGAAAAGTTCAAATTGGAGAGAAAGCATCCTTAGATAGTGTAGATTCAAGTTTGTTTAAATCATGGTCCCCGCGGTTAGGGTTAGGCCACAATGGGGGATGAATTTTTACGTAGGAATATATAGAGAAAATCTTTAAAAATCTTCTTCTCAAAAACTTTTAGGCCAGAGAAGCTGAAATTGGAGTGGAAGCAATCTCAGATAGTGTAGATTCAAGTTTGTTTAAATCATGGTCCCCAGGGGTAGGGTGGGGCCACAATGGGGGATGAATTTTTACAAAGGAATATATAGAGAAAATCTTTAAAAATCTTCTTCTTAAAAACGTTTAGACCAGGAAAGCTAAAATTGGAGTGGAAGAATCCTCCGATAATGTAGATTCAATTTGGTTAAATCATGGTCCCCAGGGGTAGGGTTGGGCCACAATGGGTGGATAAATTTTTACATAGGAATATATAGAGAAAATCTTTAAAAATCTTCTTCTCAAAAACAATAAGGCCAGGAAAGCTCAAATCGGAGTGGAAGCATCCACAGATAGTGGAAATTCAAGTTTGTTTAAATCATGGTCCCAGGGGGTAGGGCGGGGCCACAATAGAGAGATGAGGGTAGGGTGGGGCCATAATGGGGGGGGGGTTAATTTTTACATAGGAATATATAGAGAAAATCTTTAAAAAATCTTCTTCTTAAAAACTATTAGGCCAGAAAAGCTCAAACTTGTGTGGAGGCATCCTCAGATAGTGTAGATTTAAGTTTAAATCATGGTCCCAGGGGGTAGGGCGGGGCCACAATAGAGAGATGAATTTTTACATAGGAATATATAGAGAAAATCTTTAAAAATATTCTCGGAAAGTTTTCAGTCCAAAAAGCAGTAACTTGTGTGAAAGCACGGGTTGTGCAGATTAAAGTTTGATGAAACCATGATTCCCTAGAGAAAAGTGGGGCCACAAAGGGGGGGGGGGGTTATATAGGAATAGAGAAAAATCTTACAGGTACAGCAACAATAGGGGCTTGGTCTTTACCTTAAAATATGTGGATAAAAATCGGCAGATATTTTACATTTTCTGAGCAATATCTACTGTACTTAGTTGTCAAGATATTTTGATTTTGATACTGTAATGCTAATTTGATCAGAGTTAAGGCTATTGTTTCTCAGGTGAGCGATGTGGCCTCTGGGCCTCTTGTTTAAACTCCAACTAGTCGACGTCAATCTGTAGTTTAGATACATTTTGTAATAAAGCTTATATAATGTAATTATAAAGTAATATTATGTTTTATACAACTTAAGTATTACCTCGTCATTTACATGTTGTAATTAATGACAATTACACATTCAGAGAGTTTGAATTTTTAAGTTGTCATTGAATTCAATTCTACAACAATAAAAAGCTCCAAAATGCCAGTATCTTTTTTCCGTGCAATGGAGACAATTTGTGGATATAAATATATATATTTTGATAAAATTCATTGACCACTGAAGGAGAAAAATGTACTTAATTGCGCTTGTGTATTTTTAAGGATTTAAAATATTTGGCGGAGCGCAAAGTCAATGGGAAAATGAATGCTTATAATGTTTTCCTGCCATGAATAATGAAACATATCTTTCAGATGATTATTTCACAGTGGATAAAAATGGATTCTATGAGGGAACATATACATTATCTGTCCAGTTTATTATCCGAATCAGTCCAATCGATGAAAAAGCTGAGATCCTAATCAAATTATCTGAGAGAATGTAGGACAATAATCGATTAGAAATGCACCTGATAAATCATTAAAATATAATATTAAGTATCAATTATATTTAATCCTGATGAAAGTAAAATTCATCTTGACAAATTACATAAAATGTTTAATAATTAAGGGCATAACTTAGGATTCTTAAAAGTCATTTATAAAGCAACAGGTCACTCCATTTCATCTTACTTATACTGACAAAGGCATCGCAATCAAAATACATAATACAATATATATACACTTACATTATGCAACTATATGTACATTAAAATATGATATTCGTGAAAGCAATTGAGAAGACTGTGTTGACACCCAAACCTTTAGACATAAACTTCGGTACAACAATTGTCATTCATGATCACTTCCATAGTCCTTTTGTAACAGTTATTTCACTGCTTCAAACAGTGTCAACAATTCCTTCTTGTTCATCTAGTGCGCTTTGTAGAACAGGATGGTTCAATGAACGAACGTCAAAAACCAGAGAATCATAAATTTTTGTGTGGACTGTCGGTTAAATTTCTGTCTAAATTCGGTGTACCTCCTGTAGTACGGTATCAATTTTAAGACAGACCTTGAAGATAACAAGAACAACAAGAAGACATACGATACACCCCAATAAGAAATTAGATGTTGGAAATCCCACTATCATTTTACCATGTCCTGTTAAGCGAGGAGAAATATCTCACATTATAAAGTGCTTAGAAATTACATGTATACAAATAATTTGTGTACATACTTTGTTTGAAAATGTTTAGTTTTCAAATTTGAAATAATTAGACGACCAGAATTCTTTTACAGATTTATGAACTGAGCAATTTGACTTTCGATATACATTTTATAAACTCTGTTTTGAATAGATTAAACAGACATATGCATAATCATGCAATTAACTCAATTCTCACTAATTTCTATGCATCCTTTGATGACATGACACTTGTGTTAAGCACAGTTACATCGTTGTTGACAATCAGTGCCATAGCTTGGATAACGAGAGGTTTTTGTACAATTGACACCATAGAAGCCCGCCATGCAAGCTAGAATTAATAAACCAATACAAAAAAATCAGCAAATCACAACCATTCTATACACCTTTCACCAAAGCAAATATTTCCCAATTGTTACTTATAAGCTTCTTGATTTTACAGTGAAAAAATGACAATAACAAACCGTCAACCATCTCAAATTCCATAAAACGAAATACAAATTCAAAGCAGAGCAACACGGACCTCCAAGATAGAGGTAGGATCAGGCGCCTAGGAGGAGTAAGCATCCTCTGCTGACCGGTCCCACCCGCCGTGTGCTCTTTGTCGTAATCGATTTTACAGTGTAACATACATTACATTATAAAGCGGTTCAATAGCACGTTAACGTAATGCAAAGTTGCATACATTGGTAATTTGGAAATGTTTATTTTGAAATGTTTCCGTACTTTTTCGTAGGTGTGATTTCTATAGATTAAGTATCTGTTTATCAAATTAATGATCAATTTAACAAATTTGACATCGATATATTCAGCAAGCATTTTTGCTGTCTGTCATATATAAGAAATTATTCATATCCATTTTTGAACCCTTTGTGACTCATGTATACCGTGTTTTTTTTAACCAATTAAACCTTAAGCATTTTCAAATAACCTTTACTTTACTTCCATTTTAAAACCTGCTTCATACTTACAGAAAGTTGATTTTAAAAAAAATACAGTTAACAGATGAATAGTACAAGATGGCTTGAATAGCCACTCTTCAATGGTGAATCTTTGCACCCAAATGCTAATTTGAACCAAACGTGGTATAAAACATCCTTATGTAATGAGGATTCAAGTTTGATTAAATGAAGGGCCACGCTTTCTTTCAAAGAGCGATAATTAAAAATTATTGAAACATTGGTGGTATCTTTCACAGTATATTCTTCTCTTGGTGGCATCTTCAGGTAGGATAGATTTAAGTTTGTTCAAATCATGATACCCGGCGGTAGGGTGGTGCCACATCGTTGAGAAAGGGAAATTTATACATAGGAAAAAATTAAATTATTCTCATAAACTTTAATGTTATGATAAATAGTTTTACTAATAAACGAGCATCTTGACAAATTGTTGATTCTCAATTGCTTCGAACCTGGATAAATTTTGGGCCCCACGAGGGACTCAGTCTGATGTAGGTTGATAAATATTTGTTTCAGATCTTCTTGAGAACTGTGATACTCATTATGTGATATGACTTTGAAATCATCTTGCTCAAAAGTGGCTCATTGTTCAACATAAGAATATCTGATGAAAATTTAGAAAATCATTTTAAACAGGATCTATTCTACTACATCGTCCAGATATTTTTTGTGACTCAATAAAACTGATTTCATTATGGCTAATATTGTTCAGGTGAGCGATGTAGCCCATGGGCCTCTTGTTAAAGAATGACAGTTTGCTTCCTTATAAAGTATAATATGTCCTATTTTTATACTTAATAACTTTATCCCCCCCCCAAAAAAAAACCCAAAGGTAATCCATATCGGACACATCAATATAAAGGTATAATGGAACTTCAACGTTTTTCATACTAACCTCTACATCGAATTAAAATTTATCAATTTGCTCGCCATTTTATTTTAAAAAAATACGTTGATACCACAAGATGTATATGTTATTCTATTTACATATTGTTTTTCTTTTTTTACGTTTTCGTTAAATATAATTATAACTTTCTATTTAGATTATGACTACTTCTAGTTATTCAAAGGGTTTTAAAAGAAGAACAAAACTCTACTATTTTCTCAACATCTCTTTTTGGAAGGTCATGATTATCAGGTTTTCAAACTTTATTTAAGGATCAAGCTCTTTTTAATTGAAAAAAAAATGTGATTCCTTTAGGCATTTCACTCCTCACGTTTTGATTTCATTGCGCAGATGATCATTATATTTTTATTGAATATGATTTTATTTATTTAATCATAACAGAAAGCTTATTAGTTCATCATTACACAATATTCACAATAAAGAAAAAATCTATCTAAATTCAAGAAACAAACTAGTTTTCGGGGGAACTATTTTTTCGTGCGGAAGGTTTTTTAAAGAAAATGACAGACACAAGCAATTTTATGAATTTTCAATATACTTTTCTTTTTATCATACTTTATTCATTATTCACATTTTTTAATATTTCATAGGTTTGCAACGTATTCTATAGGTTCTGTGTGACATGTACATAATAAAATCTTGAGAGAGTGATTTAGCATAACATCATGCAAATCTAAAGATGTCTGAATTTTTTAAGCTAAATTTTGCGAGAATTTTACCTTTGAAGCCATATATCTAAAATTTGACATCACTGACCCCCGTGTTTAAATATGTCAAAATATTACTGAATATTTATAGGCAAAGTGGATTAATCTGATAAAATTCTTGATATTCAAAAAAGTTTTTATTTCAAATCAAATTTTAACTATTATAGAAATTGTTTATTTTAAGTGCAAAAAGGTCACCAAAAATTAATGCAGCTTTGAGCATTTTTTGCCGTAATCCCTCTATTTAGTGTGACCACTGTGCAAAATTTAAAACAATATTTGAAGAAATAAGTTTGCTTTATCAAAAACACTCCTAATCAGTCTGAAATTGCATTTTAGGTGGAAAAAGGTCAAATTAAATTGGCCATAACGCAGAGGGATGAACACTGACCCCCAATTATCTTTGTATTTTTTAAGTATGTTTTGTCTACAGGTTTCATGATATACTTCTCAAGAAATTCTTGATACAAGAACTTTGAGGAGTGGGAGACCTTAAAGACGTAAATTACGAAACGGTTTTTAACAGACGGACAAACGACACGTCCAAAGAGAGCCTCGGTGTCCTGAATTTCATTTTAAACGTTTTAATAAGATGTATATTTAATTAATTACAGCGCATTTTCCTATTTCCTCGTTCCAAATGTAATCAGTACAGCAAGGCTGAGATGTTGATCTATATATTACTCAATGTTAATATATTATTTAATATAAATCAATCTACTTTACTCGAATGAATAAACCGATACAATAGTTAATATAAAGAAACTCACCCAACGCATATACCATTGGCAAAAATACTACAATGGAACATTATAAAAAAAACTTGTATCACAAATAGAAAAACTGACATTTTCTTTTCAGTTGCCGGCGTGTATGTTGTATAACTCTAAAATAACCAAACCTTCCTATTCCGGTCTACACCAGAACTCTAAATTTAATTTACCACGTATAGCACAATATTGTAAACAAACAGTAAAATTTCATGTAGATAGTCACACGATGTTAAAATGTTGCATCTATGCATCAAGCATGATTTAGATTTAATATGTTTTTCAAAGAAGATTTTGAATAAAGCTAATATAAAAACCCATGAAATCTCTTGCAAATAAGACATATTGAATGTTTATGACTTTTTTAAGCGCTTTGTCTTAAAATGTTGAAACGCATAGATATTATAAATTAGATATTTATAGAAATATTTCTGAACTTGTAGGATATTTTTGACAAGTCTATTTAAATTTGAGAAAAAGTTTGAGACTTTTAAATAATTTGATTGCATGTTGAATCGTTAATGAATACAAACAGCATTTTATCAGTGCAAAAAGGTCAAAATATCAATTCGGTGAAGAAATTGCGAGCTTTTTCTTTATGATTATTTTAATTTTATTGATATCAAATAATATAAATTTGTATTTGATGCCATGGTTTATTCCGATTAAAAATTATTTAGGGAAAAGCGATTTATGTGCAATTTGCACTTTCAGTGCAGAAAGGTCATTTCAAATACACTGTAGCACCGAAAGGAGCATATATACCCCAACATTTTGTTTTGAATTTTGATTTAACCTATGTATGTAGATTATTAAAAAATACTTTAGAAAAAAACTTAAAGACTTATGATCGCAGGATCCAACCTCCTTAAAAATAATTTACATCAACATTTTAAATATGGTCTATGCATCTTAACTTTTATTTTGTAAATTTGGCACTTTTTCAATAGTTCATTCATTAAAAATTTTGGTAATTATTTAAACATAAGGAAGTGTGTGGAAAAAAAGAGAAACCTTTTATCATTAAATGTTATATTGGTGATTATGGAAGCTATACTCGTCGACACTTAAAAATGATAGTAGATGGACATGCTGTTGGACTAACGATTACTATGGCTATAAACACATTTCTTTAAGAACAATTTATGAAAAGAATTTCACGGTGACATCAAAATGGCGGCGATTTTGATCTATTTACTTCTATTTACTTCTTGAAGACGGGTTGGAATTGTGACATACTAATCTACCGATATGTTTTGTCAAAAACTTGTCACTTCCATAATCAGCTGATTTTTAGAAACGATGGTGTTTCTTGTACACTGCAGGTGTCTTTTAAGTTTTAACCTAATATTTTCAATGATATTAAGATCGGAAGACTGAGCTTGCCATGATGTAGTGTAATTTACAACAATAAGGCATTTGACACCAGCGAAGAATAATTTTGTCCAAAGGCTGCAAGTAAGCATTTTCTTGCATCGCGAAAACGTGTCAATGTTAGCAAAGAATTCACTTCGATGTCGATTGCAATCATCCTTTAACATGTTTACTTAACATTAAGAAGGAGTTATGTTAATCAATCTCTCAATTTCTAAAAATTATAAGATTATAATACTGTGTTAAAGGATTCAGTCATGTTTTGAGCCTCAAATAGAACCATAAATAATGTTTACAAATATATTTATGATTGATTCATTAAAGGGACTCTGAGAAGAATCGTATACAATAATAAACAATTTAGAATGAATGACTTCCCTTTAAAGTTTTAATTATAAAACGTTTCCTCAAACGATTTCCTTTCCGTGTTTAGTACTTGACAATATGTAATGCACATCGTATGTCTGTTCAGCCTATTGCTTATCTTGAGTTCATAGATAGTTAACTATGTTCAATCAAATAATGAGCATATGTGTATTTCAACTGTTCTATTTCAGTTTAGAGGTGTTCTGCTCGAGGTAAGATTTTAGGTTTTAAGTTAACTTTGGTGTTTATTTTTTTCAACATTTATCGTGAAAGTATAATGTTTGTTAAACACATTAAAAGGATATTGAAAACGCGTCAATAACTAATATTATTTGTCCTCTAGCAATGCCATAGGGTGCACAGTGAATAAATACTACAACCCAAAGATACACAACTGTGGTAGGTTTTTAGATACGTTGGTAACGATCAACTATACGCATGCTCAAATAAACTTAAATAAATTGACAATTCATTGAGTACATTTTATAAGTATATATACAGCTATCATATTTAAACGGATATTTTCTTTCTGACGAACCTCCCACAATAGGAAAAACCTAATATTTTAATATTTCGAATAACGTATATGTATCAAACACTTTCTTAACAATCTTGGTAAAATCAAGTGAAATCAAGTCCCGAAAATAAAAATTCTTGAATATAAATATGTGCAACATTATTGTACATGTAATTTTTAATATTTATCCAAAGTATCTTGCAATTGTACATGTAATTTTTAATATTTATCCAAAGTATCATGCAATTTAATAATTGCAATATCTTCCTTTAAGAAAGGCAAGATTAATACAAGAAATATAAAAGTTTAAGTATATTAAATAATTCAAATATATATTTTTTCCTATACAGTTAAGTTTTAACATTCGTATTGTTCAAATGTAAATTAGATTTTCTGCGATAAAGTTTGCTCTGAACTAGTACATGTAAACAAATCAATAGCATGTTTTAGACGTTTGTAATGGACGTGAATATATTTCAGTGTACCTTTTTTGTAGACTGTCTTCCGGGATACTTTAACAAAAACTGCTCGGATACTTGCCGATATCCTAACTACGGTTTGGGTTGTCAGAAAGAATGCATCTGTTCAGAGAAAGCATGTCATCACGTCTTTGGATGTTTAGACTACAAGTTAGAAGGTAAAAAAGTAAAAGAAATAATGAAAGAAAGAGGAATATTTACAAGTATTTTCAATGCCTAGACTAGATCGAATGGTTCCACAGTCTTGAGAGTTATTTCGATTCTGAACAAAATCAATTTTTTATTTAAAGTCTAAAAAAAATAATAAATTTAGATGCTGAAGTTAAGGTGATCTGAGACAACTGTCCCTATTCATGTAGATATAAGTACATTATAGACAAATAGTTTCATCGGTTCAGAATTTTCAAATTTAACGATGCATGATAAAAAAAATTGTTTTAATTTTTTTAAAGGTAAGAATTATAAAAGCAACAGCGCGAATAGAATTATTGACTTACAGATTCGAAGTATTGCACTTTGTTGATAGGTAACAAATTTGTAAAAGAAAAAAATGTTTAATAAAACTTGATTTAATTATTTATTTCGAAAGGAAGTACAACACAATACAATACGGGGATATACCCTACCTCCTTAAATTTCAATTATGTAAAAGAAAGACTATAAAAATATTTAATCTTTGAAGATAGCTACAGAAATCTAGCAAATAAACTTTAAAACCTACTAATGTCATTTCGAACATAACTCAGATATTCATCAAATTTAAGTATTCATTTATGAAGAACTTTTAATTTCCTCGAATACTAAATGTTTTTTGATTGGTGGAAGCTTTAAAAAGAGATTTTCGGAAATTATTATATGTACTCTTCACTTGTCCCCCCCCCCCATTTTTTGGCAAACAGTAATGTCATTATCAGTATAAAATACCAGTGAAGTTTTTTTATACCGTTTGGGCAGTATTGACATTTATTTGTTGCCTTTTACATATTTAAGTCATATTGTATTTCAACCGCGTGACTTAAACACCCAAACACTATTCCAATATCACATTTAAGTAAAAATTGTATCGTTTAAATCATATTTATTCTTATTTGACTTGGTTGGAATTTCACATGTTTACGTTAATAAGTACACCGGGCTCTCTGTCAATTAACGGACCTATATTTGGACACAATCGTGGTCGGTTTTTTTTCCTCACATCTTTGATTTGATTGGTTTGGGTTGTGTTCTAAGACAGTAAGATCATATTAAGGGAACATTTTTGTCATGGGAAATTGGCAACCCTTCACTTTGCTCCGCTCCGTCCATTATTCATGAAGAAGATTTCTCTTAATCTGATCTTACTATTAGATATGTATTTAGCGTTTTAACGTTTATTCTTTATAAAATATGGGTTTTTTTTATCTGTAGGACATGACAATGATAAGGACCTCCAATTGATCATCGGTCTTTCTGTAGGGTTTGGAGTTGTACTGGTAATTTCTGCTTTCATTGTTATAACTGTAATAAACAGAAAATTCTACACAAGACATATCAGAGATAATGCCCATTACGTTGGATCGGTGATGACTGAACATAGCTTAACAACAAGCATGTATAAACCCGCGGAGTTGTATTCTCGCCATGGCAGCGAAAGTGAACCAACGGACAGTGATGTGTACATGTTAGCAGGGACACTTCGATATGAACATATAAATCTCGAATAAATATTCCGTAAACAACTGTTATCAAGAACTTTTTTATATTACGATCATGAACAAGACAGTGTGTAAAATAAGTGCTGAATGATATTAGTAAATGTATATAACATCATTTCAGATAATTTGAAATTTACTGTTATGCATAGTTGACGTATGTCAGTGAGTGTAATTTAGTTTGTGTTTATATATCAACATATAGGCACATAGCTTTAGAATTGCTCCATAATCTGAAATACAATCCTTTGAATTAATAAATATTAATGAAATGATGTAGGAATTTTCCGATTTCAGCTGTAAAATCATGATTCAGTATTTATATTGCATTATATATTTGCGAAACTTTGCAAATACATATAAAATGTATGATTTACATTTGCAATTTGATATTTGATAAAAATAAAGACTTGTATTACCAAAAAATATTAAAAAGGTATAACATTGAAATAAAACCTAAGTATGACAGAAGTTGTTTTTCTTTTACAAATGAGGATTGCAAAATGAGTAGGTAATTTACCATTTGAAATAATTAAATGTTCACAAATATATGATTTCCTCTTTCCGCGACTTAATAGTTGCATAGTTAAAAAACAATAACATCATTTAGTGCTACATATAACAAATATTTGCATTTTGTTTTATGAAAATTCCTTATTGCGTGTTATATTATAATCACGAATTATGTATTTTGGTTTGAACGGTTTTTGCTCGAGGTACTTGAAGAACCTTTAAAATGAACTTTTTTTCATATAATTTTCCTTTTTCCGTGTTGTCTTTGTATAATAAGCCTTTAAAATGAAAGATAACTCTGATTCTATTCAATATCATAAAATACATACTGAAACATAATGAAAAATAACGGTATATGGGATGAATGAATTCTGTTTTCCTTTTTAACACAAATACAGGATTTGACTGCATTTGCCATTAAAAATCCAAATATATTATTTTGCGTTCTATTCACAGAATGAATACACTACATATAGATATATGTCTCAGTGATATAGACGTGTTATAACCACAAACTAAAATATATATTTTAGCAAGGCAATGTTATCTTTCCATTTAAATCATTTTAAACTTTGTAAAGTTGTAAAAATGAAGAAAAAAAATATATAGAATTTAATTTAACCTGTCTTTTGCAGCGTAACAGTCATTCTGCTTGAGGAGGTACAATCATATTTTCTATGAAAATATTGTTTGATTCGTCAAACATATCTCTTTAGTTTTGGCTTTTTTTTTTCAATTTTTTATACTCTTTACTTTATTTATTTTGGGGTTTTGTTCCCGACAATCGAGGAATATAACGTACAGTGTAGGACGGAAAAACCTCTCACTACTCTATCACTTAGTAACAATTGATTCAACACCGTTTATGATGGTGGAAATATAATAAAACACAAAAACATTTTAAAAGCAACAGATCATGAATGGTACATATCCTAAAATGTTCCGAAAGTATATCAAATAACCTTCTCAAGTATGTATTTCAATATGCTCCTTCGTGAATTTTTGTTCTTGGTTTTATTCAGCATATATATAGAACACATGTATCGTTGATTCGATATGGGACATTCTTACCGTATATTTGGCTTCGTTTTTAATTACTGTTACAAAATAACACCATGACGTTGAATAATCCGTGTAAAATTGTATCTCTTTCAATAAATCATTCATATAAAAATACTTTTAATCATTCAACTAATGGGAGGGTGTTGGAAACAGAAAACTTTTACAGTGGTTTTAAAGGTAATGAATATTTGCCAGTTTCGAATAACTTTTAGAAAAAAGTATTAGAGAAAAACGAACATAAGGTTTAAAAAAACCCTAGCTAGGTAATTAAAATACAGAAACTAGACTTTTGTTGCTATAGCATAGTTGATACATGTATTAATCTGTTAGAAATTGCTGCTGTCATAAGGAACAAATACTGGATATAATATTTACTGTGAAGGGAATTTACACAGCTTTCAGAATACTTCCATGTAAAACAACGAAAATTTAAAAACAAATATTAATTTTGGAGTACTTCCTGTATCAACCGCAAGTTACACAGATTCAAACGAAAGGGTTTATAATTATATTCATATGTAGGTCTATCTTTCCTCAAAGTATTTTTGTTAAAGTCGCTGCAAATTCTTAGGCATCGATGAGATAAGGTTCTTTGTCTCGAGACCGGATACAGACAAACGGAATTGCTCAATGAGAATAAAAGTTTAAAATTCGCGTTCATTTACCTAAGATATATTATTGTTTATCAGGCTATCTAAAGCAGTAAAAGAAAAACAGTTCACTTAAATAAAAATTTGAACTGTTTTAACGATTATATGTATTTTTTTGGTTTTGATAACTTACAGTTTTTGAGATCTTGCGAGTACAAAATTAAAAGAAGAAAGCTACCCGAGATATTTGAGATATCTCAACGGAAGTAGAATATTTATGTTTATTTAAATTGCATAGAAAACATATGTAAGATGTTATAATGAGATGTTTGTCCCTCGAAAATCTTTTTTTCCCCCATAAATATCAATATTTTAATTAGTTCCTGGGACAACCGGAAGTTACGGCGAATCAAACAAATTAATTTAAACACATCTCCAAACACAGTTGTATAATTCCACAAAGTTTGAATGTTCAAGTGTTTACGTTTCTGAGATCTTGAGGGAACAAGGATATTTGTCTCGGGGCAGGAAAATAAAGTTTTACCTCTTGTCCAATCCTATTGAATTTATTCAAAAAAATATGTGTAAACTACGATTATATTAAAAAAAGCAATAATGGTAAAAAATGATAGCATTGCAAGTCGACATCTAAAATTGATAGTAGATGGAAATGGTTTTAGGCTAACCTCTTTTATGCTTTATGCAATTTTCTTTGAGAAATATATATAATATACGAGGGTTGTTCGGAAATTATTGAGACATTTACTCTTACTCCCTTGCGAAAAAAGATGAACCATTGAAATTTCACTAATAAGTTAACCAGGCTACCATTTATTAATGTGAACATTTTCCAGTCAATAGCTTCATCACATCATTTCTGGTAAGCTGACAAACTTGCTTTGTCCAGTGACCCGGCGCAACCTAAAACTAATCGCAACGTCATTTTAACGCGTTTCCTTGCTCCTATGTTTTAAACGTCTTACAAACAAACGGAACACATGAATTATTCTTCATTTCTCATCTATTTTGTTCATTTTAAGATGTCAACATTTAAGTATCTTCTCCATTCTTGACTTTTTTTGTGAAAAAATCGAGTTATTTCTACCCAAAAGTTAACTTTCTGTGAAACGTCTGTTAAAGTCATTCTGTACATATTTAATAAAATGTTGACATCGGTTTTTGTTTAAGAAGTAGTAGATCTTTAGTCCCTTTGTTTTAATTCTAGTTAAAAAATTAGTAAAAAAAAAAAATCCGATTAAATGGAGCTCTTGACTCCTTTATATTGTATAGTTTGTGTATAAGCCATAACTTGGCCTGTAAAGGTCTTCTTCCGTGTTTCCGACCAATTTGATGTATATTCGCTGCGCCGCCTTGACGTCAAAATTCAATAAACCGTCGTGGCCAGATTTCTATTGCTTGGTATATATATTTGTATTATCTCCGTATCTCAACTCGAACACTAGTGAAACTTGCACACAAGTTAGTCACAATAAATAGCAAAATGAACATGTATAATTTGATTTACTTTCCTATAATTTGTTGGTCATCCGACACTAAGTAAGTTATTGTTTAAGTTTATTTTATTTCCCAGTTTATGACTGCGCCGGGTACCCCTACCACCGACTTTTTTATGTACCGTCGTAAACAAAATATTAGAGATTTTTTAATATAACTTTGTTTAATTATTTGATTACGTTTCTTCAAAGTTTATGCCAATTTTTACCTTAATTCGTCACTTAGAAAGGAAAATAGAAAGCACAAGGAAATTCACTTTGTTGGAGCTCCACCGCCGCCCCGGCCGAGGCTTGAACTCACGACCTCCGGAACCCATATAGTTCCGGAGGTCGTGGTGGAGCACCAACAAAGTGAATTTCCTTGTGCTTTCTATATATTATATATATATATATAATATTAATTTCAAATGGTAATTTTAATCAGATTGTTTGCTTGTATATAAAAAGAACCCAAATCTCATTTATCACAAACGCATCATAAAAAAATGACAATAACAAACCGTCAACCATCTCAAAAATTAAGAAAACGAAATACAAATTCAAAGAAGAGCAACACGGACCTCCCAAACGATAGAGGTAGGATCAGGTGCCATGGAGGAGTGAGCATCCTCTGCTGACCGGTCACACCCGCCGTGTGCTCTTTGTCGTAATCAGGAAAAAAACCCGGAAAAGTCCGTAAAAAATTAGGTGATTAATTATGGTCTAACAATTAGTATGAAAAACGTCGTTGTATCGACCATAGAACTTGCGAAAAGATGACTTCAAACGAGACTGTTGGTAGTCCTGTTTTATCAACTTGTTTGTAAGTAGCTTGCCTCGCCTTAGAAACTGTTCATACGAAGAGCATGCCCTTGCGTATCGAATTAACTGAGAGACAAAACCACCATAAGCAGGTGATGAAGGTATATTGCTACATAAGTAAGGAACGTTGACTATAGAAAAATTGAAATCATCGCGTTTATCATAAAGTTTTGTTGTAAGGTTACCATCAATGTCAATTTCCAGTAAAATATCCAAATATGAAACATGACACAGAATCTGTAGTATCTTTTTCTTCAAGTTCACTCTGATATATCGAGTCGACGTAAGTATGGAAATAACAATTGCTAATTGATAATACGTCGTCGATATACCTGAATGTTGAGTTGAAAGCCACAGCAATTGATTTATTTCTTTCACGTACAAGTTTTTGAATAAATTCTGCTTCATAGGAATACAAAAATAGGTCTGCTAACAATGGGGCACAATTGGTACCCATGGGAATTCCAACAGATTGTTGGAAGACTTGATTTCTAAAAACTACGTAGATGTTGTCTATCAGAAACTCAAGCATCTTTTTAATGTCATCTTCGTAATTTTTCATTATGATCAGTATGTTTTTATGATAATGTTTATTGATCAGAGTTATCGTTCATCTTTACACAATTTCAATTCCTATCGAAAGACCGATAAATAATTGAAGGCCCTTATCATTGTCATGTTCTAAAGAGGGGAAATTCATATCTAGAAAAGAACAAAGGTTAGATACATGAAAATATTCTTTATTAATAAATATAAATCTTTAACACATAAATTGCAAATAACCAGACTTTATGGCTCTTCGACTTTGTCTTGTATATGTTTATTACACATGGTTTTTTTTTTATTTGCTATTGGTTTTCTTTCATATATTAATGCAGATTAAGTATTATATATTGAAATTCTAACCCAACGTCTATTATATAAAATGAAGCAATGTAACCGTTTTAATGTAACTGTATAGACAAAATCAAAACCATGAATCATTAGAAATACTCAAAATGTTATAGTCTTACATCAAACTTTTTCAAAGTTATTTTGATCAATGGTGGATAGAAGTTAAAAATTCCCCCGCTCCAGTTTTATGGGAGCATGTAAAAATTGTAGTGAAAATTAGATGATTGACATTAAAATTGAAGTTTAAAGTATTATAGGGTCTCGAAATACTTTTTTGTTTTATGTGAGTGATTCTATACTGCATATAATGAATTTCATTTTATTCATTCAGTCTCAATGATACACCGTAAATGAAATCAAAACGGAAATGCGATAACAATCCTACAAACAATATATTTTTTCGTTTTATTGTTTTTTTTTAATTTTGAAAAATTTATTTAGATATCAACCTAAAATGTATCAGTATAGGTGTTACCAAAATAAAAATGGCAGTTATATTCAAACCCTGAGAAAACAGCATTTTTCAAATGAGAATTGTATAGTCATTGGCATGTCTTAATGTAGACTACATTGTGCTTACTAATGAATTATTTTGTGTATTAGTAGTAAACATGGTTCATATTATTAATTTTGCATCATATAACACTATAAAGGCAGTCGATAATTTTACAACACTATGATTTGAACGCAATCTTAAGCAACTGCTGAATAATTTCGTTCAGTATTCCATTGCGTGGAATTATAGTTATCTCAATAACTCATACTGAGATACAACGAGAAATTAACTATGTGAAGGTCATTATCGTTTGTATGTTCGAAAACAACTGCGTGTCAGTGAAAAATACCATAGCGAAAATCAAATTAACATAGATTTCAAATAATTAAAATTTAACATAATAAAAAAAGAAAAAATGATATCATAAAATAAAGGGAAAGAAAGAAGCGTTCAGTACAGCGTACAATAAATAAAATTTTATGTTCCATAAAATGTTTTATATACAAACTTTCTTTCCTGATTAGCTATTTAATTTTTTCAAATCTTACGATTTCTGGTTATTGTATCTATTATATTCAAGTTCCTTTCGATCGGGATCGAACTTTCAAAAACTAAAACCTTTGCCACGCTAATTAGTTTTTTACCATGAGCATGCAGTGAAATAAGAAAGTAAGTCTAAATATCTTCAATTAACATGGCAGGGGTGGATCCCGAATCAAAAACACATGTCTGTCTCCTCGGGCACTCATACATCAGAAGGCTGGCTGAGTTTATGGCCGTTAACCCGAATTTGCAAAACCTTAACCTAGACGTTGACCGGTATAAAATCTCGGTGTATGCCAGAGGAGGTTTACGAACGTACGACCTGCACCGAATGATAATGAACGTTACAGGGACTCCCAATATGCTTTTCATGCAAATAGGTTGCAATGACATTGGTTTTATATCAAATAAGCAAAATGCAATCAACATTGTTTCCTTCGCCGAGTACCTGATACACGGCCTCGGGACAAGAGTGGTGACCATCGGTCAGCTTCTGCGGAGGGATCCTTCTGTTAGACCCCCGGGATACAACGATAACGTGACTGAAATTAATGGTCTCTTAACACAAAAAACACAGACATTGAGCAACATATTCTACTGGAGACACAGGGGATTTTGGATGGATATGTCTCACCTAGGCAGAGATGGCTTGCACCTTGCCAACCCCCTCTGAGAAGCCTGAAGCCCGGGGATCCCCCTCGCCAATGAAAAAAAAATGGAGAAGCATTAGGAATGCCGTTATTGTGCATTCTCCTAGATAAGTATCACTGTATCAATATTAGTTGACAACTGGTTAGTTTGTCTCAAATTATTAAAGTATGGAAATGCATTGATAACGGCCCATTGACAATAAGTATATTATTAAGGCATATCAAGTTATGCCATGTATGTTATTTACATTGGTCAATTGAGTCATGTTGTCTGAGCATCATTAATTTTACATGATGCACAGTGTGAGGCAACAAGTTGTTTTCCTTTCAGCTTCCAAGACTCCTTAGAACATGTCGGGAAGTCTGTTTATTTGTTTAAAATGGTTGCCTAAAGAATGTTGATGATCTTGCATCTGTGCTTGATCTTGAGTTATGATCATATTTTCTGCGGCAGCACGTTTATTTATTTAAACTTCCTAAATCCTTGTCTTTGTGTTGAGAGCCGGGAAGTCTGTTTATTTATTTAAAATGGTTGCCTGAAGAATGTTATGATCTTGCATATGTGTTTGATCTTGATTATATGATCTTACCTTGTATGGCAACAAGTTACTCTACTTAGCCTTCCAAGACGTTTTGGGGAGTCAGGAAGTATGACAAATATAATTATTGATCTAATATTATCGGCTGTGTCTATCTTATATGACTTATAATTTTGTGTTAAATATGACTGACAATGGCTGGTTAAAAATTGGCAATAAACATGATAACAGATTAATGATGAGATATAGAGTTGGACTTCTTGCACAATATGTATAGTCAAATTCTCGGTTGCTTATGGTCTTGTCAATATACCATCTATGCACTTATTGTAGAACATATGCCACCAATGAAAAGAAAATCCTCAGCTCCTAAACCCACTCCACCAGCAAAGACATCAAAGAGATCCACTCATGATATCATAAAATAAAGGGAAAGAAAGAAGCGTTCAGTACAGCTTAAAATAAATGTTTTAAAATCATAATTTTTCTTACAATATATCAATTTATGAAACTTAATTTCTTTAAAATAGTAAAATAATGTTTCTAGAAATCGAATTTATCATCGCAAAAAGGTATTACATATTCCTACCTAAAAAAGGAAATCAAACATTGATAAGAGCAAAATTAATAGCTGTTTTTTCTTCTTTTCATTTTCACAATCTTTTCGCAATTAAAAAAATACATCTATAGTAATATTTTCAAACATTCTCCCACACTTTCACACTATTCCACACCCCTTTTCATCAAAGCAAACAAATTATATAGATCAGTCCGATATATAGCTGTTAGTTGCCATATGCTTTAACTTTTATAAGCATATAGTCCCAACTTAATTTTCCAAAATAAAGATGGAAAATGTTAATGCATTTACAGGTTTCTAAAAAAAATGGAACTCGTAAATTGGTTATCCTGTCGTTAGTTTTATATATAGTGTTTGTAGGTACCTGTACCGGGAGTGAAAAAGTCGCTTTGCATGTATGAATGCATTCAAGCCATAAACTAGGTATCGTTGTCGTAGTTAATGTTGACAAAAGAAATATACAATACAGCTCATTGAAATTTAAAAGCAATAGCCATAAGCAGGGGCGAATATACTAACGGGATAGGCAACTTCTTCATTCGCCATGTTTACTTCCTACACTATGATCACACGATCATCGAGCCTTGACAAGTTTGTAAATCTCTGTTCAATCCAGTAAAATACATGTATATACGTTTTTAAACGTGATCTGGTTATACAATCCTTATGGAGGTACCGTACTCGAGCACTTGTGCCACAACTTGTGAAAAGCGCCGAATGTTTTACCAAAGATCACACGTGTGTTTCTTTTGAAGCTTATAAATTAGCGCTTGTTTAGAACGCTGCGATTTGATCAGCTACTCGCAGCTGCAGCCAATCATAAAGCGGAGCTTTTCACCAAGTTTTCGTAATGAGATCTGCCAAGGGTTTATGGGGGAGCGAAGTGGACCGAAAACCCTTGATTAGCGAAGATGACCTTTTTCAAAGATAACAGATTTTATCAATCCTACAATGATCCCACAATAATGAATTTAATTAATTATTCAATAAACAAAACAAAACATGAGAGCTCGGAATGAAAACAAAAACAACCAATGAAAAAAATCAGATACTGATAAAAAAAATAGTTATAGTATTTTACGTTTACATTTGTAGTCCATGTGGCGTAGATCATAAGCGCATTCTTCCGATATTTTCCTATCCATTTATTTAAAAAAAATCAGTTTGAAAATTATTTCCTTTTAATTATATTTATTATCAAGTTATTAATTATTATTGTGCTTGTAAGATTATTCTTATTTTTCTTTTTTTTTCTTCCTAGACGCGAACTTTGAGGCTTCATATCTTGCTCATTTCTGAACGGTTTTTGCTCAAATTTTCAGGGCTCATAGACATTACAAAACACTATATAAAACATTTCATAAACTTTAAAATTCCTCTTCCGTTAACGAGTTATTCCCCTTTTAAAATTTTTTAGGGCCTTTGGTTTCCAGACAAAGGCTCCGAGACTATAATAGCAGGGAATGGGAATCCAACGAATTTGAATAAGAGAGACATTGAAGTTGTGCACATCGATTTTTGTTTTTTGATTATGTTTTTTATTTAGAAAAAGGTAGGGGGTCATAAAATAGGGTTCCAAAAAGTGCGAAAATTTAGACATATTTTTCTTTGTATCTTTTACACGAAAAATATTTTGTAAAGACATGTATAATAAAAGTTGTGCAGAATGTTAAGGGCTTTCATTTGACACCAACAAAAAAGGGCTGGCCCCTAAAATTAAGGGCCAATAGCGCTTGAAAGTTTTTGCTCAATAACTCAAAAACGGTTAGGATTTCGACGTGGCTGTCGCTGGAAAAGTTGTTTGTTGGGATCTCATAAAGGTCGTTACAATGTTATTTTGTTGGTGATTTGTGTTGTATGAATGTAAAAAGCTGTACATGTTAACATGTACCTCGTTTAATTTGGCAAGTTAACGAAAGGCTATGTGCGTGCAACTGGCATAAAGTTACCACAGAAAGTATGCTGGTTTATACAGGAATTTTTTTTTAGAATAGATTTTTTTTAGGAGTTTATGTCAGTTTTGTTAAGTTCTTATAGTGCACAATCCCTAAAACGAGAATCGGAAAACAAAACATTCTTCTTCCTTTGTAGTAAAACACAAAGTACGGATTTAAAATAAATCTATGTATTACATTTGAGTTTTCATACTGCATGCATTTAAAATCTACCTTGAATCAGAGCTGTGTGTGTACCGAAACGTAAGCTATCCCTCACCCGCGGCCTAGAAAATCGGTCACCATGGTCGCGACGGGGCTAACTAGCGGTCAGCGGTTATCTAATACACGAGAGTTGCGTCTCTCATATATGAGTTTATTTAGCCGCGAACTCTAGAATTGTTTTAGTTTATATACCCGTAAATAAAATACAAGATCTGTTTTAATTTCCTCATGTTATAAGAGTTTGTCCATCTTGTTTTTATTTGATTAAACATTAGAGTGTAAATTAAGAAGACGTCCTGAAAATTTATAAAGGCGATATTACTACAAATCGGAAACTTCGTCAGACTTAAATTAATGGCTGGTTTGTAGGTCTAAAATGTTTTTAAATCTGTACAAATATTGCTTTAAATCAACAAACAACCTTCAAATATTAAAACTTTTAAATGATAATCATCCCTCGCACATGGCCGAGGAGATCCCGCGCGAGTTGACAGGTTTGTGTTCTTCTACATGTACCTTATCACGCGTGCATGTCTCAGACGTTTGTACGAACACAACTATTTTAACTATGATATTGGTTTAAGATGAAAAGATAAATTTATTTTACATGACCAGTTGATTTAGCAATGATTAATACGATTGCGCACAAGGTAGTTTGTTATAATCAAAGTTCCATGTTTCATGTTTGCGGTAGGTGCTGGCACGATAAAAAGATGTCCTGAATTGAGGCATTCGGATTTTTTTTAATTGGCAAAAAGATAATCAGATTTGACGAAAATCATTTTTTGGCGACTTCTTCTTATGTGTAACATTTTCACTTTCCCACCCGTTTGTTTATTCGGTCAGTCTGTGTTAATTCAATCGCAGCGTGCGACCGAAAATCTTGTGTCGCTTCAGCGCACACAGCTGAGAACATCTATAGCCCCAGCCGGGTTATGTTTATGGCTGCAGATCATCAATTGTTATGTAATTGAGTAACAAGGTATCGAAGGTTATCGAATATTATTGAGTATCGAAGTGAGCTTTCACTACAGTGGTCAATTGTTAAACAATAAGGCTATTATTCGAAGTCAGTCATCTTCACATTATACATGTAGGTGCGAAATCGTAATCGGATAATGTTGCTAATAAATCAACCTGTTGAACACGCTAAACTTCTACAGATATGAACGGAATAATATATTATGCTTAAAAGTTTTAAGTCAAAGGAAAATTGTTCTCGGATTAAGAAGTTATGAAATACGACTACATTATGCAACGCAGTCGGTCGCCATAGAAATCATCAAAGTACTGCAAGTGTCGACAGATTTCTTGTTTCTTTGAAATACATGTACCATGATAGTTCACTACCAGAGTCAAGCTAGCCAGCATTAACTCCAACGCACTAACAAAAAATTAGTTAAAATTATCGACTATTTTTCAAGCGCTTTCCGATCCCAATGTTAAACAACTGAAATTATTAGGCCGCCTTGCACCCAAACTAGGACTTGTGCTCATAAGGTGAGCCCGGATTCCTCGGGGACGGGTGAACCCTCGAGGATTCCGGCGCCAAATTAGGCACTAGTGACAACGATTTCCGGCGCCAGGGCGCGGAGTAGACCTTAAGTGAACAAATTATTTCTGTAATGTAGTGTCTAAACAAGGCGTCTGTAATGTAGTGTCTAAACAAGGCGCCCTGCGCCCAAACTAGGACTTGTGCTCTTTAGGTGAGCCCGGATTCCTCGGGGGACGGGTAATCCATTGAGGATTCCGGTGCCAAATTAGGCACTAGTGACACCGATTTCCGGCGCCAGGGCGCGGAGTAGACCTTAAGTTAACAAATTATTTCTGTAATGTAGCGTTCTAAACAAGGCGCCCTCAAAACATTGAAAGTTCTTACTTCACACAAAGATTGCTTATGACCTAAGTGTATGTTATGATTTTGTTTCAAGGTTATTTTGTGAAGTTCAAGGTCATTGGAAAAAATTTCAAAAGTTTTGTCTGCTTTATACTGTTTTTAAGGAGAAACATTGGATATTGTTTTTTCATTTAAAGATTGCTGATGACTTGAGGATGTGTCATGAACTTGACCCAGGGTCAGTTGTGCAAGTTCAATGTCGTTTGAAAAATAAATGCTTCTTTCTTGTCTGTCATGTCTACATGTAATATACATGGAAATGATTAGAAGCTGAAATTTGACACAAAGATTGCTTGTGACATGTACTTAAATATGTCCCGACTTGAACTTTGATCATCTGTGCAAGTTCAGTGTCACTATAAGAAAAAGAAGCATCCATTATTTTCTAATAGATAAATACTTTAGTTATGATTTTGTTTTTCTTAGTGGGGAGGGGAGGAATTATTTGTGAGGTTGCTCACAGAACCGCCAGTTAGTCCACTGAGAGCACTCTCCCCCTTTCTCGCAACCAAATTCACCTTAAATTAACTTAAAGGAAATTGAATTTTGGGGCATTGTTCCCCCTCCCCCAACACCCATTTTAGTAGAAGGCAGTATAACTTTTTATGGCATATTGAAAACAAATTATATTAAACAAAATAAGTTATAACTGCCTCACAACTCCCCCGCCCCCCCTCCCCTACCACTACCACGAATTAGATTTTGAAGATTAATTTTTTCTTTTATTGGCTTGTTAATACATTTCGGATAAATTTGTTCCCCGAAGCAAAAACGATGCCGAGTGCTTGCATGGCCAAACGTTATACGGAAAGTTGTCCCTCCCACTGAGCACCTCTCGTACAGCGCACCCTCAGGTTGGAGAAGCCGTCATCGTTTATTTTTGATTTTCTGAACTTATTTTTATCATATTGACAATCCTGTCTGATTAAAATCACCACCCTTCTGCTTACACTCATCAGGGTCTTATAGGTATCGATAACAATTCATCTTCACATGACCTCTATATTTGCACACAACCTAAGGCCATTGCAAGTTTTTCCTTTGTTTAGCGTCCACCCAAAACTCAAAAACCTATCTTTCTATCAGGAAAACAAACACAAACCTTAGAAAAAACACAGAACTTTAAAGGTTCAGCAAAATAACATTTATTGAATATTTTGAAGTATTTTCTTCATTTTGTAACAGAAATACAAAAATAACGAATAACCTCTTTGGTTTCCATTGAATGTTGTCAAAATTAATATTGAATTTTATGAACTACCATTGTGTTTTTTATTTATTTTTACATCTCAAAACCAATCCGTCCGCGAACGCTAAACATAGAATATATCTCATTTACCAAATACATGGCTTTATCTGTTAATGAGAGGTGCAACTCTTCAATACTCAGTCTTGGGGTTACATAGAAAGCAGGATTGAAATAATTTGCCCGTCTCTATTTAAAAAATTCCAATACATTTTCTAAAGCCTTGGTTGGTCAGAATTTTAGGTTGGGTGAAGATGACCCCCTATCAATACCTGTCAGACCCTGTAAGGAGAAGAGGGTGCTTTTAATCAGACTGATTGACAATCCTTTTCCGACAGGAAGCTGCAACGGAAGACCTCTTCGTTGCTTTGCAACGAGCTCGTCTCTAGTATTAAAAATATTTTTTTTTGGATATGAGGTGATTTTGAAAACTCTATTTTATCCTGGTTTCAATTGACTGCTAAATGTATATACTCTAACTATGTTATGAAATTTATGTTCTCATCAATCGGGAAATAATTCAATTTCCAAATAATTTGTGGAAGTCATCAAACTCGATTCATCATTAAAATGCTAAAGTTCTGTGAAATTGCTTTTAAAATTTATTTCGCATTTTCTAACTCAATCGATTTTGTGTTTCTACAGTCAATGTAAGTATGATTTGTCATTTGATTCGGTATAAACTTACTTTTTACAGTTTTCATCAGTCTTTATTTTCCTTTCAGAAATAAAACCTATTGTCCTGATGATAAATACTGGGATGATACGACGAGAAATTGCAAAGGTAACTAAAAGTTACTTAAATGCTATGCTATAAATATACTCCATTACTTTCGGGGTTTGAAAAAAAAATGGTAAACTATTTTTCTATACATGCTAAAGATAATTGAAAACTTTATGCAATTGAATTACATGTACTGTTTAGCAATAGACTTAAAAGAAAAACACTTAAAATGTGTGAATTGATTGTTGAGGAAAGAGCCATAGCCGTTAAAATGTTGGTGTATGGATGGTTATTACGACAGATTGTACTCATTTTAAATCTGATGTTTATTTTTTATTGACATTGTTTTCAATATGAGGTAAACCGGAGGGAGAGAATGTTATCTAAACATAAGTTTTCTCTTCTATGAGTGTATGGTCATTTTCATTGGCAACCTTAAACAATCTGAAAGCTCTGTTAAAAAGTCAGAGAAAAGAAAGGAAGTGCTCTTGATATTTATCAAAGGTAAAGGTTTTGGTGTTCAAGGTCAATACGTCTGCTTAACCATTTGAAAGTGAAATTCAGTCAACCCGACCGCAAGATAAATGAGTGTTTTTATTTCACATAGTAGAGACATTATTCCGAGTGAACACTTAAATGAAATGAATAATTTTTTAAACTGGAGACCCAAATGTTGCCCGGGGTCGAAGTTCTCAAGATAATTGTTATGTGGAGTGTTCTTAAAGCTCTATGAGTATAACAGGGAAGTATGTGTGTTTGTGTGTAGGGGGGAGCGGTCTGCATGAATACTCTTTTGTCTTTTATATCAGCATTAATTAAAAATTTGACCAATTTTAATCGAAAGTGAAATTATTCGTTTTTACGATTTGGGCTTAATAAAAGATGTATCACATTTATTTTATAAAATGTTTATCATGCATTTAAACAGCAGATGCACCATTTGTTCAAATACCATGATACGATACATGTATTTGTTTTTGATTTTATCAAAATCTTTTAAAATTAAAAAAAAATGTCGTTTTTACGACATTTTTGCCTTTGGTCAAATAACTCAATGAATAATTTGTATTGTCTGCGTCTGATTGTTGCAATTATTTCCTAAACGTCCTGACGGTTCAATGAGTACATTTGTGTGCTAGTTTTAAAGTTGGTTTTTGTACTTTCATTTAAGGAATAAAAATCATTATTGAAGTATTATGAAGAAATAATTTTGTTCGGGGCGTTGACAAATAAAATAAAACACAAAGAGCTCCATAATGATTTGATCACGCCCCGAACGCAATTATCACCTCATCATATGAAAAATGAGAACATATTACTTATACTTGTTTAATTTTCACAATTGTACGATTAAATATTAACAACATATTTACGCGATATTTTATTTCGTTAAATTATGCAAACCCAACTTTTGCCTCAACAATACGTCATTACTATTAGGCTATACAAAACAAAATTGATCCGTGGTGTTATCACAGCTAAAAACACTGAAAATTTTAAATATAAACAATTGAAGCAAATCGTGTTGAACGAACCTAGACATGATTTGAGATTAAAATTATATCAATCGTTTTCTTGATCTTTGCTAACATAACAAAGAATTTCAAACACTGTAACTTGCAATTAACTTGATACATGTATTTGACTTTTATTAGATTTGACAAAGCATAAAAATACCTGCATCAAACATTCTAGATATTGTAGTGAGTAAAAAATTAAAAAATATAATTGCTGTGCTCAAGTCGTGTCTAGGTTTCTTAATGGAATTAACAAACATTGTTTTTTTTTTCGAATTGCATGTAAAACGATTTGATTGATAACATAAACACATACGATTGTAAGGGACATTGAGTAGTTAACGTTTCTAATGTCTATGACAGGTATATCAGTAAGAAACTAAATTAAATGTTTCTTGTTCAAATTATACAAAAAAAATCGTTTTGCTTATATTTAACTTAATATTTAAATGCTTCTCCATGGTAGCATGTGATGTTGGATTTTATGGATTTAACTGCTCCAAGCAATGTCGTTATCCAAACTATGGTTACCAATGTCAACACAACTCTGATTGCAGTGATACTCACTGCAACAATAAATTTGGATGCCTGGAGTATTATTCGAATGAAATGACAGAATCTACAAATCATGGTATTACCTTATAATTTTTAGATGAATGTTTCTTTGAATAAATAAAATAGTATAATAAATATGTATACTTATATACAATTCCTAAGACATAACATTTACAAAAAAATCTTTAAAAATATTTAAAACTATTACAGGTGAGAATATAACTTGTGTTTTTTAAATACAGATGATGTAAATGAACATTCAACATCGGATAAAACCATTGTAATCATAGCAACGCTGATAACCGGATTTTTTGTTGTGATCGTGTCTATTATAGTTGTAACTATGCTTCTCAAAAGACACTTTTCTCGTAGAATTCTTACAACTGAAAAAAACATTGACTCTTTCGTTGTACAGTGCATCATGAGTGGAAGCACCTCTACATCACGTAAAAGTGCAAATAACGTTCGTCGTGGGCGCTATGATATCTTGCACCTGAATATATGATTGTTCATTTCAAATCTGAAGTTAAAACGCAGGGTCAAAATATCAATTTTTAAAGTTTGTGAAATTGACAATACTGAGAGATATCACAACATGTCAGGTACTAATTATTATACCTCACTAGTGCTGTCTTTGCAGAAATTGAAGCAAAACATTTATTCGACAGATCAGATCCAAGTACTATATAAACTACATAAAAGTTGACAAGATGGATCTTAGGTTTTTAAATGAGCACAACCTAAATAAATGGCTCTATGTATTTTACATAAAACTAACGTTTATATGACATAAATGTACTTCTGATGTCGGAATCTACTGATAAAGTAAAAGAGAAATCATTTTTGTAAAACATGCAGTTACAGGTATATTTTGTTTCTATTGTTCTATTGTTAGAGTCTCTTAACAGCAGAATTGAATACTCAATATGTTCAACTAAACATACATGTAGTTTCTGTTTTTTTCTTTACTACGCTAAACAACACTGAATATACCCAACCAGCCAAAACGCTTTTTCAATCAGATAATACATTTTATGATAAGTGTTTTCTGTACCATTGTATTTTCAATTCATAGAGCGAATAAAGTTTGATAGAAAAAATCATTAACCTCTTTGTTTTTGTCTCAGTTTTCCCCATTGCTTTGTTTATAGCATGATTATCCTTTAAAACCTAATGTTTTATGTTCCTCAATTTTGGCAATGCTTATATAATCCTACGTGTAAGTGTCATTATCAAGTTTAAATAAAACTCATCGATTAATTAGGGTACAAAATTTACTAGACCATATAATGGTGCAAATTTATTAAAATCAAAAATCTTGAAAATTCACGCAATGAAGTTTTCTCGCATCTCAACTCCACTTGATGGATGTGATTTAACATGCTCTCAAATATATAGATGAGAGAAGATGTGATTATTCTTCAAAGTATATATTACTAAATAAACTCGAATATTTGTAGTGTTTGAGTTCCGGTAAATTGGGAAAAGAAATGACAATCATTTTAGATATTATAAACATTTACTAAATTATTCCATGAGGAAGAATTTGTTTTCTATTTGCGTTTGTTAATTTTCAGCAACAACAAGCTAAAAAATAATCCGGAATTTGAACTAAAAATAGATTTTAACTTCGTGATCGCAAAGACTTAACCTTTCGCTTCACATAGATTGAAGTTAATGGTGCGGATCAATATTTTTGCGGTTTCTAAGATACAGCACTATGACAAAAGTATTCGCGATTTTTCAAAATGGCGGCCTTAAACAATGATGCGCTTCACAGAAACAAACGTCTAAAATATGATTAAATGTTAGTTTAACTTACCTAATATTTGGTGAGATTTCCATTTGATTTTATAACCGCTAGCAAACGGCGAGGTATGGAATCATACAGCGTTCTTACGTAGTTCTGATCGAAGGAAGTCCAGATGTCCGAAACGACGGCAGAGAGCTCTTCAGGGGTAGTGATGTTTTGTTGCCGATTTTGTAGAGTTCGTTTGATCCGAAGCCACACATTTTCAATTATATTAGTTGGAATATTATTTTCCAGTTTGTAGTCCCCCGTAATATGGGCTCTATGTACGGGGGCATTGTCATCTTGAAACCGGTACGTTTTATTGCTAAAATGCTGAGCAATGACAGGCAACAAATGGTTTTCCAAGATTGAAATATATTTTTCTGTAATTATATTACCATTGACAAGGCAAAGTGTTCCAACTCCATAATATGTAATGCAACCCCACACCATAAAAGAGGGGGGGGGCACATGCATTGGGAAAGGTATGCTTCTTTTGATGTTCTCTGTAACGTAAACTCTGTAATTTTCACCTAAAAGTATCTGACTTTCATCGAAAAGGTAACTGTGTTCCAATAATTATGAACAGTGAGTTTTCTTTTCTCAAGACACCACGAAACACGTTTTTTTCTGTTAATCTGTGACACAACCATCTTTTTTCTCACATCTTTTCGTTTCACGTCTTGTTCATGTAAAAATCTTTGTACTGTCCGTAGGTCAACATGATCGTTTTCATTTCAGCTTATGTTAAAATCATTAGTGATGTCATTTAACACACGTCCCCTGTTCTTTTTTGTTTGACGAACGACCCAGTTCCGATCCCTCTGTGACATCTTGGAAGGACGTCCGCTTCTCTTTGCTTTGTTGATCTCCCACGTATTTAAATACTTTTTCCAAATTGATCTGATGGTAGATTCTGATATCCCCAATAAATTTTCAATTCCAGACGTCTTCTTACCCTCCAACTTCATTTCAACAATCAATTTTCTCACATCGTTTGTCAATTCTTTCGATGTTCGGCCCATGATGAATGATACGCTTGTTTACGATTATAAAAGAATGCAAACGACGGAAGTTTACAAATTACGTCACTATTTAGCGAGAGACAACTCTGTGAAAGTTTCACTGCATAAACTGGTGTTCATCAGAAGTTATTCCCCTTTTTACGAACGAAGCGCATATCGATGACCTCGCCATTTTGAAAAATCGCGAATACTTTTGTCATTGCGCTGTATGTGCAAGGGATCTTGCTGTCTTGTAGACGTTAACAAATTAAATTAAAAAATAATTTTCAAACAGAAAAAACCCAAATGTTTTGCTATATATCCAAAGAGAAAATGAAAACCTTGTTTCAAGTCTGTATTTATACGTATTTATACGTAATTTGCTTCACTTGATTTATGTGCATGTAAAAGAATTTACTTGCATTCTTCTACATAATGCCCAAACAACATCATTTAACGACACATAGGACACGTTTAATAACTTAATGGAAAAACGGAGGAATGCTATCGATACTTTTCAGTAAGATTTTAGTTAACTAATTATAAATGGTATGCGTCCTAAAGTATCAAATTTAAAAATGACATATCAAGTATTACAAGGGGATCTGTTTATAACTCTATAATAAGTAGTACTAGTAGATAATCGATCAACATGAATGTGGTTGTTTCATGCTTTCTCTTCCTGATCTTAATTTGATATGAAATGATAATTAAATTTCAACAGTTGTTTAGGAATTTGTGAGAAGAAATTGGCTTCAAACGATAGGATTTTGTTAACGCATACAACATAGGGACGTCCAAACGTTATTTGCATTAAAATGTGTATTGCGGCAAGATATATAACTATATTTTCAGATTTTTCTGATAGTATAGTTATAAAATTTATTTAAGAATTATACTAAAGTAAAATTGAATCACTTTTGATTTCCCTTAAAGAGGCAATGTTGATTTTATATCGTTTTTCTGATAAACCCTTGCCCCAAACACTGACACAAGAATCAAATACATACAAAAAGTATTTGTATCTTTAAGGGAAGAGGAGACTAGGGTATGTAGTTAATTTTTTATCTCTTAAATAAATTTTTAAAAAGAAGATAATTAAATACATCATTATTAAAACATTTGAACACTTCCTTCACTCAAAAAAACTCAATTCAAAAAGTATTTGGGGTAAGTTTGTCATATCCATTGGGTTTTGTTTTTACAATAGTCGGAATTAAAGGATCAGATTTCCAAGTTCACTGCATAAAACATGTAAAGAAATGGTATGCTTCATGCCAGCATTCTTTTCATAGTGTGATAAAATCAACTAATTACTAAATAAACAATCAAGTGTAAAACCACTTTAATTTGAAATCCCTGTATGTGAACATTCTAATACTAAAAAGAAAATTAGTTTCTTGTTTTATGATATAATTTGGATTTTTTAAACCTCTTGTATTGCATTACTCTAGGATATGTAGCAGAACCAAAATAGCAATTATGGAGGACTATTTTAAGATACATAAGTAAGCAGGTGCTACGAAATGAACTAACAGTCATTTACAAGAATATATTTCTGACTGAATTTTAATTGCTTCTTAATAAAAAGTATTCGCAGTGTATCAGTATTAAACATTATATTTTTAATATACATTAGATATAGGAAGAGGACATATTATCGGAAGTCCATCAAGGAACGTACTCAACTACATTCCAATTCTTATAGACATATCCCCAAATCCCGGAAATAGTTATAAAACACAATACTTAAAACATAACGATAGCTAAAGTTAATTTAATTTAACAGGGGAAGTAAGTATTTTCATATTGTTTTCAAAAATGTTAATTTGTTTTTGACAGATGTTAGGCAAGTTGTTTTCATACACAAAGAAAAGTAAAGAAACACAATTTTCGAGCAATATCAACTTAATCGTAAAAACAATACAGTAGAATATACTTTCAAAACAAAACGGTGTTTTAAACAGTAGACTATGTTATTATCAAGTGTTGTAAAGAGTTAAATGGTTCATATACTTTCTCTACCACGAATTTGCATAAATGGACTGCATATATTTATGGCGGTAAGCTGAGTGACTTTCTATATCACTGCACGCTTCCCATTGCAGAATTTCCTGATTTAGTTTTTGTTTAACTGCATTGGAGCAATTGTTTTTAGATAGTGATTTTATAAGAATGTCGAAAATACCAAATCTCATTCTAATAATTTTTTTTTCATTGTCCAGCTTGATGGGTTCTGAAAATTTACCAACAAAGTGAGTATTTTTTAATTTGATATTATTTTTATAATAATATTATTATAAAAATTGCTTTTATTCTTTCTTTTAAATCCTTTTAGAGAAACGTCTGCATTGTGTTCTACGGATCAACTTTGGGATTCACAGAAATCGGTGTGCACAGGTAATTACTAAAATGTAATATCTAAGACACAACTTAATATGAAATGATAAATACATACGTACAGTATACAGCAAAATATCACATATTATCCTTTTGATACATACGTACATGTAATTCTCCGTTTATATATGCTTTTGATAGAAAATAAAATTCTCCGTTTTATATGACATCAGTAGAGAATCCATACTTTTTAAAAATGGGGGGGGGGGGGGGGTATACATGATCACAATGCACATTGCCTACACTATTTAAATTCTACCAGAAATAGAAATAAGACTCAACTTTGCATCCTTAAAATGTGTATTGATCAAACATACGACTGGTTGAGGGTTTTTATACACTCAACAAAAAACCCAGAGTAACATGATTCTATTTAAAAGATGATAAAATTCAAACGACTATGTGTTAGTCGCGGTTTATCTGCATGAATGTTGTATAAAATAAATTATTTGCGATAAAAAGCAATTACATGTATGATACAATAATATTCTACATAAAAATCTTCTATTCACCACTAGCAAGGAGAGCAAAGCTTATACATGTATCAGAGCAGAAAAAGTAGAGAACAAAATATCACACTCCATCTCTTTTTCACTGTATGATATTTAATGAAGTTAAAAGTTTAAATATATATCATAATTGACGCTTTGTGGCCTTTAACAAATTTAATTTTATTAAAGTACAATTCAAATATTAAGATCAAATATTTGATAAATAAAAATGTTTTCATTTTTCTTGAGTTACTTAGCACAGTTGATACATTGATAATTAACATTACAATTTTTAATGATTGCAATATATCTGCCTATTTATGACGAACGCATTTAACAACAATATTTTTCATGCTATACAATTACAAATGAACAAAATTTGAGATTCCTTCGTTAAAGAGAGGAAACTATATTTGTTTCCGTTTGTGCTTCCTCTTGGTGATGTGTAAGAACTGCAATATATCATCAACAATCTGTATTTGTATAAAGTTCAAATATTTGTAAAAAAAAAAAAAAAAAAAGTTTTAATTTTTTTTGTTGAGTTAGTTAGCACAGTTTATACTTTGATAATAAACATTGCAATTTTTGCAATTGTTAGCAATATATCTGCCTATTTATGAAATAACCGCATTTAACAAAAATATTTTTCATGCTATACATTCACAAAGTTAACAAAATTTTAGATTCCTTCGTTAAAGAGAGGTTACTATACTTGTTTCTGTTTGTGCTTCCTCTTGGTGATATGTAAGAACTGCAATATTTCATCAACAATCTGTATTTTTTGCACTTGCATATTTCAATTCTAATAATAAATAACTATACTTTGGGTTAACTGTTACTGATTTTACAATTAAAACTTTTCTAATTAAATCAATCAAAAAAGTCCCCAAAAAGTAAACAAATAATAAAAAACAGAATTTGTTGTCTTTCGCAGTTAAAGTAAATCACACTTAAAACTGTTAATGTATAAAACAACTGAAAATAGGAGAAAAGGGTAAATAAGATGGCTAAAATCCATTGATTTATTGTTAATTACAATTCAGTTTTTAAAAACTGAATTCAACTGATCGGTTCAAAAATGATATTTCTAATGTTGACCATTAATTTGCTGGTTAAATTTAATTTGCTTTCCAGAATACCTTAAAAAGACAGTTTAAAAAATTTGGAGCACAGACACACTTTTTTAAATAAAAGACAGTGAAGTTCTGAAGTTCTGGTTTGGTACTCATACACTAGTTAAAATCACGGTAAACTAAGCAGTGAACCTAAGGGAGAAAAAATCAATGTTTTGTTGATGCGTGTTTTTATCATCTTATTTATCCTGATATATATATTTTATCCGCCCTCATCCTCGATCTTCAAATTCTTCAGAATTTTCTACAATTTTTAATCAATAATTTGTTATTTTAAATTAACAAGGCTGATTCTTATTTGAGGGCGCATTGATGTACAACTTTTTTTTCATACAGTCTTTGCTGGGATACTAAAATTTTCAAGATTTTGTAGGGCTACAAATGTACTGTAAATTCCTTATTTTACGCGAGTACTAAATTCCCACTGTTTTGTATCAAATTGCGAGAATATAAAATCGCGATTGCAAAAGTTTAACCCTAATCTCTTATAGTTCTAAACTCTCAAAAAATAAAATGGAGATTTTAAAAATTCGCGAGGGTTGCTTCTAACGATTTAACGCGGATATTAATTCCTCACGTTTAATTAGGAATTTAAAGTATAGGATCAAAAAATTACCCGAAATACAAATGTGTTACAAAAGGTGTTTAAACGATTTAATATTTTTAAAATGATTCACGTGTATATAGAAATGCATCGGGTTTTTTTTTTTTTTTTTTTTTGTTGATTTGTTTTTTGGGTTTTTATTTTACTCTAAACAACGAATCAAGGTAAAGAACGGAAATTGATTTGGTTTTAAAGGATAATATCTCTTAACACCTCTAAACATATGTCAACGACTCCTTGTTATTTAAAATATTACAAAAAAATTACCTTAAATTTGATAATTTTTTAATGAGCTTGAAGAAAATGACATATCTTGATTTGTGTTAAAAGTTTGTAAAGATTTTTAGTTTGAGAATTAATCTATGGTGTTGTACGTAGACCAACTAACTATGAATTTCGCATTTGTTTGTGAAATTATATTTTCAATTAATTAATAAACCCAGAATGGGTGTGTATAGTACAAATGAGAATATGTTTATAAAGAATTCCAGCAGATTGGACTCGTTTACATATTGTGTGACACTGTTTATCGCCAAATTTTCTTCAGTTCAAGGAATATTTGGCGATCAGTTAAAACAGCCGTTGAAATTACAATTTATAAAGAAAGTGCATTTGAATTTGTCCAGGTAAATTTCATATGTAGTCACATCAAACACTCTTGCCAAGATATATGTCACATGACACGCGCTGATTGAAGAGTTACATTATAAAAAGGTAAAGGAATTCCTACCAGGTAAAAAAAAAAACATGAAGTCTATATTGAGTAAGGCCAACATGAAATTTGCGTTTTTGAAAAAAGTTACATATGAGAGCAGTGAGATAAAGTATTCTCCTTTCGCAAATGGATTGGTTTGGATAAATACATTAATCAGCTGAAGGAAGAAATATACCAATTTGTGCTCGTTTATTTTAAAGCCTTTGATATTTAGGTCGGTGCTGAATATGTTTGGAGGTTTTGTTTAAACAACGTACCCTTACCATGAATCATGATAAAAATCTTTGAAATAATTGTTACATCGTGGATAAAAGGGTGATTTGTAGAGTACTTATCTCAAAGATTCAGAACATACAAAATAAAACAGGTATTTTTAAATTTTATTTCTTATGTTTTTGTATTATTGTCCAATGTTTCAAATCATCCTTTGTATTGACCGCAGCCAATTTACTCTGATTATATTGACAGGCTATTGTATTTACATGTAGATGTATTATGTGGAGCACATGGCTCAGTGTTCATGGGTGTTTAGCCAGTAACTGAAAGGTCGCTGGTTCAAGCCATGCTATGGTCTTTTAATGTAGTAAGTTGTGCATATATATAGACAACTATATCTACATTGTTTCGGTATACCCAGCTGAAATTGGGTACCGGCTTGCCCTTGGGGCCTCATGCGCCTTCATGACACGCGTACGAGGGAGGACACCTTTTAATTATATATAGAGGTTATTATAAAATGACTGGTCAAAGCCTGGTGATTGACCTATCAGATTCTAACATTCTAGTAAAAAAGTTCATACATGTTTCATGAAATGTCTAGATTTGTAATGATAGGAAATTTACTTTCACGTAATTCATTTTATGTTGCTGTTCTCATGTATATAACCAAAACTTGACCTTATATTAAGATTATCAATTTATTTCTCCTTTTTAAGAATGTGATGCTGGATCTTATGGATTCAATTGTTCAGAGCCCTGTCGGTATCCAAATTATGGCCATGAGTGTCAAAACCAGTGTAATTGCTCTCAGAGAGCCTGCAACCATAAGATAGGATGTCCGATGACAATCTTAAATGCGATAACGGAATCTTCACAAGGAGGTGTGTTTTATTTGCATATACATAGTTGTTCAAAATTATACAATTTATTCAAACCACCTGAGATAGGATACAACATTTAAAAATCTATCTTGAATTAACATTTCATTATGTATATTATTTTTTCAAATACAGATGACAAAAGTAGGAAATCATCTGAAAATAACACCATTGTGATTGTGGCAACGTTGACAACAGGGTTTTTGCTTGTCATTGTCTCAATCATAGTGGTTACTACGGTCCTCAAAAGACACTTTTCCAGAAGAATTTTAACAACTGAAAGAAATATTGACTCCTTTGTGGTTGAATGCATCATGCGTGAGGACAGGTCTTCATCGCGTGAGAGTGCAGCTAATTATGTACCACGTGTTTGCTATGAAACCCTGTACTCAGATATATAACTTTTTTTTCATGGGAAACTCGCTGAAATATGTTAAATGTTTGTATATATTGCCTTTGTATATATTTCAGATTTGCCAGTTGATTTCAAATATTTTTGTAAAATCTAATCTTTGTATTAAAAACACCGAATGACACATTTATAACGCAAAATTATACTGTAGAAGTTCTAAAAGTAACATATGATTGACATTTAAAGATGATGACGGATGTATCTAACATTTATTGAATGGGATATTATGAAGACATTTAACGTACATATTCCACCATTTTACAAACATCAAAATTTACTATTTATCAATCTACCATTATATGCATGCGACCACATATAAGGAATGACAACTAAAACTATCCTTAGTAACAAAATAGTATTTTTTACTTTCTTTTTGTACTACAAGAATACAATTTTGATGTTTATTTGATTATAATCTTTGTTGTGTATTTTGTTGCTAGTCGCTGCAAGTAGTTCATTTATTTTAAAGAATAAAATAATTTTCCTTAGCTTGGACAAATTGTAGACGGTTTGAATTTCTATACTTTACTTTGAGAGTTACTAATTATTGGATATTTTATCTCATAAAAGTGAAGTAAGGTATAAACATGTATTCTCCCTGGCTTCCGGTAATCCGGTAATCCCAGCCTATTTAAAGAGAAAGATCTCGCGAGATCTTCCTTCTTCCGTTTGGCTTCGATACATAGCAGACGATATTTTTCATCTCCTTCAACATCGTGGGGTGGTTATAGCATACCAAAGAAAACTAAGAACAAAGACTCTATGAAAGCTTATATGAAAGATCGTTATGACGACGACAGTGCTTCGTCAGACCCTTATGAAGACAAAAGTTCTGAAGAAGAGGGCGAAATTGACGACTGTACGTACAAGTCGCCATTATCACGCACCCGGGAGCCCAAAGAGGCAGATTCGGTTGATGAACCAGACGCTCAGAGTTTTGATCCGCTCAGTGATGAGACGGAATATTTGTTGGACAAAAGCAAGGCAAAGCATGCTAAGAAGTATTTCAAACTTCATCTGACAGAGGAGAAGATCCGCTCCTGTATTTTAGAAGACGCGCCTATACCGGGTAACGATTTTTTGAATCCTCCGGATATCGACGACTACATTGAGGACCTAGTGGCGGATCACATGTCTATGAAATTCCTAAAAACGCACGATTCGTCGTTGAAATATGGGACCTGTATATCTCATATGGGAAGAATTAGACAAAGCTCATGAGGGCCATACATCAAGTATGGAAATTGAAGATGTGGTCAAATTGCTGGAAAAGACTATTCTTATGATTGGCCAGGTAAACGTGGCGTGCCTTTACGAGCGTAGAATAAATTCCCTTGCCAAGATTCTTAAGAGTACAAAGAAAGCGAAAAGCATGTTACGCGACAACGAGGCAAAACTTCAGAACGACACTGTACGATTTGGGAACGAATTTTATGCTACCCTGTACCGGAAATCAAAAGACAAAAAGCGAGCCCGAAAGATGTCAAGGGATATCGCCAGGCCTGTAACCAAGAAACCTATGCTGACTGTCGACCAGCCCTTTCGTCAGGGACCCTCTGGTAAGCAGAAGAGGACCAGGGGGTTCGAACTTCAGAGGCAGAGGCGGCATTACAAAGAAACAAAGGTACGTCAATGACGTTTCAGATAAATATACCGATAGTGGTAGAACAAATATCAAAAGTTTTAGGGGATCACCACAATCTCTGTAGTGTAGAAAAGTTGAAATTGACAGACATTGTACAAAATCAAATCCCGTTAGGGGGGAGACTAAAGCATTTTCTTTTAAACTTGTAGAAAAAAACAAAAGATTGTTCAATTCTGACCGAACTGAAGGGGTACAAAATAGATTTTTGAAAACACCCAAGCAAATATCTGTAACAGAAATACATTACTCAGAGAGAGAATATCAAATTTTGAACAAGGAAATTGGGGAAATGCTAGAAAAAAGAGCGGATGAGATAGTGGACCCCAAGAACAGTGTTCAAGATCAGTTCATATGCACTTTGTTTGTACGTCCCAAGAAAGATGGGGGGTCTCGTCCCAATTTCAACTTTAAAAAGTTGAACGAATATATAGTTTACGAACATTTCAAGATGGAAGGTTTTCAAGTAGTCAAAAACATTATGATCAAAAGAGACTTTCTGTGCAAAATCGATCTGAAAAATGCATACTTTTGCATTCCAATACACCAATCTCACAGGAAAAATCTGAGATTCACATGGGAATGCAACAGTGGAGGCAGTAATTATAACCTCGAAACGTTCAAAACAGAAATGTTCATAACAAAATGTCTGGTCAAAGAAAAGAGTTACAAGAACAAATCTGTCTCAGGGGTGCAAAACAGAAATTTCCTGGTGGATTCAACAATTGCAGGTCTGGAATGGGAAACAAATAATAACAAACGAGCCAGACCTAGTAATAGAGACGGATGCTTCCACGATGTGGTGGGGGTTCCACTGCCCATTTTCCCAAACAAGAATGGGGGGTCCATGGAGCCAAGTAGAGAAAAAACTTCACATTAATGCATTAAAACCTAAAGCTGCAAATATTGCAGTAAAATCAGTAACCAAAAACAACAAAATGTACACATTCATTTGAAAATGGACAATATGACTGCTGTGACTTATGTAAACAAGATGGAGGGAACAAAATCACCCATTCTAACAAACATTAAGAACTATGGGAATATTGCCTGAAAAGGAAAATAACTCTTACAGCAGAGCACCTTCCTGGATCTCTCAATCAGACAGCAGATTGGGGAGCAGGAATGTGTCAACCATGAGCACAAACAGTTTGAGGTTGAATCCCAAGATATTTGCTCGAATAAATTCACTATGGGGTCTGTTGAGTCACGTTATGTCCGCCGTCACGTTATGTCCGCCGTTACGATATGTCCGCCACTTTTTCGAAAAAATCGTCACGTTATGTTCGCCATCTCTAAATGTCCGCCACTTTTTCGGAAAAATCATCACGTTATGTCCGCCTCTACAACAGTTCAGTATATTCCCCTTAAAGTCGTAACCATATATGTCCGCCGCCTTAAAATTTCGGGGAAATTGTATTTTATGTATGTACGTCGCTAAAAATGTTGGCTTGGTTGTTTAGGAAAATGTAAGGTCTAATGTCCGCCACCAATGTTAGACACACTACTCAATCGTTTGTTTCTAAATATCATATTTGCTATCTTCTTGTGTAATTATTTTAAGAATGACAATTTAATGTATATATACACTTTCTTTTGCAAATTACACTGGTCGTATTAAAAAATATACATGTATATACACATTCTCGAAGCGTATGTCCGTCAAAAATTCTGAAAGACCTATCATGTCCGACACGGAAATTTATAGCATAATGTTTGCAAATTTATAGGAATGCACGTTTAAATCGTAAGTCGGAACTTTTTGTCCGTCGCCTTATATTTTGAAGAGTTCGTTTAACGTACACGCACACCTTTTATTTTTTTTAAAGTCGTAATATTCTGTTTGCCGCCTTTAAATTTTGGAAAAAAAATGCTTCATGCCCACGTTATAAATTGTGGTATAATGTCCGCCATCATGAATGTATGTGTAAATCTTAAGTCGCTATGTCCGACATTTAAAAGTGTTCTCCTATTTCTAAAGTTACGCCACGTTAACTTTTGGAAAAATCGTAAATAATTATGACCACGCTAAAAATTGTGGCATGACGTCCACCGACTGTAATGTATTTCATACCATTATGTTCGCCATTTAAAAATATTACCCATATTTTCCTCTAGAGATGGACCTGTTTGCAGACAGATTACATGCACAGTACATGTACATGAGCTGGAAACCCGGGCCATTTTCTGTGGGAACAGATGCATTCCTAGCAAATTGGGGAGGGATGAAAGCTTATGCATTTCCACCATTTTGCCTGATATGCATAGCAAAAGTTCAGAAAGAGCGGGGGGAATTGATCATTGTAACACCAGTATGGCAAACACAACCCAATTATCCAATGTTACTAAATGTCACAATCAATATTGAATTTGTTACTTTTATCCCGTTTTGAGCCTCGATGTTGCATAGGTAGAGTTGTATATATTAACCTGTAAGGAGCCCCATTGTTCCGGACATTTAAACCAGTTTTGCTATTTAAGGAATGTAGAGTTTGTCTCGGGTAGCGCACGTTTTCCAGGTACAAGGTGTGGCTCAGTCTGACAGGCTCATGGAGGAGTAGGTTTTAAGTTCGTGGTAACTGAATCTCCAGTCAGGGTAAGTTTATCTTATTCAATTTTATCATACTGGAAACAATATTCTACTATTATACGTTTACTTTAAACTACTGTAGTATTTTATTTGTCAGCGTGTTCGAATTGTATAGTCTAAATTTTGCCACGTGTACTTGTCTTCAGTTTAAGTATAAGTAATAGTGTTTACTTGTTACATGTTAATAAATATGGTTTCATTTCTGCCGTGTGAACCGGTGTTATTTATTAAAGCTGTACCTATGTGTACTGGTTGTAATTTGCTTAAGCGTTTTGTACTTTGTACGACAGCCTTTTGGCGGTACTTTTTATTATATTTTGTCAACAAATTTGTTGAAGGGTTTTTCCCGGGGTTTCCCAGCGTAGCTTTATGTGGCGATAAGAGTTTTGTCGACGGTCGTGGAGGACGAGAACTTCCCGGGGCCAAACGTGTGGGCGAGCCGACGTGACGTCTGAAGCATGGTGCTTTGAGGACCGGATGTCCATAGACGTTGTGACATTTGGGGCAGTACAATGGTCGGGGCAACAGTGTACATTACGTATGCGGACGCACTTAGTGGGCACTGAGAATATCTGGAATTACTGTGGTCTGAGGGCGGATTCCAACGAAGATACCTATACCGGGACCTGGCCAGCGTGAACTCTCTCATTTCAATTTATTTTGTGTGTGTATATATATATATATATATATATATATATATATATATATATATATATATATATATATATATGTGTGTGTGTGTGTGTGTGTGTGTGTGTGTGTGTGTGTGTGTGTGTGTGTGTGTGTTTTGTTTATATATAAAATTGTAAAATTCAAACAATATTGTGTTTTACTGATTAAGCTAAAGAGTGTCGTGACACTGAACATGTCAATAGTAGACCCCATTCTTCTATCCCCACAGAAGGACCTCCTTCTGTCACCAGGAGGGACCCCCATCCTCTGAAAACCAATGGGGCAATTCAATTAGTGGTCTGGAAATTTTCAGGCGAAACAAAGAAATACATGGTTTATCAGCAAACACTTCAAAATTAGTCGCAGCATCGTGGAGAAAGGGAACTCAATCAGCTTACAACAGATGCTGGAAACACTGGTCTAGCTGGTGTGGTAGCAGACAAGTTAATCCCTTTTACTTCTCTTTGGAACATATAGCAAATTTTCTGTTAGAATTTTTTCAAAATGGGTACGAATATAGGTCTGTAAACAGTTACAGATCTGCAATTTCAGCATTTCACCCTAAAATTAATGGTATAAAAGTAGGCCAAAGCAACCTTATCAAGCAGGTTATGTCTGGAGTGTTTAATTCTAGGTCACCTATGCCTAGATACAATCACACTTCGGATGTAGATATTGTACTTAAATATCTAGTTTCCTTAGGTCCCAGTGAAAAGTTAGGTTTAAAATTGTTAACTTTGAAAGTTACCAGGCGTATTGCATTATCAACAGCTTGTAGGTTATCACAGCTGTACCATTTAGATCTGAAATTTATGCAAATTTCCCCAAACGAAATTGTGTTTAAAATAGTTCAACTGACTAAAACACGAAAAGTGGGAATGGAACCTGTTAAATTGATACTCAGTAAATTTGAAAATGAACGGCTTGAGGTCAGAAAACACATTATACAATATTTAAAAATCACAGAACCCATTAGAAATGGAGAAAATAAATTTTATCTCAGTGTTTTGAAACCCCATAAGCCAGTTAGGTCCTGTACAATTGCTAGATGGTTAAAAACAGTATTGGGAAATGCAGGAATTGATACTAGCATTTTTCAAGCACACTCTACAAGAGGGGCCAGTACTTCGAAAGCAAATAAGCTTGGATTGTCGGTCAAGTAAATTATGTAGTTAGCAAACTGGAAATCAGCAAATACTCTCTATACATGTTACAACAAACCGATTGAAAATGAGTCAGAGTTTTCTAATTCGGTTCTGAAAGTAAAAGAAAATTAAAATCTAAACCATATCAGGCTTTAAATATACATTGTTATACCTTACCTCAGTTTTATGAGATAAAATTAAAAATTTTATAAGTGCGCTTTAGTGCATGGAATGAAATTTTATGAATAAAACTAAACTAAGGTGTAAGCCTCCAACCGTCCTCACCCTAAGGGCTTATGATTACTTCAGGTGTTTGATATAGTTTTGGATTTTACTTTTAGTGTTCACTTTAATCAACTTGATGTGATCATTTGTTACATGTCATAAATTTTTTTCATTATACTTTGTAGAGCATCATATTCAGGCAGCAAGAAGTGAGAAGGCAGCTTGACTCTGAAACTCTGTTACCTTCACAACAAAATAAAAAAAAAAGTTGTTTTATTTTCATTCAAATGTCACTTTACACACAGCAATGAAATTATAATTTTATGAGTATTTGATTTTACTTTCCATATTTAAAGAAAATATCTATATATCCATATCTACGCCAAACTAAAGAAGGAAGATCTCGCGAGATCTTTCTCTTTAAATAGGCTGGGATTACCGGAAACTCAGGGAGAATACATTGTTATACCTTACTTCAGTTTTATTCATAAAATTTTATTTTCATTGCATGCGCTAAAGCGCACTTATAGAATTTTTAATTAAAGCGAAACTACACTATAGAAACGCAAACAATTGCTTTTTTTAAAATTTTACTCTTGAAAGTATAAATAAAATGATGACAACTGATAAGTTATGGGAATATTCGCGACTATTTATTTCCTTCATAACAAATACACACTGCCCGGAAAATAAACCAGACGGAATTATCAATTATTTGAAAATTAAAAAAAAAAAGTACGTTTTTCACGTGATATTTCTAAATGTTCCGCGATCTTCCATGTCTGGCCGATCGACCTCTAATCAGTAACATACATGCAACAGAAGTAAAAATAATGAAAAAACCGGATGATATCAATCCTAAAGTCACATAAATCAGTTGAATTGAATCTTCTCTAAGTGCAGTATTATCTAAAAGAAAAATGATGTGATATGAAGATTCATGAAAAATAAAATAAATGATCTATAAGATTCTTGATATGCTTAAAATTATTATTTATTTTTAATGCAGTTACCACTTTTGTCTGTTGATACATCGGGTGATAAACAGCCAAATTTTGCGTCACACTTTTCCTCCGAACAATTTGAACAAGCATATTGACAACCTTTTCCATAACTTGGATATCTGCATGGACTCGAACAGTTACTTCCGATATATCCGATTTTACATTCTGCCAAAATAACGCAGGATGAATAACAATATTAAAGAAACGATACATATATGTAATGAATACTTTAGAACTTTTTAAAATAACGTTGCCGTACATCTTTATCATTCTTTATCAAACTTTATCAATCATGGTACTGTCAATTTCGACTCAATATTACAACATTCAAGAAGGAAATTGTCTACAAACAATAACATGCTAGTAGAATAACATTGTCGTGTTTTGTTTAAACAAAATAAATTTGTCAGATGAAAATTATAAGGCTTACCTATTGCTAATGATTTGATGTTGCAGAGCAAATAAACACAAACAAAGAGCTGGAATACCATTGCAAAAAATGCTATTTTCAGACAATAGTAATTAGAACCTGTCTCAAACAACATGATTTTCCTTTTTCCGTTTACTGTTAGCACGTCACTAACAATGATTCGGTGCTATAAATATAAGGGAAGCGACAGCTAATGAGTCATAGTAATTAGATGTATCTGATAAGCATGTGCCTATGACTTTATTTTACAGAAATCTTAAAAAAGCACAACGAAATATTATACTAAATGTTTACAAATTATGACTTGGGAAAAGTATTTCTAGCTCATTTTCAATGTTCTAGGATGAAACATGCAATGAAATTCAGTGTATGTCACAATGTGTTCAAAATAAGTTACATGTTGAATGATTGTCTCTATATCGTTCAACAGCTAGGATAAGCAGTATCATTTCTTTCCGATTTTTTGTGATGCCAACTATTTGTAATCGCAAAGAAGTCGTCCAAAGATACAACCAAACCAGTATGAATAGTTTGTGTTTATATAACATTACATATGTACATTAAATAAATAGTGCCTGTTTGGGAGGGTAACGTTAAAAATGACGGCCCATGAAAAACCATTGTCAACCTCCGCTTCGGGTCGGTTGACAATGGTTTTTCTCTACGTTACCGTTGCCAAGTGTGTTTCTAACGCTAAGGGTAATAGAACGGATTATCAACTGCGTCTTAACCAATCAGATTTCAGTATGTACCATAAAATTATAATAATATTAAATTCACATCAAATTTGAATTTATGTTGTGTCGTATTTAATCTATGTATATATATTCAATTGTAAATTATATTATATTTATAATGTTTGTTATAGCATTACCTTTACTTAGGTCGATCAAATAATACGTGCAAACTGCTAATTCTCACTATTACGGACGTCAACTACTTGTAGCAATACAGTTAAACATAAACGCGGAAATATTCAACAAAATATTCCTAGGTTCCTGTTATTATTTGCTTAATACTGGTTTCCGAATCTGGTGTTTTGTTTAAGGTATTAACAAAAATATACATCCCAGTATTCATTTTTACAGAAACTAAAAAAAAATACCTGGAAATTTTGCATACACATTTTAGTATTGTCTGACCTAAAGGGGCATGGTCAAGATTTTGGTCAAATTCTATTTTTCTGTTTTTATTATTTTCAATGCTTTAGGAATGCATTTCCAAAGACCAAATGAAATATGAGAGTCAGTATTAAATTTATAAGCAAGATAGAGGGCTCACAATTCACAATTCTTTGGGGTTTTTTTGTTTTATCAGCGAGTGTTATAAGGTAAGCAGATAAGACATTTATGTGGCTTGACCGGCCTTTCCTCTGTCAGTGTGTACAAAAATGTCAAAAGTGTAACACTACCCCGAATTTTATGAAAGATGTAATTGGGAAATATCAAAAGCACATGATCTTATTAAATACTTCAAAAGTGCTGCTAGAATCATTTGGTTTGTTGTAAATGAAAAATACGTAGTATTTTCAAAAAAATTGACAAAGTTGACGGGTTTCTGATAAATAATGACAATATTTATTTTATATGATTAACGAAACGATTCTAGCAGTAATACTAATAAACATGAATTAATTACCGATCGAATTAATGTATTATACATACAAATAAACTTCGGGGTAGTGTTACACTTTTTGATTTTTTGTTAAGGTACAAAATGATCTATTTTCAACTGTCACGTGATACCATGACACGGCAGCTTCAAAGATCGACTCGATTCAGAAGTAAAAATATAATATCTTGTTGAATACATTCATTTGATATTAATATTCAGCACTGATTTCATTAAAATAAACAGTTTTAAAAATGACCATAATATCAACGATTGTTAAACTCTAAGTTGCCTTATCCTACCCGCGTTGATTTTAATTATTTTGAAATAGGTTTCCTTTCCTAAAATTAATGAATATAATTTGCAAATAAATTCCATCAAATAAAATAATTATTGCAGAAAATTGAAACTGGAAAAATAAATTCATAATGCCAGAAAAGGGGACAATTCCTATTAAATTCTCTTTCCAGCAAGGTAAGAAAGAAGTCAGGAAAATGATATATGTTGTAGAGGACATCCTAATGTTAATGTGTTGAGAAAAGCAAAAAAATTAATTGACAAATAATTTTGCCCCGCAACGCCCTGTTTTTACCCTTATTTAAACGGAACCCAATATTTAAGAAAGTAGAGTTTTACGCGTTTAAAACTGATGACTCATTTCCAATAGGAAAAACTGATTCACGTGATTTCAACAACCAATGATTTAAACATTTGTATATTAATGAACTGGCACATTTTGAAACTAGCCAATGACTTTAAATTGTAACAATGATTTTAATAATGTTCCAAATTAAAAAGTGTATTTTTAGTTTGCATATTCCTAGACAGATCATTTTGTTAAAATGAAAGTTAATAATGCATACTTAGTATACGTTTCACAATCTCAGTTTATCTATCTATCTATCTATCTATCTATCTATCTATCTATCTATCTATCTATCTATCTATCTATCTATCTATCCATATTTCTGTTTTGATAATAAATTCTTAAGAATATTATCAGGAGAAAAACTAACTTTGATAATTAAGAACTGATAAGAATAATGAACACGTTTTGGAAAGAATGAACTGAATTTCTGTTTATTGGGTTTCCATTATTCATATTTGCAGTATTTCATTTCTTGACTTGCTTGTTTTGACGTCAAGCAAATTATTAGTCGTGCACGATCAATGGAAACAGCGACTTCAATATGCACTATTGATATTTGTTTACATTGATTTTATTTATATATTTCAAACTTGCGCAATAATCGATCAGATTTTGATCGTAGCGCCATCTGTTTGGTATAGAGTTATCTATATGTAATAATTATGTAGTACGTAATACGTTTATTTTTGCTGAAAATCCATATACTAAGATAATTTAAAGGTGTTTGTAGGTATGATAACGAAGCTATTTATTAACTAAGAAGCGTCTTAAATCAGACAAAAACCACTTGTTTGTTATTGTTTTTCACATCAAGACCCATATGTGCTAACATCCTTGACAACTTGAGATCTTCTAATGTAAGTTGCAGAGATTGTTTGTCATAGTTGTAAAATGAATAAAGTTCATTTTCCCATACGATGTTTCCTCGGGGTCCAGGTTTTATAAAATGCTCCTTTAAATTTGCTACTTTTAATTTGAATTCGGAGAAATTCTTATCATGTGTATTTAAAAACTGCCACGTCAGATCAATACATTGTACAGGAAAATTTTCGTCTCTTTTTTTAATCAGGTTATGAAAGGGACAATCTTAGTTTACATTTTGAGGATATAAGGTAGATTTTTTAATTATTCGCATTTCTTTTAACATAAAAACACGCATGAACCAAAAAATTGTGAAATTTAAAAAGGAGATAAACTGAATATATCAGCTTGAAAAAATCGCTACTTGTTTATTCCATTCAATGATAATTTAATTACAAACATACTATAATGTACAAAATTTCTTTCATGATAAATTTACGAAATCTCGGGAGGCTTATTTGAGATTCAAAATTTGAGATTCATAATCTAAATTAACAAATTAAATAATGAATCTGTAAACCTGTAACCTAGCGAGATCATAGTGATCTATATATAGATTATCCGTTCATGCTCTTACCTACAAATTATTATCATAGAATCTCTTATATAACTAAATTTGTAATAGCACCGTGTGTTTCAGAAATCTGAGTAATTCTCGCCTTGTGTAAAATCTCCTCTTATCATGCTAATACGTTTTAACTCGCCCCATTGACATGACTGGGTCGGCCGCGAAGAGAGATAATTGTTTTTAAAAATGTCTGTTTTAATCTAAAAAAAAATAAAATTTATCAGTGTGGTTTTAGGTTATAATAGAGTGAGACATCATGAATTAAATGACAGATTCTAAAACCATAGAGGATTCACAACCTCATCTAAATGTAGACGATCATGGGGAAGGGGTAGCTATTACAAAAATGTTCAATATATATGATCCGTGAGAGGATTTATGAATATTTGTGAAGTCTTATATATCAGCTAGCGATTATAATAAAAAAAAAAAGTATGAATTGTAAGTGGATAGGTTGTACCAATGATCAATTTTTTTGAGTATATACATCTGTAAAAAAAAAAATATTCCGCAATACTAGAAGGCAGGCATTACTGCCCACCCACCCACCCCCGTCTTCTTTCATTTGCTGCTTACATGAAAGAATATAGTTACTCTTTGTGCAGAGAAAAAAGAAAGTAAAATCGTGTTTGTAATATAAAACGGTGCTCTTTAGTTAAAGAATTTGTTAATCGGGATATATACTTGTAGCAATTTTATTCTCGTTGAAGAAACAGTACAGTACATGATAATGATAGTACAACACTAACCAATTTAAGTTTGCTTCATAGTTCAAAATTTGGAGTGAGCATATTTACCGCTGTTATACGCATATATAACTTTTAAATGAATTTAGTTGGCTAAATATGATATTTTTTTTAGTAATTTTATAATCGTTTAAGAATATGCATATTGTTTATTTTCATAATTATCTTTACCATTTGCAGAATCCGCTAATATCATAGGTAATGCCTATTGATATGAAATAAAACTTTGTTTCAAAATACACTGTAGCTTCCATCATTTTGACCAAAGCGAATGTTCAAAACAAGTCTTATATCATGTGCTTGTAATTCTACCGATCATTTTTTACTGGATCCACGATCCCTTTTTATTTTATTTATTCATTTATTTATTTTTGTTTGGGGGGGATCAATTTCAGTTAAAAAAAAACCCAAAAACATAAACAACGAAGTGCAAATCTACGATCCATTTTAAGCTTAAAGCATACACTTAACAAATGTTTTAAGTGTTTATCGGGTAAATAGAATAATTTGAAAGTTGCAAAATATAACAAATATGTCTTCCCATTATAAGCACATATAAAATAAGGCAGTACTGATTGAAATCAATTACCCCTGACAAAATGACAAAACAAGAAATTTGTATTTTAGTACGCATGCTTTACATTTTTGGAAACTTTTTGCAATTGATATTAATCTTTAATAATAGTTTAAAACAAGAACACTTAAAATGAGCAAAATGATAATAGACGAAAGAGCCAGAGCTGTTGATGTCTGGATTGTTCCTGGTTTTAATTCTTTGGAAGCGACTCCTCCATACATTTGGCGACTCTTCCGAGCCAGAAGTTGTAAACGGTTCACTTGATCATGTGGGTTTTCTCCGGGCACTCTGGAATTTTCCCACATCAAGACCCTTTCGTGCTAACATCGTGGTAACGAGAGACATTATATAAGTTGAAGAGCTTGTCTGTCATTGTTGTAAAATAAACAAAGTTCAGTTTCCAAAACGATGTTTCCCTATATCATCTGTTGTACATTGTAGATTGTTCTACATTAAAGAGGAGATGTTTTGACTTACTTTTTCAACCAAAATATCAAATGGATTATCTTAGTATACATTGCGAAGAGAAAAGGTGAATTTGTTATAAAATTTCTGATCTAAACAAATATTTCAAATTTATCATGATAAATATCCATTTGTATTTTTCATCTCTCATGATGAAATTGGAATTGTTTTTATATAAAATACGCTTAAGTATATCATGAACTTAAAACTAATGAATAATTCCAAATACATGTTCTGTTCTTTAGGAATGTATATGCATTTTCAATAAACAGTAAAACACATCGAATAAAACTGAATGACTTGATTTCAACAATAAATGATTTAAACATCTGTATATTTTGGATCTTGCAGATTTTGAAACTATACAGTTAATTTAAATTATAACAATGGTTTTTAATAATGTTCCAAAACAATTGGGTTTTTAGTTTGTATATTCCAAGACAGATCATATTGTGAAAATGAAAGTTGATAATACAGACTTAGTAGATGTTTCACCATGCGGGGGTGTGCATATGGGCAATTTAGCGTCTTATTTAGACTGTTATATCAAAAGTCGTGAGATAAAATAACTGTTTTGAATCAGATCAAAAACTTAGTATTATCCTTTGAAATAGATGTCAATGCAATAAAATCGGGTAGTACATCACTGCCACATCGGTGCATTATCACGTGACAGCTATAAATAGCTTATGTATATTCCTTAAGATAAAATGAAATAAAACAACACTACCCTGCGGTTTCCACAAAACAATGAACATATCAAGTGAAGGCGTACATCTCAGTTTTATCAAAACCGCTGCTAGAATCCTATATTCTCTTTAATTAAATAGTTATTCATCCAGTTCTCAAAAAACCTTCCAAACTTTTATTCCGTTTGTACGGAAAACGGTATGATGCATCAAAACAACACATAACACAGGATTCTAGCAGCACTTTTTAATTTAAGCATTGATCAAACTATATATACATGCAAAATTTGAAGTTCAGAATATACGGGGTAGTGTTGTTCTAGTCGGATTTTTATATCATAAACAACGACAGAGGAAAGCCTGGCAGAGAAATAAAAGCAAATTTACATACCTTTTAGCGAATAAATGATAAAACTAACATCTCTCCTAGTATTCTTTTGTTCCATTCTCAATAAATCACACCAAAATACTTTATTAGAGTTCTTCGATAACTTATATTTTGAATCTGTTTACAATGCTTTCCGATCAAATTTACACGACATTCAACTTTCTGTCATGACGTCATCAATGTGTAAATCTACGTAATACGATCTAATTTGTGATAAAAATTGTCTCCAGTATTTTTCATTTGTTTTTGGTATATGTTTCGTTGCTTAAATACTTGAATATGTACATATTAACTAAGATTTGTGATTTCACAAAATTACATACAACTCAGATTCCGTATGCTTCCTTAACACCCCCGCGCATCTCAGTTTATCTATCTATCTATCTATCCATCTATCTATCTATCTATCTATCTATCTATCTATCTATCTATCTATCTATCTATCTATCTGTCTATCTATCTATCTATCTATCTATCTATCTATCCATTCACTCATCCCTATTATTATCTGATATTTAATTCTTAAGGATATTATCAGGAGAAAAACTAACTTTGATAATTGAGAACTGACAATGGTAATCTATCTATCTATCTATCTATCTATCTATCTATCTATCTATCTATCTATCTATCTATCTATCTATCTATCTATCTATCTATCATCCCTATTATTATCTTGATAATTGAGAATTGACACTGGCAGTGAGCAAGTTTTCGGAAAGAACGAACTGAATTTCTGCTTATTAATTTTTTGCTATAAATTTTAACAATTTTCCAATTTTTACTTGTTTGTTTTGACGTCAAGCAAATTATTGGTCGTACTCGATCAATGGAAACAGCGGCTTAAATATGAACTAATGATATTTGTGTACATTGATATTATTTATATATTTCAACATTGCGCATTAATCAATCCACACTACTGGCTCTAAAAACCCCTGTCCGTATGAAAATCCCGTCTTTCCCTGTCATCCCCTGTGTTTTCCCTGTCATCCCCTGTGCACCCCCTGTGCACCCCCTGTGGTCCCCTGTACACAGCCCCTGTACACCCTGTAATCCCCTGTCAGCCACTGTACACATCCCCTGTGTGCCACTGTAAGCACCTGTCACCCCCTGTAGGCCCCTGTCATCCCCTGTAAGCCACTGTATTTCCCTGTACATGCCCCTGACACCCCCTGTACGGTTTTTGACTGTTTATAACAGCCTTTTCTGTTATTCAATTTCAATATTTTTTTCTTAGTTCAATTATTTAACTCGCATTTGTTATAGTTTGAGCTATAAATCAATTTTTGCACTCAACAGAGCGCCGACTCACAAGACACACTGTTATCTTAATTTTAAAAATAATGTTTTATATTCATAATTTATTGATACTTAAATAATCATGCTAACAATTAAAGGCTCAAGATTCACCAGGGGGTAAATCTCAGGTGAGAGCGGGGACTATTTTCGGTCCCCGCTCGGTGTGAAAGCCTTCAGGGCATTTAGTCCTTTAGCGGTCGGGAACATCACTACTCCGTAATATTTGAAAAATACATATAAGAAATATTGTGAATTATTTTTACAAAGATCAAGCGCAGCAGATGGTGTTTAGCATTTGCTTTTGTGTATCTAAATAAATATTTGCACACTGAAACCAGTAAATCAGTCAGAATGTGGAATGTACGAGTATAAGCAGCCATGATACGATAGAGCACGTCAATCTTTTTTTCATAACCAAGTTTCTGATTGTACCTTAATAATTTTCCGTGAATAGCAAAATAAAGCTTCAATAGCTTATACGTTTGCCTAAGAAATAATTTTAGTATTTATTTTAACACATGCATGTTTCTGAGCCGCTGATTGGACTCTTGAATTGAATGTTAACTGATGTTTAACTCTCATAAACAATTTAATAATTTCTAAAATCTATTTTTCAATTCCCTTTTACTGCAAAGTGGAAGATATCAAATATAATGCTATTCATTGACAGTGAACAGAAATCCGCGGCCCTGGAGAGAGAGAGAGAGAGAGAGAGAGAGAGAGAGAGAGAGAGAGAGAGGTGCATTGATTTAGAATTAAGTTACTAAAAGTTTACACGGGAATTAATTTCCTAATAAGTTAACATGCAATCCTAATTTTATTCCCAAATCTTTATTATGATTTAGATTAACTTAAAGCGATCACATTAATTTTATCCACCAATGTTTTATTTTACACCATATCAATTGATCAAAGAATTTATTGAAGTTACAGTTTTCAAAGGAGAGGATGTTGATATTATTTTTTCACTCGGTCAGTGGTTATATAATAGCTACGGTACACAGCCCTTCTTGACAATTTGCAGATTACGGTAGCGAGGTAGGGAAAATGAGATCACAGAAACGTGTGTACAGGTATATACACACACTTCCTAAGATCTGAATAGTCGGTCACTGATTATATAATTTTGGCTACTGTACACAGCCCTTCTTGACAATTTGCAGTGCACGGTGGCGAGGTTGGGAACAATGAGGTGACAGACACACGTGTACTTGTATATATAAACAAACGTCCTCAGGTCTGGATGCTCGGTAATGCTACCCAATAAAGCAATTTGTTGTTTTTTTCCCAGTCTGTCAAGTAAAGAAATTGAAAATTTCGATTTTTTAGTTCTGAGAATGCTAAACAATTATGCAATATGTTGTTTAAAAGCCGCTTATGACTTTCTTTCCCAGTCTATCATGTAAAGAAAACAGAAATTTAAAACTTTGATTTATCAGTTCCAAGAATACCAAACATAACAGGAAAGAGCTTAAATTCGGAACATCATTTGACACAGTCATACGAATTAAACCGTATTGCTCTCATATTTTTCATTTTTCAAATTCAGAATTTAAATAAATGTAAGATATTTTTTTCTAATCGAAAACACGGAACATTGTTTTTAGATCATGCATGCGTGTCTTTACGTTACCCGTTACCGGTATTTGTATACATGTATTAAATTATTCATGAACTGTATAATTGTTTTATATTTATGAAGACAATTCTATACAATAATGCATATGAATTACTAAACTGGACAATGCACCCTCATAAAAGTTAAAAGTGTCAAAGGACCGGACTAATTCCTCCTCCTAAAAATCATCTCTCTCTCTCTCTCTCTCTCTCTCTCTCTCTCTCTCTCTCTCTCTCTCTCTCTCTCTCTCTCTCTCTCATAATTTATCAGGGGAAAAAACAATGGTTGACAACAAATATTACGATTGCGATTTACATGACTTAGATATTAAAACTAATTAACTTCCTGCTAAATAGAATCAACATGCATTTCATTGGGACCATGTTATTCTAAGCATCATTACACCAGGCAAAACAGTCAAAATATAGGTGAGGATTTCGATCGGTATGTGATTATATGCACGTGCTAATCATGGTGTGTTATTAAGCGCTTTAACTCAGGCAGGCAGGCTACATGGCACAGAGTGTTGCAGATTTCCCGCACTCATCTTCCACTTATATATATATTTTTACAAATTACAAAACACGATCATGGAATAAAATAAGCGGTTTATCGGTATATATTTAACTTGATATGTGTCAATGTTGAGTCAGAATTATTCACGTTTGTAACAATATTGACCTATATGAAATACAAAGAAAAACAAACACTGTCTAAACCATGAATGCTTTTCTTGCTTTCCATTTCCATACGAATCAGAAACTGCTAAATATATACCGGTATTTAGGAAAACCCGAAAACATAATTAAAAACAATTGTTTACTTTAGCAAGCAGTTAAAGACCGTACAGGGGATGTCAGGGGCACGCACAGGGACATACAGTGGCTTACAGTGGGTGACAAGGGCGTACAGGGGGTGACAGGGGCTTACAGTGGCACACAGGGGATGTGTACAGTGGCCGACAGGGGATTACAGGGTGTACAGGGGCTGTGTACAGGGGACCACAGGGGGTGCACAGGGGATGACAGGGTAAACACAGGGGATGACAGGGAAAGACGGGATTTTCATACGGACAGGGGTTTTCAAAGCCAGTAGTGCCAGATAGTGATCGTAGCGCCATCTGTATAGTATAGATTTATCAATATGTAATAATTATGTACGAAATAGGTATATTTTTGCTGAAAATCCATATACTTAGATAATTCAAAGGTGTTTGTAGGTATGATAACAAAGCTATTTATTGACTAAGAAGCGTCTTAAAACAGACAAAAACACCTTGCTTGTTCTTGTTTGTTCACATCAAGACCCATTCGTGCTAACATCCTTGGCAACTGGAGTTCTTCTAATATAAGTTGCAGAGATTGTTTGTCATAGTTGTAAAATGAATAAAGTTCATTTTCCCATACGATGTTTCCTCGGGGTCCAGGTTTTATAAAGTGCTCCTTTAGATTTGCTACTTTTCATTTGAATTCGGAGAAATCCTTATCATGTATTATAAAACTGCCACGTCAGATCAATACATTGTACAGAAAAATTTTCGTCTCTTTTTTTAATCAGATTATGAAATGGACAATCTTAGTTTACATTGAGAAGATATAAGGTAGATTTATTTTAATTATTCGTATTCCTTATTCTTTTTAATGATGTACAATATAATTTTTTTTATATAAAATGCGCTTGTGTATCATTTTTACTAAATACTTTTGAATTATTTCAAATATCATTTAATTTTCTAATATCACGATTGTAGAGCAACCTTAAGTTATGTGTATAGATATAAATGGATTGGTTTAATAACGTCCAAACATTTAATATTGGCTTAAAAGGAAAGAAAAGGTTTCCGATTGGCATTCAAACACATCAAATAAAACTTATTTTCGTGATTGCAAAAATCAATTATTGAAACATTTGTAAATTGGGGACCTGGCAGCTTTTGAAACTACACAATGAATTTCAAATATTACAATGATTTTAATGATGTCCCTAAAAAGTGGTTTTTATTTTGTATATTCAAAGACCGATGATATTGTAAAAACGAAAGTTGATAATGCAGATTTAGTATATATCTTTCAATCTGACTATCCACCTATCTTTATACTCGATTCTATAGGATATTATGATGGAAACAACTAACTTTGATAATTGAAAACTGAAAACGGTAATAAGAACGAACTGAATTTCTGCTTATTGATTTTTTGCTATTCATATTTGCAGTATTCCAATTTTTGACTTGAATTCTTTTGACGTCAAGCAAATTATTGGTCGTGCACGTTCAAAAGAAACTGCGACTTGAATATGAACTATTGATATGTGTGTACATTGATTTTATTCATGTATTTCAACCTCGCGCATTAATCGATCCCGATATTGATTGCTAGGGCCCTCAGTTTAGTATAGAGTAATCTATATGTGATACATGTAACCATGTACGAAATACGGAATTTGTAATTATGATAACGAAGCTATTGTTTTTACAAAGAAGTGTCTCTAAAGAGACTAAGATCAATTGTTTGTTCTTAGATATGCTTTTGAAATATCCTTAATTTAAGGTTTATATTGCATTTTGTAGTTTTATATCTGTCCATGTTATTAAGTGTTTGTTCTCCTTATCTAATTGATTATTACAGTAAGTGATATTCCATTAAAAGCCTATGACAATATTAATCTATTACCATAAAAAAGATATTTTTGTGCGAATATAACCACACTGAGCGTGAATGCAGAAATTAACAGTCATATAAACACGTGTTTTTTTCATTTTATACATTGGTGTCCTACTTATCTCAACCTGTCCTATACATGGTTGATTATAATCCAAAAATAACATTACTTCACAAATAATGCTTATATAGCTCACATGTGCTGAAAGCGTAATTGAGTTTTGTCTCATCATTATTTGTCCGGCGTCCGTCTGTCTGTCCAGCTTTTTTTCATATTTAGATTTAACATTTAATAGTATTTTTGATGTATTACACAAAATTTAATCTTTTATACATACGGATCATAAATATAAAGAATGTGAAATCATCCGATTAATTAGTTATGTCTACAATTTATAGGTATACTTCTATAAACATTCTAATGTTTGATAAAGAAAAGTACTAAAAATGACATATCTTCAATATTCACATGATTTGAAGACTCAAACTCACAAGTACATAAATGATAATTTAATTCAGGGTTGAAAAAACTGAGAATTTTTTTTTATTTTAAGAAATTGTATATGCGTTTATATATTTTTTTAATTTGTCTGTGTTTTTATTTTATAAGACAAGACCGCATGGTGTTTTTGAAACTACCACACCCAAAAACTATATGCAGTACTTCTCTTTTAGAGGAAATCACATTTTACCCTTTCTCCTGTTTACCTAAACGTTAAGCTTAGATACACAGTACTCCATCAAGCTATTGTTTTAAAATAACACAAAATGATTTTATCTCTCAATGTTCATGAACCGGTTCCTGATCAATAAATGTACAAGAGTTTCAGAAATAGTAACGGCTTGGGGTAAAATACTGACGATTGACCTGCCACTTTTGAGGGTCCAGAGTGTAGGGGGTATAGCTTGGTGGGTCAATCTTAATTCAGAGTCCGTTTGATCAGTCATTCTTATTTCATCATGCACCTAATAGCTAAATCAAATGAGTTATGGTTTTTTTTACTGGTTGTTTACAAAAAAACGGGAAGGCTAACATTTACTGATTTTAGCACTTTAAATAAACTTTATCAGGAAACATAAATTACTTTATGTTTGTGTAACAATTATATATACTCTGAGTCCGATGAGACTGGTTGCAGGACAATAACTCACTTCATTGTTGAGAGATTTATTGCCCCCCCCCTCCCCAGTAACAAATGTTAATAAATTGATCTAAAAGAACTGTCATTATTAATTTTAACAATTACACATATTGAAACTTCATTTTTCGTTATCAACAGAGTCCAAAAATATTATCCATTCAAAGTGGATAGGTCTAAATGCACATTGTTAACACGTGAAACTAAATGTCATCGCGACAATAATTATAAACTTTGTGAACATATAATAGTTACAGCAATATACCGTTACGTATTTGCAGATTATATTCAACAATACAAAGTGAAGTTTTCAAATTCGAAAGGAAACCTTACCGCTATCTCTCTAACTGGAATGCCTCGGAATTGAGGGCAAAAGCGAAAAGTAACATCGGTGCAAAAAGGCAAAAATAATCAAACTTGCACCGAAGCAATTAAATTATTTTAATCTAAAAAAAAAAGGAAATAAGCCAGATCTTGAACAACCATTTCATTTGACATTTCTTACTGGTTTAGATGGATGTGGACAATTATTTACATACAAATTAATAAAAAACACCTAATGATCTTGTTCTCAAACGCTATGATTACCGAAAATATTTGAGTCCAAATTCCAAGTCACCAAGAGTGTCAGCTTCGTTGTTAAATACTTATTACCATCTGAATGCAGATTGTTGTCGGAAACAACGTCCGTTGTTGGAAATGTCCCGCCATGTCAAAGTGCATTCAGAAATGTTTGCACAATTATCCTCAGGATATAGGGACATTTTAAGGAAATGTAATATTACAATAAATTTATTATTTTTACTTGACTTTCACTTTTGTAGAAAAAAAAATCATAAGCTGTTATATATTCTAAACATTCTGTCCATTTCAGTAATTATGCAGCTGCAATTTTTTTTACTACATACATTTAAGATGTAGAACTGATCAACAATAAAGCGATTTAAATATAATGTATGTACTTTTATAAAAACCCAGCACCTAAATGAAAGTGCCACCATAGGTCATCGTCAATTAGGGGAGGAGAGTTTTATGTGCTTGTGTTTAAAAGTCATATAAACAAAATAATGTTGTGCTCCATTCTGGTTCTGATAACTAAATTGGAATAACGTATCAAACATACTCTGAATTAGGATTGACACACCAAGCTCCATCCTCTCCACCCTGGACCCGCCAAAGTGGTGGGTCCATCGTCAGCATTTTACCCAAAGCCTTATTGTGACACCTTAAGCTTATTGTAAAAAAATTGTGCATAATTTATGAAACAGATGTGAAGTCCTCTGCATGACGCACCTGTATCAAAAACATTAAAAATTACTTTGCATACGAGTAACAGCGCATTTTTAAAGATACTCTACGTTTATTTGGAACTTTGTTCTCAATTCAAGACGGAGTGGTATAGAAAATACTTTTTAAATTTTTAAATGATGCAATAATGAAAATATCCCTGTAAAACACTATTCTGGTTAGCATATAGTTCCATGTAGTTTAACGGTTCTAATCATCCTGGGAGGTAGACTCAAACTAGATGAAAATACTTTTAAAGAAGGAGATGTATCGTAACCATTTATTTTTATCACATAATCTATTTTTAGTATCTGGTTTTTGTTGTTATTTTTAACCTGAGGGTCCATTTGTATTTGTTTTTAGAACATTTGTGCTTGTATCTTGTCAATAACCAATAAAATTGCAGGACTGTAATCACGTAAAAGTCACTTTAACTATAACAGTGGTAAAAGACGCTTTTATGTAAAGAGGATTATTTGTGCTCCACCATCCCCATTACACTTACCTAAATGTTTTGTATATATATATGCCACCTTAATTTTTACATTGTTTTGATTTTTCAAAATGGTTTGTATATGCCACCTTTATTTTTACATTGTTTTGATTTTTTTATATGACAGGGAGATCCCCCTGCCATTGTTGTAGACTAGTTTGAATATATGTTACCTTGGGATCTCTAATCCTCTAAATGTGTTTTCATCAATAATGATTATGTCTTTCTTAAACTTTAGAGAGATACCGCTGCCTTTCTAAAATTAGGTGCTTAATAAGTCTCTTTATGTTTAGCTGGAATCTCCCTAATAGTTAAGGTAGTTTATTTGTAGTTAGTTGTTTATCTTCGTCATTAATTAATGACAATATTCATCAAGGCATGATCGACTTGTAGTGTTTTATAGGAGTAAAAATTAACAAAGCTGCGGGACCAAGATTGAACTGGTTTCCACAAATTTCAGCATAAGATAAATGGAGGACTTAAAGGAGATTATAACCAAAATCACTTCTCTGTTCCATCATTTTGTAAACTTTATAATAGTTACTAATTGGTTCCAATAATTTGGTGATATAAATGCATATATGTGATCACTAAAAATTCATATTGATTCAACAATGATTATACGACTCAAATTTTGAATTTAAGTTGAGGTGAATCATAAAAGAATTGTTTATAAATAATACATATTTTCTTACATTCAAGTTGATGATACCTTAAGAAACACTCCTAATGTTTTTAAGACTGTATAAGAATGGCAGATTTGAAAGAACAGCCAATTTTGTAAGTTTTGTTTTTCAAAAAGTAATCAAGTAATCATATTTTAAGACTTCTTACTTACACATATATAAGAATTGTTATAATTCTTTTTAATCTGACAATGTTTTAAGTTCATTACCAATACAATGCAAGTGTTTTTGAGTGCTTGTGTTAAGATTCTCAAAGTTTTTTGTTTTCACTTTAGACCTGAGGATGGAGAACATAGCATACCTCTAAACAATTTACAACGTGTTACAAAAGTTAAAGAGGTTTGTAAATTGAACAAAAGCAAATATGTGCAGAGGGAATCAAATATCAACGTTACAGACCCTGAAACGTTCTACTACCTAGTTGCACGGTTCGGTTCGGTACGCTTTTTGAACGGTACGGTTCGCTTTGTGAACGGTACGTTTCGTTTTGTGAACGTACGGTTCGCTTTGTGAACGGTACGTTTCGTTTTGTGAACGGTACGGTTCGCTTTATTAATGAGGTAGGCGTGGCCTGAACGCTTTTGATTTTTCTCGATATTTAATTTTGTTTAATATTTACCCGATTAATTTCAGCAAGGTGGCAATATTTATGACAAGCATTTTATTATCTATATAAATGAGATATATTACAAATATATTTCAATCTAAATCAAAACTTCCACCGTTCCCTTTTTTTTTGATACGTTGCGTGAAACGTGTACTGATTGAAAATCGAGAAGCGGGGGGTAGTTTTAATTTTGATTAGTCTGTTATTATTCGTTTTTTAATTTTAGATTAATGTAGTTATTACGATAGATTAGAAGAACTGTTTGACTTTTTTGTTAATTCAGCGATCTGTCGATAATTCTAACAACCATCTTAAGTTTTTATTTTCTATATGTGTACTTGTATTCAAGTCATCAAATATTTCTAATCCATTTAAAATTGCTATGAAAAATTGCCCCGACTTTATTCCGATATTTCTTTAGTTGCCTTTATCGTTGTCTTGATTTTCGGCTAGTTGTTATTATATATGCGTCTTTCTATATCTGTATTCATCATTCTTTATTGTGTACTTGTACTATCGCCGATCAAATTCCTCTGGTGAAAAGACGATGGAAAAATAGCCTAGTTAATGATAAGATAAATAATGAATTTCAGTTTAGAAATCTTGAAATCGACTGTTATAAAGTTTTTCTACACAGATTTCTTTTCATTTAAACATTGATTTTATGATTTTCTGCACTTGTTCGTATACACAGATCACACCTACATGTAACCCGTCATCGCTTCTCTTACCTGAAATAACATCGCGTATATAGTCAAAATATGACTATTTGTTTTTGTTATTCCGTCAAACTATACATATAACATATTTCATAAGATATATTCACAACTGGATACACACAATACGTCAATGGCTTTTAATGGCGATATTTGTCATTTTATTAGACAAGTGTTCGTTTTTCACAACATACATGTACATGTATGCATACAATTTAGCTGACATTTTACAAATGCTGGCTAACCTGTTTATACATATTTAATTTACCCTTTTACTCACATACTTGTTGTAAACAGGACAGGGGAAAATACCCGGTAATCAGCAAATGAATGTTAAAAGTGATAAATATGTTAAGAATTTATTTAGTAACCAAAAAAAAAAATACGACAGAGAGGGAAAGAGCACATGAATTATAATCAAGAAGTAGGAAGGAAATTATTGTTGAATAATTCTAAATAGGAATGCTCTTTTGATTAAGATTTAAGAAAACGTGAAATTAAAACGTTTTCATTCGATTATTTTCTTTCAGATATGTAGGAGGAGCCAAGTAGCACGCGGTGCATGGCGTGATCTGTACTGTTATACTTAAACTGATTGACAGGCGAAGCACGTGGAGTCCTGAAATAAAATTTCTCTCAAATGACCGACTATAGAATCCTAAAGCAAAATAATAACGTACAGTGATTAAACTTTAATCTAAGTTTTATAATTAACACACAAGTTTTCTCTCTCTCTCTCTCTCTCTCTCTCTCTCTCTCTCTCTCTCTCAACATACGAATTTTTAGCATTTGCTAAAGAACTACTACGGGTAACATGCAGAAATGTAGCCAGCATCTAAATGTACATTTTGCGTCAAAAATTATATATTTATTTCTAGTTACGGGATAATTAATATGGATTTGAATGATTTGAAATTGTTTAACGATTGTCTTCTTATACTGATTGGAAGTCAACGCTAAAAAGTCATGTTTATTATAGACGGTGTTCTTTCTCCTTCTTTGTGTATGTGTACAGATAAAAATCCGCTGTCTGTCTGGGATCAAGAAAAAACTCCGAAGTATACACAAGGAACTATACACACGATCGAGTGACTGCGACAAAGTGTGAAACTGACCGCTTGTGTATATGTGTTTGAGCTTAGGAATAAACATATCAAAACTTTGGGGAAATATACTGTTAAAACAAAAAGTCTGAATTTTCACTTTTGATTTTTAACATCATTACGGCAGGGTGCAAGGGGATTAACATTTATAATCCTTACAATCTGTCTTAAGTTTATAATAATTTACAAAGAACTACATACATTTATTGTTTGTCAAAAACCGGGATTTATTATATCAATTTCGTGATTAAGAATCGATGTCAGAATTCATAAATTTCCTATTTTATTAACCGATTGCTTAACACTGATCGTTTGGATATAACACTGGGGGTATCGAGTGTTTTGGGAACAGGGATGTTATTAACCATACTACATTTGTAAAGCCCCTTCACAATTGGCGCACGAGCACTTTACAAGACTTTGCGATCGAAATCTTTTGGCTTCGCATACGTTGCACGAGCTCTCGCATTCGTTGCATGCGTTTTTATGGTCGCATCAAGTCTCCTCAAAATTGTGAACATGCACACTATTCAGACGCTCTCTCCTGAAAATCACTTAAAGCTATGTAAAGTCCAGTACACAATGTTTAAAACATTTCATAAAAATAATCAAAAGAATTCGGCGATGCAAGTTTAGTCGAAAACCAAAGAAATGATTAAGGTCTACGGAAGGAAATAAAATTAAAGCAATTTCGTTACGGTTTTAATAAAAATAACAACGTCAAATTTTAGTATGTGTTATAGATTGTAATCCCGTATAAAAAAAAAAATCTAGTAAAATAATGAACTTATCTGGTCAGCGATAATCTCCGTCCGTATTGATCGATAGACATTAGGTCAATAAGCCGTATATGGAAGTTGCACGATTATTGCACGGTACGCTACGCTTTCTTGGTCGTTTTAGGGCGGGTCTTGCTTAAATTATCTTGCACGCTTTTTGCACGGTACGTTTCGCTTTGTGAACGGTACGGTTCGTTTTGTGAACGGTACGGTTCGCTTTGTGAACGGTACGTTTCGTTTTGTGAACGGTACGGTTCGTTTCTTGCACGGAACGGTACGGTTCGTTTTAGAGGTGTAGTAGCACGTTTCAGGGTCTGTAGTTAAATGTACCTGTTATTACTTCTTTGATGCAATTATTGAATTGTAACTTTGTTAAAAAGAATAACAAAATGTCTTCAATAAAACGCTCATCAATAATGTGAAAAGAGAAATTAACTTGATTTAATTAGCTTATTATATTACCAAAGATGACAAACATGTCTAATACAGCGATTTCCTATGGTCCTGTTTATTAGATTTTAGAAAAAACATTTCGTGAAACTGATCCACTAGAGCATACACAGGAATCACCAGCTATTGTGGGCATTTGCCAACAACACGATGAGTTAATTACCGAGACAAAAGGTGATGTAATTCGTGACATACAACAGGATTCGCATGTTCATGATCCTACATTGCAGGTATAATTCAATTATTATTTATTCATTCCTGATTAGAATTATTACATTTACAATTACAACAATAATAGAGATATCTGCGATAGTCTGTCATATATGTCAAATGTTCACCATATATTTGTAATTTAACCAGAAGAATTCAAGCAATACCATTGTTATTTCTGATGAAATCGACAGTGATGAAAGTAGTGATGAGAAGATTTGTTCTTCAGCTGATAATAAAGAGGGGTAAGAATACATTTTCTAATAATATAAATTAATAACCTTAGGTTGCAAATATGTGTCTTTTATTCAGCAAGAACTTTAACTATTTAAGAAATAAACAACGTTATTTAGTGAACATGGCCTTATGAATAGCAATTGCTTTGCTGGCATATTCCATGATGCGCGCTAGCGCGCATCATGGAAAATATGCCAGCAGAGCAGTTCGCAGTACAGTTAAGGCGGCCAATAAAAATATCGGCGAATTTTTGTGATGAAAATACGTATACTTTAGTTCAACGGGCATGTCCTTTTTAAAATCAGTAACAGTCGCTCAAATGCAATATATTTCAGATATATAAATATAACAGTACAATATTTTATGTTCATAGTGGACACGTGATATGGCAGTCGCATGATACAAGCGGATGTATTTGTGGTTTTGAGGTCATTTAAAAAATTCAATATTGCAAGGGCATAATCATGTCAAAATTCACAACTGAATTATAAAATAACTTGATGTTACAACGTAGATTTTGAAAAATGATGTGAACTTTTTAAGATAAGATTATTTGTTAGTAGAAAACGTAATTTATAATGCATATGTTGAATAATTTTGAAGGTCACGGTGTTAATTTGATTAAAAAAATAATTAATTTGTAAGATTTTACAAAGATCGTAGAAGTTTTTAAATTACATAGCATATTTCAAATTCACATGTAAAAGTTTGCCATAATCAGGTAAGCGTATGTCCTTGCAATTTATTGATTTATTTAGTTACCAATCTTTAAGATATACAATATTTTATACAAAACCGAGGTTGCCTCTTTATACTATGCATAATTATAACATAATAAAAATAAGATTTGAAAGGTAGCATTCTACTACTAATAATGTTAAACAAAATATTCATTTATAATTTTCCGTTAATCTATGACATTTATTTTTCTTCGCTAGAAAAAAAACTGATCGGTATAAATTAATTTTGCTAATAAATAAATTAATAAGTACTTTCGAGGTTTGTAATATACTGTGATGTCATTATGCACATTTCCCGTACTTTTTGTCTAAACGGAATGTATTAACAGCCTTAACTATGCTGCGTTGCTATTCATAACGCCATGTTCACTAAATAATCGTTGTTTATTACTTATATTTGCATTTTACAAACCTGCAAATACCCTGTGTTAGCCTAAACCTTGATCTAGCTATTGCATCAAACATAAACTGCAATGTATTTTTTTTACTCACATTGATTTGTTAACAGAATAAATAATATATGTTATAACAGTCATTCCTTTAAAACGTTAATATAGGACGTTAAATGCACCAATGTTGGAGAGAAGAACACATGTATCGTATAGTGGTTTAAGACTTATGATTGATAACGTCATGGAAAAGTATATGACGTCCCACCTTTATGACGTAATAGTACGCCAACAGTAAGGTACATAAATCATGGTATAGTTAGGAAGAGTTATCTTTCCTTGTACATTGAATTTTGTACAGAAAATTATAAAAATTAAACACTTTTGTTTTATTTAGGTACATTTTTATTATGCAATAATAAATAACATTTGTTATTGATTAAAATTTAATATGAATAAAACTAAAATGCCTTGTTTTGTATTTTTAACTTTAGATATTTTATATTAAACACCATATATTTTTGTTTTTAGAAATATACACTATATATACGAGAAAAAATCATTATATTATTGGTGAGAATTCGCCATTTGAAAGTCTGAGGCAATTGCGCATACAGAGAGAACAATTGCGATTATAGAAAAATAAATGCAATTGCTCCGTCTAGCCTTATAGTAGGAAAGATCAATAGATATGCCAATATACTGAAATAACGACTTTCACAATATGGTTCACAAGATGTGTTTGTTAAGCAAATTATGTGCTAAAAAAGCTTTAATTTGATAACTACGTTTAAGATAGAATTTCAAATGAAGAAATTTGTTTTAGCTGATCAGAAGTATTTTGCAATCATAATATATATATATATATATATATATATATATATAAACGAATAAATGCTTGGTTTAGATAATGATAAAGAAAAAAAAGTTTTAGCTGTCGATAATACACAAAAAAACTGTTTCTGTTACAATATGTATATATATATATATATATATATATATATATATATAGAGAGAGAGAGAGAGAGAGAGAGAGAGGGTATCTATTTTGTGTGATTTTAAATTTGCTTTATCCAACGAGTTGAAATGCTGTATATATTCGCGAGGCTTGCCGAGCGAATATAACCATTTCAACGAGTTCGGACCGGAAGTATTTGATAAAACATCACCCGTTTGATAAAGCAAAGGTTTATCACACGCGTAGTATTAACCAAATGTATAAGATATATATATATATATATATATATATATATATATATATATATATATATATATATATGTGACTTTCCAGAACCATTGTGTACTGATTGTGCAAAACAACATACTCGGTCAAAATCAAGCAGGGGTCACGAATTAAGCGACGACATACGAAAATTGCATGATTATCAAAAAGGTTTGAGTGCGAAGTAAGTTGTTAACTTGTCAGGAGCATTTTTACTCTTTAAGAGGATGTTTGGAATCAACTATTGGTAAAATATACCTTATAAAATCAAAACAAAGCAATTAATTTTTAGTTTTATTTAATCCTCCTTGTTTTTTTTTTTAGCAGAAGCAAACAAAAAATCAAATTGATAATTTTCAAAGCGTCTTAAACCAAAAATTAAACAAAATCTAAAGCAATGTAACTGTGCTGTCTTTTTGTGAGTAAAAAAATGTTTTAAGCATTAAGGAGGTTGTCTGGTCCACTAATTACCCATCAGATCAACAGTTCAAAATTACAATAATTTGTTTAGCTATAAACTATAATTTTAAAGTAAAGACAAAAAGGGAAAATAACATATATTTAGCTATAAATCTTGAATGTTTTCTACAGTCCCTGAAACGTTCTACTTTCCCATTTTCTCGTGCGTTCACCGTGCGCTTACAGTGAGCTCCCCGTGCGCTAACCGTGCGTTCACTTGCGATTTCCGCTCCGCTCCGTTCGCGCTGACCGTTCACAAAGCGCTCACCGTACGTTCACAAAGCGTTCACCTTGCGGTCACCGTTCGTTCAGCGTTTACTTATCGTTCATTCTGCTTTCCAAACATTTTCATTCGGAACTACAAAGTGAAAGGATTGGCATTTGCTAGTCACAAGAACATGAGGATAGATCGCGTGCGAAAAGGTAGAAAGAAACTTATATATCACATCAGAAACATCATCTTTTAAGTTTGTTGAATTTAATCCGTAGAATTTAAAGATCACATTCTTGAGCAATCGACGAACGATTCAACACATATATAAATAGACATAATTATAAATAAGAAACGTGCGTTTTCACGATTCACATAATTCCTTCGATGTCCGATCACAAATGTATCCATGCCTGACAATAAACTGAACAGATCAAATTAAGAAATGAAAGCTACCTATAAATGCATGTGAATTTATAGATTATCAATAAATCATAATGAAAATGATTAATCAATAAATGCGATGTTTTTACTAAGTCATTTTAATTTGCCGAATCATGTTTAAATTTCTAGCCGAACGAATCAGCCGATTACCGATAAACTCACTTGATTATTATATAACGATAAGGAAAAAAATATTAATGTTTGTTTAAACAATAAATAAAAGTTCTTTATCTGGTGTATTCGTTGTAAAACTTATAAATATGAAAGCAAAAACGTTATCGCTTTCCTATTTGTTTACGTAATTCTATACACTCCGCGTACGATTTAATATTTCCGATGCACAGGGAGTCTTGGTAAAATGGGTAGGCAAACCCGGGCCGGGGCAAAATAAAAGCCGGGGCAGATCGAGATTTTCCAATTTACATCAGAAATAATTAACCAATGTCATTGAAATTTTCAGGATATGTTACGGACCGGTATATCTGTATTCGCTGCAAATATTGCTGCACAACAATGCGTATTTTGGAATTTATTGACGATTGTTGATTTCCAAGTTGGTAAAATGGGTAGGCAAACCCGGGTCGACATTTTACGGGTTTGTAGACTTATTTAAGAAGAAACTTAATATTCCATATTAAATTCCGTTAAAACATATGAAATACTAGTTAGAAATTTACATTTATTGAACGGAAAGTAATAATATCGCGATTAATAACAGGTTTTAATAAAAACCGGGTCATTAAAACCGGATCCGATCACCCGGGACAAACTCAAACATTCCGAAATGAGGATGTTAGCTATCACAATATTGTGACATTGCCAATTCGCAAGGAGATATTCTCATTAGAGCCTTAATTGATAAATTTAAGAAAAGTGATTATAATAATCATTTTTGGTGCTACACATTAATTTTTACTTTTACAAATTATTAAATGAATATATTTAAAGCCGACACTGTTTTTATTCATTATAGTTTTTGAAGTTTTATTTAGGTCTAATGATTTGAAAGAGTGATAATACAAATGAATTGGCATTCTTAGGGTTTTATATTTATATTGTGTTTTTTTTAATTATTATATTGTAAACAAGTACTGTAACACGGCGTTTTACCATGGCACATACTCAGTTTGCCCATAAAAAAACCCAATATCTAACAAGCTAAAATATTAGGATAAAAATAAAAACATTTTTATGGGAAATTATATATTAAACATATCTCTATAAGAGACTGATGCACGCTGTGAAGAGTTGAATTGGAAATTATCACCTGAGTTTGTTAAACCTGCACATTTCTGATGATACCATTGCCTGAAACAGAAAATTAATATCCATGTAAATTAACACAGACACGCAACTATTACGGAATTATCAAGTTTGTCCCGGGTGATCGGATCCGGTTTTAATGACCCGGTTTTTATTAATACTGGTTATTAATCGCAAAAATATCAAATTCCATTAAAGAAATCTTTTTTTTTAAAAGTATATCATATGTTTTAACGGAATATAACATGAATTATTAAGTTTCTTCTTAAATAAGTCCACAAACCCGTAAAATGTCGATTCGGGTTTGCCTACCCATTTTACCAACTTTAAAACTCAACAATCGTCAATAAAATCATTAATACGCATTGTTGTGCAGCAATATTTACAGCGAATACAAATATACCAGTCCGTAACATATCCTGACAATTTCAATGATATTGGCAAAATAATAACGAAGAAAATTAAAAAAATCTCGATCTGCCCCGGCTTTTATTTTGCCCCGGCCCGGGTTTGCCTACCCATTTTACCAAGACTCATGCACAGGTAATTAAGTTACCTCGTTCTAAATATTTTCGGTTTCATGCATAAATTAGTCAAACATTTTCATTATTACACTCTTCGATATTCGTTGATAAAATTCTCAATGTCGTTAATTTCGTTTTAAGTAACTCTTATTCCTATACAATGTAAATATAAATGATATGGTATAGGATAGGATAGGATAGGATAGGATAGGATAGAGATTATTTGCAGGAAAGGAAGGAGTATGTATACAAGATATTGTTCTGGATAAGTTTGTCAACTTTCACGGTAGCAGCATTGTACATGTAGTTTATGTGTAATTTTATCCTGATTACTGACGAAATACTCCCAAGACACTCCGAATAAATCGTTCATCTTGCATTCATAAAGCGTTCATAAAGCGTTTGCATATCGTTCATCGTGCGTTCACCGTTCACTTTGCGCTCCGTTTGCGCTCTGCGTTCGCTCATCATTCACCGTTCATTAGCGTTCACCAAACTCCGTTCAGCGTGCTCTCAGAGTGCGCTCACCGTACGCTCAGAGTACGCTCACCGTTCAAGTGGGAAAGTAGAACGTTTCAGGGACTGTAATATCTTTATATAAAGTTTTTCTTCTTAAATCTACAAAAATTAACGACCACCAATCCCTCTTATATAGAAAAGTAACTGTTTATCGGGGTTTTCAGAGAAGACCAAAAAGACCAGGAAATTATTTTTTGCGATCCCTGTCTCTATGGAAACATGAAGACGAAGGCAACGCATTACTGCAAAATTTGTGATGTTCCAGAACCATTGTGTAATGATTGTGCAAAACAACATACTCGGCCAAAATCAAGCAGGGGTCACGAATTATGCGACGACATAAGAGAATTGCATGATTATCAAAAAAGTTTGAGTGCGAAGTAAGTTGTCAACCTGCAGGAGCATTTTTACTCTTTAAGAGGATGTATGGTCTCAACTATTGATAAAAAACACCTTATAAAAGCAAAACAAAGCAATTTATTTTTAATTTTATTTAATTCTCCTTGGGTTTTTTAAAGCAGAAACAAACAAAAAATCAAATTGATAATTTTCAAACTTAAACCAAAAATTAAACAAAATCTAAAGCAATGTAACTGTGCTGTCTTTTTGTGAGTAAAAAATGTTTTAAGCATAAAGGAGGTTGTCTGGTCCACTAATTACCTATCAGATCAACAGTTCAAAATTATAATAATTTGTTTAGCTATAAACTATAATTTTAAAGTAAAGACAAAAAGGGAAAATAACATATATTTAGCTATTAATCTTGAATGATTTCTAATATCTTTATACAATGTTTTTTTTCTTAAAGGGGCATGGTCACAATTTTGGGCAAATTCTATTTTGCTGTTTTTATTATTTATAATGCTTTAGGAATGCATTTTTAATGATCAGATGTTTGAGAGTCAGTCGCTAAGTAATAAACAAGATACAGAGCTCACAATTCTTTGTCATGTAAACAAGGCTCGTGCCCTGATTTTGTTTACATAGGTTCAATTTACCCGTAAACAATCTTTTTCAAGCTGATTTGTCTATTTTTTAAAATTTATTTTAAGCATAAATAAATAGTTCCATACTTTTAACATTTTAATTTTAGGTCTAGGTCTAAAATTGGAATTTTCACTTCAACATTAAAAATGTAAACAAAAGCTTTGTTTACATAGCAAAGAATTGTAAGCTTTGTTACTCGCTTATAACTGAACGAATGACATTCAATTTTTGTTGGTCTATTAAAAATGCATTACTGAAGCATTGTAAACATTAAAATCAGAAAAATATGTTTTGCCCAAAATCGTGACAAAGCCCCTTAAAGGCTAAATAATTAAAGATTGCCAATCACTCTTAAATAGAAAAGTAATATATTGTTAATGAGGTTTTTTTCCAGAGAAGACCAAAAAGACCAGGAAATTATTTTCTGCGATCCCTGTCTCTATGGAGACATGAAGACGAAGGCAACGCATTACTGCAAAACTTGTGACGTTCCAGAACCATTGTGTAGTGACTGCACAAAACAACATATTCGGCAAAAATCAAGCAGGGATCACGAATTAAGCGACAACATAGTTGAATTCCATAATAATCAAATAGGTTTAAACGCAAAGTAAGTTGTCATGGTGCACGTTTACAATAATATATTATGTTTTATCTCATTTATGGGAAAATATATTCGAAGAAATTTGGAAAAGGTATATAATGATAATTTTGTTTGTTTATTCAAAATAACTTAATGTTATATCCAATGAATATATTTAAGAAAAGCTTGATAATTCTTATATACGTATCGTCATTAATTCAGAAACTAAAAGCAAGGTAACCATATTCGAATTGTGTTGGGGTCAAAATTTGATTCTAGCATCAATCCAAACAAAAAATTAACTGTTCATAATTTTTCAGTGCGGAACAAACAGCCCAAGAAGAATTTTTCTGCGATCCCTGTCTCTATGGAGACATAAAAACTAGGGCAACGCATTACTGCAAAACTTGTGACGTTCCTGAGCCATTGTGTAATTGCTGCGCAAAACAACATATTCGGCAAAAATCAGGCAGGGATCACGAGTTATGCGACAACATAGAAGAACTTTGTAATAATCAGAAGGATTTAAACGCAAAGTAAGTCGTGACAGATTACCTGTACACTTAAATCTTAACTTTTGAAAAAATATATATTTAATGAAATTAAAAAAAAATAATAAACGCTTTTCGTTTTGGTTATACAAAATATTTTAGTTTTAAAAAAATTTTAATTATAAGCTTTCTAGTTTTTAAATCGCCATTATTTCAAAAATTAAAAGGAAGGAAACCATTGCTTATTGTGAGTTAAAAATTTGGATTTATTTATTGTTGTCAATGATTATCTGAGTACTAGACTACCGCTCGTTTACGTCGAGAATCGACTTGAATTTTCATTTTCGATTGCTCGTTATAATTTTTCTTAAAAAGTCCTACCATTTTTTTCTAATGCATTACTATTTTTCTTTGCATTCTTTATATATAAGTAATTGTAGGTTTTAACTGTGCCCAAGGTATTTATTTCAAGCGGCTAATATATTTGTCTAATTTGGTTGATCAAATTATTGTTCTTAATGAAAGTACTTCTGAAGGCATACCTGTAATGAAAACACATCAATTTTATATTTTTTTAATGGTATTTATCAATTTAATTGTTGTTGGATTAGATATTTGTAAAATTAAAGAACTATATATGATAGAAGTGCATATTTGCCCCCTGTTTTAATAAAATTTTATTGCAATAAACATATATTCATTTCACTGGCATTACAAAGACTTTGACTTGATGCTTTACATGTGTCAATTTTTTTTTAGTTTGATGACGTTTTTCTGCCTAAAAACAGATGTCAAAATGATCATGTTTTTCAACTCAAGCAAATTTTCTGCCATTTTTTCGACTTCACACAGAGAATTAAGTATGAGCGCAGCTTTGAACAAGGATGCTAATTTAACATGATGAGTACAATTTCATTTCACATTTATGAACGAAAGGAAAATCTTATTCAAAGCTTCGCTCAGTTTGAATTCATTAAATACATGTTGTTAAAACTATATCGGATTACGCTGTTGCTATGGCGATTCTACTTCCGGTTCTGATGACGTTGACGTCGACGTAGCCAAATAGACAGACAACGCTGACTTTTTTTTTATTTCGGTACGTTTGATACACACTTGTTGTACAGCCTTGAAAGTCGGAAAATACCATGTTCTAAAAATAGATCTGTCAGAGGTAAGTTAATTCCATTAAATGCATTTGTTTCATATCGAATAAGTCAATCTGCAGAATACAGTGCGAGGCGTATGAATTTTTATTTGTAAAATTTCCACCTGCACACATAATTGCTTAGATAATAAATGATATAAGTGAAACAGCTTAACAGTGATACGCGTTGAGATGCCGTTCGGAGCTTCCGATAAATAAAATTTCTTGTATCTTGTATTCGATCGATTATACAAATCTATTATCATCTACACATTTAAAAAAATACATCAGAGTCCGTATTTGATTCATTTAACAATAATAATAATTATCCTTCATCATGTTCATACCCTGCAATATCTGTTTACATGATTTACTCTATCGTAACTTCTCGGGACAGTTTCCATTCTCAGTATAAACTTTATATACAACGTTGAAACCTACTTCAATATGACATCAAATGTAGCGCAGGGGTATGTCTCTCGCTTGCTATCTACGGGATGACGGGTTCAAGCCTCCGCTGTGGCGAAATTTTTTTTTTTTTTTTCATTTTATAAATGAAGAAAAACGGAAATATTTTTATCAGTTTATGTTCGCATATTATGAAACACATGTATGCCCTAATTATTGAATAAATGAAGATCAATTACTACTCTGGGTAATTTCATACCACAGTTTTTTTTTATCAAGTATATGGTATTAAAAAGTATAGCTACATGTATTAATGGAATTTTTTTTTACTACATACAGAACATCAGATTTCAGCATTAAAATTCTTAATGAAATTTTTACAGCATTAAATAATATATTTTTGATGTTCTCAATAACTCAGGTTTAAATTGGTAGGCCGATGACTATAATCATAAGTTTAAAAAAATATACATTATTTATTTAGTGAATTGGATTTATGAAAAAAAAATACCACGGCACATGTACTAATTATCAGAAATCTTGACAAGCAAAAAACCTATTTCCCAAAATCGTCAGAATCCTAATCCCAGGGGGGGGGGACTGTAATTTTAAAAAACACTCTTTCCTGCTGATTCAGACCCTCCCTGATGCTATGTGCCTAATGGTAAGGTTTAAGTATGCCAAAAAAGTGTGGGGGGGGGGGGGCTAAGGCCCCCCTAGCCCCCCCCCCCCCCCCGCCGGTTCCGACGTCTATGCTAGTGCTAAGGTTTTGGAATTTATAGACATTTAATTCGGAAAAATAAGTACATGTAGAATGCGTATGTAGATTTCCCCTTTCATATATATTTAAAAATATCTCCTCACCTCTTAACTTCTTACTAAAAAAATCGTAAACTGAGTATTAATGATTGCTTTTTCTTTTACAGATGCCTAATTTAAAACAGTACCAATGCTGCCTTTGCTCTAAAAGATGCAAAGAAAACTCAAGGCGACATATTCCACCTGGGCTGGCATATAAACGGTATATCCAGGAACGCCTTGGACGGCAAACTCACTGTGATGATGTCATCTGTGGATCATGTTTTTCAAGAGTGTATCGTAGTTTTCCACATGTACAACATGTTCAACAAGATCTGGAAGAGGATTTAGCAGATCCTGACTTTATTTATGAAGCAAAAATAACGACTCCATCGAGTCCAAAAACGGTGCATCTTAATATCCCTGCTGCATCTAGATCCCACAAATGGTGTGTTATTTGTCATAAAGATTCGTCAAGACGCAATCACATTATTAACATACCATCAACAGCAATAACCCAGGCATTTATTAATTGCGGCGTTTTTATCCACCCAAAAAGCAGATGCTGCTACAAACATTTGGAGAACACTTTCTTTTCTAACGAAGCACTTCATCTTCTGAGAGCAACAAAGACCAGTGACATGTTCGCCCACTCAGATGTTGTGAATCTGCTTACTAATATCAGGAAAATGCTTCGAGCTGACTGCCACCGGTTGAACTTTGATATTCCAGCATTCTTAAGCGATGAAGACTATGAAACACTAACTGGAATAACAAAAGATCAATTTAATGATCTTGTTACATATTTAGAGGATATCAGAAACACAGAAATTCGCTCTAAGAGAACATGTTTAGGAGTTTTCCTAACCAAACTAAGAACAGGGTTATCAAACAAAGTTCTTGGTGTGCTACATGGTTTAACTGCTGCACAGGTTCAGAGAATTGTCACCACCACCAGACAATGTTTAATGTCAAGTTTCGTTCCAAGTAACCTGGGGTTCAGTCATCTATCACATGAAGAATTTGCCGCCTTACACTGCACTGAAACTGCAAAAACACTCTTCAGAGAAGATGACATCAATGCAATCGTAGTACTGGATGGAACGTATATATATATACAGAAAAGCTGTGACTACCAGTTTCAAAGACGCACCTACAGTACTCACAAGAACAGATCCCTTCTAAAACCTATGATGATTGTAGGAACAGATGGATACATATTAGAGGTACTGGGGCCGTATTATGCTGATGGATCGAATAGTGATGCTTCTATCACTAAACATTTCTTAACTTCTAATGAAGATTCAAAGCAGTGGTTTAGAAATGGTGATGTCTTTCTAGTCGATCGCGGCTTTCGAGATGCAGTGGAATTTCTAGAGAATAACAACATCAGTGTCAGAATGCCACCTTTTTTAAAAAAGAAAGAAAAACAACACTCCACTGAAGATGCAAACCTTAGTAGAATGATTACCAAAGTGAGGTGGATTGTGGAGGCCGTAAATGGTAGAGTTAAAAAGTGGAAGCTCTTGGACAAGGTGTTGCCAAACACCCTCGTTCCGTCCATTGGTGACTTTGTGCGCATCACCTGCTCCTTATGCAACAAATACAGACCCCCCATTGCTAATAACACTGAGGAGGATGTTAAATGGGCAAATGAAATGTTGAATAAAGCTAAACAACCAAATCAACTGCTCGAGTTCCTGACAACAGAAAACTTACTGAGAAAAAGGAGCACGTTTTCACTTGTTGATTCAAAAACCCTCTGCGACTTTCCATCCTTGTCCTTAGAAGACCTAAGAAACATTACGATGGGTGTTTACCAAATTCACCAAGCCCCATTTTATGTGAAAGAACATTTGGATGAAGATGGAACATTTCAGCTAATGGTGCACAAGGAAAGTGACTCTTTGATTAAATTGAAAATTCAATCAAGACATTCCAAGTCAGTCTCACATACACTGTGGATACAGTACACACCGGAGCAGATCACTGGATGGTATTGCACTTGTAAAGTTGGGGCCAGAGTAGTCGGCTGCTGCGCCCACATTGCCAGTGCCCTGTGGTACCTTGGGTATGAAAGACATGAAGCAAAGCACAACTCTGGTGTTGACATTAACACAAAAAACATTGATGATGCTAGACACAGAGAAGTGAGTGTTAGTGATTCCGAAAGTGACCAGACAATGGAGGAGGAATGAACTTGAAAAAACTTTCATGACATTGTATAATCAACTAAATGTGTTACTTTTTGTCTCTAACTTAAAACATCCAAGTCAAGGAGAGAGAGAGTTCATAAGTTTATTATTGTTTATCTCATTATTTTTAAATGTTTTGAATGATTTAAGAATCATTTGATAATAATAATTAACTGTAAGATTTACAAAGCAATAATTAGTTGATTTTATATCCCTCTGATTTAATACATTCTTAACTAAATGTTGATTTCTCAATCAACATGTGCTGTATACATGTATGTTTATAACAATTTTAAAATGTTTTGAATGATTTAAGAATCATTTGATAATAATAATTAACTGTAAGATTTACAAAACATTAATTAGTTGATTTTATATCACTCTGATTTAATACATTTTTAACTAAATGTTGATTTCTCAATCAACATGTGCTGTATACATGTATGTTTATAACAATTTTAAAATGTTTTGAATGATTTAAGAATCATTTGATAATAATAATTAACTGTAAGATTTACAAAACATTAATTAGTTGATTTTATATCACTCTGATTTAATACTTTCTTAACTAAATGTTGATTTCTCAATCAACATATGCTGTATACATGTATGTTTATAACAACTTACAGTTTTTAATATAACCAAGAAAGTTGCTTAATTCAATATTGTTCATATATATTATATATATTTAAAAGAATATTTTAATCATTATTAGAAGGGGGATTTGCTCGTTTTGTTAAAATGAATAAAAATTCTCCTCGAATCACCAGGGCATCACAAAATAATTGGACATTGTTTCTGGTGATGTGAGAGTAAACATCTATTCGTTTTGATCTTTTTTTTTCAAGTGCTAACATAACCAAAATTCGTACGTAAAGTGAAAGTAGACTCGTGTTGGACAACTAACTAATTAATTCCATTTAATTAATAAGAATCATTTTGGCTGCACATCACTCTGATGTCGAAGAAAGTAAATACTATTTGTCTGTTTAAACTGTTGAGTTTACATACATAGTTTATACATGTACCTCAATTCTAAGTTGATAAGCTGCAGCCTAAGTTTACCATGTTTACATGAACCAGACGGTGTCAAGTTTCCTCGTGCCAAAGCTATTTCATACCCCGATCAATTTAATTATGTTTAAATTAAAAATAATGTGAACAAAAATAATTTTTCAATGTTATTCATGTTTTATCATAATTTGATAATAATTGGTTTTATTTACATGCATGTAAATATGATCTGAATTTACTCTTTAATGATGACGTCGTGACATTCCGGCTCATTAAAACCAGTCAGGAATGGTGCTACGCTGTTTCAAAAATCTCAAATACAGATAAAATGCTAAATATATTTATATTAATAAATGAGTTTTAAATAAAGCTTATCACCTGCAGATATATATTTTACAGCAAAATTGTTTCGTTATGAAAAAAATGAAAAATGGGCCAATATGTGTAATTTGAACCAAGCTCGTTACATATAGACAAATGGTGACCTTGAAATGACCTTGAATGTCATGTTAACAAGACAAACAGTGTATATATAAACATATTACCACTAACTCTACCTACAGAGAAAAAATCATCAATATTGGCAAGGGGGCCATTTTTGGCCCTTATCATATATAGTTCTTTGATAATGTCAATAATTATCTCAAGGCGTTTGATTTTACAACTATTATAAACTTTAATCATTGATTAAGCAGGGAAAAATGACTTAGCAACAACGAACGGAAAATGTGATTTTTGGTTTGATTTCTTAACTTTTGTTTTAATTTTCAGGGAATATATTTACATGTTTTCAACATTCTTGATGTTTAGAAAAAGAATGATTTATCGCTATCCGAAAAGCGAATTACCTTGAAAATCCTCTTTTAGTCATTTTGTACTATCATTGATATCAGTTTGTGTGTAATAAGTACATGTACTTGTTATTCAGTCCCTTTGGTTCTATTCTATTTAAAATATCAGACACGTTGCCGATAAACCGGAGTTTATACCCCCTTTTTGTCGGATAATTTTAGTTTAAGTATTTGCTTTGAAAGGTTTTTTTCTGGAAATCTTTCACAATATACAATCTTTCGCAATATATATATATTGCGCCACCTTGAGGTCAAAATTCAACATGCCGTCGTACTCAAATTCAAATAGCCTGTTAAACAAACTTACACTATCTCCGGAATGTTTTAATCTTTTTTTTTAAAAGAAATCTATTCATGATTTTTAGTTTGGACCAAAAAAACAAGGAGGACGTTTTCTGCGATCCCTGTCTCTATGGAGACCTAAAAACTAGGGCGACACATTACTGCAAAACTTGTGACGTTCCTGAGGCATTGTGTAATAATTGCGCAAAACAACACACTCGACAAATATTTAGCAGGAATCATGAATTAGGCGACGACATACGAGAATTTTATCATATTCAAAAAGGTTTTAACGCAAAGTAAGTTGACACGTTCATCATTATGGAACATTTTTATTCTCAACCATAGGGTAAATTTATCTAATAAAATGAAATAAAAAGTATCATAACTTTCTTTTGTAAATAACTTGGTATTAAAGTAGAAGAACATTTTAAAAAAGAATAAGCTCTATTATTCTTATTTCCATATTTTTTTATTTGAACTAAAATCTGTCATATATCAGAAAGCTTAGATAAAAGTTTGTTTAATTCTTGGGGTACATTTCTGCAACGAATGCACATGATTATTATTCGTTCATAATTATCTCCCCTTAGTGGAGAGCCTTTGTTTTTTATTTGAAGTAACTTTAAGGCCCATATTGTGACACATAAGGCAGGAATTGCCTATTTGTTCTTTTAAGAAAGAGAAAATGTAACAACAACGCCGACAACGTCAGTAACAACAGATAAGAGACAGTTTTTTATCAGATGAGTTTACTTGAGCCTTCAGCTCAGATAAACTTAAATCTGGTTAAGTCGATTATTTAAATATCATTTACATTAAGGTAGTATGAGTGTGAGGATTTTAAACACAAAGTGGAATGAATGTTGCAATCAATGCTACGTCAGTTGAAGTGATTTAAAACATTAAATGATTAATTATGCTGCGCATTTATCTTAAGAGCATAAAGATTTTCGATAAAAAAAAAGAATTAAAATTTATGCATTGCCATCGAGTACGGCTTGTTTGTTTTACGACAACTGATCCGTTACCGGTTTACATAGAAATTACAGTGCGTAACTTGAACTTCCCGAACTGACAGACGACTGTCACGACAGACCACGGGACGTGCCACGGGCGGCTTTGACCTCCACAGGCGGAAAAGTTGCTACATAAAACAGTCAGAAGCAGGGATGGATGCAGTGTCATCTGTATTTATAAAAACACCGGTAAGTCATAATTTCGGCAGCAACGATCACGGAGGCTCAAAATTACATATCCCTAATCGATCCCAGACCTTGTGTACACTGTATATGTATCTCGTAATAATAAAAATGTTGTTGGAATTCATATGATAACAAGAAATCAGCTGTTTCAAGATACGTTGAGCGATTAAGTGATTCATGTTGCTTTGTTGTTAATTTTTTCTTTCGGTTAGAGTTATTCCCCGTTGTGAAATAGAAAGTACATGTACATGAACCTGGCATTTGTAAACAAACTCAGGAATTGCTCGGGGCTGCAAGGAAACTAATCTGTAATGTATGTTAAAGCAAGTTTGGAGATATTAAATTAATGAATTTATTTGTGCAAGTTGATAAATACCAGGTGATATTAACGGCAACCAAGATGAATAATAATAGAATTTAGTCCCTGTTGAGCTATCCCCTTCCCCCTCAAATGTGGTTGACACTGGCGTATAGCGATCAACTCATACACTTGTACATTCAGATCCAGGTATGAATAGGAGAAATTTTCTTTTGGAAAATGTCTTTAAAAATTAATGAATTTGATTCATAATTCTTATTCAAATTGTGAAGAAAACTTAATTCAAACAAAAGCATGCATGACATGCAGTGCAAAACTGGTACACAAGTCAAATGTTTTTATAACTTTAATTGACCATCAAAATTAAACTTGTATTGCAACTCAGAGTTTAATTAGTAATTTTATATCAGATGAATTCCTTTTAATATTTTAATTTACACATTGTGAGAATTAATAAGGAATAGAAATGTGCACATGTAAATAAGTCATGTCATAGTATTAATTGAGATGTGAAAACAACTTGGTCTGCATAAAATTTAAGTTAACGTAATTCACTACTTATATAGTTAGTGTCTGTCCTATATGTTGAAAATGACATTTGCTGGATATTGAAGATATGTCATACTAGTGGTTTTTTTTTAATGAGCATTAGATTCCGGTAACCGGTTTTGATTTTCAGTTAAAAATGTCAAAAGTTACTTGATAGCATGCAGTGTATTCTATACTACATGTATTATACAATAAAGAACCAGCATGGGGCATATTTGTTCTTGAAATATCATTTTTATTTCACAGGCAACAGAATACATGTACAAACAAATTTAGGAAAGGAACTTCATATGTCTGTATGTGCTTTAGAGGAGCCTCTTGATATAGACAAATACCAGCACCAAATATGGAACCTCCCAATGCACAATTACGAACAATGACCATGCAACAGAAATCATCATTGACTTGGAAGCAACTGGTTTAGGTATTGGTACAAATTAGTTTGCCCCTCTGACCTTGACCTTTCAATTTGATCTATTTTTGAAAAACTTTTGTTTTGAACATTATTTCTGAATGATGAGAGCTAGGGCTGTCATTTACAAACTTGTTCTCCTTGTTAATGTCAAGACCTTTTTATGGGTAAAATTTTTGACCGTCTGACCTTGATCTTAGAATTTAACCTACAGTGTACTTTAGAAAAACTTTAACCCAGGGCATACTTATTGAACATATTTTGACCTAGATTTTGATATTCAACCTTCTTTAATTGAAAAGTTAAGCTTAGTGCATAATTTTTTAATGGAAAGTGATAGGGCTTTCATGTGTGTTCCTTTATTTTATTATATGTATTTGCAGTTGGTACAGGAGTAATATATTTGTCATGCCATCTGATCTATTTTAGCAAAGCGTAAAACAGTTTATTGTATTTCAGCCAGAACATCACATATACTTCATATTTCTGCCATCAATGGAGAAAACCACTTCAACCAGATTCCAGTTCATCCAAAAGTAAGAGAATCAACTGGAATTAGGACAGAGGACAAGACAAAGAACTGAAAGCAGTGAACATTACTACAGGTCTTACAAGCTGTTTGGATTTTTTTGTCTAGCAATGACAGTGTGGTGTTCCTTGGCCATAATGAAAAAAATTATGATATTCCTGTTCTTGTTCATGCATTATTGTCTTTTGGAATTATGAAAAAAATTGTAACACAGTTCATGGTTTTGAAGACACTTATCCACGAATCAAGCCAGGTGTTCAGGCTTTAATTCCCAGCTAGCTAGCTAGTCATACTAATTTATTCAAATAATTGTTATATTGCTTGAAATGAAAGTTCAGGTATAACATTTCATAAAATTTAAACCATGTTCATGTTCAATACATAAGTGTATTAATTAGGAATGTGACTGAAAATATTTTTCTGTAAATTGTAACATGAAAATTTTGCAAAGAAAAGTTGTCCAGAGGACATTCGGGCTGAATATTTGTTCAGGTGATATATAGTTCATGAAATATGGTATAGTGTTCATTTTCCATGTTTTTTTTTATTTAAATGTAACTGAAGACAAATTTAGAGCAGTTGTAAAGATTGATAAACATTTTGTAGAGAAAAGCGTTTAGAGGAAATTCGGGCAGAATATTTCAAAATGGCTCCACTCTTTTTTCTAAAATTTTGACACATTGATTGATTTTTATTATATTTTATGAATATATGTTGCTTTTTCTGTTTCCATTTCTCTGTCATTTACAATTTGAATAATATCCACAATCTATGGTAATTTGCTGTGACAAATTAGACATCATAGGTGGCGCCTCAAGCAAAGTGTACAGTATGTTTTAATTTTCTTATTGTTTTATTATTTAGAACAGATGCTACATGTTTAATTAAAAATAATATTTTAAAAATTTATGTCATCTTTCACTTACTTATTAGAATTGATATGCAGATTATAATTTTAAGGAAAACATTACGCAGAGTTACCTCCCTTACTTTGACAGCCATTAGGGGCAAACGGCTATACTTTTATACTTTTTAAATTTATTTTTTACCCAAGCATTGTTTATACGTATGTGTATCCACTGATACCAAAATCATTTGGTTTCCATTACTTTGATCTCACACTCATACCACCTTAAACAAATCGAAACAGCTGTTTTTTCCAACTGTTGAATAAAAAAAATTGAAAAATTTGAAATTAAAATAATTATTTCAACATTTGATATTCATATTATTTTACTTTTGTTTATCATAATTTTTCGTTGTGGATAAGAAAAATTATTGGTTAATATAAACAATGAATTTAAATAAAAAATAATATGCGGTTTTCAGTGCAGACAAAACAGAACGAGATGACATTTTCTGTGATCCCTGTCTCTATGCAAAACTGAAAAACAAAGCAACGCATTTTTGCAAAACGTGTGACTCTCCTGGCCCATTATGTAAAGATTGTGCACAACAACACACTCGGCAGAAACTAAGCAGAAATCATGAATTGTGTGAAGATATTAAAATGCTACCTGATATCAAAAAGTAAGTTTTTATTCAGTAGATAAAAGAAAAGATCTAATTTTTTTGTTTACTTAAACATTTTTTTGTTTACTTAAACTTGATTGAACTTGCAGGTTAAAAAAATGCAACATATTGTTATGGTGACTGCTATCTCATTAGGTTCGAGAACATTAATTCATTGTATTTGTTTATATCATATATTTAACATTAAAGGTACATGTATATAATATTTTTTAGTCGAATATGAAATATATAGTGCCAATGTATCTATAATCCAATTGTCACAATAAATTAACAGAAAACATTACTAATCAATCACGATTAAAATTCATGTGTTCAAAAGTGAGGACGGTCGTTATAGATTACTTAAACACATATACATGTATAAACGTTTCATGTTATCTAATTCAACAATGCTCTTAAAAAATTAGGTATATTTATAATTCTAGAAAACAACTTTAAAATATTTTCTTTTTTAAGATCTATTTTAATAGACAGCATTTATATGAAAATACGGCGTTTTCATTAGGCGAATGGTTATTAAGCGGATGAAAGATATGAAAAACTTAAAACTCTTGTGATTTTTAAACAAAAAGCAGAACAAATTTTAAAATGAATCCAGGAGCATCCCTTTTTGACTGCAATAGATTTATCTGAAGAAAGAAAACAAGTAAACATGTTATATATTTTTGATAAGGAAAATTATTAGGTATTAAGATTTAAAAAACTAAATGTCAATCAATGTATGGGTTATTTTCAGTGAAGACATAGCAACACCAGAGGAGATTTTCTGCGATCCCTGTCTCTTTGGAGACATAAAAACTGAGGCAACGCATTACTGCAAAACTTGTGACGTTCCAGAACCATTGTGTAATGATTGTGCAAAACAGCATACCCGACAAAAATTAAGTAGAGGTCACAAATTATGCAATGAAATAAAAACATTTCACATTCGAAATGAGTAGGTTTTTTATTCATTATATTGCATATAAATGTAATAAACAATATTTTTCGTTTTAATAGTCCTTTCAAAAGTTTGAATATTCCTTTTGACACTTTTTTAGTTTTGAGAAACATGAATGCATTTTGACAAGCATTGGTACACCTTTCCACTGCTTTTTTAAATCTTAATTTAACATTTCAAAGCACATTATATTAATTAAAATTCAATATAGAAACTTGTTTTTGATTTTATTTTCAGTGACGAGAAAAGAAACCAAAAGGAACTGTTATGTACTCCTTATCTTTACGGTGAACTAAATAATAAAGCAACGCATTTTTGCAAAACTTTTGAAGATCCTGAGCCGTTGTGTAAAGGTTTTGCACAACAACACACTCGGCAGAAATTAAGTAGAGATCATGAACTATGCGATGAAATGGGAACATTTTCTAATTCGCAAAGAACTCTTATGTCAGAGTAAGTAGATACTTATCATGGGTTGAAAATATATACTTTGTGACAACTCTAAAGATGGAAACTATATCAGATAAAAGGCAATACACAAGGTGAAAATTTTATCTATATATGTACCTGTCGTTTTAAAACAATAGACTCATAATTTCAAACTTTAAATTAAAATACAAATTACACATCATTTACCATATTTTCCTTTACGTCTGTTAACATGTCAATTAGTTAACTGTTTGTTATTGATTTTTGTTGCTTTAAAAAATGTATGTAGTTTAATTTGTTGCAATATCTCAAAAATAATTCATATTTCTTTTCGCTTAAAGTTCATATTAAAAAAATCTCAAGCATTCTGAGTTACATGTACAAACGAAAACCGCAGAAAGGGTTTTTTAAATGAATTATAATTCAGAAAGATTTTATAGCAATTTGAAAACTTTTAAACGATGCTCTGATAGTTGTGTGAAAAGTGACGACAGAACATATTATGTTTGTTTTTTCAGTGAAAAGGAGGGAAAAGTTAAATGTTGCGACCTATGTCTCCAAAGAAACTTGAGAAAGAAACAAACTCATTTCTGCAAAACCAAAAGCGAAGTTCCCAAAGCATTATGTAAAGATTGTGCACATCAGCACACTCGTAAAAAAGCAAGCAGATATCATGAAGTATGTAAGAGTCCTGGTGGATTTCCCAGTTTTCAACGGTAAGTAATTACCTCTCATTGATAAATGTAATCAATTATTATATTATATCCAAGCATTTAAGGTCAAGATCTAGTAATTGAAAGCTGTCTACAGTTTTATGAAAATCAAGATATAAATACCTTTCATGATGCTTTATAACAATAGCTTTGATTGATAGGTTATAACGTGGACTCAATGTCAAAAAATGAAAAATGACAATAATAAACTGTCAACCATCTCAAGAATCCATAAAACGAAATACAAATTCAAAGCAGAGCAACACGGACCTCTAAAAAAATAGAGGTAGGATCAGGTGCCTAGGAGGAGTGAGCATCCTCTGCTGACCGGTCACACCCGCCGTGTGCTCTTTGTCGTAATCGAAGAAAACCCGGAAAAGTTCGTAGAAAATTAGGTGTTTAATTATGGTCTAACAATTAGTATGAAAAATGTCAGTCAGCATGCGACCAAGTGAAATATTGTATTTGCTGACAAGGTCGTTGTATCGACCATAGAACTTACGAAAAGATGACTTCAAACGATACTGCTGATAGTCCTGTTTTATCAACTAGTTTGTCAGTAGCTTGCCTTGCCTTAGAAACTGTTTACGAAGAGCATGCCCTTGCGTATCGAATGAACTGAGAGACAAAAACACAATATGCAGGTGATGAAGGTACATGTATATTGCTACATAAGTAAGGAAAGTTGACTATAGAAAAATTGAAGTCATCACGTTTATCATAAACTTTTGTTGTTAGGTTACCAATTGTTAATTGATAATACGTTGTCGGTATACCTGAATGTTGAGTTGAAGACCACAACGAGTGATATATTTTTTCACGTGCAAGTCTTTGAATAAATTCTGCTTCATAAGAATACAAAAATAGGTCTGCTTACAATGGGGCACAATTGGTACCCATAGGAATTCCAACAGATTGTTGGAAGACTTGATTTCCAAAAACTACATAGATGTTGTCTATCAGAAAATCAATCATTTTTTATGTCAACTGTGGAAAACTTGTGTGTGCAATTAAAATGGTTTTTAACGAAATTGTTTTATTTTCTACGGAATGTCTTTAAAACCGTACAATTCGAGAAATATGTTAATCAATTGAATTATGACGTCATAATGGTTCAAGAATCAAAAAGACACTCTGGAATCATTTTTTTCTTTTACTAGAACTTAACCTTAAGGTCAAGATGTAGTAAATGAAAAGTGCCTACAGGTTTATGAAACTTCAGATATAAATTATTTTAATTATGCTTTATAACAGTTAATTTGTTTGAAAGGGTTTTTTTTTTTTTTTTGGTAAATACAATTAAAAATAACGTTTTAAACGGTCATTTTCTTTAAAACATGAAGATAATTAGTACTGTATCTCAGAATTCTGTCCATTGTTGACTAGCAAAATATAGCTTAATACCTACTGTTTTCCAAGCTTTTGGTCTCCCCTTTAAAATAATATCAAATTGAATATAGTCATCTGGGTTACTTTCCCCATGATAAATAAAGGATGTCAAGAAACTGTTTCATTTTCTACATAATTCCTCCAAAGCCATAAAGTACGGGAAAAGAATCAATTATGACGTCATAATGGTTCTAGCACTAAAAATACACTCTAGAATCATTAACTAGATCCTGACCTAAAGTTGAACAGCTGATCGATTAAATGACTGTTACGTGTATGCACAATGTTTTCTAAAAATAAGATTAATATGTGATTTCCCTATTGTCAAGGAATGATCCGGGATGTGATGCATACGGAATATGATTTTGATATGTATTGTACTTTAAATTATACTTCCAAAATATATTTTGTAATTTATTGCCTAATGAAAATAAAAATGTTTTGAAAATTCTTTTATTTTTCGACGAAAAAAATAAAATAAGGACTCATACCTTTTGAGTTCATTGCATTCATGTACCAGATTATCTGCTAGACGCTCAGAAATAGAAAATGTTTCCTTTTATTGGTTTTATTTTCTTCTAACTATATATGTCCATGTGTGTGATATCATGATTGAATAAGTAAACGGTGAACAACATACATTTTATTTTATCCTTGTCAAGTAATTTCAGTGAGCTCAATATAAAAAATTTACAAACAAAGGATGATATCATACTAATATAAATATGGGAAGCAAAAGGTCAACTGAGTGACGTAAAGATATGAACTGATGACCTGGTTTCCTGTATTAAAACCTTTGATTTTAAAAAGTTGTTTCAAAATATCTTTTTTTCGTTTCAGATGTTTGGAAAAGAAGTATGGACCATATGATAACCAGGTGAAAATTTAAAATGATACATGATGATGATAACGAAAAAGATGACATTGCAATTTCAGAATTTTTTTTTTAAATTTTATATCATTTTACAGAGCCCTGGAAAACCACAATCTACGAAAATCAAATCTGATACCGTCTCAATGTTTTGGGAGAAATCTTGTGCAAGAGTAAATCAGTATCAGATTCGGTATAAAAAGAACAAAGAAAATTCAAAATGGAAATTTATTGAAACTGATTCCGACGAAAACCACATAACCGTCTCTGGATTGATGGCAAACACAAAATATATATTTCAAGTTCGTGGAATATTTGGAGACCATGAAGGTCCATTTGGTCCAGTTAATGAAAACATTAAGACCAAGAAGTCTTTAGCTACAGATCTATTAGACTTTTCTCAACTTCAGAACAACACTAATAGTCCATCAATACATTTACTTCCGGTGGAAGAAAATAGAAGTGCACGAAATAAATCTGCTCGTACTAGACAGTTAATCCTTGGTGGGTTGATAACATTTATTTCTCATTTTTTTTCTTCTTATTTTAAAGTTTCCATTACGTTACTAAACCAAAATATAAAAGCATCGTTTCATATTTTGTAGGAAACCCTTCACTAGACTATCGCGATGAAAAAACAATAATGTTAGTTGGAGCAACGGGCTCCGGCAAAAGTACTTTAGTTGATGGAATTGCAAACTATATCATGGGTGTAAGTTTTGAGGATCCATTTCGTTTTACTATGATCACATTAGAAGAAGAAGAAAAGAAAACACATAACCAGGTAAAATTTTAATGAACTGTAAATGAAAAAAGGATAAATTATTTGAGAGGTAAACATTAAAAATTGTACTGTGTTTTATAACTAAGAAGTAATTAGATCTTAACTAGATTATTTATTAGAAACTTCCAGTTAAATACTGCAACCTGTAACATGACATAGGAATATTATTTTTTAACTTTGATACTTTGAACAAAATTTCATGTTTAAACAAACAAATTTATAGCTTTGTATCGAAAACATCATTAGAAAAACCAAAAAATATTTCAATCTAAATAAGCTGCATTAAATGACATAAATAAAAATAATAAGCATAATATAAACAAAAGCAATAGTACATTATAGGTATGAAAATTGCATTACATTGTTATTACAGGCAATTTCTCAAACGGAATGGATAACGGTATATAAAATTTATCCAACAGAAGGAAGTCGGCTGAGCTACACGCTTAACATTATAGACACACCGGGATTTGGAGATACGAGAGGAATTGAACGTGACAATGCGATTGTGGATCAAATTAGGCAATTATTTTCAGCAAAAGGGGACCAAGGTGTTTTATACATTGATGCGGTTTGTTTTATTGTCAAAGCACCAGACGCACGTCTCACTGTGGTACAAAAATATATATTTAGCTCAATCATGTCTCTGTTTGGAAAAGATATTGAGTCAAACATATGTACCCTAATCACTTTTGCTGATGGTGCAAAGCCCCCTGTACTTGCTTCACTAAAAGAATCTCAGCTTCCATTTGGTTTAACATTTAACTTTAACAATTCAGCTTTATTTGCTGAAAACAAAGAATTAATACATAACAAGTTATCTCCTATGTTTTGGAAGATGGGCTGTAGTAGTTTTGAAAATTTTTTCTCGCACATTAGTAGGTTACAAACAAGAAGTCTTTGTCAAACGAAAAATGTTTTAGATGAGAGGGAGCAATTGAAAACTGTTATATCAAATATTCGACCACATGTCACTGCAGGCTTATCCAAATTATCAGAACTGCAGAAACAGTTGGAAATTTTCAAGAAAAATAAGAACGAAATAGAAGATAACCAAAATTTTGAATACGAAGTGGAGGAAACGAGACAGGAGATGGTAGACCTACCCATAGGGCAGCATGTGACAAACTGTCTCCAATGTAATATCACCTGTCACGAAGAATGCCAAATTGCAGATGACGAAAAGAAAAGAGGATGTTGGGCAATGGATCAAAATACAGGGCATTGTAGAATTTGTACTGGGAAATGCATATGGTCAGATCACAAAAACACTCCATATATTTTCAAGTATGTAACCGAAACCGTTAAAAAAACGTACGCAGATATGAAAGAAAGATATGAAGCTGCTCAAGGAGAAACACTCACGCATGAAAAATACATAGAAGAATTGACTTATGATGTCGAAAATCTGTTTGAAGATATAATGTCAATGATGAATCAAATGAACCAATGTAAAACTAGATTAAAAGAAATAGCATTGAGGCCAGATCCTTTGTCCGCAATAGAGCATATCGACCTTATGATTCAATCAGAAGAAACAGAAAAACAACCAGGTTATTTCAACAGAGTAAGAATGTTAAAAGAGATAAAAAGAATGGCACTTGTAGATCAGGACGTAGAGAATTTTGGCCAAACTTTTCGACTCACAAGAGAAAACATCAAGACAATCACGGGAAAAACCTTTTCAAATAGAAACCATGGAAAGTATAGTTTAGCCATTGGAAATACTATTAAAACTAGAATAAGACCACGAAAAAAGAATGCATTTGTCCGTGGCGTTCAATTTGTGAAGAACTTGTGGTAATGTCTTTGCATCTGGATGTTTTATTTTTCCAGGGATTTCTCTAAGACGTATGTTTTAATTGTGTTATACTTCAGCTCTTGAATTTTTTTATATCCCTATGAAATGTTTATTCATTCTTTGTATAAAAAATAAGTACTTTACAATTCACTACATGTTAAGTGATTGTTGAAAATGTCTGCAATACCCGTATACAAGAAGTTAATGAATATTTTAACTAAATAAGTGAAACTTGTGTTTCTAAGATAATTCCTGATGTGATTTCAGAGGAATATTACATAAAAAAATTAATGCTTATACAATATATAAGATAAATTTATCATTTTCTATTTCGTCATTTGATATCTTTATTACTTAGGTACAGTGATGACGACAGATTGTCTTTCTTTTTTCGGAGTGAAAATTTGTTGTGTTTTTGTTGATACATAACCAATATTGTACATATTTCTTTTACCAAGTAGTTTCTTTAAGAATGTGGAAAATAACCATTAATAATTTAATATTGGATTTGCATCAAGTACATATTAGTTAATTGTACCTTTTTTTCTCTCTTTTTTGTACTTTGTCTTGTTTAAAATAAAATTGTTTATCACATACATGTATTTTTGGTACCAATAATTATATGTTCCAAACTTCCAATATAATTAATGAATGTCCAACAAGGTACTGTGCCTGCATTTTGATTAAGATACGTATTTGATATATTTTTATTTCTGTAGGGGTGATACATGTATACAATTACTGTGTGTGATGCATTAATGCTACTAGTATTTGGTGTATTTTTGTGTATACCTTATAACTGAATTTTCTGCGGTTTGCTTTTGTGCTTAATTTTGCTGGTTAGTTGCAACAATTCAGTCGTATTAGTTATTCTAAAATACTCTTATATAATTTATTGGAAAAGTCGCAACCAAAATTAATGAATCTATTAAGAATAAAAATGAATCCGAATATTTGCAATACAAAAAAGCGATATCTTGAAATTTTGGTTTTAGGAATTTAATTAGTTTGTTCAGTGATAACCTGTGTCGACATAAGTTACAATGACTTCTCTAGACCTCCACTGACATTTCATGTACATAGATTTAGGTTAATAAGAGAAATATCACGCATCCAAATATTTTATTGTAAAATTCACCTTTAGTGTGTTAAAAGGGTCGATAAAACATTTCTTTTCTGATTACGATGAAGAAAACCTATTTAGTTGCGGGGTTATTTTGATGAGTTACTAATTTGATGTTTTTCATGATTAGTGGTATGTTTAATAAACCAGTAAACTAATTCAAACTTTCTTTTTCATGACACGCAAGTGTGATCCCTTAAAAGTTCCTTTGCATATTATTTATGTACCATCAAGAAAGTTGCACCTTTTGGGCTTATCATTACGCGTGTTTGTGATAAATCAACGTTCAGCTAAATATTGAGGCACAGGAATGCATGGACTGATATCAGAATTGCAAAATATAATACATGATTTATTTTCTGTTTATGTGCCTACTAGGTCTGGAGAAAATTTGGTAAAAGATTTTCAAAAGTACGCACCCAATTATTAACAAAATCGAGTCGTTTAAAGTTGATTAATTAGACATTATTAGATTTCAGCTTTGCTTGTTTTATACGTACTTTCTTTGTGTTATACAGTTCTGCATTATAACAAGAATCAAAGTTAATAAAGTGCCAGATTTTAATGTCTGTTTTGTTGACAACAAAACATGCAGTGCATATATCGCAAGTTTAATGAGTGAATTATTTTGTTTATTTTAGTAAGTACTATTCAAGTGTGTATTGTTTTGAAGATATATTTTCTTCTGATTCACTATACTGTTTAATCCGCCCTCTTGACTACGGAATGCCACTTGCCTAATAAATCTCATCGGTCTAACCTGCGTCTAATAACACACACACACACACACACACACACACACACACACACACATTTATAATACTCTCAGAGAGAATGTGGATTGTTTTCTTTAATTTTTTAAAAATATATTTATAAGATAAATGATACTGCCATCAGATAACAAACGCTAGTCCTCAGAGTTTGGACAATTATGATTTTGCATTGCAGAATTTTAAAATCGGTTTAAAAATAAAACTAACGGCACAAGTTCTTTTCATCTAACTATACATTAGTTTTACTTGTGAATAACTGTCACGTGTAACTTGTCGTTTGAATATGTTTAAGGCCAATGAGAAGGCATATAATATGTAATCGGAAATACACTCATTTTAATATATTTTCGAAAACAAAAATTCCCATCATAATTTCATCAATTTGAACGTTTTCAGCTGACGTATTCATAAGACTTTAAAAAATGGAGACACATTTCTGTGGTACAACAATGTATAGATCCATACATGCGGAAACGTTCTGAGTGTTTTTATGGGATCATTATACGATAGAGAACAAAAATCTTAATTTTTTTTAGTAAAATTTTAAATTAAATTGTGTTTTCTCTTTTAATTCAAATTCAGGTACAGTGTACATTTACAACAGACTAATTAAGCCATGTTTCTTATATGCCCCTAATATGTTGCAAAACATATTTATTAGTTTTAAAAAAAATGAACCAAAGTGTTATATGCTTTATATTTGATAACAATAACTATTATATGAGATATATTTGATAAATAAATAAAACGAAGTTTTAATTACTGTTCTTCTTGTTAGTCTCTTGATATTTTCTCGTTCAAAAGGACTTCTTCCTATTTTCTTAATAACATACCTACTGTTTATTAGTGAAAATAAGGTTTTAAGTAAACAAAATGGTGGGAATCACACAAATAGAAGAAGAGTAAAACAATGTAAGTATTTTACTATCAATCTTGACTAGTATTTTCTATTATTCAACAGACACTGAAACACTTACCCAACGACATTTTCGTTTGCCATATTCCGTACTATGTTGTGTGTCCTTGTTGATATATTAAGGAAATTGTTTAATATGAGAAAGATAAATGTGAATTACATTTTGAATCATATTTATGTCAGCAGTTAATTGTAACATTTAAAGCCATTTCCCTGCGTGATTCTAACGGACCCGTTACATTATTAAATGTAAGTATGCATGCAAAGTAAAACAAATAATATCTTCAAATGTAATTGAAAACGTTTCACAAGATATTGATAGAGAGTTTAGCATACAGAATTAATTTTTCGATCTAGATGATGTAGACAAGAGGAAAAAAATATCTTTTACATTTTTAAACATATGTGTCAAATTAAAAAAAATAAACCGTTCTACATGTAATTGTCTAACTGATCGTCCGCCTTGTTATACACCCATTGTTTGTAATATAGTTAAATTTACCTCTGCATATTCTTGCAATATTGTCCCATTACCTAACAAAAGGACACATCGAAGGACTTTCTCTGAAAAAGAACCCCCAATGAAAAACAATTTAGGGCGATAACATAAACAAAAATGAATTCATGATCTTAATCAAAGACCATAATTATGATGATGGTAAAAAGGAAGAAGCAAGAATAAATCATATAAATCGGTTCATTGATCATCATTTCTTTGCATTCCATATTCCATATCAACCCGGATGGTGTTTGACATAGAATATATATGAATAAGGAAAATAATTTATTGGGGATAGCGGAACTAATTAGATTCATCTTACGCTCTGGTAAGTGAATAGTCTTTCGAGAAGACATGGAACTCTTCCTGAAAGAGTTGAACGAGCAAAGAACAGAACAAATTGTTGAGACCTAAATTCATATATGTAGCTTCTTTTTTACAGGATAAAACGCAGATACTACATATAGTTTTATTTAGGTTTGTTTTTATTAACAGAAAAGCAAACTTAATATAGGACTACTGATCAAGTTTGTCTAAGCATAGACACTGTACCTGTCAAATCATAGGGGTTGAAATTTTTTTAATTCGTATTCAAAATATAGATTTGATATTTTTCTTCATTATTACAGGTTATTTGGTGTTCACATAACCATAATATGATTTAATAAGTCGTAATTTAGTTAAAAATCACTTTAAAAAAAACTTCGACATTGGGGATGTGCGGTCGTATACTTACTGCGTACCGATACGTAGGTAGCTCTTTCCGAATCACGCATAGAACCATTCTTTATTTTTTACATATATTTTGTATTTTATTACAAAGCACTTGTTACTCGAATGCTCCATCAACGAAACATTGTACATGCTTATGTACATTGCTCAGCGAGTTTAACTATATAAATTGTTTCTAAAAAAGAACAAAACTGAATATTAAAGAAGTTTCGAATGGTTTTCGTGGTTTTATTCAAATCAAACTCTATACGAACGCTTTTGTTTCAAATAAATCATCGTCTGGGTTTTAATATGATTGATACTCTTATTGATATACAAATGAAACTTCACATTCTGGCTTCATTACTCTACAATGTAAAATGACAATAAGAAACCGCCAATGTAATTTAAATGATTACAGTGATTTCTAAGTTTTGTATTATATTGTGTATTGACAAAAGATATTAAGGTTGTTAACCACATGTTATTACTGTTGTCATATTGACTGATAAATGAACATAACTTTGCTAGTTTGACTTGATGGCATATCTTCTTCAAATATAAGTTAATTAAATTTGATTTCTATTACGCTAGTGAAAGTAGAAGATTTGATTCATGTAATTAATCATTACATGTAGCTAAGAGTAATAAGGGGCATTAATACCTATAGAAAAGATCTGCAGTTGTTTTTTTTTCTATTAAAAAAACATTTTTAAAGAAGAAATTTTATCAAAGCAGCTAGTATTTGCGTTGATTTGTTCTTACTCCTACCAAATTGATTCGTCGTATTTTCCATGTATAACATTGGTTGGATTGGTTAGTATATCAGTGTTGTGAGGTATACTTTTAGTGAAATTGTGTACACTTAGTATCCAAGGTTTTGGTTTTAAGTCGCCAAGACCTTCCTCTTATAATACACATTCGAATAGATTTGACTTCAACTCGAATTTTCGCGGGAAAAAATATTCTACCGATCTATGAAGATCGGCACTTATCCATCCATAAGAGGTGAACCGTCTAGATCTATTCCTAGGACCACACGATCATATGATGTTGGTTAGTGTTAATATAATGCATTTCCATCATATGTGCTTGCTGCATGTTTCAATTAGGAATATATTGAAAATACACTTTAAACATTCCTATTTTTTAGCTCTTGTAAACAGATGACGGTTTTAATTTTATGTTTGTTTCTTAGTTTGATTTGTATTTTGGTTTGTGAATTGACGAAGCAAGTGATCATTTAATGCAGTTAATGGTTCTTTATGTGTAAATAGCATTCACACAAATTTTATATGATATTTTCACACATAATTTATTTACATGAATTCTCAACAAAATGGTTTTCCGTCGATATGATTTATTGCAAACTCACTTCACCTAAATTTCTAATATATTATTATGAAACTAAATGGGAATGAGTGTTCGAGGATGCTATTTAAAGTTTATAACAGATTTGTTATCTTTACGATGTTTATTTAAAATGACAACCTAACTGTTAAAAATTGGGCATACATTAGAGAAATAATCTAATAAAGTCGAAATAAAGTATTCTATTAATACCCCTATTGAAACTGTTATGATATAATAAAAATGAAAATAGCTTAATATGCGATACTAAACATACAAAATATATTTAGCAAAAAACCCATTATTTCTGAACGATCTGATTCTAATCACTAATTTTATATTAAGAAAAAACCCACAATGTTCATGCTTTAAATAAAACATAAAGATTATAAGAGAGTTTCAATGCATTTAAAGTCTCACATAAAATGATATCTCTAGACTACAGGTATATGGGTACTTCTGGGAAACTCTCTTAAAAAGGTATACCATTTCATCTAGATGTAGCAGTTGTTAAACTTAAGCAATTCATCTCTTGTGCTACAAGACATTTACTCGAACTAATGATATACATAAAGAAGCTAAACTTCAATACCGGTTTATCACCGAATGTTTATAATGGCTTATCAAATCAAGGATCCTTAATTTTTGGAATTTGAACAGACAATTGTAAATATTTGATTTAACGTTTGTGTAGTCTGACGTTTCCCTATTAATACATTTCAATTATTGAACACCTAAGGAAATACTAAAAGCATTATAATAGCTTGTATTGTATTATGTTTTGTTCAAATATAGTTCAATTCTAATAAATCAATTTGTCATTGAAGCTGACCAACCTCGAAATAATGAAGTTATTTAATTCCAGAGATGAATTAGTTCCGTTTACCCACAATTGAATATTTTCCGGTTAGATGTATTTCCTATGTTAACCATAAAATAGAACTTGTTTGAAAATTGTTTTGAAAAAAATGTAAAGATGCTGAACATGTTTCTGATGCTTTATTTTTCATTTTCCTCTTCGACGGGTTATACTATTTTCCAATCATCGTAATGTAATATAATTTCACTCGAATATATTTTTTATTATCATCATGTTTACTTAGAATTTTTTTTTCAGGAAAATGTTTACATTTTGTCGATCTGATAGATATTGAGGTAATACGATGGAAATTTGCAGAGGTACATTGTATAACTACATGTAACAACTGTTACTTCATAAATATTATTTTGCATTAATACTTTGTGACTTAATAAAAATTATAAATCGTTTTTAAGAAATACAACAACACAAAACTATAACATTTGTGAATATATTTCTATCCGTATACAAAACTGGATTGATTTTTGGATTTCCCAATTTTTAATGCTTTGTCGCTTCAAGATTATAAATTACTGATGGAAAATTGATTAGAATAGATAACGGCAGTTGATTCATCACTAAGAAGAATCAAACAATAATATCTTAGAAATGTACTTGTGTTAACCAATTAAAAGTAATGCCTGTAGCAAACATTTTGCATTTAAAATGTTTAAATGAGTCATTTGGTCTTAATTAAAAGTAGCAAAACCTTTTCCTAGAACAATTCAATGCAATTATTCAAAAGAAACTTCTCAGATTTTAAAACTTATCTAACGGGTTAATAAAATTGACATTTCGTAATTTTTATTCACGTATATCCCTCTAACTATTTTTAGAATCAGTAAGACAACAAAGTAGTGCCTTTAAGCAAAATAGTTCCTATTCTTGCAGAGTGTATATAAATTTATTGGGACATTTTAAATCAGAATGCTTGACACATGTCAGAAAAGAGGATTTGCAATTTTAAAAGCAAGTGTCAAAATTAAATTATCATTTGAAGGAAAGAATTGATATACACCCTTTCCAAAACTGTGAAATTCCCTACTTTTACTTTCATTTTCAGAGTTTCAGAGTGATAATATCAATGCCTTTAATATGGTTAGAAGACCTATAAAACAAGGTAATTATGGACGTTTTCTTTCATTTCAAATAATACACAACAAATTATTACTGTAATAGATTGAAGAGCAACACATACAACTTCTGACATGAAGGAATCTTGGGAAAATTTATTTTTTTTGTTCGTGTTACATATTATGTTTCTCGTTCATTTTTGATAAAACATTTTTGTTATTTTTAATTTTAATATGCATAGAATGTCCTATTGGTTTTTATGGACCCAATTGTTCAAAACCATATCGGTTTCCAAATTATGGTTCTGGATGTAAAAGAATGTGTAGATGCAATGAAACGGACTGCAATAATCTAATAGGATGCACTGTTAGAATGGATACAACTGTAGTTACAGAGCCTTACAAAATAGGTTATACTTTTATTTATTGTTTATTTTGAATATTTTCCAAGAAGTAAACATGTTATTATACATGTATATATGGTGGCATATTTCTGCCCCATACATGCAAGATAAATTATGTCAACATACCAGAAAATTATGCAAGATAATTATGTTTACATGCAAGATAATTATGTTGACATGCAAGTTACAAATCTTTTTAGAGAATTTGATTTTTATATGGGTACATTGACTTACAAATGCCGTACTCTGACATCATAGATGCAAGATGTAACATAATTATGACAACATGCGACTTATTTATGTTGACAAACGAAATGGTTATGTAGACATGCAACATATTTATGTCGACATGCGACTTATTTATGTCCTATATGGAAATCGGAGTCTGACATCATCATGATTATTTTGTGCAGTCCGTGATTTTTTTTAGGCTGCTGAAGGTTTCGACTGATCGATAAACTGGCTAGAACTGCATCGTGTAGATTTCAGTTCTGTCAGTTTCTAGACTGATATCATCAGTATGATCTAGTATGATAGATGGAATCATACTAAGTGGATGTAAATATATATTCATGCTTTTGAAATTATAATTCGACATAGAATTAACTGTGTATTTAGTCTTTCTGTCATAAGTCTAAACATGCAGTATATACATTTTCTTTTTTATCAACCATTCAACAAGCATACAATGCAAAATAATTTTTAAGAAAGACAACGTTTGATATTATACAATAAAGTCTTTTTTTGTATATCTAATGATTCAATTCATATTTTTGTCTAAACAGTTTCTTTTTAACAGTTACACTGCTCAAGGTTTGTATTTTGACCATCACCAAAATCCAAGTCATCAATCTTAGTTTTTTCCCTATTATGACATTTTCCCGATTTTGACGTTTAACTCGATCATGACATGCCCATTGGTAACAAGGAGCACCCGGCGGGTGCAACCGGTCAACAGGGGATATTGCCCTTTGTGTATGAAATAATTGTTTTCGCTACAAATCTAAAACCATAAGAGATAGAGGCTTAAAGTTTTTACCAATGTCTTTAGATTTCAATTTATAAATTCCCAAAAGGGCCCGAAGCCGCCTTATAGCATGCATTTATTGCTCCTGAAAGTTTCTAAAGTTCAATAAAACACTAACAACTTTTAACTCATTTATGCATAGAGACATCAGGCCACCTGGTTTTAAAGCGACTATCTTGGCTGATCAACATTACATAAAGGTCAAAGCTTAAGGTCAATTGAATTTTTGTGAATTATTGGTTTTTCATACCCCCTTTGTATATGATGATATGGAAAAAGAAACTTTTTCATAAATGTAGTTGAATTTCTTAAAATAATTCAAAATAAAACCATACAGACCTTACCTTGAAATGTTTTAGAGTTATTGCCTCTATCATATGAATTGTTTTTTTTATCTCTACTTTTTGAAACCACAGATTTTGGAAACTTGAAACTTTATCCAATATGTCTTTAGTTTACTTTAAGGATAATTCAATCTATTCAAAAGGATTCTATGCCACCTTTAAGCAGTAAATGCCCCTGACAGTTTCTTAATTTCTTAAAACAAATACTACTTTTGATCTATACATTGTAGTCTGAACGTCCAAAAATAAAGCGAGAGTATACTGGTTTTTGCCTCTTTCATTGTTACTCATTGACTATGTTAATCAATTTTATATAAACATAGAAATACTTTTCTTTTTTTCAAAATCCTTTTGAACCAATACATATATAGAATGAAGTGTATTTATTTAAAATAATTAATTACACGTGAAACGAAATAACATTGGAATATCAGTGCCGATTTTGAGTTTGAATTATTACTTCACTCAAGCATCGGTTGTAAGCGTGGTTGAAAAATGAGTGTTTTCAAATTCAAACATAAAGTGTTCAATTATTAGGGAAGTAATTAATGTAAAATTATTACTATCTGACTATATATATATATATATATATATATATATATATATATATATATATATATATATATATATATATATACAATTAAATTGATCTTAGATAGTGAAGTTCAATTGCTTGAGATGAATAGTTTTAAGGGGTGAAGTTCAATTGCTTGAGATGAATAGTTTTAAGGAAAAAAAATAATTTTTATTTCCTGGTTTTGGTATTTGACTCACTTTGTCGCATATCATTTAGTCTATTAATAGCATTAGACATATGTATCAAGTGTCAATTTAAATTAAAAGATATATATAACATATAAAAATATATAAATATTATCCCATGCATAATATGAAGTGATACCAATGGTTGATTTACTAATTACGTCAAACTATGAAGCTAAGCATGTTTCAACTGTTCCGCTTTCAGTTAAGGATTTTATGCTTAGTGTAACGTATTATTTCCTTATTCAAATCAATTCCTTTTAACAAACCAGGAATAAGATCGCATTAGATCTAGGAGCTCGGAAATGCTGTGTCCAGATGATAACTACTTTCATCCAAAAACGAAAAACTGCACAGGTTTGAATTTACAAATACATTACATATTTACCATTATAATGTTTAATTGTGTCTGCTATTTTTGCCATAATTTGATTTGAAAAACATTAATAATGCGAAAAGGGGTTGTCATTCATTCCAAAGAAACGGCTAATATTACATGAAACAGAAATAATTAAAAAATTTACGAGCTGAGTAAATAGGAACTGGAAACAGTTTAAAGTTCTTCACTATTTAATGGTCTGAAAAGGGGTTAAATATCTACGAGTAAAATCTTTTGAACTCATTTTTGTTGCTTATTAATTACAATACAAACAAATCAATATTTGGATAAAATTAATTTTTTGTTTTAACAAACTACTGAATATATAGCAAACGCGTATACTTATTTATTCATACGATGATAAATGCATGTCTAAATAGTCAAATAATTCCCATATTTGCAGACATAAATATCTACATGTATTTAAAATAAAGATGATCCCATTCGTTTATCAAATATTTTAATGAAAAGTGATATTAGCTAGGTGTAAAGTCAATAAAAAATACAGAGGCTAAGTTTAATAACTTAAGGTCTTTAGCCCAACGTAAAACAAAATATATATATTTTAAAATGTACATTATTGAATTTATTTGGTTGTTAATAGGTGCATGTTTTTAGATAATTGTCATCCAATGACAGTTATGTGATCTGGTGGATGAAACCACTTGTGAAATAGTTCATAGAGTTCACAAACCCCACAGTACATATATATATACGTATTTTATTGAAATGTTAGTTCTCTTACGAGTTAAAAAGGTTTACATTATTCCGGTCGGATTGCTTGAAAATCAGGCTTTAAATAGAAATACCGATGTGCATGATACATGTAATACGTTTTGGAGTTAAATACATGATTCAACATTCTCTCATGAAAACAAACGTAAATAATCTGTCTTTATCTGTTTGATTTATCTTTTGTTTAACTCTTAAATACTTTCTTGCATTGTCACGTTGTATTTTAAGTTGCAATGCATGAACAAATTATTTAAAAAAATATTCCTAATAGAAAAGTGTAGAACTAATATTTATCGATTGCACAATTAAATGCAGAGTTTACATTAAACATTGTTTAAAATGAAGGCTACAGCTACTTAATGTACATAATTTTAATTACGGTCAGGCACATAGCATCGTTTTTAAAAGGGGCAAACAAAAATATATTTACAAGCACATTAAAATTGTTACCTACCACCAATCTGTATATTTATAATTCTTGAGGTGGGGGGATTTGCATTGGGTCTGAAAATTGAAAATGTAAAGTTCCGTTAATTTTTAAAACGTTCAAAATTCATATTGTAACGTGTCTTCCATTGCTGCAAAAACAATCAAGTGTTTTTCGAGCACACTATTTACTCCTTTGTGTAGTTAGATCATTGATATTATCACGTTTTTGTTTGTCATTATTGTCATTGATTAAGATAATCTTTTAGGATATGAGAAATAATAGAACTGCCATAATGTGCTTGTAATATAGGTGAATAACTATGAATTAAGAATACCAACAGCAAATTCTTTATATGAATTGAGGTATTTACATGTCGAAATTGCTTTCGGTATAATTAACAATAAAATAATGTTGATCACATCATACATCCCAGTCCATAAAATTTGATAAACATTTGAAAAAACTTCAGTTTTATATCTCTCATGTAGATTGTATGCCTGGTTATTATGGACCTAACTGCGTGGAGCCCTGTCGTTATCCTGGATATGGGTCAGGGTGTCAAAAGGAATGTAGCTGTAATATGACAGTCTGCAATCACGTCAATGGATGTTTTGAACATGATTTAGATGGTACAAACTTGAAATATAATAAAAAAGAATGAACGAGAAACGTAAAAGAAAATAGATCTAGATTCATTCCAACTTTAAGCGTTGTGTATATCTACCTTCTAGTCGATGTTTAAAAAAGTCTCAGAAGTTTGAGTAGTGTTTAAAGATATATTTTTACTAAGATATGATTTTTAAAACTACCTTGTGATGGCTTATTTGTAGATATTTTTTTCTATCCTTAGGACATGAGGGTGCAACAATTAACAACCATGACCTTCCGATGATCATAGGTCTCTCTTTGGGGTTTGTCATTCTATTGATGATTGTTGCCTTCGTTGTTTTCACTGTAGCGAACCGAAAGTTCTACACCAGGCATTTACGAGAAAATGCCCATTATGTTGGATCGGTCGTGACTGAACACAGTATAGCAAGTACTTTGTATAGACCCGCTGATATTTGCACTGGTCATTGCTGGAGATTCATCAGACAGCGGTATTTACATGTTAGCAAGTACCATTGGATATCAAAATGTGAGGTTATAATCGAAATTAAAACATTTTGTGACGTCATCGTTTGTAATACCGAGTTCAGTAAACCTCTTATTCTCCTGCATCCCTTCAATAAGTTAGCTGTCCCATAAGTTTCTACTTATTAGACGGCTTCAGGTGACTTACTGGACTGCTGCAGATGATTTGGGTGAACACAAACTCTCAGAAACACAATAGGAGAGAAAAACTTAACTATTGTTTGCTCCAATCTCATGGGAATATATCAGCTTCCACGTGAAAACTGCACAAAATATCCATGAGAATTGCAATTACAGATCCAAAAATGAAGAGAAAATTCTGGCAAAATAACCTATTGAACGAATTTTAAACACATAAATTTACTCAGTTGGAAGTGTTCGATTAACGTCGTCCTTTTGTATGAAATTGGATCGGATAAGAATTTTAAATGAAAACGGACATTCATATATCCAAGTATTAACAATTAAATTCCTACAGAATCACACTATCCCCTACCGTTGTTTGTACAAAAAATGACAAATATGCGGGAATTTCAACGCTCAAACTAATGCATGCTTTTTCACGACGCAATGTCGACTAAAAGGACCAATACCAAAAAAAAAAATTTCATCGTTTCGACAAGTGAGCCTTTATTCAATATTTAATTTATTTACATAACCATACGCAAAATGATCTGTTTTGGCCTAATGCGAATTGTATACTTATTGGGTAGTGCCAGTTAGATGAATTGAAGCAGGGCAGCCTATACACTGTAACTACTTACTAGCTGTGGATATGATTGCAGAGTTATGGACGAGAGAACAATGCCTTGCTCTGGAAATGTTATGCTTACCTCATAACTCCGATATAGATAACTTAATAAGGGTTGTAGTTCAATACCATGAACTTTATTCTTATGGTTTTAATTGAACCTTTACAGTGGGTTTAGACAACTTTATTTTTTTTTTCTTCTAAAGATTCTCATCTTCTTGAGAATCTGAAAACGGAACTTCACCGTTCATTTTTGTTTAAGAACAATGGTAAAAAGAAAAAAAAGAAATAAAATAAAATAGGTTTATCTAATATTCACATAATTGTACTCAGCTATGTTAAGGAAGGTATCAGAATTCTAGCACGTGTTATTTAGGAAAATTTGCATATGAGATTTTACGAGATATTGTATTTCGGTATTTAACAAACATCTACCAAAATAAATATGATTAATTATTGGGTTTGACTGTATCAAGAAAGGTGTACTGAAATAAAAACTTCATATATTTTTTATATCTTGCGAAATTATGAAATTCCTAGGTCGTCTGATGACGTGTCGAGGTTGACTACGTCACAGCGGCACTTGCTGCTGTGATCAGAATAAACATGTGGACTTCAGTGATATATCTGGGAATTTAACTCATTTACAACCGGTCTAGACGGAAATCGGTAGAAGATCCAACTGAACAAGGTAGGATTTATCTGTACTTTACCTAGATATTGTTTTATATTGTTTAATACTGTAGGATGAAACAGAAACGAAGGGAAATTCCTCGGCTTCGATTTTGTTTACTTGTTTACATTTGTTTTTCATGTATTATTCTGTTTAAACATCAGTTTGGTGACTCAATCAAGCAAAGCAAATGTTCTGCAATTTCGATCATAAAGAGTATTGAGGCTCATTGTAGCTTTTTACTGGTCTCTTATATCGCAATAATATCAGCTCGCATTTCCTCCGTGTTCAAAGAAAATGTAAACAATGGACAGTCCAAACACTGTGCTAGCACTACACAGATTACTGGGAGAATTTGGATTAAATATAGACAAGATTGTATTGTTGTTTATGTAAATCGAAATGTGTTATTTCATTTAGCCTTTTTTTTTTAGAAAGATTACATGTTTGAATAAACAAAATTTCAGTGTTGAACTGAATTTCCACACATTTTAAAGAATAAACATTTGATTTTGCCTGCTATAATATTAATGAAATTAAAACTGCTATTAGTATGCACTGTTGCAACCACTACTAAAATAAAACCACTATTAAAATAAATTATTTCAATAGTGGTTGGGAATGTATTTCATTAGTAGAATCACTTTGCAACCACTATTGGAATAAAACCACTATTGAAATAAATTATTTCAATAGTGGTTGGGGATTTTTTCATTAAAAGAATTGTGAAATTAATAAAAAACCTACTTTCATTTTCGATAAACAAGCCCGAAATAGCACAAATGAGAGTAAGGTGGTGGACACGCTTTGGCGGATCCAAGACAGGGATCGTTTGCATCAAAATATATGCTTGCAATGAAATAATATTGAATGATTACGTAAACAGCGAATATATTTATTAGGAACTTACCTGGATTACACATAGAAGTTAAGATTTGACAAATGTTGAATAAATGAAACAAGGCAATTCGTTTCTTGAGTTTGTGATTTTAGTGATTTAAATTTGATAGATAGAAGCTAGCGAAGCGCAACCTCTAGCAAAAGAATGGAATAGAACTTTCCAGAACGGGGTAACCAAGAACACGGTTTGATGTCTTGGCGAAAAGTGTAGGACGGGTTCATCATGCATCGCGGGTAGATATTCATACCTTGAATGGGACATTTTTGGTTAATACAAAAAAGTTAATAAATGAAATGGAAAAATTTGATGCGATTTTTAGTTTTGATCGAAAGAATTTTTTCCCAGAACGGGTGCCCAAGAACGCGGTTTGACTAATTTACACTATGGCGGAAAGTGTAGAGCGAGATACTTTGAAAATGTCAACTTTGGTTTTAAAAAATGCAAATAAATATGCATATACTAGCCTTTTTTTTATTTTTCATACATTTTAATACCACGACAGATTGGTAGTGAACTTTATACATTAATTGTGTCATCAAACGGGGAAGTTAAATTGGGGGGGGGGGATTACCCTACCCAATTTTTTTTTCGAAACAGTCTTTTATCTGAACTTCACATTTGGGACAAAGATAAAAATATTTGTGAAATTTGACCTAAAGAACAAAATTTAGACATATGACGTTCAACTCAGAATTAAGGCCAAGTTCATGTATATATCATCCAATTCAGTTTAATTTTTTCATCCCTTTTCTAAATATCCAACTATGCAGTTTTTTTTTATTTCAATTTTTAAAGAATAGGTTAATAAAACTATAAAGAAATAATTCGGACACAATATATACGGAAAAAATATGATTCAACGTTATTGCATTATGTCATTTATTTGTTAAGTGTTAATTTCCGCGCTCGCGCGGGTTATAATCTTTTACTTCTTATATTAAGAAATTTTCCTATCACCATTTAAAAAGGAAAGTGTTACATACCGACGGAATAATAGACATAAAAATGACATGCATCCCAACCACTTTTGAAATACTTTATTTCAATAGTGGTTGTAATGAAACGTATTCTTAACCACAATTGAAATAATTTATTTCAATAGTGGCTGTAATGAAACGCATACACAACCACTTTTGAAATAATTCATTTCAATAATGGTTGTATTTCAATAGTGGTTGCAAAGATATTCTAATAAGGAAATGCATCTTCAACCACTATTGAAATAATTTATCTCCATAGCGATATTTATAATAACATTTACCTATAAATACTAATGAACATTATTTGCAAACTGAAACTTATAATGAAGTACTTCCACGACCTATATGAAAATAATTAATCATAAAAGTGATATATTTAAAGAAATTCATTCCCAACTACTACTATTGAAAACAAAATTGTTAAATTTTAATAGTGGCTGCACAGTGATTCTTATAATGAAATACATCCGCGGGGGTGTTAAGGAAGCATATGGGCAATTTAGCGTCTTTTTAGACTGTTATATTACAAATCGTGAGATTAAAAAACTGTTTTGAATCAGATCAAAAACTTAGTATTATCCTTTGAAATAGAGGTCAATGCAATAAAATCGGGTAGTACATCACTGCCACATCAGTGCATTATCACGTGACAGCTATAAATAGCTTACGTATATTCCTTAACATACAATGAGATAGAACAACACTACCCTGCGATTTCCACAAAACAATAAACATATCAAGTGAAGGCGAAATATCTCAATTTTATAAAAATCGCTGCTAGAATCCTATATTCTCGTTGATTAAATAGTTATTCAACCGGTTCTCAAAAAACCTTTCCAACTTTTATTCGGTTTGCACGGAAAACGGTATGTTGCGTCAAAACAACACATAACACAGTATTCTAGCAGCACTTTTGAATTTAAGCATTGATCAATCCATCGATACATGTAAAATTTGAAGTTCAATATATACGGGATAGTGTTGTTCTTGTCGGATTTTTATATCATAAACAACGACAGAGGAAAGCCTTGCCGAAAAATAAAAGCAAATTTTTACATACCTTTTAGCGAATAATTGATAAAACTTACATCTCTCCCAGTATTTTTTTGTTCCATTCTCAATAAATCACACCCAAATACTTTATTAGAATTCTTAGATTACTTATATTTTGAATCTGTTTACAACGCTTTCCGATCAAATTTACACGACATTCAACTTTCAGTCATGACGTCATCAATGTGTAAATCTACGTAATACAATCTAGTTTGTGATAAAAATTGTTTCAAGTATTTTTTATTTGTTTTTGGTCTACGTTTCGTTGCTTAAATATTTGAGTATGTACATAATAACTGAGATTTGTGATCTCATGAAACTACATGTAACTCAGATTCAATATGTTCCTTAACAATAGTGGTTGCAACAATGCACAATAATCAAGTAATTTTCTATTTTCATGTTATCTTCAGCACAATAGTTTGCTAATTAGAACACATTATTCAATTTCATGGTTATTGAAGCAGTAAATGGTCCACTGGAGACACTTTGTTGGGGTGTTGATAAAAAAGTAGGTACTCAATATTTAATAACATGTACAATTTCCCACGTTGTTTGTGATGTTACTACCTCATTCCATTTCTTGTACAGAATAGCACCTTAAATAATTGAGTTAAGGACAGCAGTGATATAACAAGCATATCAGGTTAGAATAAGAGAACAACACTAATTATTTTAATATTATCAATCTAACTCTGATGTTAACCTGAAAAATTTCCTCGCGACCTTAAATTGTCATAAACTGCTTTGCGAATATTCTTATTGTATATAAAAAGTAACTGTTTTCCAGATCGTGTATTATAACACTTGTACAGAAAACCTTGCCCATGAACAAGTTGGTTAAGAACATAAAATACACACAAAATACAAATATAATCAATGCATGTAAATGTGTACTTATTGTTTTCTATAATACGATTGCAAACTGGTTGAAAGTTTGTTGAAACTCGATCGCATGGACCTTTATAGATCGGCAAAAGCATTTCATCAGTTTAATTTACCTGGTATGCAGTTTACGCAGATTAAATAGAAAAGTTTCAATACAGTGTACTTCTTCACAATTTAATAAGACTGAATTAAAAAAAAAAAGAAATTATAATCCGACTGCCAAGCATACTTATCAATTTTTGAATAGTATTTAAATGAAGAAGCATTGATGAATGATTTTAAACACAACTCTATAAATTTAATATTTTAAAAATATATATCGTTTGTTATTCTAGATAGTTCAATTAAATAAAATGATATATACATTTAGTGTAGTGTAGCTGTCAATTATTTTTTAGTCGAGGGAGATAACTCGCGTTTTAGTTCGATACTTTTGTTCACCTGTAATTTATCGTCAAGACCGCGGGGGTGTTGATACACAAACATTTAATATATTTCAGCGAGTTTCCCATGAAAAAAAAGTTATATATCTGAGTACAGGGTTTCATAGCAAACACGTGGTACATAATTAGCTGCACTCTCACGCGATGAAGCCCTGTCCTCACGCATGATGCATTCAACCACAAAGGAGTCAATATTTCTCTCAGTTGTTAAGATTCTTCTGGAAAAGTGTCTTTTGAGGAGCGTAGTAACAACTATGATCGAGACAAGGACAAGCAAAAACCCTGTTGTCAACGTTGCCACAATCACAATGGTGTTATTTTCAGATGATTTTCTACTTTTGTCATCTGTATTTGAAAAATAACATACATATTTAGAAATTTTAATCCAAAATAGATTTTTAAATGTTGTATCCCATCTAAGGTGGTTTGAATAAATTATAAAACATACTTCCTTGTGAAGATTCCGTTATCGCATTTAAGATTGTTATCGGACATCCTATCTTATGGTTGCAGGCTCTCTGAGAGCAATTACACTGGTTTTGACACTCATGGCCATAATTTGGATACCGACATGGCTCTGAACAATTGAATCCATAAAATCCAGCATCACATTCTTAAAAAGGAGAAATAAATTGATAATCTTAATCTAAGGTCAACCTAAGTATTGGTTATATACATGAGAACAGCAACATAAAATGAATTACGTAAAAGTAAATTTCTAATCATTACAAATCTAGACATTTCATGAAACATGTATGAAATTTTTTACTAGAATGCTACAATCTGATAGGTCAATCACCAGGCTTTGACCAGTCATTACATGTATATAATAACAGCTATACATAGTTAAAAGTTGTCGTTCCTCGTGCCATGAAGGCGCATGAGGTCCAAGGGTAAGCCGGTACCCAATATCAGCTGGGTGGACCGAAACAATGTAGAAATAGTACCTTGTCTATATGCACAACGTACGACATTAAAAGACCATAGCATGATTTGAACCAGCGACCTTTCAGTTACTGGCTAAACACCCATGAACACTGAGCCATGTGCTCCACATAATACATCTTAGTGTAAATACAATGCCCTGTCAATATAATCAGAGTACTGTGGAATCATTAGAATTCATGGTACCGTAGCTCAATTTTCGTGGTATTCGTGGGTAGCTCTCGCCCACGAATTTACATCTTCAACGAAAACTAATTATAAAAGATTAAGTTTACCTACTGAAACTGAAAACTGACGCATCCGCGAAATTACATTCCCACGAATAAGCAAAAATCCCACAATCCACGAAAATTGGCCCCCACGAAATTAAATGCTTCCACAGTAAATTTGCTGCGGTCAATACAAAGGATGATTTGAAACATTGGACAAATATTACAAAAACATAAGAAATAAAATTTAAAAAATACCCGTTTTATTTTGTATGTTCTGAATCTTTAATATAAGTACTCTACAAATCACCCTTTTATCCACGATGTAACAATTTTTTCAAAGATAGGTATCATGATTCATTTAAAAAAAATCCCCAAAAATATTGAGCGCCGACCTTAATATCAAAGGCTTTAAAATAAACGAGCACAAGTTGGTATATTTCTTCCTTCAGCTGATTACTGTATTTATCCAAATCAATCCATTTGCGAAAGGAGAATACTTTATCTCACTGCTCTCATATGTTTCTTTTTTAAAAGACGCAATTTTCATGTTGGCCTTTCTCAATATAGACTTCATGGTTTTGTTTTACCTGGTAGGAATTTTTTTACCTTTTTATAATGCAACCCATCTAAACAACGCGTGTCATGTGACATATACCTTGGCAAGAGTGTTTGATGTGACTATATATGAAATTTCCCTGGACAAATTCAAATGCACTTTCTTTATAAATTGTAATTTCATTGGCTGTTTTAACTGATCGCCAAATATTCCATGAACTGAAGAAAATTTGACGATAAACAGTGTCACACAATATGTAAACGAGTCCAATCTTCTGGAATTCTTTATAAACATATTCTCATTTGTACTATGAAAAAAAATGAAAATAACAAACCGTCAACCATCTCAAAAATCCATAAAACGAAATACAAATTCAAAGCAGAGCAACACGGACCTCGAAGATAGAGGTAGGCTAAGGTGCCATGGAGGAGTAAGCATCCTCTGCTGACCGGTCACACCCGCCGTGAAATCGGTAAAAATGTCATTATCGGGAAAAATGTCGTAATTTGGGGAAATATCATGGTCGGGAAAAACGGAGAAAAATCCGCGGACAATTCAGTATTCAATCAACAGTTCAGAGCAGAGCAATCACGGACCTCTGGAAAACCTCAGAGGCAGGCTCACTATACACACCATTCTGGTTTTTTTTTATTTAATTGATAAATAATATAATATTAAACAAATGCGAAATTCATAGTTAGTTGGTCTACGTACAACACCATAGATTAATTCTCAAACTAAAAATCTATACAATTTTTAACACAAATCAAGATATGTCATTTTCCTTAAGCTCATTAAAAAATTATCAAATTTATGGTAGATTTTTTGTAATATTTTAAATAAAACGGAGTCGTTGACATATGTTTAGATGTGTTAAGAGATATAATTCTTTAAAACCAAATCAATTTACGGTCTTTACCTTGATTCGTTCTTTAGAGTTAAAAAAAAACCCAAAACAAATCAACAAAAAAACCGATGCATTTTTATGTGCACGTGAATCATTTGACCAATATTAAATCGTTTAAACACCTTTTGTAACACATTTATATTTCGGGTAATGTTTTAATCGTATACTTTAAATTCCTAAATTAACGTGAGGAATTCATATCCGCGTTAAATCGCTAGAAGCAACCCTCGCGAATTTTACAATCTCCATTTTATTTTTTGAGAGTTTAGAACAATAAGAGATTAGGGTTAAACTTTTGCAATCGCGATTTTATATTCTTGCGATTTAATACAAAACAATTGGTTCGCAGAATTAATTACTCGAGTAAAATAAGGAATTTACAGTACATTTGTAACCATAAAAAATCTTGAAATTTTAGTATCCCAGCAAAGACTATGAAAAAAAGCTATACATCAATGCGCCCTCAAAAAAGAATCGGCCTTGTTAATTCAAAATAACAAATTATTGATTAAAAATTGTAGAAAATTCGGAAGAATTTGAAGATCGAGGATGAGGGCGGATAGAATGTCTATATCAGGATAAATAAGATGATAAAACACGCATCAACAAAACATTGATTTTTTCACCCCTTAAATAGGTTCACTACTTAGTTTACCGTGAGTTTAACTAGTGTATGAGTACCAAACCAGTTTCAGAACTTCACTGCCTTTTATTTAAAAGAGTGTGTCTGTGCTCCAAATATTTTAAACTGTCTTTTTAAGGTATTCTGGAAAGCAAACTAAATTAAATCAGCAAAGTAATGTTCAATATTAGAAATATCATTTTGTAACCGATCAGTTGAATGGTGTAGGAAAATAATAAAAGCCCCTTATGGCAATTAAATAAAACATATTGTTGTGACTGAAATGAGTGGTTAGCATAACAGGCTATAAATACACAACAGTATAAAACTTGTCTTTTTAGGTTGAGGGTTCCATTATACTTAATTAAACTTGAGACAATTATTTTTTCGATTTTTGTTAGTTTATACAAACTGACAATACCTTAATATCATACTCTTGCAGACTTGTAAAATATCATTTTAAATACATTTATAAAAACTGAATTGTAATTAACAATAAATCAATTTTAGCCATCTCATTTACCCTTTTGTCCTATTTTCTGTTGCTTTATACATTAACACTTTTAAGTGTGATTTACTTTAACTGCGAAAAATAACAAATTCTGGTTTTTTTTATAATTTGTTTACTTTTTAGGGACTTTTTTGATTAATTTAATCAGAAAAGTTTTAACAGTAAGTGAAAAATATGTAACAGTTAACCCAAAGTATAGTTATTTATTATTAGAAAAGAAAAATGCAACGCCTTAAAATGAAACTGTTGTTACAAAAAGTGCAAAAAATACAGATTGTTGATGATATATTGCAGTTCTTACATATCACCAAGAGGAAGCACAAACGGAAACAAGTATAGTTTCCTCTCTTTAACGCAGGAATCTAAAAACATTTTATCTTTCTGATTGTTAAGCATGAAAATTATTTTTGTTAAATGCGTTCATTTCATAAATAGGCAGATATATTGCTATCATAATAAAAAATGTAATGTATATTACCAAGGTATCAACTGTTTTTTTAAAACAAATATTTGAACTTTATACAAATACAGATTGTTAATGCTATATTGCATTTCGTACATATCACCAAAAGGAAGCACAAACGGAAACAAAATAAGTTTCCCCCCTTTAACGAAGGAATCTAAAATTTTGTTAATTTTGTAATTGTACAGCATGAAAAATATTTATGTTAAATGCGTTCATTTCATAAATAGGCAGATATATTGCGATCATTAAAAATTGTAATGTTTATTATCAATGTATTAACTGTGCTAACTAACTCAAGAAAAATGAAAACACTTTTTTTATCAAATATTTGAACTTTATATTTGAATTGTACTTCAATAAAATTAAATTTGTTAAAGGTCGCAAATCGTCATTTATGATACATATCTAAACTTATAACTTCATTAAAGTGAAAAAGAGATGGGGTGTGATATTATGTTCTTTGCTTTTTCTGCTCTGGTATAAGCTGTTTCTCTCCTTGCTAGTGGCGAATAGAAGATTTTTTTGTAGAATATTATTGTATCATAATTGTTTTATATAGCAATTAATTGATTTTTACAACATTCATGCAGATAAACCGCGACTAACACATTGTCGTTTTAATTTTATCATCTTTTAAATAGAATCATGTTACTCTGGTTTTTTAGTTGAGTGTATAAAAAACCCTAAATCAGTCGTATGTTTGATCAATACACATTTTAAAGGTCATATGAAACGATATTCTGACCATATTGAGTTATATACGGGAATGAGTTCATAAGTGCCTATTTAATAAGATTGGCATTGTTTTTTGGATATTTTATGCATAATGTCAGCGCCACAGTCGATCAAAATCACTCAGTCGAGAAAAGGAACATTGACTTACGCGGCTTACCTCCCTTGCTTATGACGTCAGTAAGACCCAATGGCCTTTGATAACGCTCTGTAGTGAATACAAATATCCATGTCATTTTGCAGTATTTTAAAAGAAAAAAAAAACAATTTTATATAAAAACTTATATAATTGTACAATAATCAACCACGACAGTATATTTTCTCTCAAAAAATTAAATCGTATACGTTTATATTTGATAGCGTGTACACAATTATACAGTTTAGAGACTGGAGAATTATGAATGAATTTCTACATAGGTCTACATGCAATTATAATGTAATTTTAAATATATGCATGTATATATGTTTTGTTTCAGATAGTTTTAATGAAATTGTCAAATTCAAAAATAAATTGCATGTTCATGCAATTTATAATGATTTTTTTTCTAAACAGCTTATAGGCAAAATGCTGCCTCATTCGCTTCACAATTAAATTGTTTGTTTCGTTTTCAAATTCACAAATATGTTACCATTTAATTATTTTTAGTCAATGAGAATTTTTTTCAAATGTATTGATTTTAAAACGTGTACGTGTATGTTCGGTGTTTACTCACAGATACCTTCTATCGCCCTTTCTTCCGCAATTTTTTCCTTTCGTACTTTGGTTAATATTGATGCTTGTTCTTAATAAAATCTGTTGATTATCTACACATTCGTTCACATGTATTTTTATCAAACAACCGATTTATTTTACCGGTACATTTATAAATCCTTAAATGCCATATTTCCGCGATCTAATTTAATAAAACGTTAATACACATGTACACAAAGTATTTTCTAAAGATATTGCTACATGTATATATCAATAAGTAAGAAATTTATAGGCCAGATTAATTAATTAGAATTTATCAATAGATCAAATTTTAAAATAAAATTTAAGAATACATTTGCGGCCTTTTACAACAGCTTTTAAATACAAACTTATACACAATGCCTCAAACATTTTCATTGGCCTGCCTTATACTTTTTCATGTGACAAAATAAATCAAATGAATTAAAATGCTTTAGTTCTCTTTAAATGTAGCTCAATCATTATACGTATCGAAGAAGAAAAGGATGTTTCTGTTTCAAAAGGATTAGGATAATTCATTAATCAGCTGTTAATGGTTGGAGAATTTCTTTCGTTAAATTTTCACTGCAGTACGGGATCTTCATCATGATTATACTCTTGTGAAAAGCCGATAGTTTTATTCATTAACGACCAATTAAAACTAAGTCATCTGTACTACGAAATCAGATTATCTCATCTGAAAAGAAAGACACGTTTATATATGAAAAAATTACAAAAAGCAAATCGATACACTACTGTAAAATTATACTAGTTTTAATGCGTTGTTTACATCGGTGGGTCTGTGTGACGTCATAAATCCACAAAATCAAGAACGATAAGCGGGGAAGAATTTTTTTCAGGTGTTGAGTTTTCACGGTTATTTCTCAGTAATGCAAAGGCAAAAAAATCTTACTACTCGTATTCTAACATTCGTTTATACCAAGCTTTATATTTATGAAAGAAAATCATAGTGTTAAAAATCGTTTCATATGACCTTTAAGGATGCAAAGTTGAGTCCTATTTCTATTTCTGGTAGAATTTAAATAGGCAATGTGCATTGTGATCAAGTATACCCCCCTTTTTCAAAAAAAGTATGGATTCTCTACATATGTCATATAAAACGGAGAATATTCTATCAAAAGCATATATAAACGGAGAATTACATGTACGTATGTATCAAAAGGATATGTGATATTTTGTTGTATTTATCATTTCATATTAAGTTGTGTCATAGATATTACATTTTATTTATTACCTTTGCACACCGATTTCTGTGAATCCCAAAGTTGATCCGTAGAACACAATGCAGAAGTTTCTCTAAAAGGATTTAAAAGAAAGAATAAAAGCAATTTTTTCTAGTTTAACTGTAATCTCAAATTAAAAAATACTCACTTTGTTGGCAAATTTTCTGAACCCATCAAGTTGGACAATAAAAAATAAATTTTTAGAATGAGATTTGGTATTTTCGACATTCTTATAAAATCACTATCTAAAAACAATTGCTCCAATGCAGTTAAAAAAAAAACTAAATCAGGAAATTCTGCAATGGGAAGCGTGCAGTGATATAGACAGTCACTCAGCTTACCGCCATAAATATATACAGTCCATTTATGCAAATTCGTGGTAGAGAAAGTGCATGAACCATTTTACTCTTTACAACACTTGATAATAACAAAGTTTACTGTTTAAAACACCGTGTTTTTTAAGTGTATTGTTTTTACGATTAAGTTGATATTGCTCGAACATTGTGTTTCTTTACTTTTCTTTATGTATGAAAACAACTTGCCCAACATCTGTCAAAAACAAATTAACATTTTCGAAACATAATATGAAAAGATTTACTTCCCCTCTTCAATTAAATTAACTTTAGCTATCGTTATGTTTTAAGCATTGTGTTTTATAACTATTTCCGGGATTTGGGGATATGTCTATAAGAATTGGAATGTAGTTGAGTACGTTCCTTGATGGACCTCCGATAATTATGTCCTCTTCCTATATCTAACGTATATTAAAAATATCATGTGTACTGCTGATACACTGCGTATACTTTTTATTAAGAAGAATTTAAAATTCAGTCAGAAATAATTTCTTGTAAATGACTGTTAGTCCATTTTGAAACACCTTGTTTACTTATGTATCCTAAAATAGTCCTCCATAATTGCTTTTTGGTTCTGCTACATATCCTAGAGTAATGCAATACAAGAGGTTTTAAAAATCCAAATTATATCATTATTTAAAACAAGAAACTAATTTTCTCTTTAGTATTAAAATGTTCACATACAGGGATTTCAAATTATAGTGGTTTTACACTCGATTGTTTTTTTTTAGTAATTAGTTGATTGTATCACACAATGAAAAGGATGCCATTTCTTCACATGTTTTATGCAGTGAACTTGAAATCTGATCCTTTAATTCCGACTAATGTAAAACTAAACCCAATAGATATGACAAACGTACCCCAAATACTTTTTGAATTTAGTATTTTTTAGTGAAAAAAGGGTTTAAATGTTTTAATAATGATGTATTTAATTATCTTTTTTTTAAATTTTATTTAAGAGATATTAAATTAACTACATACCCTAGTCTCCTCTTCCCTAGAAGATACAAATTCATTTTGTATGCATTTGATTCTTGTGTCAGTGTTTGGGGCAAGGGTTTATCAGATAAAACGATTTAAAATCAACATTGCCTCTTTAAGGGAAATCAAAAGTGAATCAATTTTACTTTAATATAATTCTAAAATTGTATAACCATACTATCAGAAAAATCTAAAAAATATAGTTATATATCTTGCCGCAATACAAATGCAAATAACGTTTGGACGTCCCTCTGTTGTATGCGTTTACAAAATCCTATCGTTTGCAGCCAATTTCTTCTCACAAAGTCGTAAACTACTGTTGAAATTTGATAATCATTTCATATCAAATTAGGATCAGGAAGAGTAAGCATGAAACAACCACATTCATGTTGGTCGATTTTCTACTAGTACTACTAATTATAGAGTTATAAACAGATCCCCTTGTAATACTTGATATGTCATTTTTAAATTTGATACTTTAGGACGCATACCATTTAGTTACCTAAAATCTTACTGAAAAGTATCGATAGCATTCCTCCGTCTTTCCATTAAGTTTTTTTTAAGCGTGTCCTATGTGTCGTTAAATGTATTTTGGACATTATGTAGAAGACTGCCAGTCAATTCTTTTACATGCACACAAATCAAATGAAAAAAATAACGTAGAAATACAGACTTGAAACAAGGTTTTCATTTTCTCTTTGGATATATAGCAAAACATTTGAGTTTTTTAATGCCTGCATCAGAGTACATGCTTACACCTTTTGTATTTCAACACATGTGTGATGATGTCCGTAAGGTATAATTGAATTTTAACTGATAAGTTATTATTGTGAAATTAATCAAAAACCAACTTTCATTTTCGATAAACAATCCCGAAATAGCAAAAATGAGAGTAAGGTGGTGGACATGCTTTGTCGGATCCAAGTCATGGATAGTCTCGATCAAAATATATACTTGCAATGAAATAATATTTAATGATTACGTATAGTATGAATATGTTTACTGTGAGCCTATTTAGATAATACATAGAAGTTAAGATTTGACAAATGTTGAATAAAATAAATGATTCAATTCGTTTCTTTAGTGGGTGATTTTAGTTTTGATACTCATTAGCTTGCGAAACATGACCTCTGGTGAGAGAATGATATAGAACTTTCCAGAACGGGGTAACCAAGAACGTGGATTGACTTATGAACGAAAAGTATAGGACGAGTTTATCATGCATCAGGGGCAGATACCTTGGATCGGAATACGATGAATACAACAAGTTAGTCAATAAATTGGAACAATTAATGCGAGTTAAGTATTTAAGTATGAGAACTTTACAGAACGGGGTGCCCAGAAACGGGTTAACTAATTGACATCATGGCGGAAAGTGTAGGGCGAGTTAACCATCGGGCAGATACTTTGAATCTGACAACTTTGGTTTTAAATATGCATGCAAATGGATACTATTGCATAACCTAGCGTGTTTTAATTTCATAATTTTTTATACCACGACAGATTGGTTGTAAGCCTTAGACATTAATTTATAAACATTAATGATTAATGAACAGATTATTGTATTCTACGTCTATATGGATAAATGATGTATGCATAAAACGGGAAATTTAATGGGAATGCCCCCCCCCCCCTCCAGATTGTTTATCAAAAGTCTTTTTTCTGAAATTCTTATTTGGGACAGTAATAGAAATTATATTACAAACTTACCAAAAGAACCAAACTTAGAGAAAGAGACACTAAATACTCATTTACTGGTTTGAAATAAATACAATAAAAAAGTTTATTTTTTTAGTCAGCTGCAACAAACAGGAATAAGGCCACATACATGTATATATTATCCATTTCAGTTTAGATTTTTCACTCCTGCCCGCTCCTCTAAATATCCAACAATGCAATTTGTTTTTTATTTCAATTTTAAAGATTAAGACAAGGAAAAAATCAGACAAAGTATATACAAAAATGAACAAATCAGCTATCATCTAGTAGTCTAGTAAATTTTGTACCCTAATTAAAGGGTGTGGTTTGTTTAAACTTAATAATGACACTTACACGTAGGATTATACACGCATTGCAAAAAATGAGGAACATAAAATTAGGTTTTAAAATATAATAATGCTATAAACAAATCAATGGGGAAAACTAAGACAAAAACAAAGATGTTTATGATTTTTTTCTATCAAACTTTATTCACTCTATGAATTGAAAATACAATGGTACAGAAAACACTTATCATAAAATCTATTATCTGATTGAAAAGGCATTTTGACTGGTGGGGTATGTTCAATGTTGTTTAGTGGAGTATAGAAAAAGACAGAAAACACATGTATGTATAGTTGAACACATTGAGTACTCAATTCTGCTGTTTAGAGCCTCTACAAATAAAGCAATATATAGCGGTAGCAGCATATTTAAAAAAAAAAATTCATTTATTTTATCAGTAGATTCTGTTGTTAGAAGTAAATATACATGTATGTGATAAAGCCATCAGTTAAATATAGAATACATAAAGCAATTTATTTAACTCATTTAAAATAATCGATGATCCATCTCCTCAATGAAAAAAGTTTATATAGTACATGGATCTGATCTGTTGAATAAAACTGTTGCTTCAATTTCTCTAAGGGCGGTACCTGTGAGGTGATACATTTAGTACTTGCCATGATGTGACATCTACAAGTATTGCCAATTTGATAAACTTAAAATTGATTTTTGACCCTACGTTTTAACTGAAGGTTTGAAATAAACAATCATATATTCAAGTGCAAGATCTCATAACGCCCACGACGTACGTTATTTGTACCTTCACGCAATGTAGAGGTGTTTCCACTCATGATGCACTCTACAACGAAAGAGTCAATGTTTTTTTTCAGTTGTAAGAATTCTGCGAGAAAAGTGTCTTTTGAGAAGCATAGTTACGACTACGATTGACACGATGACAACAACAAACCCGGTTATCAGCGTTGCTAGGATTACAATGGTTTTATCCGAAGTTGAATGTTCATTTACATCATCTGTATTAAAAAAAACCACAATTATATTTTCATCTGTAATAGTTTTAAATATTTTTAAAGAATAGTTTGTAAATGGTGTGTCTTAGGAATTGTATATAAGTATATATATTCATTATACTATTTTATTTTATTCAAAGAAACATTAATCTAAAAATTATATAAGACATACCTTGTTTTGTAGATTCTGTCACTTCTTTTGAATAATACTCCAGGCATCCAAATTTATTGTTGCAGTGACTATCACTGCAATTACAGTTGTGTTGACATTGATAACCATAGTTTGGATAACGACATTGCTTGGAGCAGTTAAATCGATAAAATCCAACATCACATGCTACCATTGAGAAGCATTCAAAAATTAAGTTTTGATATAAGCAAAACGAACTTTTTTTTTATAATTTAAACAGGAAACATTTAATTTAGTTTTTTACTGGTATACGAGGGTTGTTCGGAAGTTATTGAGACAACTCGAATATTTCCCTTTCTACGTGACGAAGTTTGGTGAAAATTGGCTTAAACATGGAAGAAACCCCAACAAATAATTAAACAAAGTAATATTAAAACAATATTTATTATTTTGTTTTCGACGGTAGATAAACAAGTCGGTGGTTGGAGTACCCGGCACAAGCGTGAATTTGGAGATTAAAAAACTTAAGCATCTACTTTATAAGTGTCCGTATAATTACAGTTAATGATAAAAGAAATCAAACTTAACATGTTCATTTTGCTATTTTTTGTGACTTACTTTTGATCAAGTTTCACTAATGTTCGAGTTGAAATATGGATACGGTACAAATATATTTACTAAGCAATAGAAATCTGACAACGACTATACATTGAATTTTGACGTCAAGACGGCGCAGCGAATATACATCAAACTGGTGGAAATCTCAGAAAAAGACCTTTTGAGACCACGCAATTGCTTAAACAAAGACTACAACGACAAGGGATAAAGCGCTTCAGTTCATCATATTTTTTTCACTGATTGTTTAATTAGAATTAAGACAAAGGGATTAAATATCAAGTATCTTTGACACACTTACTGTTGTCAACAGTTCTAAATTATGTACAAAATGTCTGCAGGAGACATTCACAGTAATTAGACTTTCGGGTAAAAATAACTCGAAATTTTTTTCAACAAAAAAAAATCAAAAATGAGAGAAAATGTAAATAATGACATCTCGAAACGAAAATAAAAGATGAGAAAAAAAGAATAATTCTTATTTCCGTTCGTTTGTAAGGTATTTTAAACACAGGAGCAATGAGAAGCGTTAAAATGACGTTGCGAAAAGTTTGCGGTTGCGCCGGGTTACTGGACGAAGACACGTTGATCCGCTTACTAGAAATGATCTATTCATGCCATAGACAAGAAGCTTTTCACACTGATACACCCTATCCTGATTTATGTTTTGGTGAAATTTCAAAGGTTTATCTTTTTTTCTAAAATGAATAAGAGACAATATATCAATAATTTCCGAACAACCCTCGTAAATTTCATAGACATTAGAAATTTCTCAATGTCCCTAACAATCGTATATGTTTATGTTATCAATCAAACCGTTATGCATGCAATTCGAAAAAAACCACAAAGTTTGTTATTTCATTAAGGAACCTAGAAACGACTTGAGCACAACAATTTTATTTTTTTAATTTTTTATTATCTATAATATCTAGAATGTTTTATGCAGGTATTTTTATGCTCTGTCAAATTTAAAAATCAAATACATGTATCAAATTACTAGCAAGTTAAAGCTTTTGAAATTCTTTGTTATGTTAGCAAAGATCAAGAAAACGATAAATATAATTTTAATCTCAAATCGTTTCTAGGTTCGTTCAACACAATTTACTTCAATTAAGATGTGATAACACCACGGATCAATTTGGTTTTGTACAGCCCAATAGTAAAATGACGTATTTTTGAGGCAAAAGTTGGGTTTGCATAATTTAAGGAAAAAAAATCACATAAATATGTTGTTAATATTTAATCGTACAATTGTGAAAATTATACATGCATAAGTAATATGTTCTCAATTTTTATATGATGATGTGATAATTGCGTTTGGGGCTTGATCACGTCCCGAACAAAATTATTTCATAATACTCCAAAAATGATTATCATTCCTTAAATGATAGGACAAAAAACTACTTTAAAGCTAGAACACACATGTACTCATTGAACCGTCAGGAGGTTTAGGAAAGAATTGCAACATCAGACACAGAAAATGCAAATTATTTATTGAGTTATTTGATCAAAGTCAACACCTCGTAAAACGACATTTTTTGCATTTTAAAATATTGTGATAAAATAAAAAACAAATACATGTTTCATATCATGGTATTTGATCAAATGGTGCATTTAAATGCATGTTAAACATTTTATAAGATAAATGTGATACATCTTTTATTAAGCCCAAATTGTAAAAACAAATAATTTCACTTTCAATTAAAAATTGGTCAATTTTTTAATTAATGCTGATATAAAAGACAAAAGAGTATTCATGCAGAACGCCCCCCTACACACATACACACACACTTCCCTGTTTTATTCATACAGCTTTTAGAACACTACACATAACAACTATCTTCAGAACTTCGACGCCGGGCAACAATTGGGTCTCCAGTTTCAAAAAGTATTCATTTCATTAAAGTGTTCACTCGGAATAATGTCTCTACTATGTGAAATAAAAACACTCATTTATCTTGCGGTCGGGTTTACTGATTTCCATTAACTTTCAATTGGTTATGAAGACGTATTGACCTTAAACACCAAAAACCTTTACCTTTGATAGATATCAAGAGCACTTCCCTTTTTTTTTGACTTTTTCCCAGAGCTTTCCGATTGTTTAAGGTTGCCAATGAAAATGCCAATAACATATAAAAGAGAAACTTTATGTTTAAATAACATTCTCTCTGGTTTACCTCATATTAAAAACAATGTCAATACATAATAAACATCAGATTTGAAGTGAATACAACCTGTCTTAATAACAATCCATACACCAACATTTTAACGGCTCTGGCTCTTTCCCCAACAATCAATTCACCCATTTTAAGTGTTTTTCTTTAAAGTATATTGCTAAGCAGTACATGTAATATCAATCGCAATTATCTTAAGCATTTGTAGAAAAAAAGTTTACCATTTTTTTTTTTCAAACCCCGAAAGTAACCCCAGGGTTTAGGTGTGTTCTACCTTCTGTTAGGTTGGGTCTGAACCGTACTGTCAGCATGTAGTATATTTATAGCATAGCATTTAAGTAACTGTTAGTTACCTTTGCAATTTATCGTCGTATCATCCCAGTATTTATCATCAGGACAATAGGTTTCATTTCTGAAAGGAAAATAAAGACTGATGATAACTGTAAAAAGTTAGTTTATACGGAATCAAATGACAAATCGTACTTACAAGGACTGTAGAAACACAAAATCGACCGAGTTAGAAAATACAAAATAAATTTTAAAAGCAATTTCACAGAACTTTAGCATTTTAATGATGAATCCAGTTTCATGACTTGCACAAATTATTTGGAAATTGAATCATTTCCCGAATGATGAGAACATAAAGTTCATAACATAATAAGAGTATATACATTTAGCAGTCAATTGAAACCAGGATAAAATATGGTTTTCAAAATCACCTCATATCCAAAGAAATATATTTATAATATAACTTGATAATAAATATAATTAAAAGGAAATAATTTTCAATCTGATTTTTTTAAATAAATGGATAGGAAAATATCTGAAGAATGCGCTTATGATCTACGCCACATGGACTACAAATGTAAACTTAAGATATTATAACTATATTTTTAATCAGTATCTGATTTTTTTCATTGGTTGTTTTTGTTTTCGTTCCGAGATCTCATTTTTTAGTTCACCTGAGCCGAAGGCTCAAGTGATCTTTTCTGATCAAAATTTGTCCGTTGTCTGTCGGCGTTGGCGTTGTTGTCGTTGTAAACTTTTCACATTTTCATCTTCTTCTCCAGAACCACTGGGCCAATTTCAACCAAACTTGGCACAAAGTATCATTGGGTGAAGTGAATTCAAATTTGTTCAAATGAAGGGCAACGCCCTCTTTAAAGGGGAGATAATTTAGAATTATTGAAAATTTGTTAGTATTTTTCAAAAATATTCTTCTCAAAAACTGATTGCCCAGAAAAGCTAAAACTTGTGTGAAAGATTCCTCAGGTAAGGTAGATTTAAGTTTGTTCAAACCATTATCCCCGGAGGTAGGGTTGGGCCACAATGGGAGGTCGAATTTTTAGATAGGAATATATGGGGTAAATCTTTAAAAATCTTCTTCTCAGAAACTAATCAGCCAGGAAAGCTGAAACTTGTGTGGAAGCATCCTCAGGTAAGGTAGATTCAAGTTTGTTCAAATCATGACCCCTGGGGGTAGGGTGGGGCCACAATGGGAGGTCAAATTCTTATATAGGAATATATAGAGAAAAATCTTTAAAAATCTTCTTCTCAGAAACTAATCAGCCAGGAAAGCTGAAACTTGTGTGGAAGCATCCTCAGGTAAGGTAGATTCAAGTTTGTTCAAATCATGACCCCTGGGGGTAGGGTTGGGCCACAATGGGAGGTCAAATTCTTATATAGGAATATATAGAGAAAAATCTTTAAAAATCTTCTTCTCAGAAACTAATCAGCCAGGAAAGCTGAAACTTGTGTGGAAGCATCCTCAGGTTGGGTTGATTCAAATTGTTCAAATCATGATCCCCGGGGGTAGGGTGGGGCCGCGATGGGAGGTCAGATTTTTACATAAGAATATATAGAGAAAAATCTTTAAAAATCTTCTTCTCAAAAACTGATTGGCCAGAAAAGCTAAAACTTGTTTGGAAGCTTTCTCGGGTAGGGTAGATTCAGGTTTGTTCAAATCATGATCCCCAGGGTAAGACTGGGGTCACAAGGGGGGGGGGGGCACATTTTTACATAGGAATATATAGAGAAAAATCTTTAAAAATCTTCCTCTAAAAACCATTTGCCTAGACAAATTGTTACTTTAGTGAAAGCAACCTCAGATAGTGTAGATTCAAATTCGTTAAAATCAAAATCTTGGTAGGGTTGGGCCACAATGGGGATCCAATTTTACAAAGGAAAACATTTTAATTATTCACAAAAACTGAAATGTTATAATATATGGTGTAACTTATATGCAAGCATTTTGACATATTGCTGATTTTTAAAGATTATTTAGACTTTGGCTCTTGGACGATTTATCAACCTCACAAGGGGTTCAGAGTTTGATGTAGGTTTATATCCCATATATAAACAATTGTTTAGAATCTTTTTGAGAACTGCAATGCTCAACATGTGATATGACTTTTAAAATCTTCCTGTTAGAAAAGGGACTTAATTATAAACATAAGAATATCCAAGGGGAAAGAATAGATTTTTATTTATACAGGATCGACGTGCATTATACCACATTGTCCAGATATTTTATATAATGACTCCATTAAACTGATTTTATCATGTCTATTGTTGCTCAGGTGAGCAATGTGGCCCATGGGCGTCTTGTTTTAGAAAACTGTTTCAAAGTATATTTAGAATCGTTTTTGTTTATTGAATAATTAATTAAATTCATCAATATAGGATTGATAAAATCTGTTATCTTTGAAAAAGGTCATCTTCGCTAATCAAAAGTTTTCGGTCCACTTCGCTCCCCCATAAACCCTTGGCAGATCTCATTATGAAAACTTGGTGAAAAGCTCCGCTTTATGATTGGCTGCAGCTGCGAGTAGCTGTTCAAATCGCAGCGTTGTAAACAAGCGCCAATTAATAAACTTTAAAAGAAACACACGTGTGATCTTTGGTAAAACATTCGGCGCTTTTCACAAGTTGTGGCACAAGTGCTCGAGTACGGTACCTCCAAAAGGATGGTATAACCAGATCACGTTTAAAACACGTATATACATGTATTTTGCTGGATTGAACAAAGATTTACAAACTTGTCAAGGCTCTATGATTGTGTGATCATAGTGTAGGAAGTAAACATGGCGAATGAAGAAGTTGCCTATCCCCTTATTATATTCGCCCCTGCTTATGGCTATTGCTTTTAAATTTCAATGAGCTGTATTGTATATTTCTTTTGTCCACCTTAATTACGACAACGATACCTGGTTTATGGCTTGAATGCATTCATACATGTATAGCGACTTTTTCACTCCCGGTACAAATACCTATAAACACAATATATAAAACATTCCTTGCTTTCTCTAGGTAATATCTTCATTCCTATATAATAGCATCCTTAATTATGTTCCGAATCTCGCTAGTCAACATTTTTTCAAGTTCTAAGTTCTTATTATGCCGTAGCGTGTATATCAATGTATATTACCCGTTGTTTCATTCGATTAAAATGTAATATACAAGGGGCGCAAATCAAGTGGCTCGTTAGAGAGCGCCACCGCATCGCCGAGTTTTCGTAATGAGATCTGCCAAGGGTTTATGGGGAGGGAAGTGGACCGAAAACCCTTGGCTAACGAAGATGGAAAAAGGTATGTGCCAACATTAATTATTTAATTATTTTGTTTTTGTTAAAATAAAAAATGACAATATCAAACTGTCAACCATCTCAAACATCTATAAAGCGAAATACAAATTCAAAGCAGAGAAAGTCGGATCTCTAAAATGATAGGGGTGGCATCAGGTGCCTAGGAGGATAAAGCATCCCCTGCCGACCGGTCGCACCCGCCGTGTGCTCATTGTCAAGATCATAAAAAACCGATGAAACCGTAGTCAGTCCGGTTTATACATAATGGTCTAACAAGTATGAAAAACGTCAGTCAGCATGTGTCTTAATGAAACATTTTACTTGCTGACAATGTCATTGTATCGATCATAGAACCTGCGTAAAGATGATTTTATCCAAGGTTCTGATATTCTTGTTCCAACAACTTGTTTGTTAGTAGCTTGTCGCGTTTAAGAAATTGTTCGTATGTAAAGCATAACGAAAAAGCTGAGAGACATAAACCCATAAACAGGTGATATTTGTTACATAAGTAAGGGAAGTTGACGTAAAAAAATAAAATCATCACGTTTATTAAGTAGTTTTGTTGTTAGGTTACCATTAACGTCCTTTTCTAGTAAAATATTCAAATATTAAACTAATGTCTCAAAATCTGGGGTACCTTTTATTTCAAGCTCACTAAAATGTATTGAGTTAACGTTAGAGTAAAAGCAACAATTGTTAATGGATAAAACATCATCAATATATCTAAAAGTCGAATTGAATGGAGAGATTTATTCTTTTCTTGCACAAGCTTAAGCTTTTGAGTGAATTCTGCTTCATTAGAATATAAAAATAAGTTAGTCAAAAGAGGAGCACAATTTGTGCCCATGGGAATTCCGACTGATTGTTGGAAGGCATGGTCTCCAAAAACTACATAGATGTTGTCTATCACAAATTCAAGCATCTTGAAATGTCAACTTCAGAGTATTGTGTGTGCAATCAGAATGGTGTTGACAAAATACTTTCGTAGATTTTCAGTGACAAGATAATCAACTTACGAGTTCCATTTTATTTGTAAGAAACCTGTAAATACATTAACATTTCCCATCTTTATTTTGGAAAATTAAGTTGGGTTTTTATGTTTATAAAAGTTAAAGCATATGACAACTAACAGCTATTTATCGGACTGATCTATATAATTTGTTTGGTTTGATGAAAAGGGGTGTGGAATAGTGTGAAAGTGTGGGAGAATGTTTGAAAATATTACTATTGAATGCGAAAAGATTGTGAAAATGAAAAGAAGAAAAAACAGCTATTAATTTTGCTCTTAGCAATGTTTGATTTCTTTTTTAGGTAGGAATATATAATACCTTTTTCGTTGATAAATTCGATTTCTAGAAACATTATTTTATTATTTTAAAGAAATTAAGTTTCATAAATTGATATATTGTAAGAAAAATTATGATTTTAAGACATTTCTTGTAAGCTGTACTGAACGCTTCTTTCTTTCCCTTTTTTATGATATCATGAGTGGATCTCTTTTATGTCTTTGCTGGTGGAGTGGGTTTAGGAGCTGAGGATTTTCTTTTCATTGGTGGCATATGTTCTACAATAAGTGCATAGATGGTATATTGACAAGACAATAAGCAACCGAGAATTTTACTATACATATTGTGCAAGAAGTCCAACTCTATATCTCATCATTTATCTGTTATCATGGTTATTGCCAATTTTTAACCACCCATTGTCAGTAATATTTAACACAAAATTATAAGTCAAATAAGATAGACACGGCCGTTAATATTAGATCAACCAGCCATTGTCAGTAATATTTAACACAAAATTATAAGTCAAATAAGATAGACACGGCCGTTAATATTAGATCAATAATAATATTTGTCATACTTCCTGACTCCCCAAAACGTCTTGGAAGGCTAAATAGATTAACTTGTTGCCATACAGGATAAGATCATATAATCAAGATCAAGCACCTATGCAAGATCATAACATTCTTCAGGCAACCATTTTATATAAATAAACAGACTTCCCGGCTCTCAACACAAAGACAAGGATTCAGGAAGTTTAAATAAATAAACTCGCTGCCGCACAAAATATGATCATAATTCAAGATCAAGCACAGATGCAAGATCATCAACATTCTTTAGGCAACCATTTTAAACAAATAAACAGACTTCCCGACATGTTCTAAGGAGTCTTGGAAGCTGAAAGGAAAACAACTTGTTGCCTCACATTGTGCATCATGTAAAATTATTGATGCTCAGACAACATGACTCAATTGACCAACGTAAATAACATACATGGCATAACTTGATATGCCTTAATTATATACTTATTGTCAATGGGCCGTTATCAATGCATTTCCATACCTTAATAATTTGAGAAGAACTAACCAGTTGTCAACTAATATTGATACAGTGATACTTATCTAGGAGAATGCACAATAACGGCATTCCTTATGCTTCTCCATTTTTTTAATTGGCGAGGGGGATCCCCGGGCTTCAGGCTTCTCATAGGGGGGGGGGGGGGTTGGCAAGGTGCACGCCATCTCTGCCTAGGTGAGACATATCCATCCAAAATCCCCTGTGTCTCCAGTAGAATATGTTGCTCAATGTCTGTGTTTTTTGTGTTAAGAGACCATTAATTTCAGTCACGTTATCGTTGTATCCCGGGGGTCTCACGGAAGGATTCCTTCGCAGAAGCTGACCGATGATCAACACTCTTGTCCCGAGGCCGTGTATCAGGTACTCGGCGAAGGAAACAATGCTGGTTGCATTTTGCTTATTTGATATAAAACCAATGTCATTGCAACCTATTTGCATGAAAAGCATATTGGGAGTCCCTGTAACGTCCTTATCATTCGGTGCAGGTCGTACGTTCGTAAACCTCCTCAGGCACACACCGAGATTTTATACCGGTCAACGTTTAGATTTAGGTTTTGCAAATTCGGGTTAATGGCCATAAACTCAGCCAGCCTTCTGATGTATGAGTGCCCGAGGAGACAGATATGTGTTTTTGATTCGAATTCCACCCCTACCATGTTAATTGAAGATATTTAGACTTTCTTATTTCACTGCAAGCTCAATTTTGCACCTCGTGGTAAAAAACTAATTAGCGCGGCAAAGGTTTTAGTTTTTGAAAGTTCGATCCCGATCGAAAGGAACTTGAAGATAATAGATACAATAACCAGAAATCGGAAGATTTGAAAAAAATTAAATACCTAATCAGGAAAGAAAGTTTGTATATGAAACATTTTATGGAACATAAAATTTTATTATTGTAAGCTGTACTGAACGCTTCTTTCTTTCCCTTTATTTTATGATATCATTATTTTTTTTATTATGTTAAGTTTTAATTATTTGAAATCTATGTTAATTTTGATTTTCGCTATGGTATTTTTCACTGACACGCAGTTGTTTTCGAACATACAAACGATAATGACCTTCACATAGTTATTTTGTCGTTGTATCTCAGCATGAGTTATTGAGATAACCATAATTCCATGAAATGGGATACTGAACGAAATTGTTCAGCAGTTGCTTAAGATTGCGTTCAAATCATAACGTTGCAAAATTATCGACTGCCTTCAAGTGTTATATGATGCAAAATTTATAATATGAACCATGTTTACTACTAATACACAAAAGAATTCATTAGTAAGCACAATGTAGTCTACATTAAGACATGCCAATTGACTATACAATTCTTAATAGAAAAATGCTGTTTTCTCAGGGTTTAAATATAACTGCCATTTTTATTTTGGTAACACCTATACTGATACATTTTTGGTTGCTATCTGAATAAATGTTTCAAAATTAAAAAACAATAAAAGGAAAAAATATATTGTTTATAGGATTGTTATCGCAATTCCGTTTTGATTTCATTTACGGTGTATCATTGAGACTGAATGAATGAAAAAATGACAATAACAAACCGTCAACTATCTCAAAAATCCATAAAACGAAATACAAATTCAAAGCAGAGCAACACGGACCTCCAAGATAGAGGTAGGATCAGGTGCCTAGGAGGAGTGAGCATCCTCTGCTGATCGGTCACACCCTCCGTGTGCTCTTTGTCGTAATCGGGAAAATAAAAACCGCAAAAGTCCGTAGACAATTAGGTAATTAATTATGGTCTAACAATTTGTATGAAAAACGTCAGTCAGCATGCGACTCAGTGGAAGATTGTATTTGCTGACAAGGTCGTCGTATCGACTATAGAATTTACGAAAAGATGACTTTAAACGAGACTGTTGAAATTCATTATATGCAGTATAGAATCAGTCACATAAAACAATAAAGTATTTCGAGAAAATAACTTTTGAGAAAGTTTGATGTAAGACTATAAAATTTTGAGTATTTCTAATGATTCATGGTTTTGATTTTGTCTATACAGTTAAATTTAAAGGGTTACATTGCTTCATTTTATACAATAGACGTTGGGTTAGAATTTCAATTTATAATATTTAATCTGAACTAATATATGAAAGAAAACCAATAGCAAATTAAAAAAAAAACCCATGTGTAATAGACATGCAAAACAAAGTCAAAGAGTCACAAAGTCTGGTTATTTGCAATTTATGTGTTAAAGATTTATATTTATTATTAGAGAATATTTTCATTTATCTAACCTTTGTTCTTTTCTAGATATGAATTTCCCCTCTTTATAACATGACAATGATAAGGGCCTTTAATTGTTTATCGGTCTATCGATAGGGATTGGAATTGTGTAAAGATGAACAATAACTCTGATCAATAAACATTATCATAAAAACATACTGATCATAATAAAAAAATAACGAAGTTGACATTAAAAATATGCATGAGTTTCTGATAGACAACATATCAAGTCTTCCAACAATCTGTTGGAATTCCCATGGGTACCAATTGTGCCCCATTGTTAGCAGACCTATTTTTGTATTCCTATGAAGCAGATTTTTTTCAAAAACTTGTACGTGAAAAAAATAAATCAATCGCTGTGGTTTTCAACTCAACATTCAGGTATATCGTCGACGTATTATCAATTAACAATTGTTATTTCCATACTTACGTCGACTCGATATATCCGAGTGAACTTGAAATAAAAGATACTACAGATTCTGTGTCATGTTTCATATTTGGATATTTTACTGGAAATGGACATTGATGGTAACCTTACAACAAAACTTTATGATAAACGCGATGACTTCAATTTTTCTACAGTCAACTTTCCTTACTTATGTAGCAATATACCTTCATCACCTGCTTATGGTGGGTTTGTCTCTCAGTTAATTCGATACGCAAGGGCATGCTCTTCGTATGAACAGTTTCTAAGGCGAGGCAAGCTACTTACAAACAGTTGATAAAACAGGACTACCAACAGTCTCGTTTGAAGTCATATTTTTGCAAGTTCTATGGTCGATACAACAACCTTGTCAGCAAATACAATCTTCCACTGAGTCGCATGCTGACTGACGTTTTTCATACTAATTGTTAGACCATAATTAATCACCTAATTTTCTACGGACTTTTCCGGGTTTTTCCTGATTACGACAAAGAGCACACGGCGGGTGTGACCGGTCTGCAGAGGATGCTTACTCCTCCATGGCACCTGATCCTACCTCTATCGTTTTGGAGGGTCGTGTTGCTTTGCTTTGAATTTGTATTTCGTTTTTCTGGATTTTTGAAATGGTTGACGGTTTGTTATTGTCATTTTTTCATGATGCGTTTGTGATAAATGAAATTTGGGTTCTTTTTATATACAAGTAAACAATCTGATTAAAATCACCATTTGAAATATATATATATATATATATATATATATATATATATATATATATATATATATATATATATATATATATATATATATATATATATAAAGCACAAGGAAATTCACTTTGTTGGAGCTCCACCTCCGCCCCGGCCGAGGCTTGAACTCACGACCTCCGGAACCCATTCTCCTAGCAGTGAGCGGCCACCGCGCTAACCACTCGGCCATCTAGGCAAGACAAAAAATCTTGCTTTCGATGGCGAACGGAACCTAGCGCGCTGGCCGCGCACAACACAGTCGTTTGAGATACAGGTGGAATACAGTTCAACGACAAATTGAGAGGATCGAAACGATGCACATTGCGTAGATATACATATATGATAAGCACAAATATTGCAATAACTCTTAAATTGACATATACCTGCCCATAGTGAATGATATAGATATATATAAAGCACAAGGAAATTCACTTTGTTGGAGCTCCACCTCCGCCCCGGCCGAGGCTTGAACTCACGACCTCCGGAACCCATAGACATTGATAGTAGACAGGAATGGTTTTAGGCTAACTTCGTTATTGCTTTATGCAATTTTCTTTGAGATATATATATATATATATATATATATATATATATATATATATATATATATATATATATATATATATATATATATATAGATAAAAAATTAAAACAGAAAACACGAAAAACGTTCAATATAGCTATATTGAACGTTTTTCGTGTTTTCTTTTTTAATTTTTATCTATAACTCGCCGACCACTGTGGATTGTATTGTGTTTTAATATATATATATATATATATATATATATATATATATATATATATATATATATATATATATATATATATATATATATATATATATATCTCAAAGAAAATTGCATAAAGCAATAAAGAAGTTAGCCTAAAACCATTCCTGTCTACTATCAATTTTAGATGTCGACTTGCAAGGCTATTATTTTTTACCATTATTGCTTTTTATAATATAATCGTAGTTTTCACATATTTTATTGATTAAATTCAATAGTATTGGGCAAGAGGTAAAACTTTATTTTCCTGCCCCGAGACAAATATCCTTGTTCCCTCAAGGTCTCAGAAACGTAAACACTTGAACATTCAAACTTTGTGGAATGATACAATTGTGTTTGGAGATGTGTTTAAATTAAATTGTTTGATTCGTCGTAACTTCCGGTTGTTCCAGGAACTAATTAAAATATTGATATTTAGGGGGAAAAAAGATTTTCATGGGACGAACATCTCATTATAACATCTTCAATATGTTTTCTATGCAATTTAAATAAACATAAAAATTCTACTTCCGTTGAGATATCTCAAATATCTCGGGTAGCTTTCTTCTTTTAATTTTGTACTCGCAAGATCTCAAAAACTGTAAGTTATCAAAACCAAAAAAATACATATAACCGTTAAAACAGTTCAAATTTTTATTTAAATGAACTGTTTTTCTTTTACTGCTTTAGATAGCCTGATAAACAATAATATATCTTAGGTAAATGAACACGAATTTCAAACTTTTATTCTCATTGAGCAATTCCGTTTGTCTGTATCCGGCCTCGAGACAAAGAACCTTATCTCATCGATGCCTAAGAATTAGCAGCGACTTGAACAAAAATACTCTGAGGAAAGATATACCTACATATGAAGATAATTATAAACCCTTTCGTTTGAATCTGTAAAACTTGCGGTTGATACAGGAAGTACTCCAACATTAATATTTTTTTTTAAATTTTCGTTGTTTTACATGGAAGTATTCTGAAAGCTGTGTAAATTCCCATCACAGTAAATATTATATCCAGTATTTGTTCCTCATGACAACAGCAATTTCTAACAGACTAATACATGTATCAACTATGCTATAGCAACAAAAGTCTAGTTTCTGTATTTCAATTACCTAGCTAGGGGTTTTTTAAACCTTAAGTTCGTTTTTCTCTAATACTTTTTCTAAAAGTTATTCGAAACTGGAAAATATTCATTACCTTTAAAACCACTGTAAAAGTTTTCTGTTTCCAAAACCCTCCCATTAGTTGAATGATTACAAGTAATTTTATATGAATGATTTATTGAAAAAGATACAATTTTACACGGATTATTCAACGTCATGGTGTTATTTTGTAACAGTAGGTAAAAACGAAGCCAAATATAAGGTTAATATAACCCATATCGAATCAACGATACATGTGTTCTATATGCTGAAAAAAAAAACCAAGAATAAAAATTTACGACGGAGCATATTGAAATACATTCTTGAAAAGGTTATTTGATATACTTTCGGAACATTTTAGGATATGTACCGTTCATGATCAGTTGCTTTTAAAATGTGTTTGTGTTTTATTATATTTCCACCATCATAAACGGTGTTGAATCAATTGTTACTATGTAATAGAGTAGTGAGAGGTTTTTCCGTCCTACACTGTACGTTATATTCCTCGATTGTCGGGAACAAAACCCAAAAATAAATATAGTAAAGAGTATAAAAAATTGAAAAAAAAAGCCAAAACAATAAAATGATACCTAAAAAGATATGTTTGACGAATCCAATATTTTCATAGAAAATATGATTGTACCTCCTCAAGCAGAATGACTGCAAAAGACAGGTTAAATTAAATTCTATATTCTTTTTTTTCATTTTTACAACTTTACAAAGTTTAAAATGATTTAAATGGACAGATAACATTGCCTTGCTAAAATACATATTTTAGTTTGTGGTTATAACACGTCTTTATCACTGAGAAATATATCTATATGTAGTGTATTCATTCTGTGAATAGAACGTAGAATAATATATATTTGGATTTTTAATGGCAAATGCAGTCAAATCCTGTATTTGTGTTAGACAGGAAAACAGAATTCATTCATCCCATATACCGTAATTTTTCATCATGTTTCAGTATGTGTTTTATGATATGGAATAGAAATCAGATTTATCTTTCATTCTAAAGGATTATTATACAAAAACAACACGGAAAAAGGAAAATTATATGAAAAAAAGTTCATTTTAAAGTTTCTTCAAGTAACTCGAGCAATAACCGTTCAAACCAAAATACATGATTCGTGATTATAATATAACACACAATAAGGAATTTTCATAAAACACAATGCAAATATTTGTTATATGTAGCACTAAATGATGTTATTGTTTTTTAACTATGCAACTATTAAGTCGCGGAAAGAGGAAATCATATACTTGTGAACATTAAGTTATTTCAAATGGTAAATTACCTTCTTATTTTGCAATCCTTATTTGTAAAAAAAAAAAAAAAAAAAAAAAAAAAAAAAAAACTTCTGTCATACGTAGCTTTTATTTCAATGTTATACCTTTTAAATTTTTTTTTGTAATAAAAGTCTTTATTTTTATCAAATATCAAATTGCAAAGGTAAATCATACATTTTATATGTATTTGCAAAGTATCGCAAATTTATAATGCAATATAAATACTGAATCATGATTTTACAGCTGAAATCGGAAAATTCCTACATCATTTCATTAATATTTATGAATTCAAAGGATTGTATTTCAGATTATGGAGCAATTCTAAAGCTATGTGCCTATATGTTGATATGTAAACACAAACTAAATTACACTCACTGACATACGTCAATTATGCATAACAGTAAATTTCAAATTATCTGAAATGATGTCATATACATTTACTAATATCATTCAGCACTTATTCGACACACTGTCTTGTTCATGATCGTAATATAAAAAAGTTCTTGATAACAGTTGTTTACGGAATATTTATTCGAGATGAATATGTTCATAGTGTCCCTGCTAACATGTACACATCACTGTCCGTGGGTTCACTTTCGCTGCCATGGCGAGAATACAACTCCGCGTGTTTATACATGCTTGTTGTTAAGCTATGTTCAGTCACCACCGATCCAACGTAATGGGCATTATCTCTGATATGTCTTGTGTAGAATTTTCTGTTTACTACAGTTATAACAATGAAAGCAGAAATTACCAGTACAACTCCAAACCCTACAGAAAGACCGATGATCAATTGGAGGTCCTTATCATTGGCATGTCCTAGAGATAAAAAAAACCCATATTTTATAAAGAATAAACGTTAAAACGTTAAATACATTACTAAAAGTAAGATCATATGCAGAGATATCTTCTTCATGAAGAATGGACGGAGCGGAGGAAAGTGAAGGGTAGCCCATTTTCCATGACAAAAATTTTCCCTTTATATGATCTTACTGTCTTAGAACACAACCCAAACCAATCAAATCAAAGATGTGAGGAAAAAACCGACCACGATTGTGTCCAAATATAGGTCCGTTAATTGACATAGAGCCCGGTGTACTTATTAACGTAAACATGTGAAATTCCAACCAAGTCAAATAAGAATAAATATGATTTAAAGGATATAATTTTTAATTAAATGTGATATTCGAATGGTGTTTGAGTGTTTAAGTCACGCGGTTTAAATACAATATGCCTTAAATATGTAAAAGGCAACAAATAAATGTCAATACTGCCCAAACGGTATAAAAAAACTTCACTGGTATATTATACTGATAATGACATTACTGTTTGCAAAAAATGGGGGAAACACGTGAAGAGTACATATAATAATTTCCGAAAATTTCTTTTTAAAGCTTCCACCAATCAAAAAACATTTAGTATTCGAGAAAATTAAAAGTTCTTCACAAATGAATACTTTAATTTGATGAATATCTGAGTTATGTTCGAAATGACATTAGTAGGTTTTAAAGTTTATTTGCTAGATTTCTGTAGCTATCTTCAAAGATTAATAATTGAAATTTAAGGAAGTAAGGTATATCCCCGTATTGTGTTGTACTTCCTTTCGAAATAAATAATTAAATTAAGTTTTATCTAACATTTTTTTCTTTTACAAACTTGTTACCTATCAGCAAAGTGCAATACTTCGAATCTGTAAGTCAATAATTCTATTCCCTCTGTTGCTTTTATAATTCTTACCTTTCAAAAAAAAATTAAAACAAATTTTTTCATCAAGCATCGTTAAATTTGAAAATTCTGAACCGATGAAACTATTTGTTTATAATGTACTTATATCAACATAAATAGGGACAGTTGTCTTAGATCACCTTAACTTCAGCATCTATCTATCTAGTCTAGGCATTGAAAGTACTTATAAATATTCCTGTTTCTTTCATTATTTTTTTTACTTTTTTTACCTTCTAACTTGTAGTCTAAACATCCAAAGACGTGATGACATGCTTTCTCTGAACAAATACATTCTTTCTGACAACCCAAACCGTAGTTAGGATATCGGCAAGTATTCGAGCAGTTTATTTTAAAGTATCCCGGAAGACAGTCTACAAAAGAGGTACACTGAAATATATTCACGTTCATTAGAAACGTTTAAAACATGCTATTAATTTGTTTACATGTACTAGTTCAAAGCAAACTTTATCACAGAAAATCTAATTTACATTTGAACTATACGAATGTTAAAACTTAACTGTATAGGAAAAAATAAATATTTGAATTATTTAATATACTTAAACTTTTATATTTCTTGTATTAATCTTTCTTAAAGGAAGGTATGGCAATTATTAAATTGCATGATACTTTGGATAAATATTAAAAATTACATGTACAATTGCAAGATACTTTGGATAAATATTAAAAATTACATGTACAATAATGTTGCACATATTTATATTCAAGAATTTTTATTTTCGGGACTTGATTTCACTTGATTTTACCAAGATTGTTAAGAAAGTGTTTGATACATATACGTTATTCGAAATATTAAAATATTAGGTTTTTCCTATTGTGGGAGGTTCGTCAGAAAGAAAATATCCGTTTAAATATGATAGCTCTATATATACTTATAAAATGTACTCAATGAATTGTCAATTTCTTTAAGTTTATTTGAGCATGCGTATAGTTGATCGTTACCAACGTATCTAAAAACCTACCACAGTTGTGTATCTTTGGGTTGTAGTATTTATTCACTGTGCACCCTATGGCATTGCTAGAGGACAAATAATATTATTTATTGACGCGTTTTCAATATCCTTTCATGTGTTTAACAAACATTATACTTTAACGATAAATGTTGAAAAAAATAAACACCAAAGTTAACTTAAAACCTAAAATCTTACCTCGAGCAGAACACCTCTAAACTGAAATAGAACAGTTGAAATACACATATGCTCATTATTTGATTGAACATAGTTAACCATCTATGAACTCAAGATAAGCAATAGGCTGAACAGACATACGATGTGCATTACATATTGTCAAGTACTAAACACGGAAAGGAAATCGTTTGAGGAAACGTTTTATTATTAAAACTTTAAAGGGAAGTCATTCATTCTAAATTGTTTATTATTGTATACGATTCTTCTCAAAGTCTCTTTAATGAATCAATCATAAATATTTTTGAAAACATTATTTATGGTTCTATTTGAGGCTCAAAACATGACTGAATCCTTTAACACAGTATTATAATCTTACAATTTTTGGAAATTGAGAGATTGATTAACATAACTCCTTCTTTATGTTAAGTAAACATGTTAAAAGATGATTGCAATCGACATCTAAGCGAATTCTTTGCTAACATTGACACGTTTTCGCGATGCAAGAAAATGCTTACTTGCAGCCTTTGGACAAAACTATTCTTCGCTGGTGCCAAATGCCTTATTGTTGTAAATTACACTACATCATGGCAAGCTCAGTCTTCCGATCTTAATATCATTGAAAATATTAGGTTAAAACTTAAAAGACACCTGCAGTCTACAAGAAACACCATCGTTTCTAAAAATCAGCTTATGGAAGTGACAAGTTTTTGACAAAACATATCGGTAGATTAGTATGCCACAATTCCAACCCGTCTTCAAGAAGTAAATAGAAGTAAATAGATCAAAATCGCCGCCATTTTGATGTCACCGTAAAATACTTTTCATAAATTGTTCTTAAAGAAATGTGTTTATAGCCATAGTAATCGTTGGTCCAACAGCATGTCCATCTACTATCATTTTTAAGTGTCGAAGAACATAGCTTCCATAATCACCAATATAACATTTAATGATAAAAGGTTTCTCTTTTTTTTTCCACACACTTCCTTGTGTTTAAATAATTACAATAATTTTTAATGAATGAACTATTTAAAAAGTGCCAAATTTACAAAATAAAAGTTAAGATGCATAGACCATATTTAAAATGTTGATGTAAATTATTTTTAAGGAGGTTGGATCCTGCGATCATAAGTCTTTAAGTTTTTTTCTAAATTATTTTTTAATAATCTACATACATAGGTTAATCAAAATTCAAAACAAAATGTTGGGGTATATATGCTCCTTTCGGTGCTACAGTGTATTTAAAATGACCTTTCTGCACTGAAAGTGCAAATTGCACATAAATCGCTTTTCCCTAAATAATTTTTAATCGGAATAAACCATGGCATCAAATACAAATTTATATTATTTGAAATCAATAAAATTAAAATAATCATAAAGAAAAAGTTCGCAATTTCTTCACCGAATTGATATTTTGACCTTTTTGCACTGATAAAATGCTGTTTGTATCCATTAACAATTCAACATGCAATCAAATTATTTAAAAGTCTCAAACTTTTTCTCAAATTTAAATAGACTTGTCAAAGATATCCTACAAGTTCAGAAAAAAAAAACCAAACGTATGGGTCTATGATGTAAGTTTTGAGATATGGCATGAAATAAGCTAATTTTAGGCAAATATTGTAGTTCATTTTTTCGCGACTTTTATGAAATATTAGTTAAATGTGTCAATATACGTCGATAGAAATATTGAAATATTGTTAAAATATGTTATGAAACTATATGAAGATAACCCAATGCATAAACTAGCTGGAAATTTGGTCTGCACTGTAAAAAAGGAAGCTAAAATTACAATACTCTAAAACAACTGAGTTATGAAAAATCTTCATTTTCCTCTTAAAAACCTTCCGCCACAAAATATAGTACCTTCCTTAACTCTGTAAATAAGAAATTTTTCCTTGAATATTTTATTCAATATAGTTTATTTGGCATTGTAAAATAGGAATTTACAAGTAGAATTAATATATGACATAGAAATTCCAGATTAGATGTGACCCAAAATGGCTACCCAAAATAAGAGGAACGAACCTCTTTAAAGATTGTGTGTGTTTATTAGATGCTTTAAACTGTTGAAATAAGCAAATAACCATTTAATATAATGCAATGAAATGAACTCTTAATGTAAGAATGCATGTAAACTGAAATAATACTATCAATGAATGAGTTTACATCTACCAATATTATTATCCAAAAAAATGCCGTAAATCATTGCATATAGTAGAGTGTAGCAAACTACGCCAACGTTTATACCATATTGATAAAGATTTATATATATTCAAAGTCAAATGATAAAAAAATACTACTAGTTTGACATCCCTTAAAAGTCAAAATTATAATTTCATGGTTTATCATTCGATTTAACAATTGTATTTATTATTTACAAAATAAATATATACTTAAGCAACATCTAAACGAAATTATAGGTACATCAATAAGTGAATGGTAATGTAAACAATAAGGTGGTTAATGAAAATTAATCATTAAATCTTCATTATGAGTTGCAATTTCTCAATTCTATCAAAGGTCCTTATCTTTTACAATGTCAATTTCAAAGTTCAGTAATCTTTTACATTTTGTTTCAACATTGAAGCATTTAAAACACTTCCAAGCAATTGTTCCGAAAATATTCCAGAATTGAATTCTTCATTTATAATACAATTGGTCCCATTATAAATACAATGTAACAGATTTAACATTTTATCTAGGCTGACATTTAAAAAAATAGCAACAACTGCTGGCATCATTAAATGATCAAATATAAAATATGTTATAACGATTAACAGTAGTTAAAACTATCCGTCTAAATCGCCTTTTTATTAAAATAGTTACAACTGTAACTGACAGCATGATAAGGAAAACACCGGTTAGCTAACATCGCGATGCTCACAACCATTGAGGAATATTCAAAGTGGCCCCCTTTAAAAAAAACCATAAAAAGTACGTGTTAAAAATTTAAAATGAATATGATTTGGTTAACGTGTGCCATTAATGATACAGTTCTTTTTTTATTGAAATCAAGACAATATTAGCTTTTTTATCCTCGATAAGGGTTGCGGACAACATATTTCAATGTATAAAGAAGGAAAATAGAACAATTTTGAATCATTTTATTTAATTGGTTAAATATGTATTGCTAGAAAACCATGAATGTGAAGTGAACCAAATTTACATGACAAATAAAATATTAGAGGCATGTTTTACGCAGAATATTGACCCGGGTTGAAAATTGACCCAGATGGTTTTTTTTTCAGCGTTCAATATTGACTCGGGTTCATTTTTCAACGTTGAAAATTGAGACCAAAAGTCGTTTAATTTATACCCGTGGTCATTTTACAACAGCTTGAAATTTTTGTCTAAACACTGATGACCTTGACACGTTGAAAATTAACCCTGTTGAAAATTGACTCCAACTGTTTTAAACTGTATTTGAACTTAACTGGAGCTTGCTTTACACGGTGAAAATGTACACGTTCATGTATATAATTGAAAGTTTCAGTTTTAAAACTTTTATTCTGTTGAAAACATATGCGGGTGTTGCTGATTTATTTTAGGTTGATTTATCCGATTACAATCATTTCATAATCAGACTAAAAACTTGGTACATGTATCCATTAATCATACAATAAAAAAAGCTAAGAAGATGACCTTTTGCTTCTAAATGGGACGGGTTAGTCGGGCTAGCAATATTTTGGTCATAAGGTTGATTTTTATTCCACCTTGGGACAAAATGTAAAGGTCAACAAGGAACAGATTATTATTTGTCTCTACGATCAGAACTTTTGTAGCTTAAAGAAAATACTTTCATAGGTTATTTGTTTTCAAGTGTACTAGAACAGAATACAATTTAAAGTCTGCATTTAAAATTTCAAAACTGACATCAACCCCCACGTTATCCTGTATCGGGATTTAATGATTGTTCCTTAATTGATGTTAATTTGTCATAATTTTTTATAAATATGTTTAACAAATACTGACCGTTAACGTTACATGTACTTTTTAGGCAAATCGACATAGTTTTAATCCACGGGTACTTGACGTTGTTTTTTTTTCTCATAACAAAAAATGTATACACACCTTATAATACTGTATTATAAATAATTGGATAGATGATATTTATTTTTATTATGAGAAAAATATATAACGTCCGGTGCCTGTGCTTAATTCTGAGAAGTCAGGATATATCCCTGACAAATAATAAATGAACAGATGTCATATTATTATTTGACAAGTCGTCAACAGTTTTTATTTAATTTATTCGACGTAACAATATTTTTTTTCGTAAACTTGCCACCAGCTAAATTTCTGCATATGCATATTTCTTTTTAAAAAAAGATTACAATTGATCTCTATTATTTTTGAGTTTTCAATTTCATTAACTACGGGTAGATTAGAAACACATGCATCTGATGTTATAAATTTTTCTCACTATAAAAAATACATACCTTTTACATTAATGTAAGTACATGTACCTGTGATAGGAAGGTCTAACACCTTCTCTGACCCCACCGTATGATCCTCTTCTTCATTTTCATGTACGATTTGTTTTATTAAAAAATGCAATTAACCAGTCCATTCAAATAATCAATTTAAACTTCTATTAAGTTTTTGTGATCAAAGCTATTTAAAAACTATAGAAGCAAAATTACTTTACTGGCATCCTGTTTAAAAATTAGGTTGCTAACTTGCAATAAATTCCATTAAGCAAAATGATGTATACCTAGGAAAACAATTCTTTCAATCATGTTCATCTTATTTGGTTACAGCCTGAGTTATCCTATAATAGCAGTTTTTAACATTAAAATAAAACGCTGAAAAAGAGGATACATGAAAATGTACGTGAACAGCATGTCTCAAATAAGCCCATCATTTCCGAAATACTAATATTAAAAATGTTAGGGGAAATGAATTTAAAAACAAAAAGATGTGTGCTGTTTTCTTCTCTTAAAAACTTATATATAAGGAAAATCCTTTAAATGTATTGTGATATTGTATTAACTGGCTTGGTAAAAATTTAGATAATCGGAGTTCTAACACTGAGTGTGTGCAAGACCAAAAATCACAATATGTCATATTTGTTAATTTTGTATTTATTATTTACACCTATCCAGAAAATTTATAATTAGCAATATCAAATTCAATTTACTGGGTAAGTGTAAGACCAAAATTAAACAATGTGACGTATTGCATTTTATTCTTTATTAGTTAAATTTGTACACCTATCCAAAAATATTTTTAAAAAACCCGTTTTACTTAATTGAAGAGTTTATCATATCATGTAACCATGTATACCAATATTCTTATTTAAAAACATAATCCTTGAAATATAGATATCACATAAAACAGCAATTATTGGCGAACATTTCGCTATAAATAAAAACGTCAATATATATACGAGGGTTGTCCAAAACGTTCGTTGACACATGTAATTTTATTCAAAATAACAGCACTATTATGAGGAAAGTATCATAATATTTAATATAGAGTATAATAATTTATATGTATATAAATCAGAGCAATGTACATTTTTGTATTGGAGTTATCATTATATAAACATTGCCTATATAGGCCGCACGGCATTTCGCTATGAATAAAATAGGCAATATATATTTGAAAGGTTAATATGTAAATTCGAAAAAACAATCTTTAAAATGATTCATTTGTTGTCCAACCGTTATAAGATGTAAACATGTAAATCTAAAGAATAAATATGAATAAAACTTTAAATTTGAGGTTGAATAAATCCAAGTTATGAATATCAATTATTAAATTAGTGCTTATTTGCTGTTAAATTTTGAACCGGTTTCATGATCAAAATTCCACAATGCGGGTCAATTTTCAACGGAACAGGTTCTTTATTCAACACTTTTGGGCTCAATATTCAACGTTGAAAAAATACCCCCGGGTCAATATTCAACCCGGGTCAGAATTCTTCGTAACACCGGCCATTTTGCATATTAAACTTTTTTGAAGAGTGATCGTCCATTAATGAAAGGTAGAAAATTTAAATTTGTGTAAATATATGAATAGTTAAATTTATTTCATATTTTAATTAAAAAAGAATGCATGCGTAAATTTTCTCGATAAGATATGCACTGCAAATAGACTTCAATGTAAAATTTAATGTGAAATTAGTTTGACAATAGTCAAAATTTAAAAATGAATTATTTGTTGGATTATTTTAATCTAAAACACTTTAGAAATGCTACTATAAATAAAAAATAGCCCATTTATTTATTACCAAATGGGGTCATTATACATTGAATACATGAATACTTTACATGCATTCATTTAATGACCGAGAAAATAAGCACCGCTTTAAAATTTACTTGGTCAGTATACCCCTGTCAATCATCTAAATTGAGGTTCAAGATCGGATGTCCGAAATGATTGACATTCGTTAACTCGTGTTATGTATACCATGTCTGGCGCACTATGTTAAGTGTGCATTGTAGAGTTTTAGAGTTGTTGTTCATACTATAGAATTATTACACAAAAGCGAGACAAAAAGAGGAAAATCATTTGTGGAAATTGTGTTCGTGCCAAAATGCTTTACAAGGAAACTTAAGAAGTAACCAATTAAAATAAAATACATTAAACAATTCCCGTTGTCTATTTAATTTCATTTAATTTGTATGTACTATAAACTTTCCAAGCAAATGAAAATGGATTATAATAAACACTTTGCACTGAATATTCATGGTTAAAAAATAAAAAACACTATTGAAAAAAATCCTTAAACACAGAAGCACACATTTGTTAAAGTTTGCACATAATTTGAACTATGTCACCATTTAGTCGCGGTAAAAAAGGAATTCATATATTTGTAATCATCATGAAGTTCTTTTTAGTGGTTTTTATTGTCATGTGATACATTCATAGTTGCTGATAACATTTTCATATTCATAACTGTGTCGTAAAAGAAAATTTGTTGAATTATACATTTTTTATGTACAAGCATTTGAATACCTAGTACTTTGAAAAAAAAATCCCACATTTTATTAACATTTATTCGTTCAATGGATTGTATACAACAAGTGTAGTACAGAGTGTTCATCAGAGAACAATTTAAGAAATATCGGATGAAGGTTAATATATAACCACATACTTAATTACATTAAATGATGTTAGCCAAAAAAAAAAGATAATAGAAGATTTCATATTATCTTTTGTTTTTATATTGATGTTATATAGTATACGAGGATTGTTCGGAAATTATTGAGACAACTCGGTTATTTCCTGTAATAGGTGACGAATTTTGGTGAAAATAAGCATGAACACTGAAGAAACCCCAAGAAATAATTAAACAAAGTAATATTAAAAGAATATTTAATATTTTGTTTACGACGGTAGATAAACAAGTCAGTGGTACCCGGCGCAGGCATGAACTCGGAGATTAAAAAACTTAAACATCTACTTTATAAGTGTCCGTAGAATTACAGTTAATGATAAAAGAAACCAAATTAAATATGCTCATTTTGCTATTCTTTGCGACTAACTTTTAATCAAGTTTCACTGATGTTCGAGTTGAAATACGGATATAGACAAATATATTTACCAAGCAATAGAAATCTGACAACAATTTTACATTGAATGTTGACGTCGAGACGGCGCGGCGAATATCCATCAAACTGGTGGAAATCTCAGAAGAAGACCTTTTAATGCCACGCAATTGCTTAAACAAAAACTAAACGATAGCAAGGGATAAAGAGCTTCAGTTCATCATATCTAAGGTCTTCCGTTCCCAACGGAAGACCTTATAGTTTTCGGACAGATTCTTATTATTATCATTATTTTTTTTTTCCACAAATTTTGTGCAAGTGTTTTCTCGAAAACTATTTGACCGATTTCGACCATTTTTTTCGCAGATAATTGCAAGTGGTCTGAATTTATTTTTTTTTTTAATTTTTGCCGTCGTCACTTCCGGTACCGATTTATTGCTAATTTGGCACCATTTCTTGGAGCTCGCCTAGGCACGAAAATTGGGTACGAATTTCAAATCAAAATTTTCACACGTTTTGATCTATATCTTTTAATCAGTTGATAATTTGTTAAAACAAATATAACAAAAGTGGTAGAGTTTCAAAAGTTCTTTCCAATCAAATTAAGAAAAAGGGGCTGGCCCCTTTAATCAGTGGCCAAACCTTTTGTAAAGTCTATTACAAATAACTTTAAAACGACAAAGATTTTGAAATGCATTAAAGAAGCAAAGTTGTTGATCGTAACAATGTCTATTTGAAAAACTCATTGCCAAGCCCATTTAAGACGTATTTAGTGATTTTTAGGGGCCAAAGTTCTCAAACTTTGACAAAATACATTTAGAAAACGAGACATATTTTGTTAAGCATCGTAGAAGAGAAAATGCTTGTATTGATAATTATAATCGATTCCATTATTTGAAATACCAATGTCTGTCATCATTAAGGATCTACAGGGCTGGCCCCTAATATATTCAATCATTTGTATCTCAAAAATGAACAATTTAAGATGGGTGTAAGAACAAAAAATATAAGTATTTGAGATATCTTTCTTATGAAATGAACAAAAAGGGGCTGGCCCCTTTATTTAGGGGTCAATATACTTGTAATGTCTAGTACAAATAACTTAAAAACGATAAAGATTTTGTAATGCATTATAGAAGCAAAGTTGTTGATCGTAACAATATATGTTTGAAAAACTCATTGCCACGCCCATTTATGACGTAATTAGGGATTTTTAGGGGCCCAAGTTCTAAAACTTTGACACAATATATCTAGAAAACGAGACATATTTTGTTAAGCATTGTAGAATAGAAAATGTTTGTATTGATAATTTTAATCAATTCCAGATATCAAATCACCAATGTCTGTCCCCATTAAGGATCTACAGGGCTGGCCCCTAAAATATTTTATCATTTGTATCTCAAAAATGAACAACAATTTAAGATGGGTGTAAGAACCAAAATGTTAGTATTTGAGAGATCTTTTGTATGAAATGAACAAAAGGGGCTGACCTTTTTAATTAGGGGCCAATAGACTCGTTAACTATATTACAAATAACTTAAAAACGATAAAGATTTTGTAATGTATTATGGAAGCAAAGTTGTTAATCGTAACAATTTATGTTTGACAAATTCATCGCCACACCCATTTATGACGTAATTAGGGACCAAAGACCTTAAACTTTGACGCAATATATCTGAAAAAGCAAACATATTTTGTTAAGCATTGTAGAAGAAGATTTTTTTCCCCCAAAAAATCAAGAATGAGAGAAAATGTTAATGATGACATCTTGAGATGAAAACAAAAGATGAGAAATAAAGAATACTTCTTATTTCTGTTCGTTTGTAAGGTGTTTAAAACACAGGAGCAATAAGAAGCTTTTAAATGATGTTGGGAAAAGTTTGCGGTTGCGCCGGGTAACAGGACGGAGGCACGTTGGTCAGCTTACCAGGAATGATCTATTCATGCCATGGACAAGAAACTTTTCACATTGATAAACTCTATCCTGATTAACGTTTTGGTGAAATTTCAAGAGTTTATCTTTTTTACTAAATGAATAAGAGAAAATGTCTCAATAATTTCAGAACAACCCTCGTATATACTAATAACGTTTGTCCACATAGCCTGAATAGTTCTCAAAAATGTTTTTTTTTTCTTTTAATACTGTCCTTTAGCAAAAAAAAAAAAAATCCTGAATTTAGCAAAATTTTGAAAAAAAATTATGATATTGCTTTGTAAATAAGCCAATGTTGTAAATAATTTGAAATTTATTTCCATTCTTAAAATAGATGAATATAATTCGCAAATAAATTTTATCAAATACAAAAATTATCGCAGAAAATTGAAATTGTCCAAAATAATTCCTAATACCAGAAAAGGGGGATAATTCCAATCAAAATATTTTCCTTGCAAGGAAAGAAAGTAGTCATGAAAATAATATATATGTTGTAGAGGACATCATGTTCTAAAAAAAGCGGGAAAAACAATCATTGACAAAAACGTTTTACACTGCAACGTCCTGTTTCACCTTTAAACTCAACATTATCATTTGATGGCTTATCATTTGACTGCCGTCACGGGAAAAGGACCCTTAAGTCAAAATTTCACAAACTCACTTTTTTTCTCAATTCCGATTAGACAACTCTTTCTGAATACAAATATATAAAGATATCCAAGATCTTGTGTGTTTTAAGCATTTTATGACAATTTTAGTAAGACATGTTACCACGACTTTGACGTAGCTGGCCGAAAACGACACGACGTCACGAACGTCAATTATTATTTTATTATTATAATTTTTTTTTAAAATTATTTTATTATATATTATTATTAGTTATCAATAAATATCATCGGTATTTAAACAAGGCCATACTCTAATTATTCAAAAAACACAACACAGACGCAGAAAAAAAAATAACGTTAGAATTGCAGCTACTATGACGTCGTTTTCTGAGCATTGTGACGTCAAAAGATAAGGGCCCTTTTCTCATGACGGCAGTCATTTGATTTTATTACATACAAACTCAAATATACGCAAGCAACATCTAAACAAGAATATGAGTTCATCTATAAAACATCTATACATGTAAAACTAAATGAAAATGTTAACAATAATACATGTAGGACGGGTTAATGAAAATTGATCGCAATCTTAATTACGATTTACAATTTTTAAATTCTATTGAAATCAATTATATTTTTATTTTTTTTTCAGCATTTAAGCATAAAAACAGCCATTATATATGCTCTTAGTCGGGGATATGACAAATACATGGAGCAGCCATGTTAATTAACATGTCATTAAGATCGTTTCCGCGACTAAAATATATAGTGCCAGAAACTTTATTTAAAAAGTTATTATTATTAAAAAATCGATATGCTTTACCGATTATCTCTAGGACCATTAATTAATCAAATATGACCATTATAAATTGAATACAAAAAACTGGTGTTTTCATACAAAAACGGTTTATGTCACACAGTTAATTATCTTAATTGAGACCCAGATTGGCTGTTAGAAAATGATTGACATTCGTTTACTCGATTTGTGTACTGGCTGGCACTTGCGACGATCATGTAATAAATTACGTTGTTTATGCATACCGTTTTAGACTGTATTTAATTATACCTTTTAATGCTTATTTTTTATATCGTTGGTCCTAAATTACACAATGTCGTGGCACACAAATTAAATACTGCACGTTAGTGCGGTTTGATGATTTGTCTGCACCACCTAGTGTGTTATAGGACCAACAATATCCAAAAATAATAATTAAATGCCTATGTTAACGTTTATTTTTTTTTTTTTAATTTTTGCCTTGTCTGCTAAAGATCACTATGGGTAAGAGTTAACTAATGACAGAACCACAGTAATAGCCACAAGCGTAAACTTTGAATTGTGCTTGTGAGGTTGCACTTTAAGAACGTTTAACGTTTGTAACGTCATAATATAACTTATTATATAATCTTTATGTTCCTTGTGTCTGTGTTACAGTTATATTTACACTTGCAAATGTTTTCCCCTATATAACACAATTTGAATAATCCGCTTCTAGTTCTGCATAACATCATCCTGGGTCACGAGGGCAAAGTAGCGCATGAAAATTCTGGGTCACTGATCTTTGTATGTATTCAAACTAACCGACTTACGCAAAACCCTAATATCGTAATAAAAACATAATGAAGGCAAACAATGAAGGCATACAGAAAAACTTATCTGTATTTTGTTTTGCGAAGTTTTATTCATTTATTTTTTACAATATATAACATTGCACAATGTAATCGCGGGAATAAATAATCAAGGTTAAAGATTCCCGTAAAATAATGTTTATGGATCGACATCGTAACAAAGCGTACTTTAAGTATTACAATCGCAATTGGTCAAAGTAGTCAAAATCAGTTATAGTTTATTTCTGACTCCCATAACAAGTCTCGATTAAAGTTGCAAACGCAATATCACAAACCTTTCGTCTATTTCGTGTTTAGTACATTCATGGTCAAATAAGTTTCATCTGCTTCTCTGTCCGTTTTGTTCCGTAAAAAAAAATTTAAAAAAATTGCATCAATAATGTTCGAGGAAAATCATTTTGCTCTTGAATTTGAACCCCGCAGCGGCCCCACAGTGAGACATGTCGGGAAGTACTCAGCTGCAGTAATTTTTAGTGATAATAGATGATTTTTGTGATATACGCGGCGGAATTTTTGTCTGGAGGGACTAATGTGTTTGTGTCTGCTCGCCAGCTTGATATGTGGCTGATGAATCATCCAGTAAACCGCCCAAAAAGAAAAAGACCAAAATCAAATCTAGCCAGCAAGAAGGCAGAATGGCGGCTCCCGGCAACCAACAGACTAAAGCTACGATCAACTTTAGCTTCTAGAGCATTAGCACATCATTCCGCCAATCACATATCATGCTGTCTATAACCATAACGAAAACTTTCATAAGATGCAACAAATACAACCAATGCCTGCCCACATGCAACATTTACAATCAAGCATGCACCCGAGTACCTCTCAAGTCACATCTGAATGATCACAAGATAAATGCACTCGTTGAGACATAATTTCAAAGAGGCTTAAAAAAATTGACGCGATAGAGACATCTTCAACTTTCATGCAGTCTGAAACAAAGACTTTAAATTTAAGCGTTCAAGAAGTAGAAAAAAGTAAAGAATTTATATCAAAATCGTTCGAAGAAAATAAGGTCGATGCAACGAAAGCGATGGATGAAATCACTGAACTGAAACATGTGCTTGAAAACACAATGACCTTAAAATACAAGCGTTGAAACGAAGAAATCATAGATATTCACTGTTATTTGGATGTCAGAACACACTAAAAAATATACCGAATTCTCATTCAAATGGCAGAGTCCTTACAAAAATACATGGAACCCGATTGTATTAACTCGTAAATTGATTAAGATAAGTATATTGAAAATCTTACATCAACCATAAATGAGGTATTTAATCAGTCAGAGTCCAACGCGCTAACGATGCACTCGGTTTCACATGTACACAGACAGAGAAATGTTAACGTAAATACTGATATTATTTCTTTCTATGATAATTATAAACCATGGATTGACAAGGAATTGAAAACATTGTAGAAGAAATATATTTTAAGCCTATGTAAGTTTAATAGTTGTAAGAGCCACGAGATCCATTCCGAAATTGTTACCATTAAGAAAGTCTATAAAATGGCTGATGCCAAGAAAAAAAGGGTATATCTATTACATGAAAGTCTGAGACAAGAAATGCAAAAAAGAAATAATCCTAAACAATTTTTTAAAAAGTTTAGCAAGAAACCAACAAAACTTGCCATGTGCCATTGCATGAATTTTTCAATTATTTTAATTTTTAATGTAACGTATCAGATGATCGTGAGTTTAATGTTGGTTTAGATCAAACTGGTGACAATTCTTGTATTTGTGAAGAGTTAGACAAAGCAATAAGTATAGATGAAATTAAGAAATCTATACATTACCTCAAAGGGGTAAATCACATGGAGAAGACTGTTTATTAAACGAGTATTTTAAGGAATTTGAAGAAGTTTTGTTAATGTAATGCACACACTTGTTAATTGTATTCTAGGCAAAGGTTCTTTCCTAGCAACTGGTCGTCAAGTGTTATTGTGCCAATTTTTAAAACAGGCGACAATTTGGATCCCAATGACTATAGAGGTGTTAATCTCATAAGCAATTTGTGTAAACTTTTAACTTCTAATTTCAACTCACGACTTTTAAATTTGTCCTTTGATAATAATGCTATTACAGATGCGCAATTTGGTATAAAACAAAACTATAGTACACGCGATGCAGTATATTATTACAAATACACTCTCAAAAGGTAAACGTTAATATTGTGCTTTTATTGATTTCAGAAAAGCATTTGATTATATCGATAGATCGAAACTATGGTTTAAATTTTCACAAGTAGGAATACAAAGAAAACTGTTGAATGTCATCAAATCAATGAATAATGATGTCCAAAACATGTGTAACTTTGAATGGGAAATTAAGTGAATGTTTTTTGTAATAACACTGGATTATTGCAAGGTGAAGTTCTTTCCCCATTTTTTTTTTAATTTGTATGTGAATGACCTTGAGATGATTTTTTTTTAAAATCTGAATGTGGGGCCTATGGAATTTTATCATTTAAGTTATTTACTTTGATGTATGCTGATGATATGGTTCTTTTCTCTGAATCGATCGAAGGACTGCACAATCTTTTAGATGAATTGAATGAATATTGTATCGCATGGAAACTTTCGGTATATGTTGCTTAATCCAACATCGTGATTTTTCGGAAGGGTGGTAAAGTCTTACCATTCGCATTAATCAAATACTGGCGTAGATTAATAAATGACTTACAAAATACACTTTGCACTTAATATTCGTGATTAAAAAATAAAACAAACGCATTTAATACATGCAATTTCGATAACACAAAATTTACATATTTGTAAAATGTTTAGTTGTAACAATTTTTAAATAATGCAACCATACAGTTGCGGAAAAAAGATAACATATATTTGAGAACATATAACAGTTCTATTTTCATGCTATCCTATTATGTTTTGGTAATTTTTTATCTGTCACTGCGTTAACAAAAAGTTAAATCATACATATTATTCATCTATGTACTAGTTCACGAAACCTTTGCAAAAAAATATTATCATAGTTACTTAAACAAGAATCAACTGAAATCACATATTTCATTCATATTTATTCATTTCATGGACTGTATACATCAGTTGTAGTACGGAGTGTGCATTACTTAGAGAACAATCTGAGAAATGTTTGTGTTAAAGGTTAATATATAAACACATACTAATTACACTCAATCAATAAAGAAAGCAAAAAAATAATAAAAATAACAGAAAGATTTATATTATCTATTATCTTTATATTGACGTTACATAGTAAATATACAAATAGTGTTTGTACCCAGAGCCGATAAAGCACTCTTTGTAAAGCACACCATGATTCTGTCCTTCAAAAACTTCTTTAAAGTCAATGTCGTGTTTATGATACCGGTATAAAGTCGTTCATGAACGTCGTTTACAAATGATTTATTCGAGGTTTACAGTTTCATATCTACGTGTGCTTGCAGTTGCTAACATGTTCACACCACTGTCTACAGCTTCACTTTCACCGCAATAACTAGTACTTGACTCAGGAGGTTTATACATATCAGTTGTTAAGCTGTGCTCTGTCATCACCGATCCAACCTTAAAAGCATTTTCTCTTATTAGGCGAGCATAGAATCTCCTGTTTGCTACATTGATAACAAGGAAAGCAGCAATAACCAGTACAACTCCAATTCCTACCGAAAGACAGATGATCAATAGGAGTCCCTTATCATTGTAATGTCCTAGAAATAGAAAAATTACAAACAGAGTAACGGTTAGAACAAAATGAACATTTAATATTGAAATCATTATTATTTGAATTGCAAAAATTGAGTATGCAGAACTAAAAAGTATATAAACAAGAGGCCTAGCGGCATTGAAGTTCACCTGAGTACTATAGTCATTGAATTGATCTGTCAGAGCGTCTTATTTTACCATTTTAAGCTTCATTTAGGAGTATAAACCCTAATACGAATTTCATGTACGGAAAACATTTATTTAAGGGGGTGGGCAAAAGTCAAAAGAATCCCGGACTATACATATCCTAGTTTCAGGTGCCAAAAGTTGTAAACTTTTGATAAAAAGAGACTTGCAGGTCTTTAATAGTCGATCTTATATAATATTTAGTTCTAATTATAATGCACACAACATGCATACAGTTTTTTTTATTTTCTATATGCGTTTGAAATTAAAGTAGTTTTCCTATGATAATGTGGAAATGGGTTACCAGAGTGACTAAAGTGAGCTAAAAGAAATACATGTTCACAATGCGGCCACATTTGTTACTCCTTACCCAAATAAAAAGACTCAACCCCATGGGCAATGAATGTCACAACTGCAATTTATCATCAGTAGAACACTACACTATGTACGTAAAAATGTATTTAGTTATTCTCACACGACGTTGAAAGTAAAGAAAATATATAAAATTCAATATATTTTCACTATGTGGTAAAACAGGTCCTACCCTAGGGATCTGAACCTCTGACCAAGGGGTCATGAATTTCAAAATTGAGGTAGAATGTTTTATGAATATCATAACCATGCATTCTATTCATCTCCCCCTGTTGTGAATAAGGAGAAGATCTTCTAAGATTAAATACAGTTTTCTTATATGGTAATATTAGCCCAACCCTAGGGCTTGAACCACTGACTGAGGAGCATCACAATATTAGAAGAGGGTTTCATTGACATCATATATATAATCACGTATCTTGTTTTTCTAACGTGTGGGAGTAGAGAAGGTAGGTGAGTTTTGAAAATTTGGCCCTTTTTTGCTTAATTGGTCCTGCCAATGAGACCCCGGGATGGTAGAGGCAGAAATGTTACAATTTATATTTCTTTTATCCTAGATATGCTTCAAACCAAAAATGGTTATTGGCCTTTTAGTTTTCCAGAAGAAATTAATTTAAAAAAAATAAAATTGTTAACGCACGACGCACGACGACAGGCGAAGACCAATTGCAATTGGTCGCGTGATTGACTCAGGTGACCTTAAAGGTAATCATAATTTTTTTTCAGATTTCTAAACTGATGTTATAACCTAATAGCATATAAAAAAGCAGGCCTGTCTACACAGTATACTTTTAAATATTTAGTCCTCATGACTTAAGGTTCTGGATATGTTTAACTTTTAGATATCTGAAGTTTTTTCAATGATTGCATATCTTATAGTCTTTGTTTGATAAATATGAACATGAGTAAAGTATACTTTAACATTATTCATATTTTTTTTTAAATCGATTTGTTCCTAACTGAAATAACACTCTTTGGCCCTTCGACTTAGTTTGGATATTTTAAAACACATCAGCATTTTAAATAACAACGTATCCGTCTTCTTCTCTTTTTTTATGTACCATCTAACGCATAGCCTGAACATCCAAAGACGTGATTGCATGCTTTCTTTGGACAATGACATTCTTCCTGACACTGTACACCGTAACCAGGATAACGACAAGAATACGAGCACTTAGATCCATAGTATCCCGGAGGACAATCTACAACAACAAAAACGCTGAAATTGATGAAAGTCCATTACAAATGTTTCCAAAAATATGGTATTAGTTTCATTTCCTTTTATAAGAGGTATATCAGGAAAAAAATCACTAAAATATGCCTTTTTAAAAAAAATGTCACAATTTTGAATGCGGCCTTATACAATTGTCCTTTTGTAATTAAATCAATTCCTGTTTCATTGTATCACAGTAATTCTGTACAGTTAGTTGTATACATACATGTATATTGTACTAAGCGAATGACGCAGGGGTGTTAAGGAAGCATTTGGAATATAAGTTACATGTCATTCCGTGGAATCACAAATCTCAGTTATTATGAACAATTTCAAATATTTTAGCAACAAAACGTAGACCAAAAATAAATTAAAATACTGAAGACATTTTTTTTTTACAAATTTGATTGTATTGCGTAGATTTACACATTTATGACGTCATGACTCAAAGTTTTATGTGGTGTAAATTTGATCGGAGAGCAATGTAAACAGATTCAAAATATAAGAAATCTAAGGACTCTAATAAAGTATTGTTTGATATATTGAGAATTGAACATAAGAAAACTGGGAGAGATGTTAGTTTTATCAATCATTCGCTAAAAGGTAGGTGAATTTGCTTCTATTTCTCGGCCAGGCTCTGTCGTTGTTTATGATATAAAAATCCGACTAGAACAACACTACCCCGTGTATATTGAACTTCAAATTTTACACTTATTGATAGTTTGATCAATGCTTAAGTTGGAAAGTGCTGCTAGAATCTTATGGTTTGTAGTGTTTTGATGCAATATATCGTTTCCGTGCGAACTGTATAAAAGTTGGAAAGGTTTATCGAGAACCGGATGTATAAATATTTAATTAAGAAGAATATAATTTAAGATTGGATTCTAGCAGCAATTTTGATCAAACAGAGATGCTTTGCCTTCACTTGGTATGTTTATTGTTTTTTAGGAAACCGCGGGCTAGTGTTGTTCTATCTCATTTTATGTTAAGGAATATACGTAAGCTATTTATTGTTGTCACGTGATAATGCACCGATGTGGCAGTAATGTACTACCCAATTTTATTATTGCATTGAAATCTATTTTAAAGGATAATATTAAGTTTTTGATCTAATTCAAAACAGTTATTTGATCTCACCACTTTAAATATAAAAGTCATAATAAGACGCGAAATTGCCCATATGCTTCTATAACACCCCTGCGGATTACTTTATTTGACTTTGTTTATGCAAAGTTTGTGAATAGTTGATTGTTTACAACGTATATAAATATATATATATATATATATATATATATATATATATATATATATATATATATATATATATATATATATATATATATATATATATATATATACCAGTGCAGTTTTGTATCTTAAAACTGTAATATTTATCCGCTGGGCACTCTTTGGCTATGCTACAAGACAAAGAATATTATGTACGAATTTTAAATATATCTTATATGTGTTTAACAAGCTTTATACTAAAATGTATCAATTAAAAAAAGATATGCAGCAGCAAAGTGAACTAAAATCCAACAAAACCTTACCTCGAGCAGAATACATGTGCACTAAGATATAACAGTTGAAATATTCCTATGCTCATAATTTGATTGAATATAGTTAATTATCTAATATATACTCAAGATAACCAATAGGTTGAACATGCATATGCTGTGCATTACACATTGGCAGGAACTAACACGGAAAGGAAATTGTTTGAGGGAATGTTTTATTATTAGAACGTTACAGGGAAGTTATTCAAGTTAAATGTTTATTTACAATATATGATTCCCTTTGATTGTAAATGTAAATAATTATAAAATAGATAGATAGATAGATAGATAGATAGATAGATAGATAGATAGATAGATAGATAGATAGATAGATGAAAGAAAAATACAAAACTATACCTAGCACACAATTTTTTGACGATTTATAAGAATCACTTTAAAATTACGAAATAAATATGCAAGGACAATGGATTCAAATATGTATTCGATGAACATGAACTTTTAAATCAAAAATGACGAAACGAATAAGAAAATAAAATACCAGTAAAGAATATTTCAACAGAATTCTCCTTATCAAAACAACCAACATAACAACGCATTTTATCTAGCATAAACGATTAGCAGCAATTGCAGATAATTTTTTAAAAATTTTTTTTAACAATTTGTACAAATGACGACGTCGAACACGATAAAGATGGTCTTGTAATCGATCTTAAATGTATATATGTAATTGGATGGTTTAATAAAGTTTTATATGTTCAAAGTCAAAGACAAAAATAGACAATTTTTAAAGTCAACATTATGAATATTTAATGGTTAATCATTTGGTTTATCATATGTCACCTGATCCTACCTCTTTTTTATGAGGTCCGTGTTCGCTTTGCTCCTGTTTTGAAATTTTTCCTAGGAATTTGAACTGTTCGTTATCACCACATGTCATTTTACAATTGCATTTATGATATGTAACCTACAAATATTTAAGCATTTAATCATTATTTTTTTTTTAGATAAAGTCTCATAACTGCAGCGGTGTGTGCATACAAATTGAGTTACGCGCGTTAGCGCGTTATGAAAATTTGTATGCACACACCGCTGCAGTTATGAGACTATATCTTTTTAAAAATAATGATGTAATGCTTATATTTACATTTTTTTAACTTCTTGCTTTGTCTGCAAATGTGATTTATACCTTAAAAATCCTTTTTTATTCTTAAGGTAAGTTCATTTAAATGGTAGAACCACTGTAACAGCCACAAGCATGCATTTTGATTTTCGCTTGTGCCGTTGAATTTTACAGCGTTCAACGTTTGTGACGTTATAATAAAACTCGACATTTTAACATTTCAGTACACTGTGTGTGTGTTATAGAGTTATAACTGCAGTAGCTTTCCACAGACTTTACATGCAAAAAATAGGTGGAATGTAAATATACTCAAGTAACATCCAAACGAGGATATGAATACATCAATATGTATAAATAAAAATGTAAACAGTAATACATTCTAAACTGGGTTTATGAAAACTGATAACAATCTTTATAATGATGTACAATATTTCAAATACAAAACGTTATCTTTTGCAATAACAATTTCAAAGTTCAATAATCTTTTACATTTTATTCAGCATCAAAGAAAAAAAAAACAATTTCAAGCATTTGTTCTCAAAATGTACCAGAATTCCTCTTGTCATTTATAAGAGAATCGGTCCGATTAAAAAAAAGAAACGTATATTAACTTACATTTTATCTAGTATTACATTAAGAATGTTAGGAACAACTGCTAGCATGGTTAAAGTATCAAATATAATATATGTTATAACGGTTTTCAGTAGTAAAAACTCTCCGTCTAAATCGCCTTTTTATAATAACAGCTACCATTGTAGTTGACAGTATGATGAGCATAGCACCGGTTACTGTTGATGCTAAATATCATAATTCTCACAACCATTGAGGAATTTTCAAACTGGTCCCCTTTAAAAAAAGCACATGTAGTACAATTTTCGGCTGTTAATAGTGTATCATGGTTTTATCTGGTTAAAATGGGCCATTAACAATACAGTTTTGTTTTTGAACTATAAATAATAACTTTCTTCATCCTCAGTTAAGGTTGCGGGCAATAACAAACATGGTTTTCTTGTTATAAATACATGTTTATGATCGTTTAAAACGATTAAAAATTGTCACATGTCTAAATGTATTTAATGTATAAAAAGGTAAATGGGACAATTTTTAATCGTTTTAAGCGATCATATACATGTATATATAACAAGAAAACCATGATAGTTCAGTGAACGTTATTCACAAGACTATTAAAAAATATTAAGCCGGCAATTTAGCATTTCAAACTTTATTTAAAAAATTCATCTTTCCTTGAAAATGAGGTCCAATGTTTTTAGTAAAATATAAATGATTTATTTTTTTAAGTAAATTAAGATAAACAAAGAGTGTATGCACATGCTATCTCATTAATAAATACATTCCGTTTTTCAATGTAATATTTAAGGTGTAACTGGAACATTTGAAGAAAAAAATTTAAGTTACCAAATGAGTTCATTATCAAACCGGCTTTATTCCTATAAGTTTTAAGCAGTTCATATCTTATACATAAAATCTAATAATTAGATAGCAAAGTTAGATATTATATTGAATATCTTGAATTAGATATTTAAGTAAATAAAAAAAGAAGTATTTCATACTTATTTCCTGGCTTCAGGATGTAATCATCTTAATTTTCCCCCGAGACAGCAAGTAATTGTTGCTGTCTAGAAAGACTTTAAACTTGCTATCATCGGAATAGTAGTTAAAAAGATATTTTATTATTCCGAATAAAACTTTTTGTTAACGATTCAGTTTTTCTTGATGGTAAAGAAAAAATAGTTATCGGACTTTGAATTCAATATAGCTGCTCGAATTACAACTGATGTTTCCGAGTTTCAAAAACCTTAATCGAATACCGCCAGTGAATAGTATCGATGACTATTCGCCATGGGTAGATAGCACGGAAACTATTTCACGTTAAATATAAAACATTATAACATGTTTACTTCTTGGAAAATATTCAAAATAAACAATAAATAAAAGAATAACCTATTTCGTAAGGCTCTGTAACAACAGTTGTATTCAGTCCACCAGTGCATCCTATTATATTATTGCAGTCCATTTCATTGCATCTACACATTCTTTGACATCCAGAACCATTATTTGGAAACCGACATGGGTTTGAACGATTGGGTCCATAAAAACCAATGGGACATTCTATAGGACATGCATATTAAAGTTAAAAAATAACAAAGTTGTTTTAAATAAAATAAAAGAGAAACATAATATGAAACACAAACAAAAACAGTTCACAACATCACAAGATGTCAGAAGTTGTGGGTATTGCTCTTCATCTTTTACAAGGTTAATTTGTTGTGTATTATTTGAAATCAAAGAAAACGTAAATAAATACCTTGTTTGGTTTTCTAACCATATTAAATACATTGATATTATCACTGTGGCATCCCGAGAAATTGCTACTAAATTCCTTATTGCATTTGCAATAGTTCTGACAGTTAAGTCCATAGTTAGGATATCTACAAGGCCTAGAGCAGTTCTTATCGTAAAATCCAGAACTACATTCTATGAGGAGGCCAATACACAGGCGAAATATTTAAAGTAGTCTATAGTTTGGAAACATAATTTTACAAATTATACTACTGTCATAAAAAATGCAATGAATACACAAAAATCCACACCTTATTCCGTAATTGATTTCTTGCTTAATACCAACTAAATATACATACACAAGGCTACTTATATTTGCAAAAAGTTATTCATACATGTATTTACCGCCTAGATAAGTTTTGAATTATGAAAAGTTTTATTTTGAATAGTTGCATTGAATTGTTTTAGGAAAATCAGTTTTAAAATACCTTTGTATCAAGACCAAATGACTCATTTAAAACATTTTGAATGCAAAATGTTTAATTGCTACCGGCATTTCATTAAATTGGTTTACACAGGTACATTTCTAAGATAATATTGTTTGAATCTGTTAAGTGATGAATCAACTACCGTTATCTAATCTAATCAATGTTTCATCAGTAATTAAGAATCTTGAATCGACAAAGCATTAAAAATTGGGAAATCCAAAAATCAATCCAGTTTTGTATACGGATGAAAATATATTCACAAATGTTACAGCGATGTGTGGTTGTATTTCTAAAAAACGATTAATAATCTTTATGTAGTCACAAAGTATTAATGCAAAAAAATTATGAAGTAACGGTTATTAAATGTAGTTTTATGTACCTCCACAAATTCCCATTGTATTGTCCCGATAACTGTTAGGTGGACAAAATGTAGGCAATTTCCTAGAAAGAAAAATAACTAAGTAAACATGATGAATGAAAAAATGACAATAACAAACCGTCAACCATCTCAAAAATCCATAAAACGAAATACAAATTCAAAGCAGAGCAACACGGACCTCCAAGATAGAGGTAGGATCAGGTGCCTAGGAGGAGTAAGCATCCTCTGCTGACCGGTATTAAATGAAATATATTCGAGTGAAATAATTTTACTTACAATGATTGTACAATATAATAACCAATCGAAAAAGAAAATGTGAAATAAAACATCACAAATATATTCTGCATTTTTACACTCTATTTTAAAACAATGTTTTAACAAATTAGATTTTATGGTTAACATAGGAAATATATATTACAGGAAAACATCCAATTGTGGGTGAACGGAACTACATGTAATTAAATTCATCTCTGGAATTAAATAACTTCATTGTTGTGAGATTGGTCAGTTTCAATGATGAATAGAACTTTTTGAATTATGCTATATTTGAACAAACTGGTATGTTTACAGCACAAGCCAATCTATAAGGTTTTAGTAAAACCACAAGTGTTCTATAATGTAAAAAAAACTGATAAGGAAACAGACTGCACAGACGCTAAATCAAATATTTACAGTTGTCCGTTCAAATTCCAAAAATTAAGAATTCTTGAATTGATAAGCCACTTTAAACATTCGAATTCGGTAATAAACCAGTATTAAAGTTTAGGTTCCTTATTTATATTATTTGATCGAGTAAATGGCTTGCAGCACAAGGGATGAAATAGCTGTAGTTTAACAATTGCTACATTGTTGACATTGCATACATTTTCATAAGATTTTTTTAGAAGTATCCATGTAGTCTAGGGATATCATTTTATGTGAGACATTAAATGATTGAAACTTTCTTATAATCTTTATGTTTTATTAATGAAAAAATGACAATAACAAACCATCTCAAAAATCCATAAAACGAAATACAAATTCGAAGCACAGCAACACGGACCTCCAAGATAGAGGTAGGATCAGATGCCTAGGAGGAGGGAGCATCCTCTGCTGACCGGTCACACCCGCCGTGTGCTCTTTGTCGTAATCGGGAAAATAAAAACCGCAAAAGTCCGTAGACAATTAGGTAATTAATTATGGTCTAACAATTAGTATAAAAAACGTCAGTCAGCATGCGACTCAGTGGAAGATTGTATTTGCTGACAAGGTCGTCGTATCGACCATAGAACTTAACGAAAAGATGATTTTAAACGAGACTGTTGATAGTCCTGTTTTATCAACTTGTTTGTCAGTAGCTTGCCTCGTCTTAGAAACTTTTCATACGAAGAGCATGCCCTTGCGTATCAAATTAACTGAGAGAAAAAAACACCATATGCAGGTGATGAAGGTATATTGCTACATAAGTAAGGAAAGTTGAATATAAAAAAATTGAAGTCATCGCGTTTATCATAAAGTTTTGTTGTTAGGTTACCATTAATGTCCATTTCCAGTAAAATATCCAAATATGAAACAGATGACGCTGACTCTGTGGTATGTTTTATTTCAAGTTCACTGGGATATATCGAGTCGACGTAAGTATGGAAATAACAATTGTTAATTGATAATACGTCGTCGATATACCTAAATGTTAAGTTGAAGAATAAATTAATTTAAGAATGCCATTGCTTATTTTCTTAATATATAATTAGTAATAAGCATCAGATATTTCAGAAATAAGAGGTTTTTTGCTAAACATATATTATTCTTGTTTAGTATCGAATATTAAACTATTTTCAATCTTATAATATAGCAGTTTCAATAGAGGTAATATTAGAATACTTCGATTTAATAAGATTATTTCTCTCATGTATACCTTATTTTAACAATTAGGTTGTCATTTTAAATTAACATCACAAAGATAACTAATCTAAGCTATAGGCTGTTAATACCGTCATCGAACACCCAGTCACATTTGTTTGATAATAATTAGTTTAAGAAATCAAGTGAGTAAATTCTGTGTAAAAATATTTCATGAAATATGTTTGATTGCTATATATATATATTCGTCAATTCACAAACCAACAAACAAATTAAACAATCAAACAAACATTAAATTGAAACCAACACCTGATTACAAGAACTAAAAACTAGGAATATTTAAAGTGTATTTTCAATATATTTTTAAATGAAATATGCAGCAAGCACATATGATGGGAATGCATTATATTAAATCTTAATAGTACTTTCTCTTTCATGAGCAGTGTCATTTTTCATTAACACTACTTTACATCATATGATCGCGTTGGAAGTCATAGGAATAGATCTAAACGGTTCTCTTCTTATGGATGAATAGGTACCGATCTTCGTGAATCAATAAAATGTTTTCCCGTGAAAATTCAATATTTCTTTTGATTGAGTTGAAGTCTAATCTGTTCGAATCTGTATTATAAGGCGAAGGTCTTGACGACTTATAACCAAAACCTTGGATAATAATTGTACATAAGTTCATTAAAAGTACACATCATAACAACGATATACTAAACATTCCAGCCAATGTTATACATAGAAAATAACGAATCAATTTGGTAGGAGTAAGAACAAATCAACAGAAATACCAGCTGCTTTCTTAAATTTTCTTATTTAAAATGTCTTTATTAATACAAACAAACATTACCGCTGATCATTGTCTCTATGTATTTATACCCCTTAATGTTTTTGACTATGAATTAATTACATGGATTTCTTTTTACTTTCACGAGTGTAATAGGAAAAGATTGAATTAACTTATATTTGAAACAAAAAATGTCATTCCTTCACTAGCGAAGTGATGTTCACTTATCAGTCAATATAGTAACAATAATAACAGGCGGCTTAACAGTTTTTTATTTCTTTTGTCAATGCACAATAAAACACAAAACTTAGAAGTCGCCGAAATCATTTGAAATTACGAAGCCTGGGTGCGACATTTCAATCATGATAAATCCAAGACTATTTCGAATCAAAACGGTCGTGTTGAGTTTAATTGCAATACAAACCACGAGAATCATTCTAAACTTCTTTAACATCTATTTTAATTTAAAAAAAAAAACACTTTTAGATGTTGAACTTCATATCGGTCGACAAAATATATTAAAAGAATGACTAGCTGAGCAATGTACATAAGAGTGTACAATGTTTAGTTGATGGAGCATTAGAGTAACAGGTACAGTTAAAAATGTATGTGTACTAAAGAGTTGCTCTATATGCGTTAGGAAAGAGATCACTTACGTGTCAGTACGCAGTAAGTATGGAACCGAACATTCCCATATGTCAGGTCGCTAGAAAAAAGATGTTTTAATGTAGTTCTTTACTAAATTAAAAGACGTTAAATTATGTTACGCATCTGTAAATACTAAAAACCTGTTATAAGAAAGAACAAATATCAATTTTTTTTTTAATATGAGCAAATTATATTTTAACCGCAGTGTTTTGACAGGCAATGTGTTCATGCTTAGTTATTCTTTATTACGTTTGCTTTTCTGTAATTAAAAATAAATCTAAATAAAACTATATGTAATAGCTGCGTAGTACCCGAAAAAGAAAGCTGCATATACATTTGAATTTAGGTCTCAACAATTTAATTTGTTCTTTGCTCATTCAACTCTTTCAGGAATAATTCTATATATTCTTAAAAGTCATTTCACTTACTGAAGTACGTGGGATAAATTTAATTAGTTCCGTTATCTAAATAAATGATTTTCCTCAATCATAGATATTCTATGTCAAACACCATCCGGAGTGATATGGAATACATAAAAATGATGATGAATGAACCCATTTATATCATTTATTCTTTCTTTTTTGTCTTCACGGCCTTTTCCTTTTTACCATCATCGTAAGTATGACCTTTGATTTTCATCATGAATTTATTTATATATTTTGTTTCATATCATCTCCCTAAGACGTTTCTGTTTGTTTGGATTTTTGTTTTCAGAGGAATTCCTTCTATGTGTGATTTTAATAGATATTGGGACAATGTTGCAGGAATATGCAGAGGTAAATTCATATATATTACAAACAATATATTACAAACAATGTGTGTGAAACATGGCGGACAATCAGTTATACAATTACATGTAGAAAAGAATAATTTTTTTTTATTTGACACGACGCCTATGTTTCAAATAAAAAGAGAATATTTCATCTTGTCTGCTTCATCAATATCGAAAAATTTATTTTGGATGCTCAGCTTTCTATACATTTTTTGCAAAACATTTTCAAGGTCAATTAATGCTATGATTTGTATTACTATGTAATTATACATGCATTTAATAAATATAAATGTAATGGGTCCGTTTGAATCCCGCAGAGAAATTGCATTGAATGTTACACTGAACTGGAGACAAAGATATGGTTCAAAATGTATATTAATTAGGACACATGCCATAGCACGGTATATGCCAATCAAATATTTCGTCGGTTTAGTGGATTTCGAATAAAAGAAAATACTAGTCTAGATAAATAATAAAATGCTTAAATTATTTTACATTTCTTCTATTTGTATGATTCCCACGATTTCGTTGACTAACAACCTTATTTTCACTAATGATTAGTAGGTTTGTAGCAAGTCAGATAGAAAGAAGTTCCTTTGAACAAGGAAAAATCGAAACCCTAAATGATGAACAGCAGTTAAAGCTTCGTTTTATTTATTTATTAAATATATTCCATACATATTATAGTTATTATTCTCAAATATAAATCATATAAAACTTTAGTTTAATGTTTGAAAACTATTTAATGTTTGTAACCTATTCAAAGGTATATAAGAAACATTGCTTGATGAAAATTTTATAAATGTACCTTAATTTGAAAATGGAGAGAAAACACACACACAATTTAATATAAAATCCCACTTCAAAAGAAATTCGGTTATACGACTTGTTGTTCTCTATCGTAAAATGACCCCATGAAAATGCTCAAAGTGTTTCCGCATTTGTGGATGAGTACATTATGGTACCATATAAATCTGTCTCCATTTTATGAACTCTTGTGAAGACTTCATTCGAAAAAAAAGTCTGAATTGGTTAAATTATGATGGGATATGTCTTTTTAAAATAAAATATCTAAAATATGTGCATTTCCGATAACATATTATACACCTACTCATTGGCCAAAAACAACCTAAAACGATATATATATATATTCATTTAAATTGACATTAAAAAATAAAGAAATGTTGCATACGATTTCCTAAAAATATGACAAAACAAGCTAAACTTTGTAAAGTCATGTTCTTAAACTGTCTTCAACTTGAAAAATGAATAAGATATTATTCAAAAATGTCTATTTTGAAGAAAAAAATATCACTGGAATTTAAACATTTTTGAGATAAACAATTTACATGTCAGTCCCTCATATACTAATTAAAATATATCAGGTAAGAGCAGAAAGGAAAAAGTTCAAAAAAAATATTGAACATGAAAGTAAATTAAGAACCCATAACTTTGATTGACACTTCAACGTTTCGTGATATCATTTATTTCTTCATCACAGTCATGCAAACTGCATGCCGTATGCAGTTGGTTTTTTGTATCACATGTTCGTACATTTCGCTACTTTTTAATATTAGAATTAATTTGTTCCCTTTTCTTTAGAATGTAGATCTGGCTTTAATCGTCTCAATTGTTTAAAGCCATGTCAATTTCCAAGCTAGGGTGTTAAATGTAGAAACACTTACAACTGCTGTGAAAAGATCTGTAACAGTAGTTGTGGATGCAACGTGAATTATGTCTCTAAGGTGGAAAACGAATCGGCGAAAAAAGGTACATAAAAACATGTCTTTAACATTAAACATTTAACGATAGGATCTTCTCTACAGTTACACCTTGGGAAGTTATTGTGATCTGCCATTTGATGCAAAACAGTATATTTTGGATTTTTTTAAATGTCTTGTTAATGTTAATTTAAGTGCTGTGGAATGTTATTGCTACGATATGAGCTGAACATTTTTTTAACGATTTATGATGTCTACAAAGCTAAATTAAGATACTTGAAGTAGTGAACCAAAATGTTACGTACTAAAAAGTAGAAATAAAATGAAGAACTTGGTAATTGTGTGCATACCATATATCAAAAAGAAATAAAGCTTCCAAGTATGCACAATCTATGCAAACAAAAAAATGGCTTCAACATTGTTTACATAACGCTGAATTTCGATTTGTACATATATTGTGCTTTAAAACTGTAAAATAACGTTGATATTTGGCTGAGCATTTGAAATACCTTAGTGAAAGCTAGATTTCCACTGTCATGCGAGCTGTCACGAACACCACGATTGACAATGCGTAGCTGGTCGTAAAACTTCTCTATAATCCTAAGCTTGGATACAAGGTAATGCTGGTTAATACATTGTAATGCGTTTCGTTGAAGTTTGATATGTTAAGGTCACGATTAACATATTTCAGGTGACAAGATCTGCCTTGATCTCATCTCCAGGTGCGATTCGATTACATAAGTTCTGATAAGATTGTTCAGAAAGAATTATCGAATGGATCTTGATCTGATCCGAGCATCGCAACTTTAGTCTCTGGTTTGGGACGTTTGCGTAGGTACAGTTTGTATACGTTCAGATTTATTCATCACGAACCGATGTGCTCTGTTGCGATAGGACAATATAATGATGGTGATTCTGTTCAAGATAATGTTAGAAGGTTATCATGTTTTGAGCTACGAATGGACCCTCCGACGGGTATGTCTATATTGCCCGACGAACCATATTATCGCATAACGCCTTAACGCAGCAAAGCTAGATATATGTCTCTTCTAAGACATTCATGTCCAATACATATTTCTTTTTCGATATCGTCAACATCGCGATGTATAAAATATCGATACAATATCGATTTTAAATTGTCAACATTTCTAAAATATCTTTACCGTTAACATCGTCGACATTGTCGACATCGCAACCTTGACGATGTTGAACCGATATCGAGCTTACATCGTCGACATAGCCGACTCTCTTTAACGTTAACATCGTTGACATCGTCGACATCGCAACGTCGACGATGTTGATTCGATATTGAGTTTACATCGTCGACATTGCCGATATTTCTTAAACGTTAACATCGTCGACATATCAAGGTCGACGATGTTGAACCAATATCAAATTCACATAGTCTACATCGCGGATATTTCTTTAACGTTTACGTTGTCGATATTGTCAACATCGAATGTTGACGATGTTAAACCAATATCGAGTTAACATTGTCCACACTGACGACATTTCTTCGACGTTGACATCGGCGACAAAGTTAACATCGCAATGCATACGACATTCAACCGATATTGAGTTTACATTGTCTACATCGCGGATATTTCTTTTACGTTGTCCATTGCAATGCAATGTCGACGATGTCGACGTTGTAAACAGGAAAGAAAGCACACGATATTACGGAAGCGTATAACCGCCTCTTGATGTTGTTTTAAATCTCTTAATGGCAAATTAAATTTAGTGCCATATTCCTATAAAATGTATATATTGTCAAAATTATGTCGACTTATACAATGCGTAAATAACAAGTCGATATATCTGTGATGATTTAACCTCTCATTTGAAGCTTTGTTGACTTTGATTAAGTCATAATTTTATTTTGTGTTATAAATTTGTCGTATTTATATAAATACGTAGAAATTTTCTCCCTATCTTTTATATTGAAAATTAATTATGTTGAAATTGTGCAATTTGCGAGGCTTTCGCGTCCATATTTTGATGACTTCTTGTCTGTTTACAAGCAATGTCAACTTAAGTTTGTCGTCTTAAGTTTGGAAAACAATTTAACTCAATCAATGGCAATTATAAACACAATAATATAGAGCAGTAAACATAATAGCTAACTGCAAAGCTTCATAAGCGTGAGAGACAAGAGCGAAGCACATTCTTTAGTAATAAAAAAACCAACAGCTTTAAAGTGTAAATTAACGAATGAAAAAATAAAACAAAGATGATACACAAAGGTTTAAACAGGTTTTTTTATTATTTCAGTAAATACTTTAATCAACACATGAGTTTATTTAAACTAAATTTGTAATAAAAAAAGAAGAACCTTTTAGTAAATTTTAATTAGGTTTCAAATAATACATGTATGGATGTATATTTGAAGAGTTTTATCTAAACCTAATTAATGATGATTCTATATCATTCGAAGTGCTTTTGAAAGATTAACTATAAAATTACTGAAAGAAATATGCATTTCCGATTGCTCTATATATATTTCTTAAACTTTAATTTGAAAGTAAAAAAGAGAGATTAATCCTTTGTGATGGGAACCATAATAACTTAAATTATTTGATGGTAACGAAAAAGAATATAAGAAATCACACACACGTGCGCGCACGCACGCACACACACAACATATAAGTAAATTAGTTATTCTAGTTCAAATTTTTAGTGAAAATTTCCCTCTGACTTAGATAAGTCGCCTAGGTGAATTCGACAAACAATTATTTTGCAATAAATTCTGCGACATTTAATTTTGGCGGCATAGTTTATACGCAATAATTCAACGCGACATTGCGGAATTCGACTTTAATAGATTAAAGTGCTTAAGACGTCAAAAACATGTCGAAATGGTGTCACTAAATACAGTTTGTTGTCATAATTAAATTGCTAAACTTTAAAACAATCATATATGACAATATATTTATGTGAATATACCATAAAACCTTGGATTTAATAATAAGACGGTTTTGAAAATAAGCCTCCTATTTCTTGCACTGAAAATTACTCAAAAATAAGCCTGTTTTGAAAATAAGCCAGTGATGACAATGCCAGTTTGGAAAGATTTTAGACTACCGTAAAGTTTCAGTTGTAGCACGTACCTGTTTATATTATGCTGAAAAAACCCGCGCTGTTATTGTAAAATAAACATTGTGCAGAAACGTCTGTTTATATTGTTTATCGTCATTATCAAGTCGTACAAATGATCGGTCTATTTTAAAGTGGCCATCGGTATGCAAACCAATTACGGCATAAAGGGACATTTAGACAGTAAATAATTTTTCTAATCAAATCATAATTATTGCTTCCTATACTCATATAAACTGTGAAGTCCGACAGGTTAGTGTATGCCTCTGACACCGGAAATTGATAAACAAACATTGATCACGCGACGAGTCAACAGGTGGCTGGTTACGTAATGAAGATTTACACTGGATGCAAGGAACAGCAACCGGAGTGAATAAATATTCCAATACATGAAATAAAATTGAATTAAAAACATTTTACCATTTTCATTTTACTCCTACAGGTGTTTACCTGGATATATCATTTTTAGAACCGTCAAATAGTTCACAATCGATCATTACAATTTAAATTGTTTTGATAATAAGCCGTGATTGTGATCTCATCATTAACGGGAATTTTGCATTGATAATAAGCCGCGATTTGAAAATAAGACGGTTTTGAAAGTAAGCCCCCACTTTCTTACCAAAAGTTAAAATGAGCCGCGGCTTATTTTCAAGGTTTTAGGGTATCGCGTTCCAACCCAACAATGAAAGGCGGTTAAACGTTTCCGTACGATATAGACACAATGTCTACTCGAGTTTGGTCACCATTGCAATGTCGACAATGTCAATGATGTAAACAAGATATAATAGGAACGACGTAGACACGACGTTGACTCGATATCGATCAACATTGCGATGTCGACGTTGTAAACGAGAAAGAAGGCACACAATGTAGACACAATTTCTATTCGATGTTGGTCAACAATGCGATGTCGACAATGTCGAAGATGTAAACAGGATATAAGAGGTATGATGTAGACACAAGGTCGACTCGATATCGATCAACATTGCGATGTCGATAATGTCGACTCTGTAATCAGAAAGAGGGGACATGACGTAAACACAATGTCGACTCGATTTTTGGTCAACATTACGATATCGACAATGTAAACATGATATATCGGGTACGCTGCAAATGCTAATTTAATAATTACTCTAATATGGTATTAACACAATGTCGACTCGATGTTGGCCAACATTGCAATGTCGACAATATTGATAAAACATCGTGCATTCCAAGATTGATTCTGATCATCACAATTATAGTGGCACGATTAAGTGCGACATGTTGCGCTTTGTAAAGATAAAGTTCGATCTGATATGATGATAAGTATTGATTTCGATTGAAACTAAATTGTGTTGATCGTAGAGAAGTTTTGACAAAAAACATTTTTCTACGATCAACACTATTGCTTCGACAACCCTCAAGATCTAGTGAAACTTGATACGATAACTACGATTAATCTACAATTTAAACCACGATATCAATCATCAGGTGGATAAACATTACATGCAGATATTAAAATTTATTTGGATATTTTTACTTTATATTGTTTATATTTTCGCAGCAACAAAAAATCATTAGGGTAAAGAGGGACCTTAATTGCTTATATAATTTTTGTCTATAAGTCTGAACAATACGAGAGAGAAGCGTCTGTCATCAAGTCAAAAACGTTTTTTTCTTCTTCAAAGTATAACACATGATATTGGAGCATAAGCCAGTTTTTACACTTTGTTTATTACATTGTTTTTCAATCCTCTAAATTTTTATTTTCTTTTTTTATTTTGGAAATGCGAATAGAATGCAATGTTGGTTTTTATGGGCGCAACTGTTCAAGGCCATGTCGATATCCTAACTATGGTCCTTTTTGTCAAAAGAAGTGTGATTGCAACGAAACAAACTGTAGCAGTGTAATTGGATGCCTTTTGGACATCTCCACCAAATTTGTAATAGAAGCGGAACAAAACGGTACTATGCTATATTTTATGAAATTCTTAAAGAATTCAGCACATCTTTATAATTAGAAAATAAGAACTAATATTACAAAAATACGTATTCAATTCAAATTATCTATTTCCAAGAAAAAGAAGAACTTGAAAATTCTTCGATGGATTCTCCGATGGATTCTTCGATGGATTCGTCCATAGATATGAATATTGGGATATTAACAACAATTATAACCGGATCTCTACTTGTCATCATAACTGTTGGCCAATTGATAAGAAAGCAATGTGGTCGAAGAATGCCTTCTATTGAAAGCAACTATAACACTTACCATATTGGATCACCATACGAATGAAAATGAAAAAAAAAATCAAATAAAAAATACATTTAAATTTGATAATAATTCTATTATTTACCCAGAAAATGTTTTGATTATAACAGAACTTTTAAAGATTTTGTGACAAGTTGTTTACTCGTTAATAAAATGACGACGTCAGTGTTCAAGGCGACGCAGCGGTAACTGATAAAATGTTGTAAGGACCTTGAAACAAATCCTAAGCGGTAAAAAAAATACCAAAATCGGTTAGAAATGCATTTTGTGAATTACATTTTGAGGTCTAACAATATTGGAAATATTCGGACAAGTATGATGACAATAAGTGAAAAAAAAAGAAACCCCGGCCGATAAAAATGGACGTCAAAATGCTGAACGACACAGCATGGACGTTAGACAAAAAGTAATACAGTGCAATTTTGGAGCCGACAGATCGTTTGTATATAGAAAATATTTTAAAAAACTAAACTTAAAATGGATATTGAATGTTTACTAAGGTTGCATGTTCAAAGAAAATATTTTTCCGAGACATTTTCGGAAATAAAACATAAAAGTTTTTGAATCGATGTGAAGGTTTTAGCAACAACGTAAAGACTGGAATTTTTCGACGTCGCACATTGCGCCGCCTGGCAAAACCTGTTACAAATTATTCAGTTTTTAAATAAATAAAGTACGGATTTTAATGTTTTAGTACTGTTTGCCAAATGGTCATTGAAGAAGACATTGAAGTCTAATGAAATTTAGGTCAATATATTTTAAGTTAAGAGTTCTGTCTACGCCGTATTGGAAGATCCCTCGTAGCTGGTTTAGTTTAACGTTACTCGATGGCTCTGAACAAATATTTATTTTCAAACCTCTTAACGTAGTTTACGGCAATGCTTAGTGTTTCGTTTTTTGGCAAAACGACCCGGAATTGATTTTTCAAGTTTTTGTTCAAACACAATTATTTTAAGGATCTCTTTAAATAATTAGAAAGTGTTGATGGCTTGATGAAATGTATAGAATGATTGAAAAAATGCGCAAAATATAAGTGAAGGTCTTGACAATCAAGTTGAGCTTATTTCTGTTAAATTGATTTTTAAAAATGACATTAAAGCAGGAGCATATGTCAAGATATAATAACTGAATCGAATTATTATTAGAATTTTCGTATAAATAGGAGTGCTTCCCTATGATATTGATTATGTTAATGATCTCCTTTTAGGATATTGATTTACATATATTACGGAACTGTGAAATCAGGGGAGCATTAGGTGTAGCACGGTGTGGCTATTTCAATGCTGTTTCATTAAATATCAAATGTTTATAATAATACAATGGCTTATTGACAGAAATATGATTGCATTATTTTTGTTCGTTTAAGTCAACTGAAATTTTTTATAGTTCATCCTTACAGTACTTTGCAATTATATAATATTTTAAAGCAATATAAGCTGTATTTTTAAGGATTTTTTTTAAAACCTGCTATTATGATAATTTTGCATTTAACATTAACCGTTATGATATATACATATAAAATGAAAAAAATAAATAGTTAATATTATCAGAAGATTTCACCACTAAAGAACATTTAGCAATTCAATTTCTGTATAGGACAACGATGATGCTATTTTGCCTAAATAAGAAATCGTTTTTAACAGCTTTCCTCACAGCTTCCATTCTATGTTTCTTTCATTCGACCAATGCTTTGATAGCATTTTACAATAAACACTTTCAACAAAACAAAATTTCAGCTCATGTTTAATGTTACTTCATTGAAAAATAAAAATATCTATTTTTGACATCTATTTGATAAATACTTTCAAAATGATATCATTATGTATTAATTTGTAATTCATTTTATACTCTAAAGTAATAATAAAAAGTTTGTAGCATTTATCTGTTCAATAATATAAAAACTATAACAACAAAATAATATGATATAAGATTATTCATGTTGAGCGACGACTTTATCACAGTTGATTATATTCATTTTAAAGAGATTACCATTTTAGCATATTGAACTCCAATATATTCAACAAGCAAAACGTTTTTTAATTTTTTTTTTAACTTTTGTTTGAGCTTCCAATTTTTGATATAATATTAATTTCTAAAAAAAATTTATTAATTTTATAGATCAGAATTCCAGTTGGTGAATTGAGAGTGTTCAAATTGCTCGTTTTTTTTTACAGAACATAGCTACGTGTATAATACTCAATAAACTTTGATGATTCAAACGAGTAAAAAATATCATACATCTACATTGTTCTTTTCTTTCATTTTCACAACTTTACAACGTTTAAAATGATTTAAATGGAAAGAAAACATTGCCTTGCTAAAATATGATTTTTAATTTGTGGTTATACCACGTTTATATTACTGAGACATATATTTATAAGTATTCATTTTTCGAATAGAACGTGAAATTATATATTGGAATTTTGAATGGTGAATGCAGTCAAATCCTGTATTTGTGTTAAAAAGGAAAACAGAATTCATTCATCCCAAACTTGTCACATACTGTAATTTTAATCATATTTCAGTATGTATTTTATGATGTTGAATATAAATCAGAGTCATCTTTTATTCTAAAGGATTATTATACAAAAACAACACGAAAAGAGGAAATCATTTAAAAAAAACACGTTCATTTTAAAATTTCTTCAAGTACCTCAATCAATAACTATTCAAATTAAAATACATTAAATCTACCTATATTGATACATGTACATGTATTCAGTGAATTTGAATTTGAATTTAATAAAATTTAATTTCATTTGAGACGTTTTAAACATATAAAAAGAAATAATTACCCTACACATAATATTCGTGATTTTGATATAACACACAATAACGAATTTCCATAACATAACATGCAAACATTTGTTACATGTACATGCAACACTATATGATGTTATAGTTTTTGAACTATGCAACCATTAAGTCGCGGAAATAGGAAATTATATATTTGTGAACATAAAGTATTTTCAAATTGTCAATTAGCTATTTACATTGCAATACTCATTTGCGAAAAAAAAAATAAATAAAAAAAAAAATCCGCCATGCTTTGGTTTTATTTCAATGTTATAATTTTATTCCTTTTTGTGTAATAGAAGTATATATATTTATTACATATCAAATTGCAAACCAAAAATTTAAATAATCAATCATACATTTTATATGTATTTTTAAATATTGCAAATAAATAATACAATATAAATACTTAAACATGATTTTACAGCTGCAGTCGGGTCATGCCTATATCATTTCATTAGTATTTATTAATTCAAAGGATTGTATTTCAGATATTGGAGCAAACCTAAAGGAATGTGTCTAAAGGTTGATATATAAACACATAATAAATTAGATTTACTAACATCCGTCAACTTTTCATAAAAGAAAATGTCATATGATCTGATATGATGTTAAATACATTCACCTACATTCTGCACTTATTTGACACAATGTCCTGTTCATGATTGTAATATAAAGTTCTTGATAACAGTTATTTACGGTATATTTATTCGATATTTTTATGTTCATATCGAAGTGTCCCTGCTAACATGTACACACCATTGTCCGTAGTTTCACTTTCAATACAATGACGAGTACATGACTCCGAGGGATTATACATATTAGGTGTCACGCTATGTTCAGTCAGCACCGATCCAACGTAATGGACATTTTCTCTGATACGTCTAGTGTATAATCTATTGTTTACTACAGTTATAATGAGGACAGCAGCAATTATAAGTACAACTCCAATCCCTACCGAAAGACCAATGATCAGTTGGAGACCATTATCGTTGTCATGCCCTAGAGATATAAAAAACCAAATAATGAAAAGAGCAAAGGTTAAAACGCAAATAGATATTTGATATTTGTATCCTTATTACATAAATTGCAAATATCGAGTACGAGGAATTCAACAGGGCCTGAATAAAAATGTTGTTATTACATAATTGCTTAGAGTATATCTATTTTTCATATAAATTGATATTATTATCCACATTGAAGGTAATTGAAAAATCCTCCATGGACATTGATTTTATATATATATATTTTTTTTTAAGGTTTAGGATTTTTTTTGGGTATCTACAGCAATATTCAATGATTGTAGTTTTCATACTCATTTATATTGTTTTACCAATCTCTAAAAAAACCCTAGAAAACAAATGTAACTCGAAGTTCTTTTAATACCTTTTGTTAAAACTGGGTTTGTTTAGAACCGAAATAATTCTCAGTTCTATGAGACCATTCAACTTAGATTTGGTATTTAAAGTACATAGAACAACACATGCCTCTCTCTCTCTCTCTCTCTCTCTCTCTCCCTCTCTCTCTCTCTCTCTCTCTCCCTCTCTCTCTCTACCATTTAACGCATTGTCTAAACATCCATTAATGTGATCGCATGCTATCTTTGAGCAATTGCATCCTTCTTGACACTCGACACCGTAATTGGGATATCGGCAAGGTTTCGAGCAGTTTTGTCCATGGTATCCCGGATGACATTCTTTAAAAATTAAAGTTAACTTGTCAATGAAATTTCAAACCTAACGTTTGCATTTGAACAAAATGAATGTTATAACTGATCCGTGTAGAACAATAATCATGAATTTTAATTTTTTATTAGCATACGTTTTTATTAATAAATTCATTTGCATTGATTAAATTGTTTGAAAAATTAGACAAAGATAAGAATTACTATACTGCATACATGTATGTAAAATTGATTAATGACAAGAAATACTTAATATACAGTGAATGCAATTCAGAAACCAATTCCCATTTCTGTTTCACTATATATGACAATGATTCTGTACAGGTAGTATTATATACATGAATATTGTACAAAGTTTAAAATCAATTTATTTAACTTTTTTTGACCATGCACATACTTGATCGTCCCTAACGATATACGTACTAGTACAGGTGCGTATCTTTGTATTGTAGTATTTATCATCTTCGCACTGTGTGGCTATGCTAGAAGGGAAACAATATTATGTCGTATTTTCAATATCTTACCATTTGTTTAACAAGCACAATACTAAAATGTGGTAATGTCAAAAAGTAAATCATTAGAGTCAACTTAAAAAAAAATAACCTTACCTCAAGCTGAATAATTCTGCATTTAAATAAAACAGTGTAAATAAACGTATGCTCGTTATCTGAATAAGCATAGTTAATCATCTATATACTCAAAAAGCAATAGGTTCAACAGGCATACTATGCGAATTACACATAGCCAAGCACTTAAACACGAAAAGGAAATTGGTTGAGGGATGTTTCATTATCAGAACTTTAAAAGGAAGTTAATTCAAACCAAATTATAAGTTACGGTATATTATTCGAATAGATTGTAAATGCGAATAGACAAATAGATGGGTGGATAAATAGATGGATAGATAGATAAATAGATAGAGAGAGAGAGAGAGAGAGAGAGAGAGAGAGAGAGAGAGAGAGATAGATAGATAGATAGATAGATAGATAGATAGATAGATAGATAGATAGATAGATAGATAGATAGATAGATAGATAGATAGATCAACGATCGATCGATCGATAGATATATATTATTATATTAATGATAGATACATTCTAGAATTATTTGTAAGGAAAAGTAAGGTTCGTTTTAAAAACCCCAAAAGACGAGTGTGTAAATAAACTACATAATTCACCTCTTACAATTTGAGAATTGTTAAAGTGTTATTAGTTTTCTGTTTTCCACACACTTTCCAGTGTCTTAGAATTACCATTGTTTTTAATTTAAAAAGTACTAATTCACAAAGACAAGGTTAAGATGGACGGTCTATATTTAAATCAAGATTATAATCAATTTACCAAACTCTTTTGTAGTATAGCATTTATTAATAGGCAGTTAAATGTAATCTAGAAATAAAATGAAGGTACATGTACAATTTATGTACAATTTATTAAAAAACTTGTACGTGAAAAAATTACTCCCTGTGGCCTTCAACTCAACATGCAGGTATATCGACCACGTATTATAATTAACAATTGTTACTTCCATACTTACGTCGAATCGATATATCCCACTCCACTTGAAAGAAAAGATACCACAGTCTGCGTTATCTGTTACCTATTTGGATATTTTACTGGAAATGGACATTGATGGTAACCTAACAACAAAACTTTATGATAAACGTAATAACTTCATTTTTTCTATAGTCAACTTTCCTTTCTTATGTAACAATATACCTTCATCATCTGCATATGTTTTTTTGTCTTTAGGTTCATTCGATATGCAAGGGCATGCTTTTTGTATAAAAAAATTCTAAGACGAGGCAAGCTACTTACAAACAAGTTGATAAAACATGACTATCAACAGTCTCGTTTAAAGTCATCTTTTCGTAGGTTCTATGGTCGATACAACGACCTTGTCAGCAAATACAATCTCCTACTGGGTCACATGCTGACTGACGTTTTTTATACTAATTGTTAGACCATAATTAATCGCCGAATTGAGTACGGACTTTTCCGTTTTCCTGATAACGACAAAGAGCACACGGCGGGTGTGACCGGTCAGCAGAGGATGCTCACTCCTCCATGGCATCTGATTCTGTCTCCATTTGTTTTAGAAGTCTGTGAACAGTTTATATAGTTAAGTGTATCAAAGTACAATAGAAGTCCGTGTTCGCTCTGCTCCTGTTCTGTAATTTTCCTTTGGACTTTCGAATTTGAACACTTTTCTTTATCATCACATGTCATATAACACTATCAATGACACTAGCAATATTATTAGCCAACATATATCGTAGACCAATTTATATAGTTAAGTGTATCAAAGTACAGCAACGTTTATAACAGGATAAAATATAAGTAATTATTAAATTATTTCTCAACAAAGCAACGCTAAAGATGCTCTTATTCATTAAACTATTTTAAGACACGTTAAATTGAGAGTTTTTGTTTTTTTATACACGCCTACATTCTTTTTTTCGTTTAATAAAAAGAACGCGATTAAAGTCATTTGTGCAACAATTTTTTTGCAAATTGTCTGTATAGATAGGGCATAAATCAAACATTTTCAAGTAAGATTTGCCTATGTATCATATTATTCAGTCATTTATATTGTCGTCTAAAAAATATTTCTATAAGTATATAAGTTTATAATATCTATTTGTTTCAACTTGTTAATACAAAGTGTTTTTATTTTTGAATGTCATATTCATTTTATTATGTCTTATTTGTATTTGTTTAGGGTTTTTATATCAGCTTAATTCAAAATCTTCTTCGAAAAATACGTGTTCTCAAACTTGGATCTAAATTTAAATGATGCTTTATGCGATCAAAATTCCCATGGATGCAACATTTTAACATCATGTGACTATCTACATGCAATTTTTACTATTTGTTTACAATATTGTGCTATACTTGGTGAAGTTAGAGTGAGTTTAGAGTTCTAGTGTAAACCGGAATAGGAAGGTTTGGTTATTTTAGAATTATACAACATACACGACGGCAACTGAAAAGAAAATGTCAGTTTTTCTATTTGTGATACAAGTTTTTCTTATCATGTTCAAATGTATTATTTTTTCCAATGGTTTATGTGTTGGGTGAGTTTCTTACTTTTGTAAAGATTTATTCATTCGACTAGTATTATTTATATTAAATAATTCGAGTAGTATGATTTATATTAAATAATTTATTAACATTGAATAAATATATAGATCAACATATCATCCTTGCTGTGCTGATTACATATGGAACGAGGAAATAGGAAAATGCCCCCGTAAGTATAAAATATTTCATTTTTGCTATGCATATCTTATTTAAACGTCTAAAATGAAATTCAGGACACTGAGGTTCTCTTTGGACGTGTCGTTTGTCCGTCTGTTAAAAACCGTTTCATAATTTACGTCTTTAAGGTATCCCACTCCTCAACGTTCTTGTATCAAGAGTTTCTTGAGAAGTATATCATTGAAATCTGTAGACATACTTAAAAAATACAAAGATAATGGGGGGGGGGGTCAGTCTTCATCCCTCTGAGTTATGGCCAATTAAATTTGCCCTTTTCCCACCTCAAATGAAATTTCAGCCTGATTAGGATTTCTTGTCAGTGTTTTTGATTAAGCAAACTTATTTCCTCAAATATTGTTTTACATTTTGCACAATGGTCACACTGAATAGAGGGATTACGAAAATAATTGTACAAAGCTGCATTAATTTTTGGTGACCTTTTTGCACTTAAAATAAACAATTTCTATAATAGTTAAAATTTGATTTGAAATAAAAACGTCTTTGAATATCAAGAATTTTATAAGATTAATCCACTTTGCCTATATACATGTATATTCAGTAATATTTTGACATACTTAAACATGGGGGTCAGTGATGTCAAATTTTAGATATATGGCTTCAAAGGTAAAATTCTCACAAATTTTGGCTTAAAAAATTCAGACATTTTCTTTAGATTTGCATGATTTTATGCTAAATGTCTATCAGTCTATCACTCTTAAGATTTTATTTTGTACATATCACACAGAACCAATAGAATACGTTACAAACCTATCAAATATTATAAATGTGAATAATGAATAAAGTATAATAAAAAGAAAAGTCTATTAAAAATTCATAAAATTGCTTGTTTCTGTTATTTTCGTCTAAAAAAACCTTCCATACAAAAAAAAATAGTTCCCCCGAAAACTTGTTTGTTTCTTGATGGATATTGTGTAATGATGAACTAATAAGCTTTCTGTTATGATGTTATGATTAAATAAATAAAATCATATTCATTAAAAATATAATGATCATCTGCGCAATGAATCAAAACGTGAGGAGTGAGATACCTTAAAGGGACTTGGACACGATTTGAGCTCAATATTTTGAAAATTTTATTTTTTCATTTTTAATGTCCAGAATGGTCAATATGGATGTTTTTATTGCTTTGTCAAAATTTGAAAGTCAAATATCCAGTTACAAGTAGGTTACACAGGTTAAAATTTATTGTTTTGTAAACAAAGCTCAAGTCCTGTTATTGTTTACATATGTCTTGTATTGGTAAAAGTTTCAAACTAATGTTGATTTTTGATGTTGATAAAATTATTTATGAACACATTGAATCAGTTTATTTTGTTTCCACAAGTCATTTTGTCAAAAAATAGTAATTTCTTTACTTTGTATTATTTGTAAACAAATATAAGACTCGAGCTTTGTTTACATAACAACGACTTCTTTCCTCTGTGTCTCGCTTGTAACATGACTTCTAACATTCAGATTTTGGTAAATCATTCAAAATACACAAGTAAACTATTTTATACATAAAAATCTAAAATAAAATTTTCATCTGGAATCGTGTCTAGGTCCCTTTAAGGAACCACAATTTTTTTCAATTAAAAAGAGCTTGATCTTTAAATAAAGTTTGTAAACCTGATAATCCTGACCTTCCAAATAGAGATGTTGAGGAAATGGATTACCTTTTTGGGGGTAGGGGATTAAGGTATTAAGTATAAAAATAGGACATAATATATTTATAAGGAAGCAAACTCTGACATTCTTTAATAAGAGGCCCATGGGCCACATCGCTCACCTGAACAACATTAGCCATCAGTTTTATTGAGTCACAAAAAATGTCTGGACAATGTAGTAGAATAGATCCTGTTAAAAATGATTTTCTAAATTTTCTTCAAATATTCTTATGTTGAGCAATGAGCCACTTTTGAGCAAGATGATTTCAAAGTCATATCACATAATGAGTATCACAGTTCTCAAAAAGATCTGAAAGAAATATCTATAAACCAATATCAGACTTTGAGTCCCTCGTGGGACCCAAAATTTATCCATGTTCGAAGCAATTGATAATCAACAATTTGTCAAGATGCTCGTTTATTAGTAAAACTATTTATCATAACGTTAAAGATTATGAGAATAATTTAATGTTTTTCCTATGTATAAACCACCCTACCCCGGGGATCATGATTTGAACAAACTTATATCTACCCTTCCTGAAGATGCTTCCAAGAGAAGAATATATTGTGAAAGATACCATCAATGTTTCAATAATTTTTAATTATCGCCCTTTGAAAGAAAGCGTGGCCCTTCATTTCATCAAACTTGAATCCTCATTACATAAGGATGTTTTGTACCAAGTTTGGTTCAAATTAGCATTTGGGTCGAAAGATTTACAGTTAAAGAGAGGCTATTCAAGCCATCTTGTACTATTCATCTGTTCACTGTATGTCTTTAATCATCTTCCTGTAAGTATGAGGCAGGCTTTAAAATGGAAGTAAAGTGAATGTAATTTGAAATGCTTAAGGTTTTAATTTGTTAAAAAAAAAACAAAAACCACGGTAAACATGAGTCACAAAGGGTTCAAAAATACATATGAATAATTTATTATATATGACTGATAGCAAAAATGTTTGCTGAATATATCTATGTCAAATTTGTTAAATTGATCATTAATAAGCAGATACTTAATCTATGAAAATCCCACCTACGAAAAAGTACGGAAACATTTCAAAATAAACATTTCCAAAGTCACCAATATATGCAACTTTGCATTACATTAACGTGCAATTGAACCGCATTATAATGTAATGTATGTTGTACTATAAAATCAAGAAGTTTATAAGTAACAATTGGGAAATATTTGCTTTGGTGAAAGGTGCATACAATGGTTTTGATTTGTCGATTTTTTGTATTGGTATATTAATTCTAGCTTGCATGGCGGGTTTCTATGGTGTCAATTGTACAAAAACCTGTCGTTATCCAAGCTATGGCACTGATTGTCAACAACGATGTAACTGTGCTGAACACAAGTGTCATGTCATCAAAGGATGCATAGAAATAAGTGAGAATTGTGTTAATTGCATTATTATGCATAAGTCTGTTTAATCTATTCAAAACAGAGTTTATAAAATGTATAGCGAAAGTCAAATTGCGCAGTTCATAAATCTGTTAAAGAATTCTGGGGCTTGTAATATAAAGCATGCTTAGATTTTGACTAAAGTAGGGTCATAAGTAGGACTTAGACGGAATCTTAGGACCTACATAAGTCCTGCTTAAGTATGGCTCATACCGTAACATAAAGCAAACTTAGCAATGTCTTAGCTAAGTCATGCTTATATTGAAAAGTAAAAACGAATTGTTCATTTCCATTGTCGAATTTGAATGCATTAATAATAAAATCATTGTCTTAGGTTAATAGCTTGTTTATTCCTGATATCTTTGATATTGGATGGGGTAGATATAAAGACAAAAAATTCAAGGTGGCATGAGTATACATACATATGTACCTAAAAATTGTATAAAGCTCAAAGCGATGGATTTTAGGTAATGTTTTCAGTCTATTATTGTTACTTCTTTGTTTTGACGAATATACACTATTTTAGTCATTCTCGACGACTGCCTGTGGCGTAATATCACTATGCCGTTAGAATTATCTTTTGTTCTACATCTTACCTCACCAATAAGGCAATTCACATACTCTGAGTATAATTTCTTCATTATGTCGATATACATTGTAATGAAACGTGCCAATCGTCGTCTTTAAAATCACTGAGGGTTTTTCTGCCTTCAAACGTCCTTTTTTTTAAAAAAGTTTCTCAAGTTTCGCGAGTTTACATATATACAATATAGTTACTTATTGTAAACTGATCATTACGTGTTTACAACCTATTCAGCAGCCAAATATATGGAAAATGTAACAGCTCATTACGACCACTGTTAAATTTATATCAATTAAATTTAAACTTTTATATTGGTGATTATTAAAATATTGATTTTGTGTAAATATGTGATTAATACACTGTATTCAAATGCTGAATTTAAATAATTAACAAAAACACTTCTAAATGTATGAAAACAATACTTCGACATACTTAAGTCACCTCTACCGGCCGTCTAAGTTTTGGGTTAATTGTCCTAGCTTAGCACTCTTCTAGTTACGGACTTAAATCTAAGAATGTACATAAGACCTACTTTGGCCCTGTCTTAGACTTAATACCCTTTATGTTACGAGCCCCTGGTCGTCTAATTATCTCAACTTTAAAAACTAAACATTTTCAAAAAAAGTATGTACACAGATTGTTTAAATGCATGTAATTTCTAAGCACTTTATAATGTGAGATATTTCTTCTCGCTTAACAGGAAGTGGTAAAATGACAGTGGGATTTCCAACATCTAATTTCTTATTGGGGTGTATCGTATGTCTTCTTGTTGTTCTTGTCATCTTCAAGGTCTTAAAATTAATACCGTCCTACAGGAGGTACATCGAATTTAGACAGAAATTTAACCGACAATCCACACAAAGAAGGTATGATTCTTTGGTTTTTGACGTTCGTTCATTGAACCATCCTGTTCTACAAAACGCACTAGATGAACAAGAAGGAATTGTTAACATGGTTTGAACAGTGACGTAACTATTACAAAAGGACTATGGAAGTGATTATGAATGTTAATTGTTGTACCGACGTTTAAGTCTAAAGGTTTGGGTGTCAACACAGTCTTTTCAATTGCTTTCAGGAATATCATATTTTAATGTACATATAGTTGCATAATGTAAGTGTATATATATTGTATTATGTATTTTGATTGCGATGCCTTCGTCAGTATACAACACAAAGAAGGTATGATTCTTTGGTTTTTGAATTTCGTTTATTGATCCATTCTGTTCTACAAAACGCACTGGATGAACAAGAAGGAATTGTTGACACTGTTTGAGCAATGAAATAACTGTTACAAAAGGACTATGGAAGTGATCATGAATGACAAATTGTTGTACCGACGTTTGTGTCTAAAGGTTTGGGTGTCAACATAGTCTTTTCAATTGCTTTCAGGAATATCATATTTTAATGTACATACAGTTGCATAATGTAAGTGTATATATATTGTATTATGTATTTTGATTGCGATGCCTTTGTCAGTATAAGTAAGATAAAATGGAGTGACCTGTATCTCTATAAATGACTTTTAAGAATCCTAAGTTATGCCCCTGATTATCAAACATTTTATGTAATTTGTCAAGATGAATTTTACTTTCATCAGGATTTAAATATAATTGATACTTGATATCATCTTAATGATTCATCAGGTGCATTTCTAATCGATTATTGTCCTACACTCTCTCAGACAATTTGATTAAGATCTCATCTTTTTCATCGATCGGACTGATTCGGAGAACACACTGAACAGATAATGTAAAACAAAACAAACATTGATTCCTCATCAACTCATGTGGCTACAAGAAGGAGCTGGACATTGACATATCCTTTCCTGAAGCTGGTTCATAAGAATATATTAACAATTTTACCTTGAACTACCATCAAGTTCTGTGCCTTTTCTCTCTCTCTTTGTTAAGATAATCAATGATGGATGTCTGAGGGTTTCAAACCATATACCTTTACACATACTTGTTACGAACTGCATTTCTTTATTTACAGAATCAAAACAAATACAAATGATAATGTGAAATATGGTCTCCAGTAAATTGACAAAAATATTAGATTTCTGTTATATTTTGTATGAACTTAATCTTTGATATATGTTCCCTCATATAATTCCTTTTTATCCACGATAAAACAATCATCTGGAAGATATGTTTCATTATTTATGGCAGGGGAACATTATTAGCACTCATTTACCCATTGACTTTTTGCTCCGCCAAATATTTTAAATCCTTAAAAATGCACAAGCGCAATTAAGTACATTTTTCTTCTCCAGTGTTCAATGAATTTAATCAAAATATATATATTTATATCCACATATTGTCTCCATTGCACGGAAAAAAGATTCTGGTAATCTGAAGCTTGTTATGGCTGTAGAATTGAATTCAATGACAATTTTTAAAAGCAAACTATCTGAATGTGTCTAATCGTCATTACTACAACAAATAAATGACTAGGTAATACTACAATTGTATAAAACATAATATTACATAATAATTCATTATATGGGCTTTATTATAAAATGTATCTAAACTACAAACTGATGTCGACTACTTGTTTAAAAAAACAAACTGACAAGTCACATGAGAAAAGATAGCTCAGGCAATAATACAAATGCATAAAAAGAAAATTTAAAAACACTAAACGAAGCAAAATTGAAATGTGGTGCACAAAAAAGACCACAGCGCAAGGACACCTGCTGTGTTTAGCATGTGACTTGCTGTTTCACCCAACCCAGACTCTATTATCAAGGCAAAATTGATTACTTTGAGCATTAAATAGCAGAAACAAATATACCATGCATGCATACCCGATGAGTTGAGGGCAAGTCAACGCGTATATCAACTAAACATAAAAAAGTAAAATTAACAGCAAAAAATAAGGTAAAATAAAAAAGCGATGGATGGATAATAAAAAACTAATAAGGAAAACATCCTTATTACAACTGATGCGTTTTCTCGGAACACTTAAAAACTTTCTATGTTATCTACAGTAACTGGGTTGTTAGGAGAAACAGCAGTTATCTGCTGACCTGTTACTAAAAACTAATAGGAGAATACAAAATACTTGTGAATTATTTGTTTAAAAGACAAAAGAATTCATTTTTTTACAGTTGGATTGAATTTGAATGTCAACGACATAGTTGTATAATATAGGTTTCTGAAACACCTAATCGCACAGCTTCTGTAACAGCAACATTTCTAAAATTCTGACATTTGTACACCGTTGGATCAAACCACAAAATGTAAGGCTAAAGTTTGATGATACAAAAACGTGTCTGAGTTACTGAAACGCCAGATTGAAAGGTGAAATAGATGGACATCATTTGTGATGAAAAATGCAGGAGTAAGCGTACAACGTTTACGCAGGACATATTCGGGTATTCTAAATTTGTGAACGAAAAATGGTTTCATGTGTTTAAAATATTTGAGATTGATTTGCACATGAAGTTTATGAATATAAGTCATATCGATCATGGAGGCTGTATAATTTTGAAGATGAAGATGACAAATAAAAGTGGAAAGGAAGATAAGGGAGCATGGATAAGAAAATGACTTTGAGGTGTTTAAAAAGTCTAAAAATAGAATCCAGCACCAATAAGTAAGATCGTCGAGTTGATGGTGCGAAAGCTGATAAGTAATTGAAGGATCCCTGTTGTTAAATGTATATAATCCGAAAAGAAAATGCTGTTTGTTATTACTTTCCCCGAAATATGCTTTGCTCTGATCAAAATAAAGGCTAGAAAGAACCAGACGGAGCATCAAGACCATAAAGAAAAATGTCTGGATTAGAGTTATTCGTCATCGGCAAATAATTAAGATTTAGATTTGTCAGTTTCAGCACGCTGGTCAGTGTTAGAGATACCCGAAGTGATAATTAGTGGTGTATAAAAATTTCAACATCCAAGTATATAAAAGTCGGTTAAACAAATTAAAAAAAAATGAATATAAAACATTTTATTGTACCAACAAGGTTTTTTTTGTGAAAGGAAAAAATGTACTTCTCTGCGCTTATAAGTAACTTTAAAAAAAATGCAAACTTTATGTTGAATTTTCCCATTATAGTCTGATTTTGTTAACCTGTTTTGAAATCGCTTAACCTTTCATAATGTTACTCGTATGAACCACGCGTGTCACATGATATACAATTTAATAAGCGTGTTCGATGTGGCTATATATGCAATGAATATACAGTTTACTTTGAAAATGTATTTTTAACGGGTATTATTTCCGATTGCTAAGCATTCCCTCAACTGGTGAAATTTTGACGATAAACAATTTCACGTGATGTAAACGGGAATTGTCCGATCTGTCTAATTTTTTCATATACATGCCCGCTTCTGAACAAAAGCCCACTCATTATATTCATGTTTATTCATTGAAAGGACAGGATTACAAACTAGAACAAAATTCACTGGAAAAGGATGTACAAAATCATCGATAATATGAAACATTATTCATTATGAAACAAAAAAGATTCAATCTATTTACCCAAATCAAGATGTGTCCTTTTTCTTCACTTTCATTTGAAAATCACAATCGTGGTACATGTAAATTTCTGTAATTCTGTGTTTAAAAGGACTGCAGAATGAACTAGACGTCATAGATTGAGAAGTAAACATCAGTATGACAATTAATAAAATATTGTAGCAAACCAAAATACCTTTTTGTGTCGGATATTGTCGACTTATTTTGTACAGTTAAATACCTGGTATAACGTACGGACAGTGTTTGAAAACCTGAAGTTTTGAGTTGTATATACTTCCTTTAACTTAGGAATTATTTTTAAAAATTAGTACAATTTGACGTACATAGATGTGTAGATTAAAAATATACAATTTGTTCCGTATTTTTTAAAATTGTTTTTGAAAAACTTTTTCACTGGAAAACTGCATAATTACATACATATTCTTTGATAAAATGTTTGCTTGCCTCCTCTGTTTACTTGGTTGTTTATTTTACTTGACATATTATATTGCTGAAAATATATTTCCATAAAAGGTTGTTCTTTTTTCAGAATGATCAACAAATGTGCAAATGTCAGAACAGCAAAATTTTCAACAATGTATGTTATAATTATATCCTTTCCCCTGAATTAAAAAAAACACAAGAAACATTTTCTGTTGAAAGTCAAAGTTGGTTGTTACTCTTTTTTTGAAATACTTTAAAAGAATTAAAGAGAGGTACCATAAGCAAACGTAAACTTGTAAATGTTGACATGTTGACATCAAAGTATGTTGACATACTGAGAGTTCTGGAAATTGTTCCAAAATAAAACCGCCATTAACATTAAAACAAATAAAGATGTATTTAAAAAATAAATCTATCCTTTAAGTAATATTTTAACCATTTGTTGAATAAAGTGATCTTAAAGCTCAGCTCAAAAGGAAACATAAAATCGTAAAAGTATGAGTGAACATCGACCATGTGCGTCGGTCATACAGTGTATAACGTTTAAATTATATCGTGGACCCTGGCACTACATTCAACATTGTAAAATTAAAAAAGCGATAATAAATTAAAAAATGCAACAATGAAAAAATGACAATAACAAACCGTCAACCATCTCAAAAATCCATAAAACGAAATACAAATTCAAAGCAGAGCAACACGGACCTCCAAGAAAGAGGTAGGATCAGGTGCCTAGGAGGAGTGAGCATCCTCTGCTGACCGGTCACACCCGCCGTGTGCTCTTTGTCGTAATCGGTAAAATAAAAACCGCAAAAGTCCGTAGACAATTAGGTAACTAATTATGGTCTAACAATTAGTATGAAAAACGTCAGTCAGCATGCGACTCAGTGAAAGATTGTATTTGCTGACAAGGTCGTCGTATCGACCATAAAACTTACGAAAAGATTACTTTAAACGAGACTGTTGATAGTCCTGTTTTATCAACTTGTTTGTCAGTAATTTGCCTCGTCTTAGAAACTGTTCATACGAAGAGCATGCCCTTGCGTGTCGAATTAACTTGAAGTCATCGCGTTTATCATAAAGTTTTGTTGTTAGGTTACCATCAATGTCCATTTCCAGTAAAATATCCAAATATGAAACAGATGACTAATAACTAATCATTATTATAATTTTAACCAGTATCTACAAATTAACACTCCGTTTTCTAATGTCGATGCTGTCGTGATCTTCTGAATTTTATAGTTTATGCATGCGTGATAATATAACAGTACAACCATGGAAATATTCTGCAATTATCGAGGAGTTTTTTTTTTTAAATATGTGTGCCTGGGTCTACTTTAAAAGAGAGAAATGGCGTAGCGCGATAGGCGGAATCTAATATAGTGGTAGTCGGAGATAAAAGGGAAATAAAGTGCATTTATAGGTTCCAGTCAGCTCTAATCCAAGTTAATTGTTGGGTTTTTTTGCAAAAAAATCGTTTTGACATAGGAAACTTTGTCAAAACATTCATGTTGTTTGAATTATATTGATGGAAATAATTAGCGTTGAAATCGGTTTGCATATCTTATTGTTAAACAAAATTAAAATATATTAATCACTTAAACTCAATCGCTAAGACAAATAAACACTACTATATAAACCAATTTCTAAAAAAAAACTTGTAAATGTTCTCGCTCATTTTTTTAAATAACAATATCAAACTCAATTAAACTAAGTGTGTCTACATGTTTGGATTATCTTCTCTCAAGTCTGACTGAAAGTGCTCTACTCAGAATGACACGGAAAATAGAAACAAACATCAAGACAAATCCTGAAGAAATCATCCCTATAGTGACATAAATGAGAGGAATTGAACCTTCGGAGATGTCCTCTATAGCAGTAGCATATGGTAAAACTAAATGATAAAACAAGTTGTGTTAAAGAAATGTTGTATTATTCATTCATTTCGATGTTAAATGTCTACCTTCGATCACACTGTAAACATTTATTGGCATTGTCATTTATTTTTTTCTAAAATATTTTAGTCTACCTGTGGTAGTTTTATCAGTTGTAAAGCAGCCGATTTTTATATCACATTCTTCTTTTTCACAGTGAGAACAGTCTTGTTGGCAATTTGTTCCATAATTTCAATAAGAGTTACACTGCAAAGATTTGTACTTTTTCCATAGTAGATATTTTTTGATAAATTTAACGCATTGTTTTAGTCCTTTTTAACATGGCTTTCATTGTGTTAAGAAATTATAGTAATTATATGCAGTTATTTGATTTTTATGTATTTTCCATCTTACTTTTAAATTTAATTGTAACAACATGACATTTCGATGAAAATTTCGGGGGGGGGGGGATACAGATAACTGTTAAAAAAAGTTTGACAACAAATAAGCAATGGTCATAAGAAGCATGTACTTTATTTCATATGGTATTAAATCCAACCATTACCAAAAACTCATTTTGTCATGAGTTATCTTAAATTATTTTTTTCTTATTCCTATGACATACTTAATTTAAAAAAGTAACTATTAATAAAACATGTATCAAGAAATATGTTAACTACGATTTTTAATTATGTTGCGTCCTTGAAGCCGTCTTAATTTCATAAGTCTCAATGGGGTAATATGACTATGAGCATTTGCTGTTTTTATTATAGTCAGAATATACACACGTCTTTTATTACGTGAATATTGTAAAATGAAATAAGGAACTTAGTCTTTATTGTTGGCACAAGATTTAGTCTTTACTTTTCAGATAAAATAGATAGTTTTACGAAGTTTGTTTAATAGTAATTACCGTTTGGTTTCTTTCAAGACAAACTGGAAATGCCATTTGATGTGTAAACGTCGAGTAGATACGGATAGCGTAAATATTTCCGGATTTACTCCAGTATACGAAGTTCATATTTTAAATAATAAATCAATACGGTAGTATTGGTTTATGAATTGATTAAGGATGTTTTAATAAAGTTTAGTTAGTTGATTGATCTTTAATTTTAGCTGATATTCATAGAGAATAACTTTAGATTCTTTATGAATATTTATTTTCATACTAAGCTATGACGTAAAATATGATGTGCGTCATAGTATAAAAAGGAAAGCACGGAGTGCGCGTTGTCAGAGGCCAGAATCCTAATTAGAAGAAAGTTATCCGCAGATTATCGTGTTAGCACCGAGTGAAGGTATGAATAATTATGTAAAATTATAAATTTATGTATTTGTGCTGATTAATGTAGGAGAAATGTAGAAAATTTATAGTAAGAATGTAAAATTAAAGAATATTGAAATAATTTATGAGTTTAGGAAATATGTAGAATTTAGTCGGTGCATCCCTGGACTCTGACCCAGGGAAAATTTATTTCTCCCGGTTTTCTCTAATTATGTGTTTTTAAAAAGTTTAGTTAAAGTTTTAGAATTGCCTTGTCTTTAGTAAGGCGCAGAAATTGTTTAGTGTAAAATTTGCTATATTAGTGCAATTTAGCCAGGTTGCACCTTTCAAGTTTACCCGGTGAGCACCGAGTCTTTATATGGGTGTAGATATGCATGGCACTACCCGAATCTCGTATTTGTACTGACTATAATATTATTTGAACGTTGAATAATTAGATTAGCCGGTTTGCGGTAAAAGTTATTTTAGTACAAGAACTTTATAGATAAAATTACAGAATTTAGCACTCGTAGCACCGGACTAGATGGAGCACCTAGTACGGAAGTTTTATGTTAGCACCACGCAACCAGGTTCGGTGCAGAACCGAGCACCGACTAGAACCGAGCACCGACTAGAGTTAGCACCGACGGGAGTCAGCACCGACCTTCTGGATTGAATTCATGTTAATAAAAATTCTAAAAACTTTACCTATTGTGTGATTCTTTTATTCATTATATTAAAGGTACATTCGAACCCAATATTGTAACGTGCCTCAAAGGTACCGCCTGTAATATTCAGGTTATTTCATAAAGCGAGAGCGCGAAAACGTTACAATTACTAACCATATAAACGAAGTAAACGTAGAATTAGCAGTGATAAAACAAACATTAGCAAATTATTTGAAACGTAGAGACGGAATACTAAATCAAATTCATTTCATTATATCTTATTAGGGGGTTTACGTTTCTAAACGTCTTGATAAAAATACATTAATGTGGCATACTTTTCGAATTTACAGAGCTGAAAATCAGAAAAACTTCCAAGATAAATTGGTATTTCATTTTAATTATCTTTGGTTTGAAATGATTAGGTGTAAGTAAACATTTTTCTTTTCCTTCCATTTTTGGTGCTTGCAATTATTAAAATCAAACTGGAAGTGTGAAATCGTTTTGTTGTTTGTTGTTGTGTAAATATTGCATAGCGGAAATCAAAGTAGGCATGGTATTTGGATACACATCGTGGACTTGTTTCCTGTTATTGCATAGGGAAGTAATTGTAGGTATTCATAGATTGCTAAATTTAGAAATACCCAATTTGTTCATTTATTCTGAACTTCTTAATTTATATTCGCATAAAGAAAGAAAAAAACACAAAAACTAAACCAAACAAACAAATTAATTACTAAACTCCTAACGAATATGTATCAAAGATTACATTGACATAAAATATTATTATTGCAAATAATTAGATACAAATACGACGAGCTTATTTATCACTCTCTTACTCAATATTCTTTGCTTTCAAGAACAAGTGTATACTGTCATTTGACTTTGTGCATACTTCATTATTAGATTTTATATCAAACAAAAAAATATTTATTCAAACTCTTTTGAAATCAGCGAACAAAAATCATATAGCAAAAGAAATATCTTTTTTCGCAATGACAACTTTTTTTTTAATTTACGTTGGTTAGTTAATGTCTTAAAAACAACCATGTTGTTCACTTTGAATTGTTGCTAAAGCTATAAACCAGTCAACTACTCAGCTATGTTAAGGGAGTCCATAAAATAATAGCGGTATTTATCACATAAAATATTAGCCTTTGAATAATCTTGATATTATATTCCAAAAAATGTTACACAAAGTGATTTTTTTTTATCAATATACAAATTAGATAATTCGAGTTTCCACAATTAACGCTTAATTATGTGAAATGCGTAGCAATTTCATACAACTCCCAGCACTTTTTAATATAATTGGAATATAATGGTAACACATGTAAAATTTCAATATATTTGATAAAGTGTATGCCCTTGCACTACTGCATTTTATCTGACCCATTTCACTTCCGGCGTCATTTGCGTGAAATTCAAACGAAACAATGACTAAGATTATGATTTTAATTTTCATTCATAAAATTATTAAATGCTGTTAATTTCATTAAAATAATGTTAGAATATTGTCTCTGTTCACACCAGTCATCATTACCAAATTGTTGAAATAGGAAAAATTAATTCTTCTGTTGCCCATACCAATAACTATTGATATAAGGGCGGGGGGGGTGGTTTAAGTGTAAGTTAGTAATTTACACATTTATTTTTTATAATGGTTTATGTTACTCTGCTGGTGAATAAATAAGAAATACCTTTAATATATGATCAGGGTTACTTGTAATTATAATTAATATTTTTGTAATAATTAAAGAAAGCAACAAAAATCAATCTTTATCTAGAATTTATTATAATAATCAACTTGACAAATACAATGTACTATAGAGATTCCTTTTCTGTGACAAACTGTTCAACAAGACTAGTGTTTTCTGATTTTCAGTATTATTTAGTCATGATGTGGAATCTATGGCAATTGACCATATTCTTGCACACTACATGTACTTCTCCTCTTGTCTTTTTGATGTACATTGTAAGGAGGCAGTGCAGTTGATAAGAAAACCAATGCCTGAAATAATGAATATTTATCAATTTCAAATTTAATTACAATAGATATCAATGAAAGATATTATATATAAACGAATCTCAGCTTCCATTTGGTTTAACATTTAACTTTAACAATTCAGCTTTATTTGCTGAAAACAAAGAATTAATACATAACAAGTTATCTCCTATGTTTTGGAAGATGGGCTGTAGTAGTTTTGAAAGTTTTTTCTCGCACATTAGTAGGTTACAAACAAGAAGTCTTTGTCAAACGAAAAATGTTTTAGATGAGAGGGAGCAATTGAAAACTGTTATATCAAATATTCGACCACAAGTCACTGCAGGCTTATCCAAATTATCAGAACTGCAGAAACAGTTGGAAATTTTCAAGAAAAATAAGAACGAAATAGAAGATAACCAACATTTTGAATACGAAGTGGAGGAAACGACACAGGAGATGGTAGACCTACCCATAGGGCAGCATGTGACAAACTGTCTCCAATGTAATATCACCTGTCACGAAGAATGCCAAATTGCAGATGACGAAAAGAAAAGAGGATGTTGGGCAATGGATCAAAATACAGGGCATTGTAGAATTTGTACTGGGAAATGCATATGGTCAGATCACAAAAACACTCCATATATTTTCAAGTATGTAACCGAAACCGTTAAAAAAACGTACGCAGAAATGAAAGAAAGATATGAAGCTGCTCAAGGAGAAACATTCACGCATGAAAAATACATAGAAGAATTGACTTATGATGTCGAAGATCTGTTTGAAGATATAATGTCAATGATGAATCAAATGAACCAATGTAAAACAAGATTAAAAGAAATAGCATTGAGGCCAGATCCTTTGTCCGCAATAGACAATATCGACCTTATGATTCAATCAGAAGAAACAGAAAAACAACCAGGTTATTTCAACAGAGTAAGAATGTTAAAAGAGATAAAAAGAATGGCACTTGTAGATCAGGACGTAGAGAATTTTGGCCAAACTTTTCGACTCACAAGAGAAAACATCAAGACAATCACGGGAAAAACTTTTTCAAATAGAAACCATGGAAAGTATAGTTTAGCCATTGGAAATACTATTCAAACTAGAATAAGACCACGAAAAAAGAATGCATTTGTCCGTGGCGTTCAATTTGTGAAGAACTTGTGGTAATGTCTTTGCATCTGGATGTTTTATTTTTCCAGGGATTTCTCTAAGGCGTATGTTTTAATTGTGTTATACTTCAGCTCTTGAATTTTTTTTATATCCCTATGAAATGTTTATTCATTCTTTGTATAAAAATAAGTACTTTACAATTCACTACATGTTAAGTGATTGTTGAAAATGTCTGCAATACCCGTATACAAGAAGTTAATGAATATTTTAACTAAATAATTGAAACTTTTGTTTCTAAGATAATTCCTGATGTGATTTCAGAGGAATATTACATAAAAAAATTAATGCTTATACAATATATAAGATAAATTTATCATTATCTATTTCGTCATTTGATATCTTTATTACTTAGGTGCAGTGATGACGACAGATTGTCTTTCTTTTTTCGGAGTGAAAATTTGTTGTGTTTTTGTTGATACATAACCAATATTGTACATATTTCTTTTACCAAGTAGTTTCTATAAGAATGTGGAAATAACCATTAAAAATTTAATATTGGATTTGCATCAAGTACATATTAGTTAATTGTACCTTTTTTTCTCTCTTTTTTGTACTTTGTCTTGTTTAAAATAAAATTGTTTATCACATACATGTATTTTCGGTACCAATAATTATATGTTCCAGACTTCCAATATAATTAATGACTTTCCAACAGGGTACTGTGCCTGCATTTTGATTAAGATACGTATTTGATATATTTTTATTTCTGTAGGGGCGATACATGTATAAATTTACTGTGTGTGAAGCATTAATGCTACTAGTATTTGGTGTATTTTTGTGTATACCTTATAACTGAATTTTCTGCGGTTTGCTTTTGTGCTTAATTTTGCTGGTGTTGCAACAATTCAGTCGTATTAGTTATTCTAAAATACTCTTATAGAATTTATTGGAAAAGTCGCAAGCAAAATTAATGAATCTATTAAGAATAAAAATGAATCCAAATATTTGCAATACAAAAAAGCGATATCTTGAAATTTTGATTTTAGGAATTTAATTAGTTTGTACAGTGATAACCTGTGTCGACATAAGTTACAGAGACCTCTCTAGACCTTCACTGACACTTCATGTACATAGATTTAAGATAATAAGAGAAATATCACGCACACAAATATTTTATTGTAAAATTCACCTTTAGTGTGTTAAAGGGGTCGATAAAACATTTCTTTTCTGATTACGATGAAGAAAACCTATTTAGTTGCGGGGTTATTTTGATGAGTTACTAATTTGATGTTTTTCATGATTAGTGGTATGTTTAATAAATCAGTAAACTAATTCAAACTTTATTTTTTATGACACGCAAGTGTGATCCCTTAAAAGTTCCTTTGCATATTATTTATGTACCATCAAGAAAGTTGCACCTTTTGGGCTAATCATTACGCGTGTTTGTGATAAATCAACGTTCAGCTAAATATTGAGGCACAGGAATGCATGGACTGATATCAGACTTGCAAACTATAATACATGATTTATTTTCTTTTTATGTGCCTACTAGGTCTGGAGAAAATTTGGTAAAAGATTTTCAAAAGTACGCACCCAATTATTAACAAAATCGAGTCGTTTAAAATTGATTAATTAGACATTATTAGATTTCAGCTTTGCTTGTTTTATACGTACTTTCTTTGTGTTATACAGTTCTGCATTATAACAAGAATCAAAGTTAATAAAGTGCCAGATTTTGATGTCTGTTTTGTCGACAACAAAACATGCAGTGCATATATCGCAAGTTTAATGAGTGAATTATTTTGTTTATTTTAGTAAGTACTATTCAAGTGTGTATTGTTTTGAAGATATATGTTCTTCTGATTCACTATACTGTTTAATCCGCCCTCTTGTCTACGGAATGCCACTTGCCTAGAAAATCTCATCGGTCTAACCTGCGTCTAATAACACACACACACACACACACACACACACACACACACACACACACACACACACACACACACACACACACACACATTGAATTTATGATACTCTCAGAGAGAATGTGGATTGTTTTCTTTAATTTTTTTAAAATATATTTATAAGATAAATGATACTGCCATCAGATAACAAACGCTAGTCCTCAGAGTTTGGACAATTATGATTTTGTATTGCAGAATTTTAAAATCGGTTTTAAAATAAAACTAACGGCACATGTTCTTGATATATCATTATCAACAAAGTTCTTTTCATCTAACTATACATTAGTTTTACTTGTGAATAACTGTCACGTGTAACTTGTCGTTTGAATATGTTTAAGGCCAATGAGAAGGCATATAATATGTAATCGGAAATACACTCATTTTAATATATTTTCGAAAACAAAAATTCCCATCATAATTTCATCAATTTGAACGTTTTCAACTGACGTATTCATAAGACTTTAAAAAATGGAGACACATTTCTGTGGTACAACAATGTATAGATCCATACATGCGGAAACATTCTGAGTGTTTTTATGGGATCATTATACGATAGAGAACAAAAATCTTAATTTTTTTAGTAAAATTTTAAATTAAATTGTGTTTTCTCTTTTAATTCAAATTCAGGTACAGTGTACATTTACAACAGACTAATTAAGCCATGTTTCTTATATGCCCCTAATATGTTGCAAAACATATTTATTAGTTTTAAAAAAATGAACAAAAGTGTTATATGCTTTATATTTGATAACAATAACTATTATATGAGATATATTTGATAAATAAATAAAACGAAGTTTTAATTACTGTTCTTCTTGTTAGTCTCTTGATATTTTCTCGTTCAAAGGGACTTCTTCCTATTTTCTTAATAACATACCTACTGTTTATTAGTGAAAATAAGGTTTTAAGTAAACAAAATTGTGGGAATCACACAAATAGAAGAAGAGTAAAACAATGTAAGTATTTTACTATCAATCTTGACTAGTATTTTCTATTATTCAACAGACACTAAAACACTTACCCAACGACATTTTCGTTTGCCATATTCCGTACTATGTTGTGTGTCTTTGTTGATATATTAAGGAAATTGTTTAATATGAGAAAGATAAATGTGAATTACATTTTGAATCATATTTATGTCAGCAGTTAATTGTAACATTTAAAGCCATTTCCCTGCGTGATTCTAACGGACCCGTTACATTATTAAATGTAAGTATGCATGCAAAGTAAAACAAATAATATCTTCAAATGTAATTGAAAACGTTTCACAAGATATTGATAGAGAGTTTAGCATACAGAATTAATTTTTCGATCTAGATGATGTAGACAAGAGGAAAAAAATATCTTTTACATTTTTAAACATATGTGTCAAATTAAAAAAAATAAACCGTTCTACATGTAATTGTCTAACTGATCGTCCGCCTTGTTATACACCCATTGTTTGTAATATAGTTAAATTTACCTCTGCATATTCTTGCAATATTGTCCCATTACCTAACAAAAGGACACATCGAAGGACTTTCTCTGAAAAAGAACCCCCAATGAAAAACAATTTAGGGCGATAACATAAAAAAAAATGAATTCATGATCTTAATCAAAGACCATAATTATGATGATGGTAAAAAGGAAGAAGCCGTGGAGACAAAAAAAAAAGAATAAATCATAAAAATCGGTTCATTGATCATCATTTCTTTGCGTTCCATATTCCATATCAACCCGGATGGTGTTTGACATAGAATATATATGAATAAGGAAAATAATTTATTGGGGATAGCGGAACTAATTAGATTCATCTTACGCTCTGGTAAGTGAATAGTTTTTCGAGAAGACATGGAACTCTTCCTGAAAGAGTTGAACGAGCAAAGAACAGAACAAATTGTTGAGACCTAAATTCATATATTTAGCTTCTTTTTTACAGGATAAAACGCAGATACTACATATAGTTTTATTTAGGTTTGTTTTTATTAACAGAAAAGCAAACTTAATATAGGACTACTGATCAAGTTTGTCTAAGCATATACACTGTACCTGTCAAATCATAGGGGTTGAAATTTATTTAATTCATATTCAAAATATAGATTTGATATTTCTCTTCATTATTACAGGTTATTTGGTGTTCACATAACCATAATATGATTTAATAAGTCGTAATTTAGTTAGGAATAACTTTAAAAAAAACTTCGACTTTGGGGATGTGCGGTCGTATACTTACTGCGTACCGATACGTAGGTAGCTCTTTCCGAAACACGCATAGAACCATTCTTTATTTTTTACATATATTTTGTATTTTATTACAAAGCACTTGTTACTCTAATGCTCCATCAACGAAACATTGTACACGCTTATGTACATTGCTCAGCGAGTTTAACTATATAAATTGTTTCTAAAAAAGAACAAAACTGAATATTAAAGAAGTTTCGAATGGTTTTCGTGGTTTTATTCAAATCAAACTCTATACGATCGCTTTTGTTTCAAATAAATCATCGTCCGGGTTTTAATATGATTGATACTCTTATTGATATACAAATGAAACTTCACATTCTGGCTTCATTACTCTACTATGTAAAATGACAATAAGAAACCGCCAATGTAATTCAAACGATTACAGTGATTTCTAAGTTTTGTATTTTATTGTGTATTGACAAAAGATATTAAGATTGTTAACCACATGTTATTACTGTTGTCATATTGACTGATAAATGAACATAACTTTGCTAGTTTGACTTGATGGCATATCTTCTTCAAATATAAGTTAATTAAATTTGATTTCTATTACGCTAGTGAAAATAGAAGATTTGATTCATGTAATTAATCATTACATGTAGCTAAGACTAATAAGGGGCATTAATACCTATAGAAAAGATCTGCAGTTGTTTTTTTTTTCTATGAAAAAAACGTTTTTAAAGAAGAAACTTTATCAAAGCAGCTAGTATTTGCGTTGATTTGTTCTTACTCCTACCAAATTGATTCGTCGTATTTTCTATGTATAACATTGGTTGGATTGGTTAGTATATCAGTGTTGTGAGGTATACTTTTACTGAAATTGTGTACACTTAGTATCCAAGGTTTTGGTTTTAAGTCGCCAAGACCTTCCTCATATAATACACATTCGAATAGATTTGACTTCAACTCGAATTTTCGCGGGAAAAAATATTCTACCGATCTATGAAGATCGGCACTTATCCATCCATAAGAGGTGAACCGTCAAAATCTATTCCTAGGACCACGCAATCATATGATGTTGGTTAGTGTTAATATAATGCATTTCCATCATATGTGCTTGCTGCATGTTTCAATTAGGAATATATTGAAAATACACTTTAAACATTCCTATTATTTAGTTCTTGTAAACAGATGACGGTTTTAATTTTATGTTTGTTTCTTAGTTTGATTTGTATGTTGGTTTGTGAATTGACGAAGCAAGTGATCATTTATTGCAGTTAATGGTTCTTTATGTGTAAATAGCATTCACACAAATTTTATATGATATTTTCACACATAATTTATTTACATGAATTCTCAACAAAATGGTTTTCCGTCGATATGATTTATTGCAAACTCACTTTACCTAAATTTCTAATATATTATTATTAAACTAAATGTGAATGAGTGTTCGAGGATGCTATTTAAAGTTTATGACATATTTGTTTTCTGTACAATGTTTATTTAAAATGACAACCTAACTGTTAAAAATTGGGCATACATTAGAGAAATAATCTAATAAAGTCGAAATAAAGTATTCTATTAATACCCCTATTGAAATTGTTATGATATATTAAAAATGAAAATAGCTTAATATGCGATACTTAACATAAAAAAATATATTTAGCAAAAAAAACCCTTATTTCTGAACTATCTGATTCTAATCACTAATTTTATATTAAGAAAAAACCCACAATGTTCATGCTTCAAATAAAACATAAAGATTATAAGAGAGTTTCAATGCATTTAATGTCTCACATAAAATGATATCCCTAGACTACACGTATGTGGATACTTCTGGGAAACTCTCTTAAAAAGGTATACAATGTCATCTAGATGTAGCAGTTGTTAAACTTTAGCGTTTTCATCTCTTGTGCTGCAAGCCATTTACTCGAACTAATAATATACATAAAGAAGCTAAACTTCAATACTGGTTTATCACCGAACGTTTATAATGGCTTATCAAATCAAGGATCCTTAATTTTTGGAATTTGAACAGACAATTGTAAATATTTGATTTAACGTTTGTGTAGTCTGACGTTTCCCTATTAATACATTTTAATTATAGAACACCTAAGGAAATACTAAAAGCATTATAATAGCTTGTATTGTATTATGTTTTGTTCAAATATAGTTCAATTCTAAAAAATCAATTTGTCATTGAAGCTGACCAACCTCAAAATAATGAAGTTATTTAATTCCAGAGATGAATTAGTTGCGTTTACCCACAATTGAATATTTTCCGGTTAGATGTATTGCCTATGTTAACCATAAAATCGAACTTGTTTAAAAATTGTTTTGAAAAAATGTTAAGATGCCGAACATGTTTCTGATGCTTTATTTTTCATTTTCCTCTTCGGCGGGTTATAATATTTTCCAATCATCGTAATGTAATATAATTTCACTCGAAAATATTTTTTAATATCATCATGTTAACTTTGTATTTTTTTCAGGAAAATGTTTACATTTTCTCCATCTGATAGATCTTGGGACAATACGATGGAAATTTGCAGAGGTACATTAAATAACTACATGTAACAACTGTTACTTCATAAATATTACTTTGCATTAATACTTTGTGACTTAATAAAGATTTTTAATCGTTTTTAAGAAATACTACAGCACACAACTATAACATTTGTGAATATATTTCTATCCGTATACAAAACTGGATTGATTTTTGGATTTCCCAATTTGTAATGCTTTGTTGCTTCAAGATTACTGATGGAAAATTGATTAGATTAGATAACGGTAGTTGATTCATCACTAAGAAGAATAAACAATAATATCTTAGAAATGTAATTAAAAGTAATGACTGTAGCAAACATTTTGCTTTAAAATGTTTTAATGAGGCATTTGGTCTTAATTAAAAGTAGCAAAACATTTTTCTAAAACAATTCAATGCAATTATTCAAAAGAAACTTCTCAGATTTCAAAACTTATCTAGCGGGTTAATATAAGTAACTTTTCGTAATTTTTATTCACGTAAGTTGAATCTTGTATACGATATATTATGTTGTTTATTTAGTTGGTATTAAGCTAGAAATAAATTAGGGAATAAGGTTTGGATTATGTGTGTATTGATTGAACTTTTATGACATTAGTGTAATTTGTAAAATTATGTTTCAAAACTATAGACTGCTTTAAATATTTTACCTGTGTTTTTGCATCCCCATGGTATGTAGTTCTGTATTTTACGGGAAGAAATGCTCTAGGCCTTGTAGATATCCTAACTATGGGTTTAACCGTCAAAACTATTGCAAATGCAGTGAAGAATTTTGCAGCAATGTATTGGGATGCCACAGTGATAATATAAATGCCTTTAATATGGTTAGAAGACATATAAAACAAGGAAATTATGGACGTTTTCTTTCATTTCAAATACACAACAAATTATTACTGCAATAGATTAAAGAGCAACACATACAACTTCTGACATGAAGGAATCTTGGGAAAATTTTTTTTTTTGTTCGTGTTACATATGTTTCTCGTTCATTTTTGCGATAAAACAATTTTGTTATTTTTTAATTTTAATATGCATATAATGTCCTATTGGTTTTTATGGACCCAATTGTTCAAAACCATGTCGGTTTCCAAATTATGGTTCTGGATGTCAAAGAATGTGTAGATGCAATGAAACGGACTGCAATAATCTAATACGATGCACTGTTAGAATGGATACAACTGTAGTTACAGAGCCTTACAAAATAGGTTATACTTTTATTTATTGTTTATTTTGAATATTTTCCAAGAAGTAAACATGTCATTATACATGTATATATGGTGGCATATTTCTGCAAGATTTATTATGTCAACATGCCAAAAAATTATGTCAACATGCAAGATAATTATGTCTACATGCAAGATAATTATGTTGACATGCAAGTTACGAATCTTTTTAGAGAATTTGATTTTTATATGGGTACAATGACTTACAAATGCCGTACTCTGACATCATAGATGCAAGATGCAACATAATTATGACAACATGCGACTTCTTTATGTTGACATGCGAAATGGTTATGTAGACATGCAACATATTTATGTCTACCTGCGACTTATTTATGTCCTATATGGAAATTGGAGTCTGACATCATCATGATTATTTTGTGCAGTCCATGATTTTTTAGGCTGCTGAAGGTTTCGACTGATCGATAAACTGGCTAGAACTGCATCGTGTAGATTTTAGTTCTGTCAGTTTCTTGACTGATATTATCAGTATGATCTAGTATGATAGAGTGAATCATACTAAGTGGATGTAAATATATATTCATGCTTTTGAAATTTTAATTCGAGATAGAATTAACTGTGTATTTAGGCTTTCTTCTCATAAGTCTAAACATGCAGTATAGACATTTTCTTTTTTATCAACCATTCAACAAGCATACAATGCAAAATATTTTTTTAAGAAAAACAAAGTTTGATATTATACAGTAAGTTTTTTTGTGTATCTAATGATTCAATTCATATTTTTGTCTAAACAGTTTCATTTTAACAGTTACACTGCTCAAGGTTTGTATTTTGACCATCACAATAAAACCAAATCATCAAGTTTCGTTTTTTTTTCCCTGTTATGACATTTTCCCGATTTTGACGTTTAACTCGATCATGACATGCTCTTTGGTGACAAGGAGCACCAGGCGGGTGCAACCGGTCAACAGGGGATATTGCCTTTGTGTATGAAATGCTTGCCTTCGCTACAAATCTACAACCATAAGAGATAGAGGCTTAAAGTTTTTTACCAATGTCTTTAGATTTCAATTTATTAATCCCGAAAGGGCCCGAAACCGCATTATAACATGCATTTATTGCTCCTGAAAGTTTCTAAAGTTCAATAAAAACACTAACAACTTTTAACTCATTTATATATAGAGATATCAGACCACCTGGTATTAAAGCGACTATATTGGCTGATCAACATTACATAAAGGTCAAAGCTCAAGGTCAATTGAATTTCCGTGAATTATTGGTTTTTCATACCCCCTTTGTAAATGATGATATGGAAACAGAAACTTTTTCATGAATGTAGTTGAATTTCTTAAGATAATTAAAAATAAAACCATACAGACCTCACCTTGAAATGTTTTAGAGTTATTGCCTCTATCATATGAATTGTTTTTTTTTTATCTCTACTTTTCTGAAACCACAGATTTTGGAAACTTGAAACTTTAACCAATATGTCTTTAGTTTACTTTATGGATAATTCAATCTATTCAAAAGGATTCTTTGCCACCTTTAAGCAGTAAATGCCCCTGACAGTTTCTTAATTTCTTTAAAAAAATACTACTTTTGGACCATACATTGTAGTTTGAACGTCCAAAAATAAATCGAGAGTATACTGGTTTTTGCCTCTTTCATTGTTACTCAATGACTATGTTAATCAATTTTATATAATCATAGAAATACTTATCTTTTTTTCAAAACCATTTGGAACCAATACATATATAGAATGAAGTGTATTTATTTAAAATAATTAATTACACGTGAAACGAAATTACATTGGAATATCAGTGCCGATTTTGAGTTTGAATTATTACTTCACTCAAGCATCGGTTGTAAGTGTGCTTGAAAAATGAGTGTTTCCAAATTCAAACATAAAGTGTTCAATTATTAGGGAAGTCATGAAATGTAAAATTATTACTATATATATATATATATATATAGTATTTGACTTACTTTGTCGCATATCATTTGCATGTATAATTAGTCTATTAATAGCATTAGACATATCTATAAAGTGTAAATTTAGATTAAAATATATATATAATATATAAAAATATATAAATATTATCCCATGCATAATATGAAGTGATACCAATGATTGATTTACTTATTACGTCAAACTATGAACCTGTGCATGTTTCAACTCTTCCGCTTTCAGTTAAGGATTTTATGCTTAGTGTAACGTTTCCTATCCATTTTTATTTTTTATATTGTCTCTAATCAGTATAAATGTATATATATTCTTTCAAAGTATTCCAAATATTTTCATTTCGATCCTTATTCAAATCAATTCCTTTTAACAAACCAGGAATATCACGCATTAGATCTAGGAGCTCGGAAATGCTGTGTCCAGATGATAACTACTTTCATCCAAAAACGAAAAACTGCACAGGTTTGAATTTACAAATACATTATATATTTACCATTATTATGTTTAATTGTGTCTGCTATTTTTGCCATAATATAATTTAAAAAACATTAATAATGCGAAAAGGGGTTGTCATTCATTCCAAAGAAGCGGCTAATATTACATGTAACAGAAATAATTAGAAAATATACGAGCTCAGTAAATAGGAACTGGAAGCAGTTTAAGGTTCTTCACTTATTAATGGTCTGAAAAGGGGTTAGATATCTACGAGTAAAATCTTTAGAACTCATTTTTGTTGCTTATTAATTACAATACAAACAAATCAATATTTGTATGAAATTAATTTTTTGTTTTAACAAACTACCGAATATATTGCAAACGTGTATCCTTATTTATTCATGCGATGATAAATGCATGTCTAAATAGTCAGATAATGTCACATATTTGCAGGCATAAATATCTACATGTATTTAAAATAAAGAGGATCCCATCCGTTTATCAAATATTTTAATGAAAAGTGATATTAGGACGAATTGAATCTAGGTGTAAAGTCAATAAAAAATACAGAGGCTAAGTTTAATAACTTAAGGTCGTTAGCCCAGCGTAAAACAAAATATATATATTTTAAAATATACATTATTGAATTTATATGGTTGTTAATAGGTGCATGTTTTCAGATAATTGTCATCCAATGACAGTTATGTGATCTGGTGGATGAAACTACGTGTCAAATAGTTTATAGAGTTCACAAACCCCACAGTACATATATATACTTCTTTTATTGAAATGTTAGTTCTCTTACGAGTTAAAAAGGTTTACATTATTCCGGTCGGATTGCTTGAAAATCAGGCTTTAGATAGAAATACCGATGTGCATGATACATGTAGTACGTTTTGGAGTTAAATACATTATTCAACATTCTCTCATGAAAACAAACGTAAATAATCTGTCTTTATCTGTTTCATTTATCTTTTGTTTAGCTCTTAAATACTTTCTTGCATTGTCACGTTGTTTTTTAAGTTGCAATGCATGAACAAATTATTTCAAAAAATATTCCTAATAGAAAAGTGTAGAACTAATATTTATCGATTGTACAATTAAAAGCAGAGTTTACATTAAACATTGTTTAAAATGAAGGCTACAGCTACTTAATGTACATAATTTTAATTCCGGTCAGGCACATAGCATCGGTTTTAAAAGGGGCAAACAAAAATATATTTACAAGCACATTAAAATTGTTACCTACCACCAATCTGTATATTTATAATTCTTGAGGTGGGGGCATTTGAATTGGGTCTGAAAATTGAAAATGTAAAGTTCCGTTAATTTTTAAAACGTTTAAAATTCATATTTTAACGTGTCTTCCATTGCTGCAAAAACAATCAAGTGTTTTTCGAGCACACAATTTACTCCTTTGTGTAGTTAGATCATCGACATTATCACGTTTTTGTTTGTCATTATTGTCATTGATTAAGATAATCTTTTAGGATATGAGAAATAATAGAACTGCCATAATGTGCCTGTAATATAGCTGAATAACTATGAAATTGAATTAAGAATATCAACAGCAAATTCTTTATATGCATTGAGGTATTTACATGTCGAAATTGCTTTCGGTATAATAAACAATAAAATAATGTTGATCACAACATATATCACAGTCCTTAAATTTGATAAACATTTGAAAAAACTTCAGTTTTATATCTCTTATGTAGATTGTACGCCTGGTTATTATGGACCTAACTGCGTGAAGCCCTGCTGTTATCCTGGATATGGGTCAGGGTGTCAAAAGGAATGTAGCTGTAATATGACAGTCTGCAATTACGTCAATGGATGTTTTGAACATAATTTTGGTGGTACAAACTTGAAATATAATAAAAAAGAATGAACGAGAAACGTAAAAAAAATAGATCTAGATTCATTCCAACTTTAAGCTTCGTGTATATCTACCTTCTAGTCGATGTTTAAAAAAGTCTCAGAAGTTTGAGTAGTATTTAAAGATATATTTTTACTAAGATATGATTTTTAAAACTACCTTGTGATGGCTTATTTGTAGATATTTTTTTCTATCCTTAGGACATGAGGGTGCAACAATTAACAACCATGACCTTCCGATGATCATAGGTCTCTCTTTGGGGTTTGTCATTCTATTGATGGTTGTTGCCTTCGTTGTTTTCAGTGTAGCGAACCGAAAGTTCTACACCAGGCATATACGAGAAAATGCCCATTATGTTGGATCGGTCGTGACTGAACACAGTATAGCAAGTACTTTGTATAGACCCGCTGATATTTGCACTGGTCATTGCAATGCTAGAGATTCATCAGACAGCGGTATTTACATGTTAGCAAGTACCATTGGATATCAAAATGTGAGGCTATAATCGAAATTAAAACATTTTGTGACGTCATCGTTTGTTAAACCGAGTTCAGTAAACCTCTTATTCTCCTGCATCCATTCAATAAGTTAGCTGTCCCATAAGTTTCTACTTATTAGACGGCTTAAGGTGACTTACTGGACTGCTGCAGATAATTTGGGTGAACACAAACTCTCAGAAACACAATAGGAGAGAAAAACTTAACTATTGTTTGCTCCAGTCTCATGGGAATATATCAGCTTCCACGTGGAAACTGCACAAAATATCCATGAGAATTGCAATTACAGATCCAAAAATGAAGAGAAAATTCTGGCAAAATCAAAATAATCTATTGAACGAATTTTAAAAACATAAATTTACTCAGTTGGAAGTGCTCGATTAACGTCGTCCTTTTGTTTGAAATTGGATCGGATAAGTATTTTAAATGAAAACGGACATTCATATATCCAAGTATTAACAATTTAATTCCTACAGAATCACACTATCCTCTACCGTTGTTTGTACAAAAATGACAAATATGCGGGAATTTCAACGCTCAAACTAATGCATGCTTTTTCACGACGCAATGTCGACTAAAAGGACTATTACCAAAAACAATTTCATCGTTTCGACAAGTGAGCCTTTATTCAATATTTAATTTATTTACATACCCATACGCAAAATGATCTGTTTTTGGCCTAATGCGAATTGTATACTTATTGGATAGTGCCAGGTAGATGAATTGAAGCAGAACGATCGTAAAATCTGTTCACAAACAATGAAGAGATAAAGTGTTTTAAGTAAGCCTGAAACTGCCCATACTGTCAGATATTGTACTGTCATCAGCGCTTACGCGCCTTGGACTAAACAATATCTGACAGGATGGACAGTTTTTGACTTTTAACCATTACATAAAAGCATTTTATTCAGAAACTACTTCATTTCAATATCATAACTTAATGAAGAAAACAGGTACATATTCACACGTTCATAAAATTTTCAAAGTGCATGGTGACACTTTGAACAATTATGTTTATGTTTATGTTTATGTAAATCGAAATGTGTTATTTCATTTAGCCTTTTTTTTTAGAAAGATTACATGTTTGAATAAACAAAATTTCAGTGTTGAACTGAATTTCCACACATTTTAAAGAATAAACATTTGATTTTGCCTGTTATAATATTAATGAAATTAAAACTGCCATTAGAATGCACTGTTGCAACCACTATTAAAATAAAACCACTATTAAAATAAATTATTTCAATAGTGGTTGGGAATGTATTTCATTAGTAGAATCACTTTGCAACCACTATTGAAATAAAACTGCTATTGAAATAAATTATTTCAATAGTGGTTGGGAATGTATTTCATTAGTAGAATCACTTTGCAAGCACTATTGAAATAAAACTGCTATTGAAATAAATTATTTATTTCAATAGTGGTTGGGGATTTTTTCATTAAAATAATTGTGAAATTAATAAAAAACCTACTTTCATTTTCGATAAACAAGCCCGAAATAGCACAAATGAGAGTAAGGTGGTGGACACGCTTTGGCGGATCCAAGACAGGGATCGTTTGCATCAAAATATATGCTTGCAATGAAATAATAATGAATGATTACGTAAACAGCGAATATATTTATTAGGAACTTACCTGGATTACACATAGAAGTTAAGATTTGACATATGTTGAATAAATGAAACAAGGCAATTCGTTTTTTGAGTGAGTGATTTTAGTGATTTTAGTTTTGATAGATAGAAGCTAGCGAATCGCGACCTCTAGCGAAAGAATGGAATAGGACTTTCCAGAACGGGGTAACCAAGAACGCGGTTTGACGTCTTGGCGAAAAGTGTAGGACGGGTACATCATGCAGCGCGGGTAGATATTCATACCTTGAATGGGACATTTTTGGTTAATACAAAAAAGTTAATAAATGAAATGGAAAAATTTGATGCGATTTTAGTTTTGATCGAAATAATTTTTTCCCAGAACGGGTGCCCAGGAACGCGGTTTGACTAATTTACACTATGGCGGAAAGTGTAGAGCGAGATACTTTGAAAATGACAACTTTGGTTTTAAAAAATGCAAATATATATGCATACACTAGCGGTTTTATTTGTTTCATACATTTTAATACCACGACAGATCGGTAGTGAACTTTATACATTAATTGTGTCATCAAACTGGGAAGTTAAATTTGGGGGGGGGGGGGATTACCCTACCCAATTTTTTTTTTTCGAAACAGTCTGTTATCTGAACTTCACATTTGGGACAGGGATAAAATTATTTGTTTAATTTGACCTAAAGAACAAAATTTAGACATATGACGTCCTAAATACCCATTCACTGGTTAAAAAAAAAATCATTGTAATCATTTTCAACGCAGAATTAAGGCCAAGTACATGTATATATCATCCAATTCAGTTTAAATTTTTCATCCCTTTCCTAAATATCCAGCTATGCAGTTTTTTTTTATTTAACTTTTTAAAGAATAGGTTAAGAAAACTATAAAGAAATAATTCGGACACAATATATACGGAAAAAAATATGATTCAACGTTATTGCATTATGTCATTCATTTGTTAAGTGTTAATTTCCGCGCTCGCGCGGGTTATCATCTGGTATTTCTTATATTAAGAAATTTCCCTATCACCATTTAAAAAGGAAAGTGTTACGTACCGACGGAATAAAAGACATAAAAATGACATGCATCCCAACCACTATTGAAATACTTTATCTCAATAGTGGTTGTAATGAAACGTATTCTTAACCACAATTGAAATAATTTATTTCAATAGTGGCTGTAATGAAACACATACACAACCACTTTTGAAATAATTTATTTCAATAATGGTTGTATTTCAATAGTGGTTGCAAAGAGATTCTAATAAGGAAATGCATCTTCAACCACTATTGAAATAATTTATCTCCATAGCGATATTTATAATAACATTTACCTATAAATACTAATGAACATTATTTGCAAACTGAAACTTATAATGAAGTACTTCCACGACCTATATGGAAATAAGTTATCATAAAAGTGATACATTTAAAGAAATTCATTCCCAACTACTATTGAAAACAAAATTGTTAAATTTTAATAGTGGCTGCACAGTGATTCTTATAATGAAATACATCCGCGGGGCTGTTAAGGAAGCATATGGGCAATTTAGCGTCTTTTAGACTGTTATATTCAAAATCGTGAGATTGAAAAACTGTTTTGAATGAGATCAAAAACTTAGTATTATCCTTTGAAATAGATGTCAATGCTATAAAATCGGGTAGTACATCACCACCATATCAGTGCATTATCACGTGACAGCTATAAAAAGCTTACGTATACTCCTTAACATACAATGAGATAGAACAACACTACCCTTCGATTTCCACACAACAATAAACATATCAAGTGAAGGCGAAACATCTTAATTTTATAAAAATCGCTGCTAGAATCCTATATTCTCGTTGATTAAATAGTTATTCAACCGGTTCTCAAAAAACCTTTCCAACTTTTATTCGGTTTGCATGGAAAACGGTATGTTGCATCAAAACAACACATAACACAGGATTCTAGCAGCACTTTTGAATCTAAGCATTGATCAATCCATCGATACATGTAAAATTTGAAGTTCAATATATACGGGGTAGTGTTGTTCTAGTCGGATTTTTATATCATAAACAACGACAGAGGAAAGCCTTGCCGAGAAATAAAAGCAAATTTACATACCTTTTAGCGAATAATTGATAAAACTTACATCTCTCCCAGTATTTTTTTTTTTGTTCCATTCTCAATAAATCACACCCAAATACTTTATTAGAATTCTTAGATTACTTATATTTTGAATCTGTTTAAAACGCTTTCCGATCAAATTTACACGACATTCAACTTTCAGTCATGACGTCATCAATGTGTTAATCTACGTAATACAATCTAGTTTGTGATTAAAATTGTTTCAAGTATTTTTTATTTGTTTTTGGTCTACGTTTCGTTGCTTAAATATTTGAGTATGTACATAATAACTGAGATTTGTTATCTCACGAAATTACATGTAACTCAGATTCAATATGTTCCTTAACAATAGTGGTTGCAACAATGCACAATAATCAATTAATTTTCCATTTTCATGTTATCCTCAGCACAATAGTTTGCTTATTAGAACACATTATTCAATTTCAGGGTTATTGAAGCAGTAAATGGTCCACTGGAGACACTTTGTTGGGGTGTTGATAAAAAAAGTAGGTACTCAATAAATATTTCTTTTACCCACTAACTCCATGTATATTTGGTATGGGTTTCTTTTTTTAAATCATATTACTATAATGAAACCTATCATAATATCTTTCATTAATATCTATTGAAATTAAATTTAAAATTGATAAATATTCATCATTTCAGGCATTGGTTTTCTTATCAACTGCACTGCCTCCTTACAATGTACATCAAAAAGACAAGAGGAGAAGAACATGTAGTGTGCAAGAATATGGTCAATTGCCATAGATTCCACATCATGACTGAATAATACTGAATATCAGAAAACACTAGTCTTGTTGAACAGTTTGTCACAGAAAAGCAATTGTATTTGTATTTGTCAAGTTGATTATTATAATAAATTCTAGATAAAGGTTGATTTTTGTTGCTTTCTTTAATTATTACAAAAATATTAACTATAATTACAAGTAACCCTGATCATATATTACAGGTATTTCTTATTTATTCACCAGCAGAGTAACATTAACCATTATAAAAAATAAATGTGTAAATTACTAACTTACACTTAAACCACACTCCCGCCCTTATATCAATAGTTATTGGTAAGGGCAACAGATGAATTATTTTTCCTATTTCAACAATTCGGTAATGATGACTGGTGTGAACAGAGACAATATTCTAACATTATTTTAATGAAATTAACAGCGTTTAATTATCTTATGAATGAAAATTAAAATCATAATCTTAGTCAGTGTTTTGTTTGAATTTCACGCAAATGACGCCGAATGTGAAATGGGTCAGATAAAATGCAGTAGTGCAAGGGCATACACTTTATCAAATATATTGAAATTTTACATGTGTTACCATTATATTCCAATTATATCAACAAGTGCTGGGAGTTGTATGAAATTGCTACGCATTTCACATAATTAAGCGTTAATTGTGGGAACTCCCTGCAAATTTCTGTTCATACACTGTATATGCTGAATTTTATAATTGTTCTTACTTGAATATTTCAAGCTCCCAGCACTTTTCGAAATTTTAGATGTTCATTTTACAAGTTAGAAACAGAAATAATTATATTTGTTAATTTTAAGCCCTTGCACTATGCATTTTTTCGTATTATTCTTGGTTCATCTTGTTTTAGCATTATCACGTGACAGGGTATTTCCAAGAGACTAAACAATTGCTTATGGGATAGCGAATTATCTAATTTGTATATTGATGAAAAAAATCACTTTGTGTAACATTTTTTGGAATATAATATCAAGATTATTCAAAGGCTAATATTTTATGTGATAAATACCGCTATTATTTTATGGGCTCCCTTAACATATCTGAGTAGTTGACTGGTTTATAGCTTTAGCAACAATTCAAAGTGAACAACATGATTTTTTAAGGCATTAACTAACCAACGTAATTTCAAAAAAAAAAAGTTGTCATTGCGAAAAAAGATATTACTTTTGCTATATGATTTTTTGTTCGCTGATTTCAAAATAGTTTGAATGAATATTTTTTTGATATAAAATCTAATAATGAAGTATGCACACAGTCAAATGACAGTATACACTTGTTCTTGAATGCAAGGGATATTGAGTAAGATAGTGATAGATAAGCTCGTAGTATTTGTATCTAACTATTTGCAATAATAATATTTTATGTCAATGTAATCTTTGATACATATTCGTTAGGAGTTAGTAATTAATTTGTTTGTTTGGTTTAGTTTTTAGTTTTTTTTCTTTCTTTATGTGAATATGAATTAAGAAGTTCAGAATAAATGAACAAATCGGGTATTTCTAAATTTAGCATACTATGAATACCTACAATTGCTTCTCTATGCAATAACAGGAAACAAGTCCACGATGTGTATCCAAATACCATGCCTACTTTGACTTCCGCTATGCAATACTTATACAACAACAAACAACAAAGCGATTTCACACTTCCAGTTTGATTTTAATAATTGCAAGCACCAAAAAAATGGAAGGAAAAGGGAAATGTTTACTTACACCTTATCATTTCAAACCAAAGATAATTAAAATGAAATACCAATTTATCTTGGAAGTTTTTCTGATTTTCAGCTATGTAAATACGAAAGGTATGCAACATTAATGTATTTTTATCAAGACGTTTAGGAAAGTAAACCCCCTAATAAGATATAATGAAATGAATTTGATTTAGTATTCCGTCTCTACGTTTTAAATGATTCGCCCATGTTTGTTTTATCACTGCTAATTCTACGTTTACTTCGTTTATATGGTTAGTAATTAAAAACCGTAGTTAACATATTTCTTGATACATGTTTTGTTAATAGTTACTTTTCTTAAAATTAAGTATGTCATAGGAATAAGAACAAAATAATTTAAGATAATTCATGACAAAATGAGTTTTTGGTAATGGTTGGATTCAATACCATATGAAATAAAGTACATGCTTCTTATGACCATTGCTTATTTGTTGTCTCACTTTTTTAAAAAGTTATCTGTACCCCCCCCCCAGAAATTTTCATCGAAATGTCATGTTGTTACAATTAAATTTAAAAGTAAGATGGAAAAGACATCAAAATCAAATAACTGCTTATAATTACGATATAAGTTAAAAAGGACTTAAACAATGCGTTAAATTTATCAAAAAATATCTACTATGGAAAAAGTACAAATCTTTGCAATGTAACTCTTTAATAATAATACAACATTTCTTTAACACAACATGTTTTATCATTTAGTTTTACCATATGCTACTGCTACAGAGGACATCTCCGAAGGTTCAATTCCTCTCATTTAAGTCACTATAGTGATGATGTCTTCAGGATTTGTATTGATGTTTGTTTATATTTTCTGTGTCTTTCTGAGAAGAGCACTTTCAGTCAGACTTGAGAGAAGATAATCCAATCATGTAGACACACTTAGTTTAATTGAGTTTGATATTGTTTTTCAAACAATGATCGAGAACATTTACAAGTTTTTTAGAAATTGGTTTATATAGTAATGTATATTTGACTTAGCGGTTGAGTTTAAGTGATTAATATATTTTAATTTTGCTTAACAATAAGATATGCAAACCGATTTCAACACTAATTATGTGACTTGTCCGTTTGTTTTTTTAAACAAGTAGACGGCATCAGTTTGTAGTTTACATTTTATAATAAAGCCCATATAATGTAATTATAATGTAATATTATGTTTTATACAACTGTAGTATTACCTAATCATTTTCATGCTGTAGTAAATGACAATTACACATTCAGATAGTTTGCTTTTTTAAATTGTCATTGAATTCCATTCTACAGCCATAACAAGCTTCAAATTACCAGTATCTTTTTTCCGTGCAATGGAGACAATTTGTGGATATAAATATATATATTTTTATTAAATTCATTGACCACTGAAGAAGAAAAATGTACTTAATTGCGCTTGTGTATTTTTAAGGCTTTAAAATATTTGGCAGAGCAAAAAGTCAATGGGTAAATGAATGCTAATAATGTTCCCCTGCCATGAATAATAAAACATATCTTCCAGACGATTGTTTCATCGTGGATAAAAAGGAATTCTATGAGGGAACATATACCAAAGATTAAGTTCATACAAAATAAAACAGAAATTTAATATTTTTGTCAATTTACTGGATACCATATTTCACATCATTATTTGTATTTGTTTTGATTCTGTAAATAAAATTAAAAAATGCAGTTCGTAACAAGTTTGTGTAAAGGTACATGGTTTGAAACCCTCAGACATCCATCATTGATTATCTTAACAAAGAGAGAGAAAAGGCACAGAACGTGTTCAAGGTAAAATTGTCAATATATTCTTATGAACCAGCTTGAGGAAAGGATATGTCAATGTCCAGCTCCTTCTTGTAGCCACATGATTTGATGAGGAATCAATGTTTGTTTTGTTTTACATTATCTGTACAGTGTGTTATCCGAATCAGTCCGATCGATGAAAAAGATGAGATCTTAATCAAATTATCTGAGAGAATGTAGGACAATAATCGATTAGAAATGCACCTGATGAATCATTTAGATGATATCAAGTATCAATTGTATTTAATCCTGATGAAAGTAAAATTCATCTTGACAAATTACATAAAATGTTTGATAATCAGGGGCATAACTTAGGATTCTTAAAAGTCATTTATAGAGAAACAGGTCACTCCATTTTATATTACTTATACTGACAAAGGCATCGCAATCAAAATAATACATAATACAATATATATACACTTACATAATGCAACTATATGTACATTAAAATATGAAATTCCTGAAAGCAATTGAAAAGACTGTATTGACACCCAAACCTTTAGACACAAACGTCGGTACAACAATTTGTCATTCATGATCACTTCCATAGTCCTTTTGTAATAGTTATTTCATTGCTCAAACAGTGTCAACAATTCCTTCTTGTTCATCCAGTGCGTTTTGTAGAACAGAATGGATCAATGAACGAATGTCAAAAACCAAAAAATCATACCTTCTTTGTGTTGTATACTGACAAAGGCATCGCAATCAAAATACATAATACAATTTATATACACTTACATTATGGAACTATATGTACATTAAAATATGATATTCCTGAAAGCAATTGAAAAGACTGTGTTGACACTCAAACCTTTAGATATAAACGTCAGTACAAACATTAACATTTATAATCACTTCCATAGTCCTTTTGTAATAGTCATTTCACTGTTCAAACAGTGTTAACAATTCCTTCTTGTTCATCTAGTGCGTTTTGTAGAACAGGATGGTTCAATAAACGAACGTCAAAAACCAAAGAATCATACCTTCTTTGTGTGGATTGTCGGTTAAATTTCTGTCTAAATTCGATGTTCCTCCTGTAGGACGGTATTAATTTTAAGACCTTGAAGATGACAAGAACAACAAGAAGACATACGATACACCCCAATAAGAAATTAGATGTTGGAAATCCCACTGTCGTTTTACCACTTCCTGTTAAGCGAGAAGAAATATCTCATATTATAAAGTGCTTAGAAATGACATGCATTCAAACAATCTGTGAACATACTTTTAAAAAAATGTTTAGTTTTCAAAGTTGAGATAATTAGACGACCAGGGGCTCGTAACATAAAGGGTATTAAGTCTAAGACAGGGCCAAAGTAGGTCTTATGTACATTCTTAGATTTAAGTCCGTAACTAGAAGAGTGCTAAGCTAGGACAATTAACCCAAAACTTAGGCGGCCGGTAGAGGTTACTTAAGTTTGTCTAAGTATTGTTTTCATACAATTAGAAGTGTTTTTGTTAATTATTTAAATTCAGCATTTGAATACAGTGTATTAATCACATATTTACACAAAATCAATATCTTAATAATCACCAATATAAAAGTTTAAATTTAATTGATATAAATTTAACAGTGGTCGTAATGAGCTGTTACATTTTCCATATACTTGGCTGCTGAATAGGTTGTAAACACGTAATGATCAGTTTACAATAAGTAACTAAATTGTATATATGTAAACTCGCGAAACTTGAGAAATATTAAAAAAGGACGTTTGAAGGCAGAAAAACCCTCAGTGATTTTTAAGATGACGATTGCCACGTTTCATTACAATGTATATCGACAAAATAAAGAAATTATACTCAGAGTATGTGAAATGCCTTATTTGTGAGGTAAGATGTAGAACAAAAGATAAAAAAGAAATCCACTAAATTATTCTATCAAGTTCTAACGGCATAGTGATATTACGCCACAGGCAGTCGTCGAGAATGACTAAAATAGTGAATATTCGTCAAAACAAAGAAGTGACAATAATAGACTGAAAACATTACCTAAAATCCATCGCCTTGAGCTTTATAAAATGTTTAGGTACATATGTATTTATACTCATGCCACCTTGAATTTTTTGTCTTTATATCTACCCCATCTAATATCAAAGATATCAAAAATAAACAAGCTATTAACCTAAGACAATGATTTTATTATTAATGCATTCAAATTCGACAATAGAAATGAACAATTCGTTTTTACTTTTCAATATAAGCATGACTTAGCTAAGACATTGCTAAGTTTGCTTTATGTTACGGTATGAGACATACTTAAGCAGGACTTATGTAGGTCCTAAGATTCCGCCTAAGTCCTACTTATGACCCTACTTAAGTCAAAATCTAAGCATGCTTTATATTACGAGCCCCATAATTCTTTAACAGATTTCTGATTTGCGCAGTTTGACTTTCGATATACATTTTATAAAATCTGTTTTGAATAGATTAAACATAATGCAATTAACACAATTCTCACTTATTTCTATGCATCCTTTGATGACATGACACTTGTGTTCAGCACAGTAACACCGTTGTTGACAATCAGTGCCATAGCTTGGATAACGACAGGTTTTTGTACAATTGACACCATAGAAACCCGCCATGCAAGCTAGAATTAATATTAATACCAATACAAAAAATCGACAAATCAAAACCATTGTATGCACCTTTCACCAAAGTAAATATTTACCAATTGTTACCTATAAGCTTCTTGATTTTATAGTGCAACATACATTACATTATAAAGCGGTTCAATTGCACGTTAATGTAATGCAAAGTTGCATATATTGGTAACTTTGGAAATGTTTATTTTGAAATGTTTCCGTACTTTTTCGTAGGTGGGATTCTTATAGATTAAGTATCTGTTTATTAATGATCAATTTAACAAATGTGACATAGATATATTCAGCAAACATTTTTGCTATCAGTCATATATAATAAATTATTCATATGTATTTTTGAACCCTTTGTGACTCATGTTTACCGTGGGTTTTTTTTAACAAATTAAAACCTTAAGCATTTTCAAATAACATTTACTTTACTTCCATTTTAAAGCCTGCCTCATACTTACAGGAAGATGATTAAAAAAATACAGTACACAGATGAATAGTACAAGATTGCTTAAATAGTCTCTCTTCAACTGTAAATCTTTGGACCCAAATGCTAATTTGAGCCAAACTTGGTACAAAACATCCTTACGTAATGAGGATTCAAGTTTGATGAAATGAAGGGCCACGCTTTCTTTCAAAGGGCGATAATTAAAAATTATTGAAACATTGATGGTATCTTTCACAATATATTCTTCTCTTGGAAGCATCTTCAGGAAGGGTAGATACAAGTTTGTTCAAATCATGATCCCCGGGGTAGGGTGGTTTATACATAGGAAAAACATTAAATTATTCTCATAATCTTTAATGTTATGATAAATAGTTTTACTTATAAACGAGCATCTTGACAAATTGTTGATTATCAATTGCTTCGAACATGGATAAATTTTGGGTCCCACGAGGGACTCAAAGTCTGATGTTGGTTTATAGATATTTCTTTCAGATCTTTTTGAGAACTGTGATACTCATTATGTGATATGACTTTGAAATCATCTTGCTCAAAAGTGGCTCATTGCTCAACATAAGAATATTTGAAGAAAATTTAGAAAATCATTTTTAACAGGATCTATTCTACAACATTGTCCAGACATTTTTTGTGACTCAATAAAACTGATGGCTAATGTTGCTCAGGTGAGCGATGTGGCCCATGGGCATCTTATTGAAGAATGTCAGAGTTTGCATCCTTATAAATATATTATGTCCTATTTGTATACTTAATACCTTAATCCCCTACCCCCAAAAAGGTAATCCATATCGGACACATCAATACAAAGCTATTATGGAAAGTTTTTCATACTAACCTCTACATCAAATTAAAATTTAACAATTTGCTCGCCATTTTATTTTTAAAAAATACGTTGATACGACAAGATGTATATGTTATTCTATTTACATATTGTATTTTTTTTTTTACTTTTTCATGAAATATAAAGATAACTTTCTATTTAGATTATGACTACTTTTAGTTATTCAATAACAGGACTTGAGCTTTGTTTACAAAACATTAAATTTTAACCTCTGTAACCTACTTGTAACTGGATATTTGACTTTCAAATTTTGACAAAGCAATAAAAACATCCATATTGACCATTTTGGACATTAAAAATGAAAAAAAAATTTTTCACAATATTGAGCTCAAATCGTGTCCAAGTCCCTTTAAGGTATCTCACTCCTCACGTTTTGATTCATTGCGCAGATGATCATTATATTTTTAATGAATATGATTTTATTTATTTAATCATAACAGAAAGCTTATTAGTTCATCATTACACAATATTCATAAAGAAAAAATCCATCTAAATTCAAGAAACAAACAAGTTTTCGGGGGAACTATTTTTTCGTACGGAAGATTTTTTAGACGAAAATGACAGAAACAAGCAATTTTATGAATTTTAAATATACTTTTCTTTATTCATTATTAACATTTATGATATTTAATAGGTTTGTAACGTATTCTGTGTTTTTCTTTTCAAGAAACTCTTGATAAAAGAACGTTGAGTAGTGGGATACCTTAAAGACGTAAATTATGAAACGGTTTTTAACAGACGGACAGACGACACGTCCAAAGAGAACCTCAGTGTCATGAATTTCATTTTAAACGTTTAAATAAGATATGCATAGCAAAAATGAAATATTTTATTACTTACGTAGGCATTTTCCTATTTCCTCGTTCCATATGTAATCAGCACAGCAAGGAGGAAATGTTGATCTATATATTTATTCAATGTTAATAAATTATTTAATATAAATCATACTACTGAAGTCGAATGAATAAATCTTTACATAAGTAAGAAACTCACCCAACACATAAACCATTGGTAAAAATAATACATTTGAACATGATAAGAAAAACTTGTATCACAAATAGAAAAACTGACATTTTCTTTTCAGTTGCAGTCGTGTATGTTGTATAATTCTAAAATAACCAAACCTTCCTATTCCGGTTTACACTAGAACTCTAAATTCACTCTAACTTCACCAAGTATAGCACAATATTGTAAACAAATAGTAAAAATTGCATGTAGATAGTCACACGATGTAAAAATGTTGCATCCATGGGAGTTTTGATCGCATAAAGCATCATTTAAATTTAGATCCAAGTTTGAGAACACGTATTTTTCGAAGAAGATTTTGAATTAAGCAAATATAAAAACCCTAAACAAATACAAATAAGACATATAAAATGATTATGACATTTAAAAAAAAAACACTTTGTTTTAACAAGTTGAAACAAATAGATATTATAAATTTATATACTTATAGAAATATTTTTTGGACGACAATATAAATAACTGAAAAATATGATACATAGGCAAATCTTACTTGATGATGTTTGATTTATGCCCTATCTATACGAAAAATTAGAATTCAGCGCGTTCTTTTTTATAAAGTGCACTATTTTTTCTATTGTTTTAAAGCATCATAAAACTGTCTGGTATTTGCTTTGTGTGTATATTTGAATGAAGCTACTCAGTATACTCTGTCTACTAACATGCGGACGAATAAAGATAACTAGGAACACCATTTTAAAAGAACACAGGAAGCGAACGTGAACTCGCATGTCTATTTTGTTACGCATGATCAACAAGAAAAACTCACACTCTTTGTCTTCATTCTTTTCAGGGACTTGTTTTTTTAAATATTAGTTACTTAAAATAAAATTCAAATGTTGAACTTGTTTCATAGTCATCTTTAGAATACGGTTTTGTTTATTTTTGTTGACCAGTCAAAACGACACAACAATATGAACTTAAATTGACCCAGTTTAATAATTAGTGGTTTAACGTAAGATTGTCATTAAATTGGGTGTGCATGCATTTTATCTTTAATTTAGAAGAACTTTGCAATCTTGTTTTTAATCTTTCAACCATTGTATAAATCAGCTATTAACCCCCTTCCCCACGATCACGCACTTCAACGCATATACCGTTGCCCCACCGTCACGCATTTTGACGCATATACCTTTGCCCCACAATCACGCACTTTAACACACTTTTTATTATTGACTAACACAGCCCTAAAAACGCGCTAATTATTGCTACGGTTATCCAAAGACGTTGATGACATCACAATGAAATATAAACGTAATAAAATTACGTCATTATGTAATATTTTGCTGAGGTATTGATTCTATTATGTCTGGTTTCATCGATTTATTCGATGATACTTCTTTGGACGAAAGTTTCGATGACGGCGAGTAGCCTCAACGTCGATTCATCTGACGATGACAGCGATGATGATGAAGAAATTCAAGCACATGTACTGGACCCGCTAGCACCCCATTGGTCATCTGTGTTAGACGCTGTTGATGTTCCGCCTTTTTTGTGATGTGGGACCGTCCCACTCTCTACCGACCACGGCAAATGAGAAGGATTTCTTCGAGTTATTGTTCAGTGAAAGCTGTTTGCATCAAATAACCGAAGGAACAAATAAGCATGCAGCTGAAGTACAGCAGAGAAAATGTATAATTATTTTTACCTAACAGGGTTGTTTTCCAAACTTAATCCAATTTTTGAAAAAAAAATTTATATTACGGAAAGATATTACCATAAAACAGATCTATATTTCTTTCCCTTGTACATGACAAAACCTAGAAACACTAGAAAAAAACCCGCCAGATTTTGACTGTAAAATTTGAGATAGTTTTGCACATGTAAAAATTCTCTCTCTCTCTCTCTCTCTCTCTCTCTCTCTCTCTCTCTAAATAAATAAATAAATAAATAAATAAATAATCAAATAAACACTAATAACACTAATTATTGTTTATAAACACAAATTGTTTTAATTTTGTTTTATAGATTATTAACACACTGAATATTTAGACTTTAATATATGCACATATGTTTACCGCATATAAAGTATATGATACTGTCTTAGGAATAAAACACTGATTTTGCTTCTTTATTATTTTCGAAATTAATTTTGCGGTGGAAATCTTTAGAAAGGAAAATGAATTCAGAATAATAACATCTCCTCTTTATGTTTCAGTATCAGACACCAGCCTTTATATTTTATGTTTACTTAGAGGGAGTGAGAACATTAGCGCATGCACACGCACACACACAAAACTTTTTATTTGATTTTAGTACTGAATTTTAAAATGTAGTTTTGTATCGTTCAAATGTTGGTCTATTTTTAATTTTTTTTTGCATTAGATTAAAGTGATCGCCAAACTCCGGTTCATATAAATTGATAGATGACGGCTATGTTTGCCACCACGTCGCACCCCCTCCTAAAGAAATAAATATTTATACAAAGTAATAATGGATGGCATGTAGGTCTGTTAATGTAGTCTACAAATACATGTATCATAAAAATATATCAAATACTATTTCTTTCATATTGGCTAATTAATGTGCGAATCAAAACAATATTAATTCCGTGTGGGGGGGGGGGGTGGAGGGGGAGGTAGATGTCTGATGGTTAAATGTGTTTGCAGGAGAGAAAAAGTGCGGAGATGGGTCCTACTTTTGGTAACACTTAACAAAGTGAATTTACATCTGTAATTTGATTTTTCCATGACCCCCCCCCCCCGCTAAATGCACGCATGTGCTAATTGATTTATTATTTAAACATGTTTAACCCAATTTTCTGGTGACTGATGAGCACTTTTATTAATTCAGGTAATTAAGGTATTCTTATTTTCATGGGTGTGAATAGACTTCCTGACTATAAGTTACATTGGTCCAAGAACAAATGTCTTGTTAATGCTGGCTTCCAAGACGTCATGCCCGTAAGGAGGTATGAGAAGATAACTCAGTATCTACACTGCAGTTCGGACGATTTTGATGATCCTCTATATAAAATCCGTCCAGTCATGAACCATATTACGGATAACATCAGCAAAGTATACAAGCCTCGCAAACATCAGACTGTCGACGAAGGAATGATTGCCTACAAAGGCCGGCACAAGGTCTATAGAGTAAATTTCTATTTTATCGAAAGAATAAATTAATTTTAAAACCAATTCCATGATATTAAACAATTGCACTGATTAATGTGTTGTGCTTTACATGACGCTATTGGTACATTTTACACATAAATAGGTTGGTAAATATTCTAGGCAAAGCAGTACATTCCGTCAAAACCAGCCAGTTGGGGCTTAAAAGTATGGTTGCGATGCGATAGTCTGACTGGATTCTGCCACCAGCTAGATCTTTACCTCGGCAGAGAGCAGTATCGAGGGGTAGCACTCGGACAAGCAGTCGTACAAAAGCTAACCGCTGGCCTGGAAAACAAAAACTTCCACATCTTTTACGACAGCTTTTTCACATCAGTGTCACTTGCTAAATCATTGCTTTCTAAGAAAATTTTCACTTGCGGAACCATTGTCCGAAATAGGAAAGGATTTCCTGCAGATTTGAAAGATGTTCCCAACATGACACAAGGCGATTTTTTGATTTAGAAGAACTTTGCAATCTTGTTTTTAATCTTTCAACCATTTTATAAATCAGCTTTTAAGGCTGAATTAAGAATTGTTATTATAGCAAAATCTTTTAAAATACACCAACGTCTTTGGTTTTAAAATGTGAAAACAAAAGTTAAACATGCTATATTTAAGTTGAAGTAAATCCGCCGTAAGACAAACAAGAAAAGATAAATTTCATCAATAAATACCTTGAAGGAATCTTACAGATATCATAGTATTTGCCCTGGTGTATTTTAGTGCATAAAGACTGCTTTAAACAATACACTCAAAACATATTTCCTTTTATTTTATTTTATTAACCTAATAAGTATTACACATGATCACTACCGTCCATTTCAGAATAATAATTTGACACGCCATTAAAAATAAGATAAAAAACCTGGAAGAAAGTTTAAAACAAAATAGGCTGAATATTATGCATCTTAATTGAAAATGAAGAGTTAGAAAGGATATGGCATATAAACATGATATTTTACCTGTGAATGCCAGAAGATATCGTATGTTACTCCATGAATGTTTTAAATTGGTGTTGGGTAGTATAATTGTAAGTCTATCGAAGGAATAGACTGACCGACGTTAGAAAGGAATTAAACAGATGGTTAACAATCAAACCGTACAGATCACTTTTGGAAAAACATAACAAATGACAGTTCTTTACATATCAAATATTCTCAAACGACTCAATGTGGCAATTTTGGCATTAATCTCTATGAATAAGAACAGCATAAATAACTCAACTTCTTTCTCTACGAATTCTGACATTAAACACAGGGTTTATATCCATATATAATTGCACGGCACTGTTAGGATGTTCTATAAAAAAAAAATTCAGCTACCGTAAACAAACAAAAACAATGCATCATCATACAATCATATTTCTGCTAAGCTAATGTATCATTATATACATTTTATATCAAATGAAACAGCAATGTAATAGCCACATCGTGCTACACCTTTTAAACTCCCGCATTATATGTAAATCAATATCCTAAAAGGATGTCACAAACAATAATAATTTCATATGAATATACTCCTAATTTTCAGACAATACTAATTAATATTGAATTTAATTATTTGTAATATCTTGACAAATTATCGTAAGTAAAATTATTTCACTCAAATATATTCCCTAATCATTCATCATGTTTGCTTAGTTTTTTTTTCTCAGGAACATGTCTACATTTTGAGAAGTTATTTAGATTAAGGATTTTAACAAAGTTTGGGATCCGCACGATTCATTAAAACATTAATTTACATATTGAATGTTCTTTAATATATGAAAGTTGTAAGGAAAGTTGACTAAAGAAAAAATGAAGTTATTACGTTTATCATAAAGTTTTGTTGTTATGTTACCATAAATGTCCATTTCCAGTAAAATATCCAAATATGTAACAGATAACGCAGACTGTGGTATCTTTTCTTTCAAGTGGAGTGGGATATATCGAGTCGACGTAAGTATGGAAGTAACAATTTTTAATTGATAATACGTGGTCGATATACCTGCATGTTGAGTTGAAGGCCACAGGGAGTAATTTATTTTTTTTCACGTACAAGTTTTTGAATAAATTGTACATAAATTGTACATGTACCTTCATTTTATTTCTAGATTACATTTAACTGCCTATCAGTAAATGCTATACTACAAAAGAGTTTGGTAAATTGATTATAATCTTGATTTAAATATAGACCGTCCATCTTAACCTTGTCTTTGTGAATTAGTACTTTTTAAATTAAAAACAATTGTAATTCTAAGACACTGGAAAGTGTGTGGAAAACAGAAAACTATTAACACTTTAACAATTCTCAAATTGTAAGAGGTGAATTATGTAGTTTATTTACATAATTGTCTTTTGGGGTTTTTAAAACGAACCTTTCTTTTCCTTACAAATAATTCTAGAATGTATCTATCATTAATATATTATATAAATAGTGCCTGTTTGGGAGGGTACCAGTTGAAATTGACAACCCGAGAAAACCATTGTCAACCGACGCGAAGCGGAGGTTGACAATGGTTTTCGAGGGGTGTCAATTTCAACTGGTACCCTCCCAAACAGGCACTATTTGTTTTATTATACTGAATGTCTTAATTTTATAGCAAATTTTACTGCTTTTATATAGAAAATACGTAAGTTCTACGACGAACCGTACGCGCATAATTTACGCGCATGTAACAATTCGTTCTATCGGCCCGTTGCCAAGTGTGTTGCTAACGCTGAGGGTATTAGAACGGATTGTCAACTGCGTCTAAACCAATCAGATTTCAGTATTTAACATGAAAGTATAATAATAATATATATCTGTCGATCGATCGATCGTTGATCTATCTATCTATATATCTATCTCTCTCTATCTATCTATCTATCTATCTATCTATCTATCTATCTATCTATCTATCTATCTATCTATCTATCTATCTATCTATCTATCTATCAATCAATCTATCTATCAATCTATCTATCTATCCACCCGTCTATCTATCTATCCATCTATCTATCCACCCATCTATTTGTCTATTCGCATTTACAATCTATTCGATTAATATACCGTAACTTATAATTTGGTTTGAATTAACTTCCTTTTAAAGTTCTGATAATGAAGCATCCCTCAACCAATTTCCTTTTCGTGTTTAAGTGCTTGGCTATGTGTAATGCGCATAGTATGCCTGTTGAACATATTGCTTTTTGAGAATATAGATGATTAACTATGCTTATTCAGATAACGAGCATACATTTATTTACACTGTTTTGTTTAAATGCAGAATTATTCAGCTTGAGGTAAGGTTATTTTTTATTAAGTTGACTCTAATGATTTACTTTTTGACATTACCACATTTTAGTATTATGCTTGTTAAACAAATGGTAAGATATTGAAAATACGACATAATATTGTTCCCTTCTAGCATAGCCACACAGTGCGAAGATGATAAATACTACAATACAAAAATACGCACCTGTACTAGTACGTATATCGTTAGGGACGATCAAGTATGTGCATGGTCAAAAAAAAAATAAAATAAATTGATTTTAAACTTTGTACAATATTCATGTATATAATACTACCTGTACAGAATATACATAGTGTCATATATAGTGAAACAGAAATGGGAATTGGTTTATGAATTGCATTCACTGTATATTAAGTATTTCTTGTCATTAATCAATTTTACATACATGTATGCAGTATAGTAATTCTTATCTTTGTCTAATATTTCAAACAATTTAATCAATGCAAATGAATTTATTAACAAAAACATATGCTAATAAAAAATTAAAATTAATGATTATTGTCCTACACGGATCAGTTATAACATTCATTTTGTTCAAATGCAAACGTTAGGTTTGAAATTTCATTGACAAGTTTTGCTATTTACTAGGGCCTAATCAATAGCATTTAAAAAAAGCATTATTCTGTTATTGACATTAATCAATTTCATTTTTTTATTAATTTTTAAAGATTGTCATCCGGGATACCATGGACAAAACTGCTCGAAACCTTGCCGATATCCCAATTACGGTGTCGAGTGTCAAGAAGGATGCAATTGCTCAAAGATAGCATGCGATCACATTATTGGATGTTTAGACAATGCGTTAAATGGTAGAGAGAGAGAGAGAGAGAGAGAGAGAGGCATGTGTTGTTCTATGTACTTTAAATACCAAATCTAAGTTGAATGGTCTCAGAGAACTGAGAATTATTTCGGTTCTAAACAAACCCAGTTTTAACAATAGGTATTAAAAGAACTTTGATTTACATTTGTTTGCTGGGGTTTTTTTAGAGATTGGTAAAACAATATAAATGAGTATGAAAACTACAATCATTGAATATTGCTGTAGATACCCCCAAAAAATCCTAAACCTTAAAAAAAAAAAAAAATATATATATATATATATATATATATATATATATATATATATATATATATATATATATATATATATATATATATATATATATAAAAATCAATGTCCATGATGGATTTTTCAATTACCTTCAATGTGGATAATAATATCAATTTATATGAAAAATAGATATACTCTAAGCAATTATGTAATAACAACATTTTTATTCAGACCCTGTTGAATTCCTCGTACTCGATATTTGCAATTTATGTAATAAGGATATAAATATCAAATATCTATTTGCGTTTTAACCTTTGCTCTTTTCATTATTTGGTTTTTTATATCTCTAGGGCATGACAACGATAATGGTCTCCAATTTATCATTGGTCTTTCGGTAGGGATTGGAGTTGTACTTATAATTGCTGCTGTCCTCATTATAACTGTAGTAAACAATAGATTATACACTAGACGTATCAGAGAAAATGTCCATTACTTTGGATCGGTGGTGACTGAACATAGCGTGACATCTAATATGTATAACCCCTCGGAGTCATGTACTCGTCATTGTATTGAAAGTGAAACTACGGACAGTGGTGTGTACATGTTAGCAGGGACACTTCGATATGAACATAAAAATATCGAATAAATATACCGTAAATAACTGTTATCAAGAACTTTATATTACAATCATGAACAAGACATTGTGTCAAATAAGTGCAGAATGTAGGTGAATGTTTTTAACATCATTTCAGATCATATGAAATTTTCTTTTATGAATAGTTGACGTATGTTAGTAAATCTAATTTATTATGTGTTTATATATCAACCTTTAGACACATATCTTTAGGTTTGCTCCAAAATCTGAAATACAATCCTTTGAATTAATAAATACTAATGAAATGATATAGGCATAACCCGATTTCAGCTGTAAAATCATGTTTAAGTATTTATATTGTATTATTTATTTGCAATATCTAAAAATACATATAAAATGTATGATTGATTATTTAAATTTTTGTTTTGCAATTTGATATGTGATAAATATATATACTTCTATTACACAAAAAGGAATAAAATTATAACATTGAAATAAAACCAAAGCATGGCGGATTTTTTTTTTTATTTATTTATTTTTTTTTTGGCAAATGAGTATTGCAATGTAAATAGCTAATTGACAATTTGAAAATACTTTATGTTCACAAATATATAATTTCCTCTTTCCGCGACTTAATGGTTGCATAGTTCAAAACCTATAACATCATATAGTGTTGCATGTACATGTACCAAATGTTTGCATGGTGTGTGATGGAAATTCTTTATTGTGTGTTATATCAAAATCACGAATATTATGTGTAGGGTAATTATTTCTTTTTATATGTTTAAAACGTCTCAAATGAAATTAAATTTTATTAAATTCAAATTCAAATTCACTGAATACATGTACATGTATCAATATAGGTAGATTTAATGTATTTTAATTTGAAAAGTTATTGATTGAGGTACTTGAAGAAACTTTAAAATTAACGTGTTTTTTTTTAGATGATTTCCTGTTTTCGTGTTGTTTTTGTATAATAATCCTTTAGAATCAAAGATAACTCTGATTTCTCTTCAACATCATAAAATACATACTGAAACATGATTAAAATTACAGTATATGACAAGTTTGGGATGAATGAATTCTGGTTTTTTTTTAACACAAATACAGGATTTGACTGCATTCACCATTCAAAATTCCAATATATAATTTCACATTCTATTCGAGACATGAATACATATAAATATATGTCTCAGTAATATAAACGTGGTATAACCACAAATTAAAAATCATATTTTAGCAAGGCAATGTTTTCTTTCCATTTAAATTATTTTAAACGTTATAAAGTTGTAAAAATGAAAGAAAAGAAGAATATAGATGTATATTTTTTACTCGTTTGAATCATCAAAGTTTATTGAGTATTTTACACGTAGCTATGTTCTGTAAAAAAAAAAACGAGCAATTTTAACACTCTCAATTCACCCACTCGAATTCTGATCTATAAAATTAATTTTTTTTTTAGAAATTAATATTATATAAAAAATTAAAGCTCAAACAAAGTTTTAAAAAACAAATTTAAAAAACGTTTTGCTTATTGAATATAGTGGAGTTCAATATGCTTTGTTTTAAAAACAAATTTAAAAAAACGTTTTGCTTATTGAATATAGTGGAGTTCAATATGCTAAAATGGAAATCTCTTTAAAATGAATATAATCAACTGTGATAAATTCGTCGCTCAACATGAATAATCTTATATCATATTATTTTGTTTTTATAGTTTTTATATTATTGAACAGATAAATGCTACAAACTTTTTATTATAACTTTAGAGTATAAAATGAATTACAAATTAATACATAATGATATCATTTTGAAAGTATTTATCAAATAAATGTCAAAAATATATATTTTTATTTTTCAATAAAGTAACATTAAACATGAGCTGCAATTTTGTTTTGTTGAAAGTGTTTATTGTAAAATGCTATCAAAGCATTTCTCAAATGAAAGAAAAATTGAATGGAAGCTGTGAGGAAAGCTGTTAAGAAACGATTTCTTATTGAGGCAAAATAGCATCATCGTTGTCCTATATAGAGATTGAATTGCTAAATGTTCTTTTTAGTGGTGAAATCTTCTGATAATATTAACTAATTTTTTCATTTTATATGTATATATCATAACGGTTAATGTTAAATGCACAATTATCATGATAGCAAGTTTTTAAAAAAATCCTTAAAAATACAGCTTACATTGCTTTAAAATATTATATAATTGCAAAGTACTGTAAGGATGAACTATAAATTTTTAGTAATATCAGTTGAATATCGTATGCATTGCGATGTTAACTCTGTCGCCGATGTCAAAGTCGAAGAAATGTCGTCAATGTGGACAATGTAAACTCGAAATTGGTTTAACATCGTCAACATTTCGATGTTGACAATGTCGACAACGTAAACGTTAAAGAAATATCCGCGATGTAGACTATGTGAAATTGATATTGTTTCAACATCGTCGCCGTTGCGATGTCGACAATGTCGACGATGTTAACGTTAAAGAAAGTCGGCTATGTCGACGATGTAAGCTCGATATTGGTTCAACATCGTCAACGTTGTGATGTCGACGATGATAAACGGTAAAGATATTTTAGCAATGTTGACAATTTAAAATCGATATTGTATCAATATTTTATACATCGCGATGTTGACGGTATCGAAAATGAAATATGTATTGGACATGAATGTCTTAGAAGAGACATATATCTACCTTTGCTGCGTTAAGGCGTTATGCGATAATATGGTTTGTCGGGCAATATAGATATTCCCGTCGGAGGGTCCATTCGTAGCTCAAAACATGATAACCTTTTAACATTATCTTGAACAGAATCACCATCATTATCTTGCCCTATCGCAACAGAGCACATCGGTTTGTAATGAATAAATCTGAACGTATACAAACTGCACCTACGCAAACGTCCCAAACCAGAGACTAAAGTTGCGATGTTCGGATCAGATCGAGATCCATTCGATAATTCTAGCTTGCATATAATTCAAAAAGTTCAATTTATCATTGAAATCTCACAACAATGAAGTTATTTAATTCCAGAGATGAATTTAATTAGTTCCGTTCACCCACAATTGAATGTTTTCCTGTTATATATATATTTCCTATTTTAACCATAAAATCTAATTTGTTAAAACATTGTTTCAAAATAGAAAATGCAGAATATATTTCTGATGGTTTATTTTACATTTTCTTTTTCGATTGGTCATTATATTGTACAATCATCGTAAGTAAAATTATTTCACTCGAATATATTTCTTTTAATTCATCATGTTTACTTAGTTATTTTTCTTTCTAGGAAATTGCCTACATTTTGTCCACCTAACAGATATCGGGAGAATACGATGGAAATTTGTGGAGGTACATATAACTATATTTAATAACCGTTACTTCATAAATATTCTTTTGCATTGATACTTTGTGACTACATAAGTATTATTAATCGTTTTTTTAGAAATACAACTACACATCACTGTAACATTTGTGAATATTTTCATCCGTATACAAAACTGGATTGATTTTTGGATTTCCCAATTTTTAATGCTTGTTTTACGGGAAGAATTGCTCTAGGTGGCACGGGACAGTTTTTTTGGTACAATTCATTGTAGCCAGGGGATGTTGTCTTCGGAACTCTGTAACTAGAATTTCCTCAGTTCCCATTCAGCACAAATACCTTTAATTCACTTGTCATAGGGCCAATCACTAATTTCTGAAGAGAATTACTAGTCAAAACCTGTAAAATTTTCTACATACTGGATTTTATGAGATTTTGACCCTTTCATATTTTGTTAATTTTTCATGATTTTTCAGCTTTTTAGACCTCCCCCAGCTAATTCCCTGCAAAGGGTTGACCTTCCGTACCGTGTGCATGTTGCACCATCACATGTCAGAAACTTACCGGTGTATAGTTTACAATGTCCCATCCACCTACTTTTCGTGTTATTTTATCTCCCGTCTGTCCCTTGCAATTTCACTGTGTAAAGTCAACACAACAGTCATAGCCGCGGTTTCGCATTTTACTTCTGATTCTCGTGTACCTAACATATGGGACCTACATATTGCATGTCAATTTCAACAAGAGACATCCCTCTAACTAAATGATAATCATTAAAAATAGTTTCATGAATTTTAGCAACACTCATAAGCCTTCAAGTACAGCAACTCTCAATTTTACAAAAATATTGACGGGTACTTTATCCGAAACTGTCCCTTGCTACCTCTAGGCCTTGTAGATATCCTGACTATGGACTTAACTGTCAGAACTATTGCAAATGCAGTAAAGAATTTTGTAGCAATTTATTGGGATGCCACAGTGAAAATATCAATGTATTTAATATGGTTAGAACACCTATCAAACAAGGTATTTATTAACGTTTTCTTTAATTTCAAATAATACACAACAAATTAACCTTGTAAAAGATCAATAGCAATACCCACAATATCTGACATGAAGAAATCTTGGGAATTGTTTTGTTCGTGTTTCATATTATGTTTCTCTTTTATTTTATTTAAAACAATTTTGTTATTTTTTAACTTTAATATGCATGTCCTATAGAATGTCCTATTGGTTTTTATGGACCCAATTGTTCAAACCCATGTCGGTTTCCAAATTATGGTTCTGGATGTCAAAGAATGTGTAGATGCAATGAAACGGACTGCAATAATATAATAGGATGCACTGGTGGACTGAATGCAACTGTTGTTACAGAGCCTTACGAAATAGGTTAAACTTTTATTTATTGTCTATTTTGAATATTTTCCAAGAAGTTAACATGTCATATTATTATACTTTCATGTTAAATACTGCAATCTGATTGGTTTAGACGCAGTTGACAATCCGTTCTCTCTCCCTCGCACGCTTAGCAACGGGCCGATAGAACGAATTGTTACATGCGCGTTAATTATGCGCGTACGGTTCGCCGTAGAATTCACGTCTTTTCTATATAAAAGCAGTAAAATTTGCTATAAAAATTAAGACATTCAGTATAATAAAATAAATAGTGCCTGTTTGGGAGGGTACCAGTTGAAATTGACACCCCTCGAAAACCATTGTCAACCTCCGCTTCGCGTCGGTTGACAATGGTTTTCTCGGGGTGTCAATTTCAACTGGTACCCTCCCAAACAGGCACTATTTATATAATGTATTATATCTAACGTGAAATAGTTTCCGTGCTATCTGCCCATGGCGAATAGTCATCGATACTATTCACTGGCGGTATTCGATTTACGTTTTTTAAACTCGGAAACCTCAGTTGTAATTCGAGGATCTATAGTGATTTCAAAGTCCGATAACTATTTTTCTTTACCATCAAGAAGACCTGAATCGCTGACAAAAAGGTTTTTTCCGGAAAAATAGAATATCTATTTAATCACTATTCCGATGATAGCAAGTTTAAAGTCTCCCTAGACAGTAACAATTACTTGCTGTCTCGGGGGAAAATTAACATGATTACATCCTGAAGCCAGAAAATAAGTATGAAATACTTCTTTTTTTATTTCCTTGGATATGAATAAATTTTATGCATTTAACTAATAAAAACAAACTGTGTTATCTAATTATTAGATTGTATGTATAAAATATGAACTGCTTAAAACTAATAGGAATAAAGCCGGTTTGGTAATGAACTCATTTGGTAACTTAAAAAAATATTTTTTTTTCAAATGTTCCAGTTTCACCTCAAATTTTACATTGAAAAGTTGAATGTATTTATTAATCAGATAGCATGTGAATACACTCTTTGTGTATCTAAATTTACTTTAAAAAATAAATCATCTATATTTTACCAAAAACATTCGACCTCATTTTCAAAGAAAGATGAATTTTTAAAATAAAGTTTGAAATGCTAAATTGCCGGCTTAATATATTTTAATAGTCTTGTGAATAGTCCCTGAACTATCATGGTTTTCTTGTTATATAAACATGTATATGATCTTTTAAAACGATTAAAAATTGTCCTATTTACCTTCTTTATACATTAAATACATTTATACATGTATGTGTTCGTTATTGTCCGCAACATTAACTAAGGATGAAGAAAGTTATTATTTATACTTCAAAAACAAAACTGTATTGTTAATGGCAAATTTTAACCAGATAAAACCATGACAAACTATTCACAGAAAATTGTACTACATGTGCTTTTTTTTAAAGGGGACCAGTTTGAAAATTCCTCAATGGTTGTGAGAACTATGATATTAGCATCAACAGTAACCGGTGCTATGCTTATCATACTGTCAACTACAGTGGTAGCTGTTGTTATAAAAAGGCGATTTAGACGGAGAGTTTTTACTACTGAAAACCGTTATAACATATATTATATTTGATGATTTAACCATGCTAGCAGTTGTTCCTTACTTTATTAATGTAAACCTAGATAAAATGTAAAATATGTAACATTTTTTTCAATCGGACCGACTGTATTATAAAATAACAAGTGGAATTTCTGTACAGTTTAGGAACAAATGCTTGAAATTGGGTTTTTTCTTTGATGATGAATAAAATGTTAAAGATTATTGAACTTTGATATTGTTATTGCAAACGATCACGTTTTTCAATATATTTGAAATATTGTACATCATTATACAGATTGTGATCAGATTTCATAAATTCATCTTAGAAATTATTACTGTTTACATTTTTAATTATAGATATTGTTGTATTCATATTCTCGTTTGGATGTTGCTTGAGTATATTTGTAGGTTACATATCACATGTATAACTGTAAAATGGTATGTGGTGATAACAGTGTTCAAATTCAAAAGTCTGAAGGGAAATTATAAAACAGGAGCAGAGCGAACACGGACCTCTAAAAAAATAGAGGTGGGATCAGGTGCCTATGGCAAACCAAATGATAAATAATCAAAAATTAATAATGTTGACTTATAAAAACTTTCAAACTACTTTTGTCATTTGACTTTGAACTTTATTAAACCATCCAATTTCACATGTACATTAAAAATCGATGACAAGTTGTTCTTGAAAAATATATTAAAAAACATTTATCTGCAAATAAATAAACAAGGCTAATCATTTATGCTAGATAAATTGTGTTGTTATGTTGGTTGTTATGATAAGGACAATATTTATTTTGTCGAAAAATGATGTATTTCATCTGTTGCCATAATCGTGTTATGTACTCAACAAATTATTATGAAGATTTTGTTTTGTTGCACTACTGACTTAATCATGTTTATCTACTAGTAGTTATCGTAAAACTGTAGAACTGTAGTGAAGACTCGAAATTTAGGACGTCTTAGAATACTTAAAAAAAATACATGTAAGAACATCAGTAGCATTATTCTGAAGAAATTGTGTTCAGGTTGGAATTAGAACAGAAAAATAGTGATAACTTTAACGATTGAAAATGACTTTTCTCAAATCCTGTGCAATTTCATTTAAACTAAATAAACGCATTGCAAATGTAACTTGCTATACCCTTTGGCGTATTTTGCTACACTCAACTATATGCATTTTTACGACATTCGTTGGCCAATAATATTGCACAATATTAATTTAGTCAATGATAGAGGTATTTCGGTGAACATGCACCTGCACATTTAGATTACATTATTTTTCTATTATTAAAACGGTATTTGCTCATTTCAAGACTTCATGCTTATATTGATATTCATATTGATGTTTATTTGCATGAAGTTTTTGTGTAGTGTCGCTTTAAAGCCTTAATATACGCTCTTAGTCGGGGATATGAAACATACATGGAACAGCCACATTAACATGTTATTTAGTTCGCTTCCGCTACTAAAATAGAGTGCCAAAAACTTTGTAGTGAAAAACCTATTTTATAAACGAGCATATTTGATTTGATGATTATATTTCATAAGTACATATCAAATTGGCTATTTAAGTTTGAAACTTCCATTTAATCTTACAATAATAAAGATACTCAAAACGAATATTGGCGTATATATTTGTGCTCATGGCGGATGAATAGGCTAAGAGTATTCACAGGAAATTAAACGTCGCAGACTTCCACTGCAAAAATAAGTGGATAAAATTAGTATAAACTAAATGTAAATATAATTATAATGTAAACCATAACACTTGTTTTTTGTGGGGGTTTTTTGCCCTAAAGTGTAAATTTATTGTATAACTGTGTACACCATGTATCTGAATCTAAATTACGTTAATATATAATCAATATTTGTATCTACCAGAATTATTCCTTGTACAAGATTTTTACACAATATTTCTCATTCAAGATACCATTTGGGTTCTACATCTATCTATCTATCTATCTATCTATCTATCTATCTATCTATCTATCTATCTATCTATCTATCTATCTATCTATCTAATATTCAATTTTACAACTTATGGGAATCGTACGTGTATACCGTAATTATCAATTGCACGACTTCCTTTTAAAGTTCTAATAATAAAACATTCCCTCGAACGCTTTCCTTTCCGTGTTTAAGTGATTGGCAGTTTTTTATGTCTATGGTATACGTGTTCAACCTTTGCTTATTTTAAAAATTTAGATGGTGAACCATGTTCAATCAAATTACGAGCATATGTGTACTGTTCTATTTAACTGCAGAGGTATTCTGCTCGAGGTAAGGTAATTTTTGGTTTTTGGCTGACGTTTTTACATTTATACATTTTTATGTAAGGCTTGTTAAAGTGGAATAACACATTATCACAAAATGACTGACCTTTGATCGAAACGACAAAATGATTTTATCGACGTTAGCATTTAACTTACTCCATAGCCGAGCGGATAAAGTGTCGGGTTTGTGATCCGTACATCCCGAGTTCGAATCCTGCAGAGGCTTTTGTTGTTACATGTAGTTACTGAATTGAATTTTTATACATTCATCTTTTATCCCCAAACTGCAAAATATTTGCTTATTTGATATTTGTCCAGTTATTTATCATTGAATCTGTAATAACGAAATAATTTACTGTTAATTTGATTGACTTTTTCCAAGCTTATTATTTTACCCTAAATACATGATATGCTATAGAAAATGCGTACAATGTACATTGTGTTCTAGGTCTACTAGCAGCACAGCCAAACAATGCCCACCGGATCAATACTATAATCCAAAGATTCACAACTGTTCTGGTATGTATATAAATACGTTTGAATTATCAGGTATATGCATGCTTAAAAAAGTTAAAATAAAGATAAATAAATATTCACTTAGTAAAATATACAAGTATATGTATATACAACTAACTTTAAAAAATTATTGTGATAAAATCCAACAGGAATTGATTTATTAAAAAGAGTAGAATGGTAAAAAGCCGCATTCGAAGAAGTAGCATTTGTGTTACCAAAAGCATATTTTGTTGACATTTCTCTCTGATCTACCTTCCTTCTACAATAGAAAGGGCGTTTTCTGTTGATAATCAACACTATTCCCAATGGCTTTTAATTATAAAAATTGTACTTACATATGTAAGTAGATGTGGAAGTGTATCAATACATGGAAATACATATCTTTTAAATTTTTATTTCCGCTTTATTGTATTTTTATATATTTGCTAATGAAGTGATGATTTGCCATTAAATATGCTGTGTATTTAGGTTTTCTTGCAATTAATCAATTCTTAATATGCAGTAAAATAATTCCCCTCTTTATCAACAAATATACAATGCAAATCACCTTTTAAGGAAAGCAGATCTTGATAGACTATAATATTTTTAGTATATCTTATGAAATAAATCAATATCGTTTTTTATTTGTAATTAACTTTCATCCATTTCAGCGCAATTGGTTTTTTTAGATTGTCCTTCTGGATACTATGGATCAAACTGCTCGAATTCTTGTCGCTATCCTAGCTATGGTGTGGAGTGTCAGGAAAAATGTCATTGTCCAAAGAAAGCATGCGATCACGTCTTTGGATGTTCAGACTCTGAGTTAAATGGTAAATAGGGATTAAGAGAAAAAGAGAAGAAAAGGAATATGTTGGTGTTTATTTAAATGTTGTTATTAAAAAAAATATTTGAACCATTTCGAAGTGTTATAGAACGGTTATTTCGGTTCTGAACAAACCGATTTAATAACAAAAAAGCGCAGTCATATCTTATACATTTTCATATCTATGAAACGAAGACGTTAAGATATGCAAACATTGAAGATAACTACAGATATCAAAAAACGAAATAGCAGAGAACTTTAGGTCTTGACGACTGAATAATGAAATATATACTGTGTTTACTGGTGTGTTTTTATAAGATATATAAGTTATAGCATCAATTTTGATTACAATCTATACTCTGAAAAAAAATTTTATGATTACACTTTATGTCAACTGAGTCACTAAGGTGACGAGATGCAATTGGTTTTTGTCCGTCGCCATGCGTAGTCCGTCGTCCATCGTACGACGTGCATTAACAATCTTATTTTTAATATTTTGTAATTTCTTTTTGAAAACTTAATATTTTGTAATTTCTTTTTGAAAACTTCAGGGCCAATGATTACCTGTCTTAGTTTGAAGAATTTCTAGAGTACGAGAAATATAAATTGTAAAATTTGCGACAGTACCACCACTTGGGGCTCACTAGCGAATCAAATATGCAAAAATTGACAAATTTTAAAAAAAAATCCAAAACCTTTCTCTAGTTGTATATTTATTTGAGATAAATTGAATGCACAATTACGAAATTCATGACGCTATCAACCAGAATGGTGAAATTCACAACCCCTGTGTCGGACTTTTGGGCCCTAGGGCGGGGCAAATCGTGATAGTAAGTCTTAGAATATCTTTTGCTCTCTATCCACAGCAGGGAAAAAATTAAATGCAGGAATTTGATGTTCATTAAGCTATTCTCTAAACTTGCGAAACAGTGTGGCCACTGTGTCAGGTGTTCAGGATTTAGGTTATGATATTCATGAAATCGTATATTTAAATTGTGAAATTTATGGCACCCTGTTTTGAAGATTCAGGCCCCAGGGCAGAGCCAGTATGGCCACATAGTAAATATGTATCTTAAATTGTGAAATTCACTAGCCGTGGTACAGGCGTTGAGGCTTTTATTTGGGAGAGTGGTGACAAATATGGCCGTATAGTGAGCATGTAATTTAAGGTAATTTAAGTTCAATTCAGTCACACTGTTAACCTACGTAGTGTCGTCATATTTTATGATATCTGCTTTAATTTCCAAAAAAATATATGCTTGTCATGTGCATTATAAATAAATCTTAGTAGTGAATTAAATTGACCATTATAGGCCTGCGTGTCTCTCTTTTTTTTTTTTTTTTTTTTTACAGTTATTGGAACCTGGAGCTAGGAAATAGACAATCCTAAATTCTTCCGACTCTTGCCCCCCTCCCTTCCCCTCCCCATCTTTGAAAAAATGTTTTCAGAACAAAAAATCAAATTCGGATAAGAGTTAGGACAGGAAAATAAACTTAAAATGCAACAATGAGACCCTATATATGACAGATCAATCTACGGGTTTCAGTACTCAGGTGTCCGTCAAGGCCTGTAGGCTACTATTGAATTCCACATACTCAATGTTTGCAATTCATATGTTAAGGATTTAATTATAAAATGTTTGATTTTTTTTACCTGCACTTTTTATGTTATGGATTTTCCCATTTCTAGGACATAACAACGATAATAGTCTACAACTGATCGTTGGTCTGTCGGTAGGGATTGGAGTTGTACTTGTTATTGCTGCTTTCCTTGTTATCAATGTAGCAAACAGAAGATTCTATACTAGGCATATCAGAGAAAATGCCCATTACGTCGGATCGGTGGTGACAGAACATAGAATAACAACTGATATGTATAAACCCCCCGAGTCAAGTACTCATTATTGCAATGAAAGTGAAGCTTCGGACAGTGGTGTGTACATGCTAGCAGGGACACTTCGATATGAAAATATAGACCAGCAATGATTCTCTCGACAGTCATGAACGAATTATAACGGTGTCATTAACGCGAAATTGACTTTGAAAATATATTTAAAGTACAGAATCATTGTTCAGTACTATTCAGGCTCTATGGACAAACTCTATCAGTATATATTAGTTACTTTTACATTTCACATAGTTTTGCATGTAAACTGTATGGAAAGCTATTGAAGATATAGCATCATAACACGAACAGGGTACTCAAAGGTTAATGAGGAGCTTATACAACGCGCGTTACCCAATTTGTATGTACACATCGGTGCAGTTATGATACATTATTAAAAAAAATAAAGATTCAACATTTAAATAACGTAAACGTAAACTAATAGATAAAAGGATGTTTTCCCGATATCTTTTTTGGGGGTGGGGGGTGGCTTAAATCATTGAATCTGATTTAGAATGTGTATTATGTAAGAGTATAACAGGACATGAAACCGTTAGAAAGAACGTAATTATGCCCACATTTACATGCTTTCCTTTTTTCGCGACTGTGTAATTGCATAACTCAAAAACTTTTAATATCATAAACATTTAACAAATGTGTCCAATTTGTGTTATAGGAATTATTCAGCGTGAGTGTGTTTTATTTTGAAATCACGAATACTAATTAGCATCAACAATAACCGATACTTTCTCATCCTACTGTCAGTTACATTGTATCTGTTTTAATAAAAGGTCGTTTCAGAAAGAGAGTTTTTACAATTCAAAAACGTTATAATGTTTAAAAATTTGATCATTGAACGATGCAAGTAGTTGTTTCTAATTTTCTTAATGTGAGTCCGGGTAAAATGTTAAATCTGTTACATTTCATTTTCTATCGGACTAATTGTATTATAACTTACAAGTAAAATTCTGGTACATTTTTGAAACAAATACTTGAAATTGTTTTTCATGATCAATGCTGAAATAAAACGTAAACGATTATGGATCTTTAAAAATTGTAAAAGATCAAATATTTTAATAGATTTGAAATATTGTCAAAATAAAAATTTCAATCATATTTCATTATCTATCACATTATATAAATAGTGCCTGATTGGGAGGGTACCAGTTGAAATTGACACCCCGAGAAAACCATTGTCAACCGACGCGAAGCGGAGGTTGACAATGGTTTTCGAGGGGTGTCAATTTCAACTGGTACCCTCCCAAACAGGCACTATTTATTTTATTATACTGAAGGTCTTAATTTTATAGCAAATTTGAATGTTTTTATATAGAAAAGACGTAAGTTCTACGGCGAACCGTACGCGCATAATCTACGCGCATGTAACAATTCGTTCTATCGGCCCGTTGCCAAGTGTGTTGCTAACGCTGAGGGTATTAGAACGGATTGTCAACTACGTCTAAACCAATCAGATTTCAGTATTTAACATGAAAGTATAATAATATTGTTTACGTTATCATCCTTTTTATGGATGTATTTATATTTTTGTTCATATTTTGCTTTAGTGTATTTTTATTTTGTATATTATAAATGCAATTGTAAATTCGAATGATAAACCATCCAAATGATAAGGTTAAGGATGCCAGACTATTTTTTTCATTTGATTTTGAATATATAACACTTTATTAAACCATCACAATTTGAGTACATTTAGACAATCTGTTTTGTACTTCAACATCGTCATTTGTATCACTTGTTCACATGAAATACATTTAAAACATGAAACTGCTACTAATTAAATTAGGATAATAAATGTGTTGTGTTGATAGGATTAGGCCACTTTTGCTAAAACAATCTTCTTTCCTTATCATATTTGTTGTCTTTATTTTATAATAACAAATGTTTTTTTTACCGTATACATATATGATCCCATTGTTTTTGTTTTTGTTTTGTTTTTTTTTCGTTTTTTTTGTCACTTAAAATAATACTTATAAAATCGTAGAAAAAATTGTGTGCTAGGTATATTTTTGTGAAGTTATTTAGATTAAGGATTAAAACAAATGTTGGGATCCGCACGATTCATTAAAACATTGATTTACATATTGAATGTTCTTTAAATAATCTATGTCTCTAAAAAATGGTTATAATAAAAAGTAGTAATTGATTTTATTATCAATTTGATAAAGTTTTAAAAGATGATGTGTTTGCCTGTTACCATAATCGTGTTATACACTTCGAAAGGTCTTTAATGAAGAAATTGTTGCACTACTGACTTTTGTCACGTTTATTTCTTTTAAAAAACCCAAAAAACTGTAGGCGTAAAAAAAAACTCGCAATTTAACGTGTCCTAAAATACTTTAATGAATACTAGTAAGAGCATAAGTAGCATTTTGTTTGTGGAGAAATGATTAAAAAATTACTTATATTTTATCCTGTTATAAACGTTGGTGTACTTTGATACACTAAACTATATAAATTGTTCTATGACATATGTTATCTAATGATATTGCTAGTGTCATTGATAATGTTATATGACATGTGGTGATTACGAAAAGTGTTCAAATACGAAAGTCAAAATGAAAATTACAGAACAGGAGCAGAGCGATGTAACAACCGTTAATGATACAACGCCGCATAATGATATAAATTGCATTTAGCGTTGCAATTGCAACGCTTAATGCTATAAATTCTTGCATTAACAGTTGACATCTTTAACCGTTAATGATAAATCGCCGCTTAATGATAGAATTGTATCATTAAGCGTTAAAAATGCACAGCAGCTTTAACGCTTAATGAAACAAGCAAATATCGACACCCTCAACCGCTAATGATACAAACTTTATATCATTAAGCGTTGCAGTCGCACCCTCTAATGATACAAAATTGTAAAAAATGAATGAAATAACACTGTTGTTAATAAAGCAATAAGATGTATATCTTGGGCAAATAAAGAATATTAATAAATGACTTAGTTGTGTATCCATACTGTATTTATACTAGATAATAAAATTATATATGTAGACACAGTATATTCTAATCATTTTACGTAAAGCGTTCAAACAAGAATGATCTAACATTTCAACAAACATTTTCTTAAATTTACCTGAAAAAGTAAATTATGATGTTAACTGAAACACTAGTACCCCTATTAATTAATCTATATTTTAAACATTTTTTAATAAACTGATTGAACAAACTTTTGAATAAAAAAAAGCAGATGGTGCTGTGATCAAACAACAGAAGCGAATGCATACACACTTTCACATGATTGTCTTTATACACAAGTAAATAAGCGCATAAAAACCTTGAATATGTAGATTTTTAATAAAACAGCGTGATATTTGCGGGATTGCCTCGGAGACCGACTGATTAATGAAAGCGGAATGAAAAGTGCTACAGACAGGGCTTTTCTCGTCATTTAACTCAAGGACGTACATGTATCAGTATTATATTATCTATAAACTAAAGAACTAGTTTTATGAATCGTGTTTTATCAAGAAGGAGTACATAATGGTATCTTTGTCTTTGTTTATTAAGGTCTTTCGTTTCCAACAAAATAACTAATAGGGATTGTACTGTTTGTTAAGGTCTTCCGTTTCCAACGGAAGAACTTATAGGGATTGTACTGTTTATTAAGGTCTTCCGTTTCCAACGGAATAATTTATAGAGATTGTACTGTTTATTAAGGGCTTCCGCTTCCAACGGAATAATTTATAGGGATTGTACTGTTTATTAAGGTCTTCCGTTTCCAACGGAATAATTCATAAGGCTTGTACTGTTTATTAAGGGCTTCCGCTTCCAACGGAATAATTTATAGGGATTGTACTGTTTATTAAGGTCTTCCGTTTCCAACGGAATAACTTAGAGGGCGTGTACTGTTTGTTAAGGTCTTTCGTTTCCAACGGAATTACTTATAGGGATTGTACTGTTTATTAAGGTCTTCCGTTTCCAACGAAATAATTCATAGGGCTTGTACTGTTTATTAAGGGCTTCCGCTTCCAACGGAATTACTTATAGGGATTGTACTGTTTATTAAGGTCTTCCGTTTCCAACGGAATAACTTATAGAGGTTGTACTGTTTATTAAGTCTTCCGTTTCCAATGGAATTCATTATAGTGATTGTAATGTTTTTAAGGTATCCCGTTTCCAACAGAAGACATCATAGTGATTGTAATGTTTTTCTTTCTTTCTCTTTAAGGTTGTCCGTTTTTAACGGAAGACCTTATAGTGATTGTAATGTTTTTTTTTAGTTTTTTCTTGTTTTCCCCCTTTTTTGTCAAGTTTCTCAGAGATGACTGAGTAGATTTTCCTGAAATTTCCAAGAGGGGTAGAAAATGATAATACCTCGAGTCGTATTTTCTTTCCATTTTTTTCAAAATTCATTTCCATTTGTTCAAAATTCATTTCCATTTGTCCGTTTCCTGTCTCGCGACAAAAAACCTTTTCTCTACGAGATCTAAGAAACTATAAAAAAAAAACCAGAACTTGAACATCTACACTTTTTGGGATGATAAACCTAAGTCTGTAGATGTGTTTAAACTATTTTGTTTTCTTCAAAAATACTTTGCGTATTTTATTTAATAGGTAATGTATTTGGCATAAAATGAAAACATTAGTATAAATCTTTACATATGTCATCTATGTGATGTTAAATTAAAAAAATTATATTTCCGGTGAGATATCTCAATTAACTCAGGTAGCTTTTAAAAAACAAATTTTGTACCCGCAAGATCCCAGAAACTTACATGGACAATAGACATTTGATTGAAGATGTGTTTAACGGTTTTCATTTTGTCGAAGGCTTCATACAAATGAAATTGTAAATGAGCTTAACTGTTTTTCTTTGATAGTTTTTGTTAGTCTAATAAACAATACTGTGCGTTAGCAAATGTTTAAGAATCACTAATTTTTAATTTCAACGAACACTTCCGTTTGTTCGTTTCCTGTCCTGAGACAAAATCAACAAAATCTCAAAAACGGTAAATACTTATACAACTAAACTCTGTGGGATAAAACACCTATGTAGGTACATGTACATATGTTTACACTATTTTGTTTCATTCGGCGTAACTTCCGGTTGTCACAGGAAGAACCCCGAAATTGTTTATCAAGTGTTAATAACAAAATAAACTGTCTCAAAATCTATTCTGCAAGATCAGATAAACAACTGTAATGGGTTTTTTTTATTTCTTTATCCTCTTTCAAGTATGTAAAACAGGGACACATCACGTGTCTCACATATATCTCTCAATTTACTTTCACTACATAAGGACTGTACAGTATAAATATCATTATAGTCAAAAGTTTTCCAATATGATTGTGTCATTTAATCTAGGAGATACTATTATATTTAGCGTGTACGATATTTGGCGGAAATTAGTTTTTGAACAAGTTGGCATTCCACCTAAAGCGCTAGATAGAATACAAAGCCAAATGTAGTACGTTTACAGTATGTCACGTATATACATGTATATGTTTTGGAGGTGGAAAAGTAAAAAATAACCCGAAGTCATCATCACCATGATGCATCTTGCATACAGAAAGTCGGGAAGGGGTGTTCTTTACAGTATTGCAGTGTACATGACGATTCGTTATAGATCTTGTTAGTTATTAAGTTTATTTTAGACAAAATGCATCTGTCAGGTAAACAGCATTCAGTTTAATATAATGTCATTTGTGAATGACTGCAACATTGCATCTTCCAATAACTTGATTCAGCGATGCCATTTATCATTACCTTTTAATTAGAGTAGAGTTTCATGCATGTATGTTGTTTGTATATTTAGGAAACAATTAAGGAACTTCAATATCTAAATTTGAACAACGAAAAACGTTTTGTGTCCTTTAATGTTGGTTGGAATAAAATAAATGGTCTCTGCAATTATTTTTTTCTCAAACAAGTATTTAATATAGGTATTGGCAGATACTGAGAGCAGTCTGAGTTTAAATACAATGCACATTGGAAAAAAACCATGGTAATACAATGGCAGTATTATATTCTTAAATTACTTTAAATTTAAAAGCAGACTTGATCAAAGTCTATTAGAATCAATGACTCATACATGTACATGTTGTCATAAATATGTTTGAATAGAATTTTCACTATAAGAGACTAAAAGCCATCTAAAGTGTGATGTTTAATATGTATTGCACTTAAATCAGTAAAATTCAATAAAATTATCAAAAATGTAAATAAATATGAAAACAAAATAGAGGCCAACAATTTTAGTAGAGGCCAAATTTAAGGCTAGGCCATTTGGGGTCAAGCCTTGAGACCAAAAGTCCTCATTCAAAAAAGCGTTTGTTTTTGTTTATTTTTTGCCAACTTTTATTTTAAGGAGCTGGCCACTTTGTTTATGGTTAAAACAATGAAGTCGAATTCTAAATCTATCCTCCCATGGTAACATTTTTAAGTTTACAAGTAAAAAATTTAAATAATAAATATATAAGAAGCCCCCCGTCTTTGGAAGCAGATAAAAGAATATAGGAAAAAATCCATCCCCCCATTAGGATTTTGAAAACAGGCAAAAAATGCTTTCCTTTTTTTTCTTTTCGATTGTCCTGATTTCGGATTAAGCTGTCCTATCCTCTTTAAACAAACGATGCTACGTGCCTGTACATGCACAACTTAATTGACATATAATGGCGGCGATACAGAGTTATCATACATAAATTTAGTGTAATCGTGATAAATCCAAAATTCCGAATTTACACGCGAGTCGCTGTCTTATGTGTACCTGTAAGATAAATCTGATAGTGTGAAGGTGTAATGTTTGGTTGTCAGACATTCAGTGTAGCTATTTAAAAATCCGCTTTATTTGTCGAAGTCTTGTTTTTTTCTTCTAAAATTTTGCAATACGTAGTCATTAAGTTAGGTTTGTCATCATCTGCTATAATAATGGGGCCTATTTAGCAAAGCGGGGCATAATGCAAAAAGGGAGCGCTTGCGAGCACATCATAATGCATATACATCGGGGGGAAGGGGGCACATCCCTAAAAAGGCCTAGAGAAGGGGCTCCACAAGGCAAGCTGACAAGTACTTCAAGAAAAACAAAGCTGACAAGTACTTCAAGATCAACACAGACATCGCTTTGTTCAAAGTGATGTTATATATGTAAAAGGGTAAAACGGGAGGCGCATACTTAGTTCTGTCTAATTTTCCATATGCTTTCGCTATCCCCTCCCCCCCCCCCCCATCCCCCCTTCCCGGACATCCGCAAAACATGAATGCTACACGTATCGCCTTTAATTTCTATAATTTCTATGTAGTTTATAAGTGAGGTCACAATTCTATGGGGGTCAGTTTTCAACGTGTGTGGGGTTGTACATGTAGATATACAGGTCTGGAATGGTTTTCTACTGTAGAAAAAGGACTCTACTTGTCATAGAATACTGACCCTGGGTCAGTTTTCTCCATAGAAATTCTACGGGGGGCACTTTTCGTCGTTACATCGGAACTCCTATATACAATTTTGATTTTTACATAGAATTTATCTTAAAAACTAGAATTATGATTGTTGAGCAAATTGAAAAAAAAAATAAAAAGATTTATTTTCAAACATTCATACAATTTTGTATCATTAGAGGGGTGCAACTGCAACGCTTAATGATATAAAGTTTGTATCATTAGCGGCTGAGGGTGTCGATATTTGCTTGTTTCATTAAGCGGTAAGGCTGCTGTGCATTTGAAACGCTAAATGATACAATTCTATCATTAAGCGGCGATTTATCATTAACGGTTAAAGATGTCAACTGTTAATGCAAGAATTTATAGCATTAAGCGTTGCAATTGCAACGCTTAATGCTATTTATATCATTAAGCGGTGTTGTATCATTAACGGTTGTTACAGAGCGAACACGGACCTCTAATAAAATAAAGGTAGAATCAAATGCCATGGAGGAGGAGCATCCTCTGCTGACCGGTCATACCTGCCGTGTGCTCTTTGTCGTAATCGGGAAAAACGGAAAGGTCCGTACACAATTAAGTGATTTATTACGGTCTCACAATTAGTATGAAAAACGTCAGTCAGCATGCGACCCAGCAAAAGAGTGTATTTGCTGACAAGGTCGTTGTATCGACCATAGAACTTACGAAATGATGACTTCAAACGAGACTGTTGATAGTCCTGTTTTATCAACCTGTTTGTCAGTAGCTTGTCTCGCCTTAGAAATTTTCATACGAAGAGCATACCCTTGCGTATCGAATTAACTGAGAGACAAAAACACCATATGCAGGCGATAAAGGTATATTGCTACAAAAGAAAGGAAAGTTGGCTATGGAAAAATTGAAGTGATCACGTTTATCATAAAGTTTTGATGTTAGTTTACCATCAATGTCCTTTTCCAGTAAAATTTCCAAATATGAAACAGATGACGCAGACTCTGTGGTATCTTTTATTTCAAGTTCACTGGGATATATCGAGTCGACGTAAGAATTGAAATAACAATTGTTAATTGATAATACGTCGTCGATATACCTGAATGTTGAGTTGAAGGCCACAGGGGGTGATATATTTTTTACTCGTACAAGTTTTTTTTAATAAATTGTACATAAATTGTACATGTACCTTCATTTTATTTTTAAAATACATTTAACTGCCTATTAGCAAATGCTTCAATAAAAAGGAGTTTAGTAAAATGATTTAAATCTAAATTTTAAATATAGTCCGTTCATCTTTACTTTGTCTTTGTAAATAAGTTCTTTTTAAATTAAAAAAAAATAAATGATTCTAAGACATTGGAAAGTGTGCGGAAAACAGAAAACTATTAACACTTTAACGATTCTTGAATTAATATTGTAAGAGGTGAATTATGTAGTTTATTTACACACTCGTCTGTTGAGGGTTTTGATACGAACCTTAACTTTCCCTTACTACCAGTTTAAGAATCTATCTATCTATCTATCTATCTATCTATCTATCTATCTATCTATCTATCTATCTATCTATCTATCTATCTATCCAGTATCCATGCATCTATCCAACCATCCATTTATCTATCTGGGTTTTAAAAAATAATTATTCAGCTTTACGAACTATGGGAATTGTACATGTATACCGTAATTAACAATTCCACGACTTCCTTTTAAGGTTCTAATAATAAAACATTCCATAAGGGAATGTTTTCATTTCCGTGTTTAAGTGATTGGCAGTGTGTTATGTCTATCGTATGCGTGTTCAACCTTTGCTTATTTTAAAAATCTAGATGGTGAACCATGTTCAATCAAATTACAAACATATGTGTACTGTTCTATTTAATTGCAGATGAGGTATTCTTCTCGAGGTAAGGTAATTTTTGTTTTTTAGCTGACGTTTTTGACATTTATACATTTTTGTATAAGGCTTGTTAAGGTGGAATACCACATCACCACGAAATGTCTGATCTTTGATCGAAACGACATTTCGTTGTTACATGTAGTTACTGAATTGATTTTTTTATATATTCATTTTTTGTCCCCAAACTGCAAAATATTTGCTTATTTGACATATGTCCAGTTTGTTTTTTATCATTTAATCTTTTATAACCAAATAATTTACTGTTAATTTGAGTGACTTTTTCCAGGTGTGTTGTTTTACCCTAAATTCATGATAAGCTATTGAAAATGCATACATGGTGTTATTTGTCTACTAGCAGCACAGCCAAACAGTGCCCATCGAATAAATACTATAATCCAAAGATTCACAACTGTACTGGTATGTATATAGATACGTTTAAATTATTAGGTATATGCATGCTTAAATATATGAAATAAATGAATTATTCACTAAGACAATTATACATCTTTATATACAACTAACTGTAGAGAATTATTGTGATTAAACAAACAGGAATTGATTTATCAAAAAGAGTAGAATAGTTAAAAGCCGCATTCGAAGTAATAGCATTTGTTTTGCCAAAAACATATTTTGTTGATATATTTCTTTCTGATCTACCTTCAACAATAGGAAAGGCGTTTTCTTTTGATAATTTCTAATGGCTTGTAATTATAAAAATTGTACTTAAGTACATGTTGATGTGGAAGTGTATCAATACATGGAAATACATATCCTAAAATTTTTATTTCCGCTTCATTGTATTTATATATATTTGCTTATAAAATGATGATTTGCCGTAAAATACAATGTATGCTGTGTATTTAGGTTTTCTTGTCATTATTCAATTCTTAATCTTAATATGCAGAATAAGTATTTCCCTCTTTATCAACAAATTACAATGCAAATCATCTTTTAAGGAAAACAAATATTGATAGACTATAATGTTTTTCGTATTTCTTATGAAATAAATCCATATTTTTTTTAATTTGCAATTAACTTTCATCTATTTCAGCGCATTTGTTTTTTTAAGATTGTCCATCTGGATACTATGGATCAAACTGCTCGAATTCTTGTCGCTATCCTAGCCATGGTCTGGAGTGTCAGAAGGAATGTCATTGTCCAAAGAAAGCATGCGATCACGTCTTTGGATGTTCAGACTCTGAGTTAAATGGTAAATAGGGAGTAAGAGAAAAAGAGAGAAAAATGAATATGTTTTTTAATGTTGTTATTTTTAAAAAATACCTGAACCTTTTCAAAGTGTTATAGTACGGTTATTTCGGTTCTGAACAAACCGATTTTTAAAAAAGCGCAGTCATATCTTATGCATTTTTGAATCTTTGAAACAAAGAATTTAAGATATGCAAACATTGAAGATAAATACAGATATCTAAGAACAAAAATACCAGAACTTTAGGTCATTTCGACTGAATATATAGATTATCACATGGCAAGTTTTATATCGCATTCTATATTAGCCCGAGGTCGCTGTATATCAGCTCGAGAGCCGTCAGGCTCGAGGGCTGATATACAGCGACCGAGGGCTAATATAGGATGCGATATAAAAATTGCCATGTTATGATTTTTATATCATATGCTTATAGAAAATATGAAAGGAACAATTAAAAAAAAACATCATGTGATGAATGATTATTGTTAACAAATCGCTCCGTGTCTATATATTCCATCTATGATACATTTCCCTGATTTTTTTGCGCCAGCTGTTTGTATACCAAGTTAACGTCGACGTAACTATTTGACGTCATACTCGGAGATCGGAGTTGAACGACGCATACCGAACTCTACGTCATAATAGCCGATGATAAACGGAAAACGTGTGATATAACATCCGAAGATTGCCGGAGAGGGGTGTGATATAAATCTTAAATCTTACGGGTAGGCGAATGTTCTGTTTATATCGCACATGGCGGAAAAGGGTATATTTTCTATAAGTATACGATATAATGAAATATATTCTGTGTTTACGGGTGTGTTTTGATAGGGTATATAGGTTATAGCATCAATTTTGATTACAATCTATACTCTGAAAAATAATTTCATAATTACTTTTTAGGTCACCTGAGTCACTCAGTTGACCTGATGCAATTGGTTTTTGTCCGTCCCCATGCGTAGTCCGTCGTTTATCGTACGTCGTTCATTAACAATTTTTCTTTTTACGTTTGTAATTTCTTTTTGAAAACTTCAGGGCCAATGATTATATGTCTTAGTTTGAAGAATTTCTAGAGTACGAGAAATATAAATTGTAAAATTTGCGACAGTACCACCCCTTTGGGCTCACTAGCGAATCAAATATGCAAAAATGGACAAATTTCAAAATAGAAAAATCCTTCTCTAGTTTTTTATTTATTTGAGATAAACTGAATGCACAATAATGATATTCGTGATGCCATCTACAGATTGGTGAAATTCACAGCCCCTGTTTCGGACTTTTGGGCCCTAGGCGGGGCAAATTTTGATAGTAAGTCTTTTCTCTCTATCCAAGGCAGGGAAAATGTAATTAATGCATAAAACTGATGTTAATTAAGCTTTTCTCTAAAATTGCGAATTAGTGTGGCCACTGTGTCAGGTGTTCAGGATTTAGGGGGGGGGGTCAAAATGATCATATAGAGAAAAAACTCTATTTACTGCAGGGGAAGTGAAACATGAAAAATGTTCATGAAGTTCTCTATCTAAATATTAAATGATTTATTTCATGGCTCTTTGTCTGGAGCTTAGGTTCTACTGTATAACCGTATAGTGAAAATGGGGGAATAAACTGAATGCATGGTTATGATATTCATGAAATTGTCTACCTAGATTGTGAAATTCATGGCACATTGTTTGGAAGATTCAGACCCCAGGGCGGGCCCAGTATGGCCACATAATGAAAATGTATCTAAGATTATAAAATTCAATACCCATGATGCAGGGGTTGGGGCTTTTATTTGGAACAGGGGTTACAAATATGGCCGTAAGCAAGTAATTTAAAGTCACGTTAGTTACCCTGTTAACCTATTGCCGTCATACTTTAAGAAATCTCCTTTAATTTCCAAAAAACTATATGCATGTCATTAGCATTATAAATAAAACTTAATATTGTATTAGATTGACCATTATAGGCCTGCGGGTCTCCATTTACCAAAATTTACAACTATTGGAACCTGGAGCTAGGAAATAGATAATCCGAAATTTTTCAGATAACTGCCCCCCGCTCCTTTCCCCTCTTTGAAAAAAAAATTTCCAAACAAAACACAAATTCGAATAAGAGTTTGGAGCTCAACATTAGCTTATTATGCAACGATGAGACCCTATGACACGTCAGTCTAGGGGTTTCAGTACTCAGGTGACCGTCAAGGCCTGTTAGCTACTATTGAATTCCACATACTCAATTTTTGCAAGTCATATGTTAAGGATTCAATTATAAAATGTTTGATTTTTCTAACCTTCACTTTTTTTTATGAAATGGATATTCCCATTTCTAGGACATTACAACGATAATAGTCTACAACTGATCGTTGGTCTGTCGGTAGGGATTGGAGTTGTACTTGTTATTGCTGCTTTCCTTGTTATCAATGTAGCAAATAGAAGATTCTATACTAGGCATATCAGAGAAAATGCCCATTACGTCGGATCGGTGGTGACAGAACATAGAATAACAACTGATATGTATAAACCCCCCGAGTCAAGTACTCATTATTGCATTGAAAGTGAAGCTTCGGACAGTGGTGTGTACATGTTAGCAAGGACACTTCGATGTGAACATAAAGATCCCAAATGATTCTTTCGACAGTCATGAACGAATTATAAAGGTGTCATTAAAGCGACATTGGCTTTAAAAATATATTTAAATTACAGAATCATTGTTCAGAACTAGTCAGGCTCTATGAACAAACTATATCAGTATATATTATTTATATTTAAATTTATATTAACATTTCACATATTCTTCTATGTAAACTGTATTGCAAGCTATTGCAGATATAGCATCATAACACAGACAAAGTACTTAAAAGTTTAAATGAGGAGTTTATATAACGCGCTTTACCCAATGTGTATGCACATATCGCTGCAGTTATGATACATTATCTTAAAAAATATTGATTTAATATTCAAATTACATCAAAATAAAGTAATAGATGATATGATTTTTCCCGATACCTTTTTTTGGGGGGAGGGTGGGGGCTTATTTCATTGAATTTGATTTAGTATGTGTATTATGTAATAGTAAAACAGGACATTAAACCTTAAAAAAAACTTCATTATGTTCACATTTACTTGCTCTCCCTTTTCCGCGATTGTTAGATTGTATGACTCATAAGCTCTAACAACATAAACTTTTCCTAATGTGACTCTAGGTAAAATGTAAAATCTGTGACATTTTATTTTTAATCGGACCAATTGTATAATAACTAACAAATAAAATTCTGTACACTTTTGAAACTAATAATTTAAATTGTTTTATGGTATATGCTGGAGTAAAATGTAAAATTCTATTGATTTTCAAGATTGTCATTGTAAAAGATCAATTTTTTAACAGATTTGAATTATTGTCATAATGAATATTGCAATAAGATGCTATTAACTATCTTATTATTGTTTACGTTATTATTCTTCTAATGAATGTATTTAGATTTTTGTTCGGATTTTGCATTTGTTTTTTCATTTTGTATATTATGAATGCAATTGTTAAATCAAATGATAAATCATCAAAACGATAATATCAGACGATTTTTTTTCATTTGACGTTGAATATGTAATACTTTATTAAACCATCTAATTACATATACACATTAAAATTCGAGTACTATACCATACGTTTCCTTGTTAAACATCGTTATTTGTATCAACTCTCTGCCATTCAGTCAACTGAATGTTAACTGAATGGTCTGGAGAGGTGACTGAATGACATAGCTATGTTGAGAAACACTCCATACGAAGAGCATGCCCTTGCGTATCGAATTAACTGAGAGACATGTAGGTATATTGCTAAATAAGTAATGAACGTTAATAATTTATTACACCATCTAATTACATATACACATTAAAATTCGAGTACTATACCATACGTTTCCTTGTTCAACATCGTTATTTGTATCAACTCTCTGCCATTTAGTCAACTGAATGTTAACTGAATGGTCTGGAAAGGTTACTGAATGACATAGCTATGTTGAGAAACTGTCCATACGAAGAGCATGCCCTTGCGTATCGAATTAACTGAGAGACATGTAGGTATATTGCTAAATAAGTAATGAACGTTGACTATAAAAAAATTAAAGTCATTACGTCTATCATAAAGATTTGTTGTTAGGTTACCATCAATGTCCATTTCCAGTAAAATATCCAAATATGAAACAGATGACGAAGACTGGTATATATTTTATTTCAAGTTCAGTGGAATATACCGAGTCGACGTAGGTATGGAATTGTTACTTGTATTTCATTTTTGTAGTTTTTTAGCATATGCATTAGTTGTAGCATTTTTGTGTCTGTGAGACCCCTTTTGCTGTTTAATTTGCTTTTCTAGTCAAATGTGTGGATCGTCCAGCCACTCTTCTCTAAGTTAAAGATTACGAGCAAATGGAAACTGACGAGCTTCAATATTGCCTTGATGAGTTAAAAGGGGGTTTTAACATAAACCGTTTCGTATATCAATTTAACAATTCTCAAAATTGTAAGAGGATATTAACGTGTTGCAAATTATGGTCAAATTATGAGCTTCAAATTGTATTCTATAGTGCTTCTTAGTAAGTTTATGAATGATTCAAAAAGTGATATACTACATATGGTACTTTTATGTGCTATTTCAGTAAAAACAAATAATATCCATTATTGGTAGGTTATATTTGTTGTTTGACTTATGATTATTATTGAAGTTCATTTATACACTCGGCTTTTGGGGTTTTATATACGAACCTTACTATTTCTAACTAACAATTCTAGAATTTATCTATCATTAATCTATCATTAATATTTTTACATCTATCTATCTATCTATCTATCTATCTATCTATCTATCTATCTATCTATCTATCTATCTATCTAACTTTACAATCAATTAATAATTTAGTTTCAATTAACTTTCTTTTGAAGTTTTTATAATAAAACATTCCCTCAAACAATTTCCTTTCCGTGTTTAAGTGTTTGGCTATGTGTTCTACAACATGTACAACATTTGCGTGTTAAACCTACTGCTTATTTGGGTATAGAGATAATAAACTATGCTTAATCAAATTACGAGCATACTTATGTTTTAACTGTTTTATTTATATGCAGAAATATTTAGCTTGTTCAACTTGAGGTAAGGTTAGTTATTTTGTTTTAAATTTGACTGATGATTCACTTTTTGACAATAAGACATTTTAGTATTATGGTTGTTAAACACATGGTAGGATATGGAAAATACGTACATAATATTTTCTTCTGTTTTAGAATAGCCACACAGTGCGGAGATGATAAATACTACAATACAAAGATACCCAACTGTACTGGTACGTATATCGTTGGGAACGATAAAGTATGAGCATGGTCAAATAAAATTAAATGGATTGATTATAAACTTCGTACAATATACATCCATAAAATACTATCTGAACAGAATCATTGTTAGAAATTGAAACTGATCTATACAATAGAGATCTTGTGGTTTGGAGAATTGTAATTGACCGTTCAAATCAATGGTAATTTTTTTTAAAGGATAAACATATTTAAAAGAGCTCTCTAATTGACCTTGACCTCCCATATAGGTACATGTGCATATCAGGTGTGTCCTTATAAACCACACTTTTTTATTATTAGATATTTTCTTAATGCAAGTGATATAAATTTCATTGACAAGATTTGATATGTACGAGGGCCTAATAATCGTTTGCAAATCAATAGCATTATTTTAAAAAAAACATTATTTTGTTATTACCATAAATAAATATCACCTTATTTGTTTTTGTAGATTGTCATCCGGGATACTATAGACCAAACTGCTCGAATTCTTGCCGATATCCCAACTACGGTGTCAAGTGTCAAGATGGATGCAATTACTCAAAGATAGCATGCAAACACATTATTGGATGTTCAGACAATACATTAGATGGTAAAATGAGAGAGAGAGAGAGAGAGAGAGAGAGAGAGAGAGAGAGAGAGAGAGAGAGAGAGACTGTGTTGTTCCATGTACTTTAGATACCAAATCGAAGTCGAAGGGTCTCAGAGCACTGGAAATTATTTCGGTTCTAACAAACCCAATTTTTATAAATTGTTTTAAAAAAACTTTAAATTGCATTTTATCTGTATTTTAAGATTGATGAAACAAAGAATATAAAAACTACAATCATTGACGATGACTACATAAATCCCGAAACCTTAAAAAGTCATGTGTATATTTTTTTTTTTCAAATATATAACATATTATGGATAATAATATGTATAATAACATAATTCTAATGAAAATCAAAAAAAAACTTTTTTATTTATATTTTTATTAATGACTTTCACAGCTTTGTTACATACTACATTTCTTTTGGAATATCTACATGTTTTACGTACAATATACATACAAATATAGATATATGATAATTCACTATATTGTGAAAGTTTTTGTAAGTGAGAATAAGAAAGGACAAAACACATTGAGTGAAATAATAAGCATATAAACAAAAACAAAAGAAGAAGAAAATATAACATGCACACTAACTTATAATTAATGGAATTTATCCCTAAGGATAAATTCATTTATACAAGCAACAGCAACCATATCCTTAATCATGGCCCTAATAAGGATTTGGTTAGCTTGAGCTAAACCATCGGGTCGTGTGTTCGCAATCCATATCGGGTTCGGCATCCTTTTTCATCAAATTCTTCAACGATGCCGAATCATCAGATAAAATTTCAGGTTGTAAATCCATACTATCTGACAAGTAGAGTAACCATCGATCGGAAATACATTGGTTAAGTATACGCTTAGCTACTGTAAGTATTGCCTTTTAACTCAATTTATTCCCACCGGCGTATTTTGTTCATAACGAGCTAAAACTTAGCTATCACGTTATTTCAACACGTGCTTTTAAAATCCCCAAACATCACTTGCGCAGTATATTCTTCGATATTTAAGAATTAAAATAAAAATCAACAGTTATCATAATTCCCCCATGCTATTACATAAATATTTAATGTATGTATACTTCAATTACATACTTATGCTATAATTACCTATGTTATTATGTTACATGTACACTCCTAACACAATCACAATAAAGATGGCAATGTGAACTAGTTTATTTTGGAACACGTGCAGCATCATCATGACTAAGAAAGACAACTCTATTCAGTATTATAACAATTATTTAGAGTTAATGTTCTTGAATCTATAATATGTGACAACACTTTTTAAAATTTGTCATTCACCATTAAAGAGCTATGCCACTCTTACGATTGTGTAGCAGTATCGACCACTTATAAGTTGATTATAAGGTAAAGTCATACATTGATGTGGCTGACACTAAATTAACATTTCAAACAGTAATTTTTTAGTGATAAGACAAATTTAAATTTAATTAAAATTTCAGAAAAAAAATTTAAATATATATATATATATATATATATATATATATATATATATATATATATATATATATATATATATATATAATTTGAATCCTACCCTTTTGCTATAAATTTAACCACCAAGCTTTAATTTACAAACTTGGCTAAAACTTGTTATACAATATTGTAGAGTATTGCCACAAGTAAATGCTTGCAGCATTCATGCCGACGTTAATAATTAGAAGACTTGAAACAGTTTCCTACCCTGCTGACCACTGCTTCCCGATGCATGAAGGATTTGTTTAGACCTTTTCCAATGTTCATATCCCATTTCTACATAGATATTAACAGCAGAGATCTTCTTACAGCGTCCCCTATGCAGGTACAACTAAACAACCTCAATCAATGTGCTTAAAGGTCCTCAAATGGAACCTATTCTTTTAAAAAAAAAATTGGGGGATGAAATTTTACATAGGAATATCCCGAGGCATCCTCAGATAGTGTAGATTTAAGTATGTTAAAATCATGGTCCCCGGGGGTAGGGCGGGCCACAATGGGGAGATGGATTTTTACATAGAAATATATAGAAAAAATCTTTAAAAATATTCTCGGAAAGTTTTCAGTCCAAAAAGCAGTAACTTGTGTGAAAGCACGGGTTGTGCAGATTAAAGTTTGATGAAACCATGATTCCCTAGAGAAAAGTGGGGCCACAAAGAGGGGGGAGGGGGTTATATAGGAATAGAGAAAAATCTTACAGGTACAACAACAAAAGGGGCTTGGTATTTATCATAAAAATATGTGGATAAAAATCGGCAGATATTTTAAATTTTTTGAGCAATATCTACTGTACTTAGTTGTCAAGATCTTTTGATTTAGATACTGTAATGCTAATTTGATCAGATTTAAGGCTATTGTTCCTCAGGTGAGCGATGTGGCCCCTGGGCCTCTTGTTATCGGCTTTTTCCCGAGTTAGATCCATACTGTTTCTACTTTTCGTTGCGCCGTGACGTCCGGCGACGTCAATGTTTTTAGTCAATTTTTTTAGTTACTGATATCTGTTCAACAAATTTATATATCCCGTAATCATTTGGTACATAGAATAACATATCAATATTTGATTTTAGGTTTCAATTGTAGTTGATTTTAAGCCCATTTTATGGAGATATTACTTTCAACATAATATGGTTTATTGTTAAAGAAATACAAAGTTTGACCTTGCGCCGTGACCTCATCTTTGCAGAATAAGATTCTAACTAAATAATTCTGAGAAATAAAGGAATATATGAGCTTTTTTTTATTTCAAATTGTTTGAAACAGTTGCTAAATTGTGTCTACTAAATTTAGTTATAGTATGACGTTAATTTACATAGCTATGGCAAAAGTCTTCTTATTTTTTTATTGACCCTTGTAATCCTCTATTTGCCAGCATTAACATCTCTGGCCATATTGACCAAGCCCTCATTGATTAATATAAAGTCTTATTAACACAATCTCAGGCACTTGGCACCCAAAACAAACTTCCGACTTGTTTGGCTTGCTCATTGCAGGAAATTAGCATATATAAATACTCTTTAACCCTTATTGCATATTGTCTTCATACTTCCTAATTAATACCTTCCGAGAGTGCAGGACACTATAACATACATAACACCTTTACATTAAACCACAGTTTCACATCAGTCATTACTCAAACCCTTGGATCAATCCTTATCTTAGCTGTTTGTATGGTGGAATTTGCCACATGGCAAGGTATTTGATGTAGGGAACTGTTCCCAGGGCCTGCTCAAAGCTTAGTAATAGGTGGTCAACTGTGCCCAGGGTCTACCTAGCCTTAGCCATAAACCCGCTTTAAGCAAAGCGCTATTTATCTACTATTTGATCCATTCATTATTTATTGACTCAATTCATCGATGGATAATGATGATTGATATTGATTGATTGATTATGGATTAATTGATTAAATAATCCTATTGCTAATGCAATTGATCTATACTGATTGATCAAACAATTTGACTGATTGATTCTTTATGAATTGCTTGATTTGATAGATTGATTATTTATGAATTGATTGATTTAACAATCCTATTGCTGATGTGATTGATTTATATTTATTGATTGAACTATTGATTGTTGATTTAATGATTGATTGATTGATTTATTTATTGTGCAGCCATATATCTCGCCACGAATTAGGTGGCAGATCGGTTGTTAAAATGCATGTTCAATTTCAATAAATAAGCCATGACCAAAAACGCCAGTTGGTGTTCAGCTGTTGTCTTATATAATAGCTCTACGCGGGTATAATAAGGCAACAAATCGAGTAACAATTCCTCTGATCGATATGACGTCACAATAAGCAGCATGATGTCATATTTTACTAAAGAAATCTGTCAATTTTAACTTTATCTCTGGTCCAAATTATGAAAACTACAGGCGTAAAATGTCACTAGAAGCTCTTTTAACAGAATATATCTTCGATTTCTCTGTATTACGTATAATTAACATTGATGACGTCACAAGCATGTTTAATAGAGAAGATAAATGGCGGGAGACAAATCATCGGAATGCAGTGTAAACAATGCCGAAATAAGATTTATTTAATACAGATACCCAAGATTTAGATGAGTATTTTGTTTTATCAGCGAGTGTTATAAGGTAAGCAGATAGAATTTAATGTGGCTTGACCGGCCTTTCCTCTGTCAGTGTGTACAAAAAAAGACAAAAGTGTAACACTACCCCGAATATAATGAAAGATGAATTTGGCAAATATCAAAAGCACATGACCTTAAATACTTGAAAAATGCTGCTAGAATCCTTTGGTTTGTTGTTGTAAATGAAAAATACGTTGCATTTTCAATGAAATTGAAAAAGTTGAGGAGGTTACCGGTAAATAATGACAATATTTATTTTATGCGATTAACTATAGGATTCTAGCAGCAATATTAATAAACATGAACTTATTGCCGATCGAATTATTGTATCATACATACAAATAAACTTCGGGGTAGTGTTACACTTTTTGATTTTTTGTTAAGGTACAATAATGATCTATTCTTAACTGTCACGTGATACCATGGCAAGGCAGCTTTAAAGATCGACTTGATTACGAAGTAAAAATATAATATCTTGTTGAATACATTCACTTGATATTAATATTCAGCACTGATTTCATAAAAATAAACAATTTTAAAATGACCATAATATCGGCGATCATTAAACTCTGAGTTGCCTTAACCTACCCGCGTAACGTTAAAGATTTTCCAATATGTGACTTTATTATACACAATCAACAGCTTTGACATAATATTTAGCTTGTAAATGCATTTCTTATTTATGAGAGAGAAGAAGGAGGGAAAGAAAAAAGCTGATGGGGCAATTGTTGCTATGTGGTTTAGCTGTTTATTAAAGTTTGATTAAATTAAAGAACATCAATGTTTATCAACATTAGAGACAAACTGTAGTTTCTTAAAAATAGCTCTTCAATGACACTCCTAAGAATTTTTTGATAACTACATTTTTCTTCATCCCTGTTGAATTTCTCGTACTCGATAATTGCAATTTATATATTAAGGCTTTAAATATCCAATTTTCATTTGCGTTCTATCCTTTGCTCTTTTCATGAAAAAGCTTTTTATATCTTTAGGAAATGACAGCGATAAAGGTCTTCAACTGATCTGCGGTTTTTCGGTAGGAATTGGAGTTGTACTGGTAATTGCTGCTATCATCATTATAACTGTAGGAAACAGAAGATTATACACAATACATATCAGAGATAATGCCCATTACGTTGGATCGGTGATGACTGAACATAGCGTAACACCTAATATGTATAACCCCTCGGAGTCATGTACTCGTCATTTCATTGAAAGTGAAAATACGGACAGTGGTGTGTACAGGTTAGCAGGGACACTTCGATATGAACATATAAATATCGAATAAATATTTTGTAAACAACTGTTATCAATAACTTTATACTGTGGTTTCATCAATATTCGTTGAATACCAATTTTCGTGAATTTCGTTGTTAAGTTGATCCACGAACATGTTCATTGAAGTACAATTTCTACTAACATTTTGTATTGGTCATTGGCCACGAAATTACCTATCCTTGAAACTTTGATTTTCACTTTATCCCAAAAAATTGATACCCTCGAAAATTAATGAAACCACAGTATTAGGATCATGAACAAGATATTGTGTGAAGTAAGTGCAGAATTATGCAAGTAAATGTATTTAACAGAATTTCAGATCATTTGAAATGTTCTGTTATGCATAGTTGACGTATGTCAGTAAATATAATCTAGTATGTGTTTATATATCAACTTATAGGCACAGAACTTTAGAATTGCTCCACAATCTGAAATGCAATTCTTTGAATGAATAAATACTAATGAAGTAATATAGGCATTTTCCGATTTCAGCTGTAAAATCATATTAATATTTTTTAAAATACATATAAAATTTATAATTTATCTTTTGTGCAATTTGATATGTGATAAATATATAGACTTTTATTACAAAAAAATATGTTTAAGTATAACATTGAAATAAAACCAACGTATGGCGGAAGTTTTTTTTTTTTTTACTAATGAGGATTGCAATATACATGTACGTAGGTAATTGACCATTTGAAATAACTTATGTTCACAAATAAATATATGATTTCCTCTTTCCGCGACTTAATGGTTGCGTAGTTCAAAAACTATAACATCATATAGTGCTACATATAACAAATATTTTATTTTGTGTTATTATAATTACATATACTATAAGCACGAAAAATATGTGTAGGGTAATTATTTCTTTTTATGTGTTTAAAACACCTCAAGTGAATTCAAATTTAAGGCAGCCACTGAATACATGTACATGTAGCAATACAGATATATTTCAAGTATTTTGGTTCGAACGATTATTCCTCGAGGTTCTTGAAGAACCTTTAAAAATGAACGTAAATTTCAAATGATTTTCCTCTTTCCGTGTTGTTTTTGTATAATAATTAGAATAAGAAATATCTCTGATTTCTATTCAACATCATAAAATACACAATAAAACATGATGAAAAATTACAGTATATGACAGGTTAAGGATGAATGAATTCTGCTTTCCTTTTCAACACAAATACAGAGTTTGACTGCATTTGCCATTAAAAATCCAAATATATTATTTTACGTTCTATTCAAAGAATGAATACACTACATATAGATATATGTCTCAGTGAGAGAGACTTGTTATAACCACAAACTAAAATACCTATTTCAGCAAGGCAATGTTTAATTTCCATAATAGCCATTTTAAACCTTGTAAAAATGAAAAAAGGAGAAAATAACTTTTAATTTAAACTGTCCTTTGCAACGTAGCAGTCACACTGCCTGTTGAGGAACAAACGTATTTTATATGAAAAAAATAGTTGATTCGTCAAACATATCTCTTTAGGTATTATTATATTGTTTATTTTTTATAGTTTTCATTTTTTTTATTCTTTACTATATTCATTTTTAGGCTTTTTTGCCGACAATCGAGACATATAACGTACAGTATGAGACGAAAAACCTCTCACCACTCTATCACATAGTACCAAGTAATTCAACACCTTAATAATGGTGGAAATATAATAAAACACAAAAACATTTTAAAGGGGCATGGTCACGATTTTAGTCAAATTATAATTTTCGGTTTTAATTATTTACAATTCTTTAAAAATGCATTTTTAATGATCAACTGAAATTTGATAGTCATTCATAGAATTATAAGAAAGATATAGAGCTTACAACTCTTTGTCATGTAAACAAGCCTCGTGCCCTGTTTTTGTTTACATAAGTTCAATTTACCAGTTAATATATTTTTCAAGCTGATTTGTCAATCTTTTTATTCATTTTAATCATAGATAAACAGTTTCTAACGTTTAACACATTCATTATTGGATTTTTCACTTTAACATTCAAAATGTAAACAAACGCTTTGTTTACATAGCAAAGAATTCTAAGCTCTGTAACTCGTTTATAACTCAACGAATGACACTCAAATTTTTATTGACTATTAGACATGCCTTACTGCAGCATTGTAAACATTAAAATCGGAAAAATAATTTTTGACCAAAATCGTGACCATGCCCCTTTAAAAGCAACTGGTCATCAATGATTCATATACCTAATATGTTCCGAAAGTACATCAAATAATCTTTTCAAATACTTTCAATAAGTATTCAATAACTTTAATATGCCCCTTCGTGAATGTTTATTCTTAGATTTATTCAGTGTATAGTACACATGTATCGTTGATTCGATATGGGATATATTAACCTTATATTTTGCTTCGTTTGTAATTACTGTTTAAAATGTATACCATGACGTTGATTAATCCGTGTAAGTTCGTATTTCTTTCAATATTTCATTCATAAAAAAATCAAATGATGGGAGGATGTTGGAAACAGAAAACGTTTACAGTGGTTTTACAGGTAATGAATATTTGCCAGTATCGAAAAACTTTTAGAAAAAAGATTGAAAAACAAACTTAAGGTTTAAAAAACCTAACAAGGTAATTATAATACAGAAACTAGACTTTTGTTGCTATAAGAACACAAAGTTCCTACGTTGATACATATATTAACATGTTAGAAACTGCTTATGTCATGTGGAACAAATACTAGATATAATATTTCCTGTGAAGGGAATTTACTCAAGTTTTATAACACTTCCATGTAAAAAAACAAAAGTTTAAAAAATATTAATTTTGGAGTACTTCCTGTATCGACCGCAAGTTACGCTGATTCAAACAAAAGCTAGGGTTTAGAAACATCTTCATATATAGGTTTATGACATGTGGTGATAACGAACAGTACTAGTGTTCAAAATCAAAATTCCAAAGGAAAATTACAAAACAGAAGCAGAGCGAACACGGACCTCTTAAAAATATCAGATATAGATCAGTCAGATAAATAGCTGTTAGTTATCACATGCTTTAACTTTTATAAGCATATAGTCCCCCTTAATTTAATGTTAATGCATTTACAGGTTTCTTCAAAAGAAATGGAACTCATAAATTGTCTTATTTTGTCATTGAAAATCTACAAAAGTATTTTATCAACGCCATTCTGATTGCACACACAAGTACTCTTCAGTTGACATAAAAATATGTTTGAATTTGTGATAGACTACATCTAGTATGTAGTTTTTGGAGACCAGGTCTTCCAACAATTAGTCGGAATTCCCACGGGCACAAATTGTGCTCCTCTTTTGACTAACTTATTTTTATATTCTTATGAAGCAGAATTAATTCAAAATATTGTGCAAAAAAAGAATAAAACTCTTTCTGTGACCTTCAACTCCACTTTTAGATATATTGGTGATGTTTTACCCATTAACAACTGTTACTTTCACTCTTACGTTAACTCAATATATGTTAGTGAGCTTGAAATAAAAGATACCACAGATTCCGAGACATTAGTTCAATATTTGGATATCTTACTAGAAAAAGATGTTAATGGTTACCTAACAACAAAACTGTATAATAAACGTGATGATTTTAGTGTTTTTAACGTCAACTTCCCTTACTTATGTAGCATTTAACCATTATCACCAGTTTATGGGGGTTATGTCTCTAAGCTCATTCGTTATGCTAGAACATGCTAAACATACGAACAATTTCTTAAACGAGCCAAGCTACTAACAAACAAGTTGTTGGAACAAGAACCTCGATTAAAATCATTTTTACGCAAGTTCTATGGTCAATTCAATGACCTTGTCAGCAAGTAAATGTTTCATTAAGACACATGCTGACTAACGTTTTTCATAATTGTTATACCATTATGTATACACCGGACTGACAACGATTTCCTCGGTTTTTCATGATCTTGACAATGACCACACGGCGAGTGCGACCGTTCGGCAGGGGATGCTCACTCCTACTAGGCACCTGATACCACCCCTATCCTTTTAGAGTTCCGACTTCCTCGGCTTCGAATTTGTGTTTCGCTTTATGGATTTTTGAGATGGTTGACAGTTTGGTAATGACATTTTTGATTTTAATAAAATCAAACTGATTAAATAATTAATGCTGGCACATACCTTTTTCAAAGATAACAGATTTCATCAATACTATATTGATGAATTTAATTAATTATTCAATAAACAAAAACAATTCGAAAACTATGATTGAAACACTTTGTCTCGGGCTGGCACTACTAACAATTTCGACCCTGACTTTGAAACAGTTTTAAAAAACAATGAGAATTTGGAATGCAAACAGGAAACAACCAATTAAATAAAAGATAGATATTTACTGATAAACAAAGAATAGTTATTATATTTTACGTTTACATTTGAAATCCATGTGGTGTAGATCATTAGCGCATTTTTCAATGTTTTCCTATCAATTTATCTTTAAAAAAAACATGAATTCAGTTTGAAAATTATTTCCCTATAATTAGTTTTATTATTAAGTTATAAATAATTATTTTAGAATATGAGGTAATTTTGAAAATCATATTTTATCCGGGTTTCAATTGACTGCTTATTTTATATACTCTAATTATATTATAAAGTTTATGTTCTCATCAATCGGGAAATAATTCAATTTCCAGATAATTTGTGCTAGTCATCAAACTGGATTCATCATTAAAATGCTAAAGTTCTGCAAAATTGCTTTTAAAATTTATTTCGTATTTTTTTACTCAATCGATTTTGTGTTTCTTCAGTCCTTGTAAGTATGATTTGTCATTTGATTCCGTTTAAACTTACTTTTTACAATTGTCATCAGTCTGTAATTTCCTTTCAGAAAAGGAACGTATTGTCCTGATGATGAATACTGGGATGATACGATGAGAAATTGCAAAGGTACATGTAACTAACTATGCTATAAATATACTACATGCTGATAGTACCGATCAGACCCAACCTAACAGAAAGTAGAACCCAATTTAACCCTGGGGTTACTTTCGGAGTTTGAAAACAAAAATTGGTAAATTTTTTTTCTACACGTGCTTAAGATAATTGGAAACTTTATGCGATTTATATCACATGTATTGTTTAGCAATAGGTTTAAAAGTTAAACAGTTAAAATGGGTGAATAGATTGTTAAGGATAGATCCAGAGCCGTTAAAATGTTGTTGTTTGGATTGTTACTAAGACAGGTTAGTAAAAATTTTAAATATAAACAATTGAAGCAAATTGTGTTGAAACGAACCTAAACACGATTTGTGATTAAAATTATATTTATCGTTTTCTTGATCGTTGCTAACATAACAAAGAATTTCTAAACTGTAACATGCAAGTAACTTGATACATGTATTTGACTTTTAAATTTGACAGAGCATAAAAAACCTGCATCCAACATTCTAGATATTATAGTTAGTTAAAAAATTGAAAAAATAAAATTGTTGTGCTCAAGTCGTGTCTAGGTTCCTTAATGGAAATAACAAACATTGTGCGTTTTTTCGAATTGCATTCATAACGGTTTGATTTATAACATAAACACATACGATTGTAAGGGACTTTGAATAGTTTCTAATGTCTATGAAAGGTATACCAGTACGAAACTTAATTAAATTTTTCCTGTTTAAATTATACAAAAAAGTTCGTTTTGCTTATATTAAACTTAAGATTTAAATGATTCTCCATGGTAGCATGTGATGTTGGATTTTATGGATTTAACTGCTCCAAGCAATGTCGTTATCCAAACTATGGTCACCAATGTCAACACAACTGTGATTGCAGTGATACTCACTGCAACAATAAATTTGGATGCCTGGAGTATAATTCGAAAGAAGTGACAGAATCTACAAATCATGGTACTACCTTATAATTTTAAGATCAATGTTTCTTTGAATAAAAAAAATGGTATAATGAATATGTATACTTATATACAATTCCTAAGACATAACATTTACAAATGAAAAAATGGCAATAACAAACCTATTTTTAATGCCAACTTCAGAGTACTTGTTTGTGCAATCAGATGGTTTTTAACAAAATAATTTTTTTTAAATTTCCAATGACAATTCTTTAAAAAGATTTTAAACTATTACAGATGAGATTATAATTGTGTGTTTTTTTTAATACAGATAATGTAAATGAACATTCAACTTCGGATAAAACCATTGTAATCATAGCAACGCTGATAACCGGGTTTTTTATTGTCATCGTGTCCATCGTAGTCGTAACTATGCTTCTCAAAAGACATTTTTCTCGCAGAATTCTAACAACTGAAAAAAACATTGACTCTTTTGTTGTAGAGTGCATTATGAATGGAAACACCTCTCAGTTGCGTGAAGGTACAAATAACGTACGTCGTGGGCGTTATGATATCTTGCACTTGAATATATGATTGTTAATTTCAAACCTTCGGTTAAAACGTAGGGTCAAAAATTAATTTTAAGTTTATGAAATTGGCAATACTTATAGAAGTTACATCATGGCAAGTACTTAATGTATTAACTCACAAGTACCGCCTTTAGAGAAATTGAAGCAAAAGTTTTATTCAACAGATCAGATCAATGTACTATATAAACTTTATTAAAGTTCATTGATGAGATGGATCAGGATTATTTAAATGAGAACAAGTTAAATAAATTGCTTTATGTATTCTTTATTTAACTGATGTTTTTATCACATACATGTATATTTACTTCTGACATCAGAATCTACTGATAAAAATAAAAGAATTATTTTTTTTTAAATATGCAGTTACCGGTATATATTGCTCTATTTTTAGAGACTCTAAACAGCAGAATTGAGTACTCTATGTGTTCAACTATATATACATGAAGTTTCTGTCTTTTTCTATACTACACTAAACAACACTGAACATACCCAACCAGCCAAAACGCTTTTTCAATCAGATAATAGATTGTATGATCAGTGTTTTCTGTACCATTGTATTTTTAATTCATAGAGTGAATAAAGTTTGATAGAAAAAAAATCATAAACCTCTTTGTTTTTGTCTCAGTTTTCCCCATTGATTTATTTATAGCATTATTATATTTTAAAACCTAATTTTTATGTCCTCATTTTTTTGCAATGCGTGTATAATCCTACGTGGAAGTGTCATTATCAAGTCTAAATAAAACACATCCATTAATTAGGGTACAAAATTTACTAGACTATATACTGGTGCAAATTAATTATTCTTTAGTATATATTCTTATTAAACCCTTTCAAAAATCTTGAAAATTCACGCAATAAAGTTTTCTCGCATCTCAACTCCACTTGGTGTGATTTAACATGTTCTCAAATATATAGATGAGAGCAGATGTGAATATTCTTCAAAGTATATAGTACTAAATAAACTCGAATATTGGAGTGATTGAGTACCGGTAAATTGGGTAATAAATGACAATTTTCTTTAGATGTTATAAACATTTACTAAACTATGCCATAAGGAAGAATTTGTTTTCTATTTGCGTTAGTTAATTTTCAGCAAAAACAAGCAAAAAAAAAAAAAATCGGGAATTTGAACTAAAAATAAATTTTAACTTAGTGATCGCAAAGACTTAAACTTTCGCTTTACATAGATTGTAGTTAATGGTGCGGATCAATGTTTTTGCGGTTTCAAAGATATGTGCAATGGATTTTGCTGTCTTGTAGACGTTAAAAAATTAATTTAAAAAATCATTTTAAAACAGAAAAAACCAAATGTTTTGTTATATATCCAAAGTTGAAATGAAAACCTTGTTTCAAGTCTGTATTTCTATGTATTTGGGGTAAGTTTGTCATATCCATTGGGTTTTGTTTTACATTAGTCGGAATTAAAGAATCAGATTTCCATGTTCACTGAATAAAACATGTAAAGAAATGGTATGTGTCATGCCAGCATCCTTTTCATACAATCAATTAATTACTAAATAAAACAATCGAGTGTAAAACCACTATAATTTTAAATCCCTGTATATGAACATTCTAATACTAAAGAGAAAATTAGTTTCTTGTTTTAATTAATGACATAATTTGGATTTTTAAAACCTCTTGTATTGCATTACTCTAGGATATGTAGCAGAATCAAATAGCAATTATGGAGGATTATTTTAAGATACATAAGTAAGCAGGTGTTTCGAAATGGACTAACAGATATTTACAAGAAAATATTTCTGACTAAATGCTTCTAAATAAAATATTTCTGACTAAATGCTTCTTAATAAAAAGTATTCGCAGTGTATCAGTAGTAAACATTATATTTTTAATATACGTTAGATACAGAAAGAGGACATAATTATCGGAAGTCCATCAAGGAACGTACTCAACTACATTCCAATTCTTATAGACATATCCCCAAATCCCGGAAATAGTTATACACAATGCTAAAAACATAACGATAGCTAAAGTAAATTAAATTTAATTTACCATGGGAAGTAAATATTTTCATATTATGTTTTCAAAAATGTTAATTTGTTTTTGACAGATGTTGGGCAAGTTGTTTTCATATACAAAGAAAAGTAAATAAAGAAACACATTTTTCGAGTAATATCAACTTAATCGTAAAAACAATACAGTAGAATATACTTTTAAAAAAACGGTGTTTTAAACAGTAAACTATGTTATTATCAAGTGTTGTAAAGAGTTAAATGGTTCATACACTTTCTCTACCACGAATTTGCATAAATGGACTGCAAATAGTTATGGCGGTAAGCTGAGTGACTGTCTATATCACTGCATGCTTCCCATTGCAGAATTTCCTGATTTAGTTTTTGTTTAACTGCATTGGAGCAATTGTTTTTAGATAGTGATTTTATAAGAATGTCGAAAATACCGAATCTCATTCTAATAACTTATTTTTCATTGTCCAACTTGATGGGTTCTGAAAATTTACCAACAAAGTGAGTATTTTTTAATTTGATATTACAGTTAAATTAGAAAAAATTGCTTTTATTCTTTCTTTTAAATCCTTTTAGAGAAACGTCTGCATTGTGTTCTACGGATCAACTTTGGGATTCACAGAAATCGGTGTGCACAGGTAATTACTAAAATGTAATATCTAAGACACAACTTAATATGAAATGATAAATACATACGTACAGTATACAGCAAAATATCACATATTATCCTTTTGATACATACGTACATGTAATTCTCCGTTTATATATGCTTTTGATAGAAAATAAAATTCTCCGTTTTATATGACATCAGTAGAGAATCCATACTTTTTAAAAATGGGGGGGGGGGGGTATACTTGATCACAATGCACATTGCCTACACTATTTAAATTCTACCAGAAATAGAAATAAGACTCAACTTTGCATCCTTAAAATGTGTATTGATCAAACATACGACTGGTTGAGGGTTTTTATACACTCAACAAAAAACCCAGAGTAACATGATTCTATTTAAAAGATGATAAAATTCAAACGACTATGTGTTAGTCGCGATTTATCTGCATGAATGTTGTATAAAATAAATTATTTGCGATAAAAAGCAATTACATGTATGATACAATAATATTCTACATAAAATTCTTCTATTCACCACTAGCAAGGAGAGCAAAGCTTATACATGTATCAGAGCAGAAAAAGTAGAGAACAAAATATCACACTCCATCTCTTTTTCACTGTATGATATTTAATGAAGTTAAAAGTTTAAATATGTATCATAATTGACGCTTTGTGGCCTTTAACAAATTTAATTTTATTAAAGTACAATTCAAATATTAAGATCAAATATTTGATAAATAAAAATGTTTTCATTTTTCTTGAGTTACTTAGCACAGTTGATACATTGATAATTAACATTACAATTTTTAATGATTGCAATATATCTGCCTATTTATGACGAACGCATTTAACAACAATATTTTTCATGCTATACAATTACAAATGAACAAAATTTGAGATTCCTTCGTTAAAGAGAGGAAACTATATTTGTTTCCGTTTGTGCTTCCTCTTGGTGATATGTAAGAACTGCAATATATCATCAACAATCTGTATTTGTATAAAGTTCAAATATTTGTAAAAAAAAAAAAAAAAAAAAAAAAAAAGTTTTAATTTTTTTGTTGAGTTAGTTAGCACGGTTTATACTTTGATAATAAACATTGCAATTTTTGCAATTGTTAGCAATATATCTGCCTATTTATGAAATAACCGCATTTAACAAAAATATTTTTCATGCTATACATTCACAGAGTTAACAAAATTTTAGATTCCTTCGTTAAAGAGAGGATACTATACTTGTTTCTGTTTGTGCTTCCTCTTGGTGATATGTAAGAACTGCAATATTTCATCAACAATCTGTATTTTTTGCACTTGCATATTTCTATTCTAATAATAAATAACTATACTTTGGGTTAACTGTTACTGATTTTACAATTAAAACTTTTCTAATTAAATCAATCAAAAAAGTCCCCAAAAAGTAAACAAATAATAAAAAACAGAATTTGTTGTCTTTCGCAGTTAAAGTAAATCACACTTAAAACTGTTAATGTATAAAACAACTGAAAATAGGAGAAAAGGGTAAATAAGATGGCTAAAATCCATTGATTTATTGTTAATTACAATTCAGTTTTTAAAAACTGAATTCAACTGATCGGTTCAAAAATGATATTTCTAATGTTGACCATTAATTTGCTGATTAAATTTAATTTGCTTTCCAGAATACCTTAAAAAGACAGTTTAAAAAATTTGGAGCACAGACACACTTTTTTAAATAAAAGACAGTTAAGTTCTGAAACTGGTTTGGTACTCATACACTAGTTAAAATCACGGTAAACTAAGCAGTGAACCTAAGGGAGAAAAAATCAATGTTTTGTTGATGCGTGTTTTTATCATCTTATTTATCCTGATATATATATATTTTATCCGCCCTCATCCTCGATCTTCAAATTCTTCAGAATTTTCTACAATTTTTAATCAATAATTTGTTATTTTAAATTAACAAGGCTGATTCTTATTTGAGGGCGCATTGATGTACAACTTTTTTTCATACAGTCTTTGCTGAGATACTAAAATTTTCAAGATTTTGTAGGGCTACAAATGTACTGTAAATTCCTTATTTTACGCGAGTACTAAATTCCCACTGTTTTGTATCAAATTGCGAGAATATAAAATCGCGATTGCAAAAGTTTAACCCTAATCTCTTATAGTTCTAAACTCTCAAAAAATAAAATGGAGATTTTAAAATTCGCGAGGGTTGCTTCTAACGATTTAACGCGGATATTAATTCCTCACGTTTAATTAGGAATTTAAAGTATAGGATCAAAAAATTACCCGAAATATAAATGTGTTACAAAAGGTGTTTAAGCGATTTAATATTTTTAAAATGATTCACGTGTATATAGAAATGCATCGGTTTTTTTTTTTTTTTTTTTTTTTTTTTTTTTTTGTTGATTTGTTTTTTGGGTTTTCTTTTTACTCTAAACAACGAATCAAGGTAAAGAACGGAAATTGATTTGGTTTTAAAGGATTATATCTCTTAACACCTCTAAACATATGTCAACGACTCCTTGTTATTTAAAATATTACAAAAAAATTACCATAAATTTGATAATTTTTTAATGAGCTTGAAGAAAATGACATATCTTGATTTGTGTTAAAAGTTTGTAAAGATTTTTAGTTTGAGAATTAATCTATGGTGTTGTACGTACTAACTAACCAACTAACTATGAATTTCGCATTTGTTTGTGAAATTATATTTTCAATTAATTAATAAACCCAGAATGGGTGTGTATAGTACAAATGAAATGTTTATAAAGAATTCCAGCAGATTGGACTCGTTTACATATTGTGTGACACTGTTTATCGCCAAATTTTCTTCAGTTCAAGGAATATTTGGCGATCAGTTAAAACAGCCGTTGAAATTACAATTTATAAAGAAAGTGCATTTGAATTTGTCCAGGTAAATTTCATATGTAGTCACATCAAACACTCTTGCCAAGATATATGTCACATGACACGCGCTGATTGAAGAGTTACATTATAAAAAGGTAAAGGAATTCCTACCAGGTAAAAAAAAAACATGAAGTCTATATTGAGTAAGGCCAACATGAAATTTGCGTTTTTGTAAAAAGTTACATATGAGAGCAGTGAGATAAAGTATTCTCCTTTCGCAAATGGATTGGTTTGGATAAATACATTAATCAGCTGAAGGAAGAAATATACCAATTTGTGCTCGTTTATTTTAAAGCCTTTGATATTTAGGTCGGTGCTGAATATGTTTGGAGGTTTTGTTTAAACAACATACCCTTACCATGAATCATGATAAAAATCTTTGAAATAATTGTTACATCGTGGATAAAAGGGTGATTTGTAGAGTACTTATCTCAAAGATTCAGAACATACAAAATAAAACAGGTATTTTTAAATTTTATTTCTTATGTTTTTGTATTATTTGTCCAATGTTTCAAATCATCCTTTGTATTGACCGCAGCCAATTTACTCTGATTATATTGACAGGCTATTGTATTTACATGTAGATGTATTATGTGGAGCACATGGCTCAGTGTTCATGGGTGTTTAGCCAGTAACTGAAAGGTCGCTGGTTCAAACCATGCTATGGTCTTTTAATGTCGTAAGTTGTGCATATATATAGACAACTATATCTACATTGTTTCGGTATACCCAGCTGAAATTGGGTACCGGCTTGCCCTTGGGGCCTCATGCGCCTTCATGACACGCGTACGAGGGAGGACACCTTTTAATTATATAAAGAGGTTATTATAAAATGACTGGTCAAAGCCTGGTGATTGACCTATCAGATTCTAACATTCTAGTAAAAAAGTTCATACATGTTTCATGAAATGTCTAGATTTGTAATGATAGGAAATTTACTTTCACGTAATTCATTTTATGTTGCTGTTCTCATGTATATAACCAAAACTTGACCTTATATTAAGATTATCAATTTATTTCTCCTTTTTAAGAATGTGATGCTGGATCTTATGGATTCAATTGTTCAGAGCCATGTCGGTATCCAAATTATGGCCATGAGTGTCAAAACCAGTGTAATTGCTCTCAGAGAGCCTGCAACCATAAGATAGGATGTCCTATGACAATCTTAAATGCAATAACGGAATCTTCACAAGGAGGTGTGTTTTATTTGCATATACATAGTTGTTCAAAATTATACAATTTATTCAAACCACCTGAGATAGGATACAACATTTAAAAATCTATCTTGAATTAACATTTCATTATGTATATTATTTTTCAAATACAGATGACAAAAGTAGGAAATCATCTGAAAATAACACCATTGTGATTGTGGCAACGTTGACAACAGGGTTTTTGCTTGTCATTGTCTCAATCATAGTGGTTACTACGGTCCTCAAAAGACACTTTTCCAGAAGAATTTTAACAACTGAAAGAAATATTGACTCCTTTGTGGTTGAATGCATCATGCGTGAGGACAGGTCTTCATCGCGTGAGAGTGCAGCTAATTATGTACCACGTGTTTGCTATGAAACCCTGTACTCAGATATATAACTTTTTTTTCATGGGAAACTCGCTGAAATATGTTAAATGTTTGTATATATTGCCTTTGTATATATATCAGATTTGCCAGTTGATTTCAAATATTTTTGTAAAATCTAATCTTTGTATTAAAAACACCGAATGACACATTTATAACGCAAAATTATACTGTAGAAGTTCTAAAAGTAACATATGATTGACATTTAAAGATGATGACGGATGTATCTAACATTTATTGAATGGGATATTATGAAGACATTTAACGTACATATTCCACCATTTTACAAACATCAAAATTTATTATTTATCAATCTACCATTATATGCATGCGACCACATATAAGGAATGACAACTAAAACTATCCTTAGTAACAAAATAGTATTTTTTACTTTCTTTTTGTACTACAAGAATACAATTTTGATGTTTATTTGATTATAATCTTTGTTGTGTATTTTGTTGCTAGTCGCTGCAAGTAGTTCATTTATTTTAAAGAATTAAATCATTTTCCTTAGCTTGGACAAATTGTAGACGGTTTGAATTTCTATACTTTACTTTGAGAGCTACTAATTATTGGATATTTTATCTCATAAAAGTGAAGTAAGGTATAAAAATGTATTCTCCCTGGCTTCCGGTAATCCGGTAATCCCAGCCTATTTAAAGAGAAAGATCTCGCGAGATCTTCCTTCTTCCGTTTGGCTTCGATACATAGCAGACGATATTTTTCATCTCCTTCAAAATCGTGGGGTGGTTATACATGTAGCATACCAAAGAAAACTAAGAACAAAGACTCTATGAAAGCTTATATGAAAGATCGTTATGACGACGACAGTGCTTCGTCAGACCCTTATGAAGACAAAAGTTCTGAAGAAGAGGGCGAAATTGACGACTGTACGTACAAGTCGCCATTATCACGCACCCGGGAGCCCAAAGAGGCAGATTCGGTTTATGAACTAGACGCTCAGAGTTTTGATCCGCTCAGTGATGAGACGGAATATTTGTTGGACAAAAGCAAGGCAAAGCATGCTAAGAAGTATTTCAAACTTCATCTGACAGAGGAGAAGATCCGCTCCTGTATTTTAGAAGACGCGCCTATACCGGGTAACGATTTTTTGAATCCTCCGGATATCGACGACTACATTGAGGACCTAGTGGCGGATCACATGTCTATGAAATTCCTAAAAACGCACGATTCGTCGTTGAAATATGGGACATGTATATCTCATATGGGAAGAATTAGACAAAGCTCATGAGGGCCATACATCAAGTATGGAAATTGAAGATGTGGTCAAGTTGCTGGAAAAGACTATTCTTATGATTGGCCAGGTAAACGTGGCGTGCCTTTACGAGCGTAGAATAAATTCCCTTGCCAAGATTCTTAAGAGTACAAAGAAAGCGAAAAGCATGTTACGCGACAACGAGGCAAAACTTCAGAACGACACTGCTCGATTTGGGAACGAATTTTATGCTACCCTGTACCGGAAGTCAAAAGACTAAAAGCGAGCCCGAAAGATGTCAAGGGATATCGCCAGGCCTGTAACCAAGAAACCTATGCTGACTGTCGACCAGCCCTTTCGTCAGGGACCCTCTGGTAAGCAGAAGAGGACCAGGGGGTTCGAACTTCAGAGGCAGAGGCGGCATTACAAAGAAACAAAGGTACGTCAATGACGTTTCAGATAAATATACCGATAGTGGTAGAACAAATATCAAAAGTTTTAGGGGATCACCACAATCTCTGTAGTGTAGAAAAGTTGAAATTGACATACATTGTACAAAATCAAATCCCGTTAGGGGGGAGACTAAAGCATTTTCTTTTAAACTTGGAGAAAAAAACAAAAGATTGTTCAATTCTGACCGAACTGAAGGGGTACAAAATAGATTTTTGAAAACACCCAAGCAAATATCTGTAACAGAAATACATTACTCAGAGAGAGAATATCAGATTTTGAACAAGGAAATTGGGGAAATGCTAGAAAAAAGAGCGGATGAGATAGTGGACCCCAAGAACAGTGTTCAAGATCATTTCGTATGCACTTTGTTTGTACGTCCCAAGAAAGATGGGGGGTCTCGTCCCAATTTCAACTTTAAAAAGTTGAACGAATATATAGTTTACGAACATTTCAAGATGGAAGGTTTTCAAGTAGTCAAAAACATTATGATCAAAAGAGACTTTCTGTGCAAAATCGATCTGAAAAATGCATACTTTTGCATTCCAATACACCAATCTCACAGGAAAAATCTGAGATTCACATGGGAATGCAACAGTGGAGGCAGTAATTATAACCTCGAAACGTTCGAAACGTTCAAAACAAAAATGTTCATAACAAAATGTCTGGTCAAAGAAAAGAATTACAAGAACAAAATAAATCTGTCTCAGGGGTGCAAAACAGAAATTTCCTGGTGGATTCAACAATTGCAGGTCTGGAATGGGAAACAAATAATAACAAACGAGCCAGACCTAGTAATAGAGACGGATGCTTCCACGATGTGGTGGGGGTTCCACTGCCCATTTTCCCAAACAAGAATGGGGGGTCCATGGAGCCCAGTAGAGAAAAAACTTCACATTAATGCATTAAAACTTAAAGCTGCAAATATTGCAGTAAAATCAGTAACCAAAAACAAACAAAATGTACACATTCATTTGAAAATGGACAATATGACTGCTGTGACTTATGTAAACAAGATGGAGGGAACAAAATCACCCATTCTAACAAACATTAAGAACTACGGGAATATTGCCTGAAAAGGAAAATAACTCTTACAGCAGAGCACCTTCCTGGATCTCTCAATCAGACAGCAGATTGGGGAGCAGGAATGTGTCAACCATGAGCACAAACAGTTTGAGGTTGAATCCCAAGATATTTGCTCGAATAAATTCACTATGGGGTCTGTTGAGTCAGGTTATGTCCGCCGTCACGTTATGTCCGCCACTTTTTCGAAAAAATCGTCACGTTATGTCCGCCGTCACGATATGTCCGCCACTTTTTCGAAAAATTCTTCACGTTATGTCCGCCATCACGAAATGTCCGCCACTTTTTTGAAAAAATCGTCACGTTATGTTCGCCATCTCTAAATGTCCGCCACTTTTTCGGAAAAATCATCACGTTATGTCCGCCTCTACAACAGTTCAGTATATTCCCCTTAAAGTCGTAACCATATATGTCCGCCGCCTTAAAATTTCGGGGAAATTGTATTTTATGTATGTACGTCGCTAAAAATGTTGGCTTGGTTGTTTAGGAAAATGTAAGGTCTAATGTCCGCCACCAATGTTAAACACACTACTCAATCGTTTGTTTCTAAATATCATATTTGCTATCTTCTTGTGTAATTATTTTAAGAATGACAATTTAATGTATATATACACTTTCTTTTGCAAATTACACTGGTCGTATTAAAAAATATACATGTATATACACATTCTCGAAGCGTATGTCCGTCAAAAATTCTGAAAGACCTATCATGTCCGACACGGGAATTTATAGCATAATGTTTGCAAATTTATAGGAATGCACGTTTAAATCGTAAGTCGGAACTTTTTGTCCGTCGCCTTATATTTTGAAGAGTTCGTTTAACGTACACGCACACCTTTTTTTTTTTTAAAGTCGTAATATTCTGTTTGCCGCCTTTAAATTT